>JALAZF010000870.1:0-600000 GCA_022829125.1 Lathyrus tuberosus
TACGAAGCCCGAGATGGAGGCTAAAAGGTTTGACTCAACAAGAGAGTCTTTGTATCTCGTACGAAGCCCGAGACGGAGGCTAAAAGTTTTGACTCAACAAGAGAGTCTTTGTATCTCGTACGAAGCCCGAGATGGAGGCTAAAAGGGTACTGTTTCAGTTGAGTGACAGGTCCAGTATGTTGGTTCAACGAGAAAATCAGTTCTTATATGAGTAATGTTGCACTCATGGATTTGATCTGAGGATCGGGATTGTTTCCTGTTCTTTAAGGAAACGGGGAATCCAAAGGGTATTTGAGATTGTCCAAGTCTGCGGGTGTCTTCCTATTTTTGAAAGGGACTTGAGAATATCTTTGAGACTCAAGGAAATTAGACTGTCCAAGTCTAGAGTTTCATCTTTTGTACTATGCTTAAAGAAACGGTTGTAGTACGTTCACGGTAGAAAGATCTAGACTCTTTGAAAGACTGTTCTATTGAGATGACTAATTTCTGTTCCTATACCTCTAGGAGGTCGTCGGGACAATTTGTACGAAGCCCAAGAGGAGGCTGGAAACTTTTAAGAAGCCGATGGATAATTTGTACGAAGCCCAAGAGGAGGCTATCATTCCCAGAGGAAGAAATCATTTATACGAAGCCTAAGAGGAGGCTGTGAATACTTCTAAGAAGCCGACGGGTCCTTGTACAACGCCCAAGAGGAGGCGGGGATACTTTTAAGAAGCCTGTGGGTCCCCAAACCCCGAGAAGTTCAAGACAGGCTATTCATAAAGAATAGATCAAGCCAGGAAAGTTCGAGAATTTGAAAGAAACTCATGGGATGCAATTCACGGAGAAGAGATCATCTCTGGGGAGTAGAGTTTCTTGACAATTCCTAAGGAGGACAGCCGAAGAGAAGACTGTATCTGGTGCTCCTATGGGAGATCTAGTATTGTCTATTTCTAAGAATGATTGAAACGGATTTACCTAGTGCTAGACGTAGTTGCCGGGGAAACTCTAAATATCTATACTATTATTACACAGTCGATATGAGTTTATGAAAGAAGACTTACACCGAAACAGCCCCACAATACAGTTATATGTATATGAAAGCGGTAAATGAAAGCATATAAACACTTACTCGGTTGTAGAGCTTCCATGTTGTTTGGTTAGTTGTTCAACAAAGAAAGATTGAAAACAACAGTATATTTCAAAATCAAAGGAGAAAGTGCTTTGAAAGGAAAGATTGGGGCTTACAGCTCAAGGAGAGGCCCAGGGTTTTAGTAGTGATTGCACTGTGATATGAGTTTGTACAATGGGACTTATACAAGTGACTGAGGCCCAAAAAGTTTTCTGTACAAGGGGAATGGGTCTTACACTCTCTCAAGAGGCCCAAAAGGTTTTTAAAGCAAAAGAGTGGGGCTTATAACACGAGGGTAGACCCAAGGTTTATTTTTTAACTGGCGATCGTGCCGAGGTTTTCTGTTAACGCAGAGGGACTTATACAATGTCTGAGGCCCAAAATATTTTTGTACAAAAAGGGTTGGGTCTTACACTCTATTAGAGGCCCAAAGTGTATTTTAGGAAAAGAAATGGGGCTTACAACACGAGGGGAGGCCCAAATGATTTTCAGTTTGAAAATGGCGATCGCGTCGAGATTTTTCGTATCGGGACTTATACAATAACTGAGGCCCAAAATATTTTTGTACAAAAAGGGTTGGGTCTTACACTCTATTGGAGGCCCAAAGTGTTTTTGAAAAAAGATTTGTTAGGGTGAAAATCAAAGAAATCCCAGTTTCATTTTTTAAAGGAATTTTTCAAAGAAAAATCAAGTAAAAAATGATAAAAAATATCAAATAAAATCATTAATCATGTTATAAACAATGATTAAGGTTTATGAAAAAGTATTTTATCCACATGAATATTTAAAATCATTTTGGTTTTAAAAATCAAGAAAAAGAAATCATTTTAAAAGCATTTAAAATAATTTAAAACAATATTTTTGAATATATTAAAAATATATCAAATAATAATATTTTTTGTGATTTTTTGGCGGATTAAAATATTATGGAGTATGAATAAGAAGTGTGTAAAACAGAATTGGAAAATGATGATTTTTGCTATGTAAAAGAATTGGTTGAGTTTTGAAGATAAACTAAGAAAAAGAGGAAAGATGTCACAACATCACATTCGACATCTTTCATGAGTTTTGAAGATAAGAGAAAAAGGGAAGATGTCACAACATCACATTCGACATCTTAAAAAACTAGAACTGCACCTTGGTTTTCAACATCTTTGCTATCAAACTTCAAACATTCATAACTCTCTTAATTTTTAACGAAATTGAAATCCGTAAGAACCTATCTTGACCGATTTTTCGCAAGGAATCCAATGGTATTACTCATGCACACTGAAACTTAATGTACAGAACACACAAAGCAAAAAACCAGAACTGCATGTTGATTTTAAACATCTTTGTTTATCAAACTTTCAACACTCATAACTCTCTCAATTTTTAATGAAATTAAAATTCGTAAGAACCTATCTTGACTAATTTTTTGCAAGGAATCCAATGGTATTACTCATACATACTGAAACTTAATGTACTGCACACACAAGGCAAAAAACCAGATCTGCACCTTAAATTTAAAACAACATAAACTCCACATATAAACATGTTAAAGTGCAAACAGTAGGAGGATCATATCATACACATTAAGGACTACATTTTTGCTTCAAGAATTATTCAATATGATGCATGTATGTGGACATCAAAGGAAAGCATGATTCAAAGAATTCAAGTTGTGAATTTTACCTCTTTTTTGGAGATTTTGTGCAACCTACCAAGTGCTTTGTTCCAGAAATGATTTGATGCTTTGGACACCCTCAAATGACCTCTTAGAAGCTTTTAGGATGGTTGGAATCAGCTGGAACCTGCAAAAACAAAAACTGGCCCTTTCTTGCAAAAGGGGTTAAAATGGCCAAAGTGACAACTCTCTCAAATGGTGTTCCAGATGTTGGGAACCATTTGGGATAGTTCAAGGATGATATTTGGAGTGTGTTTGAGGTTTTATCTGGTTTGGAAAGTGACTGAATCAAGACATGGCTTGAAAAATGCAAAAAGTCCAATTTTGAGGTTTTAAGAGGTGACTTTGTGATTTTGGTGTTACAGGTCACTTGTGATAGTTTGGATCACCTACATATGATGTTTATGAGGTTTTAGGATCATGAGATGTGATGGAAATGCTCTCTAACTCAAAAACTTAGAATTACCTTACTAAAGAAGGCATTTTGGAGTGAAAGAAGTGATTTTGAGGAAAACATCTATTTGATGGCTTTGGTGTACTCAGACTGAGGACAAATGAGCTCTATTTATAGTAGAGCAAGTTTGTTTTGCAAGCAATAGTGAATGGTGGCTGCAGCAGAGGTTTGTTCAATGTTGGCCAATGAAAATCCAAGTCTCCTCTAGCCATTGACTAGAGGTTAGGGCACAGGCTGCTGGTTCCCTAGTTGTTGGAGGAATCCTGATTGAATTCAGTTGGAGGAAACTCAGTTCATGCCACCTCTAAGCATCCATTAAATGCTCCAAACCAAAATTGGAGTCTTGTCCCTCTTTTAGGGTTTTTTAGGTTTGGCATGCTACTTGTGGAATCTTGGATTTGGGAGGCTCATAGATCAGATTATCCCCCTTAGATTTGATCTTTAGATGTGTCCAAAATGATGACAAGGCTTGAAAAATCGCGTGGCACAAGAAATGTGCAAATCTGCCCTGAAAAATTCAGCTGCAGCAAGCCTTTTTGTAAAATCCATAACTCCCTGCCCGAGTATGCTACATGGACGTTCTAGGACTTTCTGGAAAGCTTAGATGACGTACTTCAACGTTTATGTTTGGCCCTAGACCTGGTTCAACTTGGATCATGGAGAAAAACATCCTTGAAGTTGGGACATTCTTGCTAGAAAAATATTAATGATGTCCTATGAAATGTTGGAACATCTGACAACTTTGAACATTAATAATTCCAAACTTTAATCACTTGTATCTTTTAATCCACTATGATATTTTGAGTTGAAGTGAATTGCATCTGTGATGCTTGTCTTGCATGGTGACAAAGCTTGAAAATTGTGTGGCACAAGAAAAAGTGCACAAAATCTGTCCTAAAAAACAGCTGCAGCAAGCCTTCTTGTAAAGTCCATAACTTCCTGCTCGAGTGTGATAAATGGACGTTCTACAACTTTCTGGAAAGATGAGATAACTTACTTCAACTTTGATGTTCAAGGTTTGTGAAGATAAGACTTGTAAAGTTGTCAAAATGACCTTGAACTTGTGTGATTAAATCTCTCCTAAAAGCTGTCATGAAAATTCTGTTTTATCAATGTCTTTTGCAGAGACCATAACTTTCTGCTCGAGAATGATAAATTAGCTTTCTAGGACTTTCTGGAAATGTGAGATGACGTACTTCAACTTTCATGCCCAGGGTTTTTCCTGAATCAACTTGGATCATGGAGAAAAACATCCTTGAAGTTGGGACATTCTTGCTGGAAAAATATTAATGATATCCTATGAAATGTCAGAACATTGGACATTAAGAATTCCCAACTTTGATCACTTATTTCTCTCAATCCTTATGATACTTTGAGATGATTCCTTCTACAATGTTGAAGTATCAAATACCCTTTTTAAAAGTAACCCTTAAGCAAAATCAATGGATGCTTGGACCAATAGTTATAACCTTGAAAAGTTGTGCACTTGAACATGATTTTAACTTAGAAAAACTTTCTAAATTTCCTTCAATTTGATCAATTTTGCAATTTTGCATGATTTCTTGATTTAAATTTGATCAAATTAAATCATCCATC
The DNA here is from genome assembly GCA_022829125.1 of Lathyrus tuberosus. Taxonomy (NCBI): domain Eukaryota; kingdom Viridiplantae; phylum Streptophyta; class Magnoliopsida; order Fabales; family Fabaceae; genus Lathyrus; species Lathyrus tuberosus. The sequence continues at coordinate 4,828 of JALAZF010000870.1, forward strand.
ATATTTTCTTGAGTAATGGCTTGTGAAGCTCAAAGTTGACCAAAAGTCAAACTTTGACTTTCTGCGTCAGTTGATTTTGTATTAGATGAACTTGAGGCTTGATCCACTTGAAATGTTGCACTCTTGTGCTTAATTCTTGAAGTGGGAGTCCTTTTGATCCATTGTAGAGGTTTGAGAGGCTAGACAAGTTGAAGATCATGTCATTTCTTGATTGATCCTTTGTCTAAGAGCTCTGAGAGGGCTTGAAACCCTAAGCTTGATTGTAGTGAATGCTCAACAATTCCTTGAGGAGATTGATGTGGCACAAAGGTACATCCATATTGTGATGATGATTTACACAATGATGGGAAATCTTAGTGGTCAAAATTTAGGGTATGACAATTCCCTCGTGCAGTGGGAAAGTCAGAGTCAACGTAGTTCGGAAAACTACGGGGGGAGGTTGCTCGCCAAGACATCGCCGTCTTGTGCCTACGTATCCTCAACCGGACAAGAGAGAGGAAATCAGAGCAGTCGTAGTTTGACCTAACAAGGTCTTAGTGTTTTTTATGAGCGACGTCAAGTTCACGTCCGGCAGTTAGGGTCGATGTCTGTTTGCGACTAAACGGAACATAACGTGCTCTTTTCTGAAAATTATTTGAAACTTAATAATCCCGAAGGATAAAAAGGTTTGAATTTGTTTGTGTTTTTTAGACAGAAGTGGATTAAAGTTAGTTTGTAACTTGCATTGCACCCAAGTCTATAACATAGGAACGAATGCGTCGCATATCATCCCCAACAGGACGTACACTAAACACCCTAGAAGAACGAAGGGAGACCCCCCATTCCTCACTTCCCACATACAAGGCTCATGCGCAATACACGTTAATTTTATTAAGTGTCTTAGAATTGTTATGAGATGAGAAGAGAAGACTCAAGTCGAAATGAAAAGACTACGGGGAAATCTATCCTAATGTTGTCATGCAAAAGATGGTCCTAAGGTTGAGTTCAAAGGGGAAACATCTACCTAAGTTAGCATGCTTGGTTTGAGAGCCTAATGTCTATCCTACTCCGAGCTTAATTGAAAATTAAGTCGGACTAGGAGCCTAAAGGGAGCAAGAAAAAGCAAGGTAAAAACCAAAGCGATAAATTAAAAAAACAGTGGCTACAACAGCACTCCAGCACATGCACAGCGGTAAATTCCAACCAACACACCAAACAGCATTCAACAGCTCATGTTCAGCACAAAAAAGAGGTGTAAAAGGCCAAGCAGCAACACATACAACAACACATATGCACCAAGACAGCAGTGGAAAACAGGGCAGCATGCATTCAAAAATGATTCAAACATGGAATGGCGAGCATGCATCAAGCATTACACATTCTTCAATCAAGCATGATCACAATCACACCACACACCATGGTAAACAATTCTTGAAAACATCATGAAAGAATGCACATTATTAAGCACATGAATAAGTCAAATCAAGTATGCATCTCATGAAATTAAATGTAACCAAGCATGCACAACACAACAACTCCAACAACACCAGCAATATTTCACAACTAACATGCTCAAGGAATGTGTGCAAAGTGTTCATCACATCAAGAAAACAACAACACAATCATGGACATTCATCAATGAAAACCAAAAGTTGCGTGTCGAAGAATCGTGCTCATGCCAATGTGTGAGGTAAAACAACTCAAGAATAATCCACAAATCATCAACGTATCAATCCATGGAGTTTAGACATGCAAGAGACCTCAAACAAGCAAGAAAATGCAAGAAAAACACACTCTGCTTCAGTAGTAATCGATTACTCACATAGGGTAATCGATTACTCAGTTGAAATTTGACTAAAAACGTGGAAATAAGGCAGAGTAATCGATTACCCTGTTTGAGTAATCGATTACTCAGTTGAAATTTGACTAAAAATGTGAAAACAATGCAGAGTAATCGATTACCCTGTTTGAGTAATCGATTACCACTGAAACAGAGGCAGAAATTCAACTTTGAAAAGCACTTTTCAGCAGCAAATCACTTATCCAAACATCCAAATGATCATGTAATCAATAATGCACGAAAATTACGTTCAAACACAGTATTCAAACGTCAATTAGATCCAACAATCATGAACAGCAACGATCAAATTCAAGCAAATGGATCAAATCACATGTAAAACCAAGGATCTACATTGCATAAGCTAGAATTAAGCTAAATCAAGTATAAATCTAAGAAAAACCAACCTACAAAGCTGAGATTTGCTTTGGTAAGTGTTGCAAATAGAATTTGATGAATCCAAGCAAAAAATTCCAAGATCTATGAGCTCCTTGCAAGCAAAAGCTGAAAATCCAAGCAATAAGCTACCAAAAATCCAAAATCACTTCCAATAAGCACTTCTGAAATTTAAGATCTAGATCCAAACGAAAATCACCAATGGAAAACAAAAATGAAGTGATGATGAGAGGCTATAACTCAAGAATTAACAAGTTCCAATGAAGGTTGAGAGTGGTTGAAAATGGAGGTTGAGAGTGAAAAAGTGAGAGAGAATTGAGAGAATTCTGAAAATTGAGAGTGAAAAAATGATCAAGGTTTTGAGAGGTTTGAAGTTGATTAGATTAAATAACCCCTAGGTTAGGAATTAAGTTTGGGTTTGGAGTGAGGTTTAGTTAGTGGAATTGAAAGTGGAAAATGAGTTAGGAAAGGGATTATGGAATTAGAGTGGAAATTGTTGGAAGGAACTTGAATTTTTGGGTGGAAAATGATGAAAATAGATCAGTTCTAGATCCTTCCCACACATGCACAAGCCAAGCACATGATCACAAATGCTCAAAAATTCTGCAGTACTGAAATTGCCATATTTTTGCAATTTTTCCCAGAGTAATCGGTTACTCACTTTGAGTAATCGATTACTCAGTTCAAACATTCAAAATTTTGGCGCCAAAAGGTGAGAACATTGCAGAATTCCTGTTTTCACCCGTTCTAAGCCATACTAAGCCTCTGAAACCTGTCATTGGATATTACCACTGAATCATGCCTGAAGTATGCTGTGAACTCTGTTTCATACTCGGAATACTGTCGAAAATAATCGTCTGGTGATGAATCGCTGATCAAAAGATGACTGCCAGAGCTTCTTATTATCAAATCATCTAATGAGCAAAATAAATGCCCAAAAAGACTATGAAAGCTATCTGCTTGGTCCCAAACACTGCTGGAATTTCTTTTGAGCTGGATGAGCTGTTGAAGCGCGAGAAAATACCTTGATCCCATGCCCAAAAGAACCATGCAAATGCAGAAATGACAATGCAAAAATGAGATGAAATATAAGCCGGTTAGAACAAGAACACGAGGGAAAATTTTGGGGTGCTACAGCTGCCCCTATTCAATCGACTTGGACCTGAAAGGATGATAGCAACAACTTTCAGACATTCGAGGTACACGGGGATTGAATACCAAAAGAACCCTGAAATTTGCAACCTGTGGGGAAAATGAAATAGAGTGTTTGCCAACAGAAGGTGGACTATGCTGAAAAGGAAGACCGGCCGAAAGCGCTCTACCCAACAAAAGAACACGAGGACAGCCAAAGGCGAACTCGAAAAGGAAGACCGGTCGAAGGCGTTATATCCAACAAAGGAATACGAGGACGACCGAAGGCGAACTTGAAAAGGAAGACCGACCGAAGGCGCTCTACCCAACAAAGTAATACGAGGACGGCCGTAGGCGAACTCGAAAAGAAAGACCGACCGAAGGCGCTCTACCCAACAAAGGAATACGAGGACGGCCGAAGGCAAACTCGAAAAGGAAGACCGGTCGAAGGCGCTTTGCCCAACAAAAGAATACGAGGATGGCCGAAGGCAAACTCGAAAAGGAAGACCGGCCTAAGGCGCTCTACCCAACGAAGGAATACGAGGACGGCCGAAGGCGAACTCGAAAAGGAAGACCGGCCGAAGGCGCTCTACCCAACAAAATAATACGAGGACGGCCGAAGGCGAACTCGAAAAGGAAGACCGGCCGAAGACGCTCTACCCAACAAAGGAATACGAGGACGGCCGAAGGCGAAATTGAAAAAGGAAGACCAGCCGAAGGCGCTCTACCCAATGAAGGAATACGAGGACGGCCGAAGGCAAACTCGAAAAGGAAGACCGGCTGAAGGCGCTCTACCCAACAAAATAATACGAGGACGGCCGAAGGCGAACTTGAAAAGGAAGATCGGCCGAAGGCGCTCTACCCAACAAAGGAATACGAGGACGGCCGAAGGTGAACTCAAAAAGGAAGACCGGCCGAAGGCGCTCTACCCAACAAAGGAATACGAGAATGGTCGAAGGCGAACTCGAAAAGGAAGACCGGCCGAAGGCGCTCTACCCAACAAAGGAATACGAGGACGGCCGAAGGCGAACTCGAAAAGGAAGACCGGCCGAAGGCGCTCTACCCAACAAAGGAATACGAGGACGGCCGAAGGCGAACTCGAAAAGGAAGACCGGCCGAAGGCGCTCTACCCAACAAAGGAATACGAGGACGGCCGAAGGCGAACTCGAAAAGGAAGACCGACCGAAGACGCTCTATCCAACCCAAGAATATGAGGACGGCCGAAGGCAAACTCGAAAAGGAAGACCGGCCGAAGGCGCTCTACCGAACAAAAGAATACGGGGACGGCCAAAGGCGAACTCGAAAAGAAAGACCGGTCGAAGGCGCTCTACCCAACAAGAGAAAACGAGGACGGTCGAAGGCGAACTCGAAAAGGAAGACCGACCGAAGATGCTCTACCCAACAAGAGAAAACGAGGATGCCCGAAGGCGAACTCAAAAAGGAAGACCGGCCGAAGGCGCTCTACCCAACAAAAGAATACGAGGACGGCCGAAGGCGAACTCGAAAAGGAAGATCGGCCGAAGGCGCTCTACCCAATAAGAGAATACGAGGACGGCTAAAGGCGAACTCGAAAAGGAAGACCGGCCGAAGGCGCTCTACCCAACAAAGGAATACGAGGACGGTCGAAGACGAACTCGAAAAGGAAGACCGACCGAAAGCGCTCTACCCAACAAGCGAATACGAGGACGGCCGAAGGCGAACTCGAAAAGGAAGACCGGCAGAAGGCGGACTAAGCTAGGGATAATAGGACCACCGCGAGTAAAAACAACAATTTTATGACCTCGAATTTATCTGGAATCAAAATTGAGGAAAAGAGAAATCTAAACAGACAACTCTGCAGGGGTGTACCAGAATGTACAACAATATGAAGGACGAATCCATTGGAGATCTCACTGGGGATAAAGTAAAATCTCCTGAGTTATACCATCTCTGCTGAGGAAGAGAACTGGTAAAGAAAGTACCAAACCTGCCTTATGCTTCGAATGCATATGTTTGAATTTTTCTATGGCGTAATGCTCCATATGAAATGGAAATGCTACGTGTTTGGGAGGATGTCATGCAAACGATGCTTATGCAATGCAAAAAGAAATGCTCCAGCAAAATAAATGCTGAAAACGAAGTCAGCTCCACCGAGGATGACAAAATAAATTGTCCTCTGAGTCCGAGAACTCTGCCGAGAAGGATCACATTGAACAACTCCTATGATCAACAACTTCTGCTGGAGATGAAATCCAAAAGAACATCCACTCTACTGAGAATTATATATAACTCTTTGAAAAAGGTAACCATGACCTGAATCGGAAGAGTGTCAAATATCACTTGGACTTAAAACCCGTTGGGGATGTCAACCATCGCTGATCAAACCTGTTGCGAAGACTACCACCAAACTCTGCTTGGGGATACAAATCACAAATACTAGACCTGCTGGGGCCACCACTGAACTTAACCCGCTGCTGGGGAAGTGACTTCGCCCTTATCCCGCTGAGGATTGGATCATGATGTTGCTGGTGAAAACACGTTTCTTGACTGGCCGAGGGGAGTAGACACCAAGACTCTGTGGGGAAGACAAAATCTTTGTCCCAGGAATACATTCCACAAATCTCTTGCGGTAATAAAGCAACATCCACCCTAGAGCAATCCACTTTAAATGCTAGCTGGGGAACAATCTTCTGTACTCTGACTGGGGAGAGTGACAGTCTGATGAGGATGATGAAACCTCAATGTTAGGGAGAATAACTCTGTTGGGGAGAAAAGTCAACAAAATCTGCCGAGGGATATCATTGAGCTTAACCTGCTGTTGGAGGAAACACTTTACCCTGCTGGGAATTAGAGCATGTCGTTGCTGACGGAATTACACTTCATGACTTGCTGAGGAAAGTGAATACCAGACTCTGTGGGGAAAATAAAGTCTTTCCAGAGACATCCAACACATCTCCTGCTGGAGATACAACAACATCCACTTGGGAGCAATCCACTTCTGACTGCTTGCTGGGGAATAATAAGCCAACCAGGACTTTGGCTGGGGACAAAATCCTTTGCACTCTTGTCGGGGAGAGTAAGATTTGCTGAGGATAACGATCTTCCAGTGTTGGGGAGAGTAACTGTAACACCCCATTTCTACCTGGCAATTACATTGAAAATCAGAGTAGTTAAAAATTCAATCAACAAGTAGACAAATATGATGCCACATTTTTCAACTTTAAAAACTTATTCATTTAATCAAATAGTACATTGATACATAACACTTTTGATTCGGAGGAAACTATAACAACAACTTTTACAACCACGCAGCGGATTCTCAAACATTCAACCTTTACATGATATAACATTTCTTCAACTTAAACAACTTAGTAACAACATATTTTCATGGAAACAATTTAAAACAACTTTAAAATAAGCCACAAAGTATTCTTCGGCAATTCTACTTAAAAATTCAGCATGTAAACAAATAAGCAAATAAGACACGCGTCATCCCCCTGAGTGCTACGTATCAGAGCGACATCACCGACTCAACTAATGAAGATAAACGCCCTTCATCTCTGCTAACCTGCACGTTACCAACATAGGGGTAACATTCAAACAGAAGGGGTGAGATATCGAACAATATAAACAGGAGGATGATAATTAATACGTTAGGTAGAATCATACAATTTCACTACTATCCAACAACAACAACAACTTAACAATAATCCACAATTTATCAACATACTTTATCGACTTATTACACATATCAACATTTACGACATAATCACTACAATCAACCTAATCAACCTAACCAACTTCAACTCTGAAATCAACGTAAACACCTTCATCAACTTCAACAAATATACTCAACATATTCAACTTCTTCAACATCAACATAACCGACTTCATCAACTTAACAACGCAAACAACTTTATCAACTTAAGCAACATGAACAACTTTATCAACTTAAGCAACATGAACAACTTTATCAACTTGGACAACATAAACAACTTACTCAACTTCAACAAACACAATCAACACAAACAACATAAGTAATGCGACACAGGATGCGACTCGACTATGCATATGCATGTGGTACCATCGGAGCAAAACTCCCAACTTAAAATATACCAGGTTATCGAGGTATCTGCAAGGCATAAGCCTTCAACTTAATAATCTTGCCAATCCAGGCCAACGTGGTGAGCATCAGCTCCAACTTAAAAATTGCCAATCCAGGCCAACTTAATAATGCTATGCTATGATGCAACGACTCAACACAAAACAACAACCAACTCCGAACAACATATAACAAACCACATAACAACTTTAATTCAACACGATTCAACTTTGGCCATAGGCCTACAACTTATATACATCAACGTTGGTCATACGACCTACAACTTTAACATCAACATTGGTCCTTCGACCTACGACTTAAAAATGCTCATAAACCGGGACAAAACCACATAAGCAACTGTACAAGAAATTCACACATACAACACGAATTCAACAAACAAACCGACTAAAATCACCTACTAATTATTACTAACTACCTCGACAATTTTCGTTAAATTCCGAACAACTAATTTTTCCGCTTAAATCGGCTAAATCGGTATTGTTTTTACACACTATGATTACTACTAGTTAATTTTACCGATACTATTAAATTTTAACTTACTGATACAACCATAGTCATGCTATCAATTAGACTGTCATCAAAATCCAACTCTGATAAAAATACCAGTATCTGCTAAATTCTCCTTCCCTGCTAAAACTCTCACTTTCTGTCAAAGACTAATACTGCTATTTTTCTCATTTTCTGCCATCATTTCTTGTTAATTTAATTTTACTGGTTTTGATTCCACTTAATCCTTCTATTACCAGACAATCAAAGGTCTGCTACATAATTTTCTACTAATATTATACTATATACTTACAGTGAAATTCCTATTAAAATACTACTAAATGTATTAATTCACAAAAACCCCCTCACATGAGTTAAGGTGGCTTGCGCCACCAAAATATCTCCTTCCAACAGAGGTGGCTTGCGCCACCCTTAGCCATGAAGCAGGTGGCTTGCGTCACCCTTTTAGTATGTGGCTTGCGCCACCCATCTAAGTATTCCCCAGGTGGCTTGCGCCACCATAATGTTTGCACAGGGGTGGCTTGCGCCACCCCCCCTTTATTATTATTATTATTTTTTTAATATTTTTTTTTAAAGAGACACAACCAGCCTAATTTCTTCCAGTTTTACTGTACTCAACCCAGTCTCCTCCCTGGCTCCAATTCACACAGTCAATCACAACATATACCACAGCATAATCGAATTCCACAAAGAACCATTCAACAATACATTTCAGCACATAAAACCAGAATAATTCATCATAAAATCAATTCACAATAGCGAAAACCATACGATCCCAACCCCACGTACTAATTATTATTTACCCGGTTATAAGATTCTAACCCCACCCTTACCTTAAATTGATGGCCGCTTGAATTTCCGATCGACTTTTTCGACTTGGCTCCGACGACAATTCTCCCGTATCCCTCTTTCTCCAACTTTGGTGCCTCCAAACCCTCGTTCAACTTTTCTCCGTAACTTCCACGTCCTTTTCCTATTTTTCTCTAACTTCCTTTACTGCCTCGTCCACTTTTCTTTTTATTTTATTTCTATTAATTAATAAACCTAATATTATAATTTCTAATATCTATTGGGCTTATGCTTGTTACCCCCTTATTCTATTACTTCCAACACAACACTTAAGCCCGCTTAATTAAAACACTCTCTTATAATTCTATAATATTAATTCTAATATTATTTCTCTCGACTAAATCGACTAATTACCGACTATCACATAAATCGTCCAAACCACCAAATCAACATATTCAACCATAAACAGAAAATATTCAATATTAATTTCCACAACGTCAATCAAATTATTAAATCAATTCAACTCGAACCAACTTAGAAACATCAACATAATATTCCGATATTCCGAATCAACTTAAATCAACACAAGTATCACAAACCAACGCAAATCGACACAATTACTCAAATCAACGTGAATCAACACAACATACTACAGTTATATTTAATTAAATACTTAATTAAATAAACGGTCGTTACAGTAACTCTATTGGGGAAAACAAATTTGTTACCCTGCAAGCACACAACAACAAAATATTCCGTATGCAAAGAATGGCTACCTCGATTACCATCCACAATGTCCGTTGCATAAGCAATTTCCATTGTTTTCTATTGTGCTCCGCAAGGCTTAACGTTTTCACATGCAATGTTTATCAAAATATCGGATGTTTTCACAAACCAAACAGTAAAAGTAAAAAACAAATGGAAAGCTCTTTGAGTGAAATGAAAATTTTATTGAATGAATTGGCCTGTAAATAGGCATTTACAACCGGAAGTAATTCCTGAAAAGAGGTAATTGCGCAAAAGCAAAAAGAAAATACGCATGTCGACAATGTGGGAACAGATATCCACCATGATTCAATTAAGCTATGACTTATATGCCTTGCTTATCCACAGATGCTTTGACCTTCGAAGAGACTGACTGAACTGATTCTTTTCCTTCGAAATTCCCAAGTGTCAAAAGTGCTCACAGATCGAACGCAGACCGCAGCCTCTCGCTTTCAAATCCCTAACTTTTGCCTGGATCGCCCTTTTCGGGTTTTCAATCCACCGGGATACCCATTTTTGCCAAAGTTTCCTTTTCAGGTTTTCAACTTTGCGGGTTAATTCTTCTTTTTTTTTCTTTTTATCCCTAATTTTTGTCCGAACCTTTTTCTTTTTATGGTTCCCCGGGATGCCCTTTTTGCCTGGATCTTCTTTTTATGTCCAGCGGGTCTCTTTTATGCGAAGTATTTTTTGACTACGTCTGTGTTCACAGGGGATGTAAAATCTTCGCCATCCATAGTTGAGAGTAATAAGGCTCCACCAGAGAAAACCTTCCTTACTACATATGGCCCTTCGTAGTTTGGAGTCCATTTGCCCCTGTGATCTGTCTGAGGAGGAAGGATCCTTTTCAAAACCAATTCACCTGTTTGAAAACACCGAGGACGCACTTTCTGATCAAAGGCTTTCTTCATCCTGCTCTGATACAACCGGCCATGTGCAATGGCTGCCAATCTCTTCTCCTCGATAAGGTTCAGCTGATTCAATCGGGAACGCACCCACTCAGCTTCGTCAAGCTCCACATCTGCCAGAATTCTCAACGAAGGAATCTCAACCTCTAATGGTAGGACTGCTTCCATACCATATACCAGTGAAAAAGTGTTTCCTCGGTTGATGTACGCACCGAAGTACGATAACCGTGCAAAGCATAAGGCAACATCTCATGCCAGCCTTTATACGTTACCACCATTTTCTGCACAATCTTCTTGATATTCTTATTTTCCGCCTCAACAACACCATTCATCTTCAGACGATAGGGAGAAGAATTGTGATGTTCAATCTTAAAGCTCTGACATAGCTCCTTCATAATCTTATTGTTCAAGTTCGAACCATTATCAGTAATGATTCTCTCTGGAACCCCATAACGACAGATTATGTCCTTCTTGATAAACCGGGCTACCACTTGCTTGGTGACGTTGGCATACGAGGCTGCTTCCACCTACTTCGTGAAGTAATCAATGGCAACCAGAATGAAACGATACCCATTGGAAGCAGTTAGCTCAATCTTTCTAATCATATCAATGCCCCACATGGCAAACGGCCAAGGAGATGACAATACATTCAGAGGAGTAGGCGGTACGTGCACCTTATCAGCATAAATCTGGCATTTATGACATTTCCGGGCGTATTTAAAACAATCAAACTCCATAGTCATCCAGTAATACCCTGCCCTCAACAGCTTTCTAACCATAGCATGCCCATTGGCATGGGTGCCGAAAGAACCTTCATGAACCTCTTCCATTAATAGGTCTGCCTTGTGTTCGTCAACACAACGTAGCAAGACCGTGTCAAAGTTCCTCTTATACAACACATCATCTTCATTCAGAAAGAAGTTTCCTACCAACCTCCTCAGAGTTTTCTTATCCTTGGTAGATGCCCCAGCTGGGTACTCTTGACTCTTGAGAAAACACTTGATGTCATGATACCAAGGTTTTCCATCTGATACCTCTTCAACTGCAAACACAAAAGTTGGTCTATCCAGACGCTCGATTCTGATGGAGGGAGTCTCATTCCAACGATTCACCTGATACATTGAAGACAATGTTGCCAACGCATCTGCCATCTGAGTTTCCAATCGGGGTATATGATGGAAGTCAACTATGTCAAAGAAAGGTAACAACCTTCTGGCATAGTGGTTATAAGGCACCAGATTTTCCCGACGAGTTTCCCATTCTCCTTTAATCTGATTAACCACCAACGCAGAATCACCATAAACATCAAGGTTCTTGATTCTCAAATCAATTGCTTCTTCTAACCCCATGATGCATGCTTCATACTCTGCCTCATTGTTGGTGCATATGAACGCTAACCAGGCAGTGAAGGATATATGAGACCCATTCGGAGTTGTAATGATTGCCCCGATTCCGTTACCATATAAGTTGACGACCCTATCAAAAACCAATTTCCACTGAGATCCAATTTTAGGACCTTCGTCATGCAAAGGCTCTTCACAATCCTTCATCTCCAGGAACATGATATGCTCATCCAGAAATTCAAACTTCATCGGTTGATAATCCTCAATCGATTGTTCGACAAGGTATTCTGACAAAACACTTCCCTTGATGGCTTTCTGGGAAACATATTGAATATCGTATTCTGTCAAAACCATCTGCCAACAGGCTATTCTTCTAGAAAGTGCCTGCTTCTCAAACACATACTTAATCGGATCCATCTTTGAAATCAACAGGGTTGTGTGGTTGAACATATACTGCCTCAAACGCTTAGCTGCCCAAGCGAGTGCACAACATGTTTTTTCCAGCATTGAGTACCTCGGCTCATAATCAGTGAACTTCTTACTCAGGTAGTAGATGACATGCTCTTTTCTACCTGACTTGTCGTGTTGACCGAGCACACAACCGTAAGATACATAATCAATGGCCTTCCTGGCACTGGCGACATGAGGATCGGAGGTTCCTGCAAATATTCTTTTATCTTTTCAAACGCCTTTTGACAATTTTCATTCCACCTGACCTCTTGATCTTTTCTTAACAATTTGAATATTGGTTAACACGTGGCTGTGAGATGAGAGATGAATCTAGCAATGTAGTTCAACCTCCCCAAGAAACCACGAACCTCTTTTTCTGTTCTCGGCTCAGGCATCTCTTGTATGGCTCTTACTTTGGCAGGATCGACCTCGATACCTCTTTCACTAATAATGAACCCCAGCAATTTTCCAGATCTCACCTGGAAGGGGCACTTGTTCGGATTCAACCTCAGTTTGAACTTCCTCAACCTCTCAAATAGCTTTTGAAGATTTACCAGATGTTCTTCCTCCGTTTGTGACTTCGCAATCATGTCATCAACATAGACCTCGATCTCTTTGTGAATCATATCATGAAAGAGAGTCACCATTGCCCACTGGTAGGTTGCCCCATCATTTTTCAATCCAAAGGGCATTACCTTGTAGCAAAACGTTCCCCACAGTGTTATGAACGTAGTTTTCTCCATGTCTTCTGGGGTCATCTTGATTTGGTTATACCCAGAGAAGCCATCCATGAAGGAAAATACAGAGTATTGAGCAGTGTTGTCCACTAACACGTCAATATGGGGGAGCGGGAAATCATCTTTCGGGCTTGCTCTGTTCAAATCTCTGTAATCAACGCACATCCTGACCTTTCCATCCTTCTTAGGTACAGGCACGACATTAGCAACCCACGGAGGATAATTTGTCACAGCGAGTGTCGTACCCCAAATTTTACCCCTTAGATGTCATAACATCTTTTGCATATCATTCTAAGTCAATTATCTGCATAGTACTCAATTCATCAGCCGGAATGAACTTGTTGAATTTACAGCCGAATCAGTCAAACTAAAAGTCGGTCCCGATTAATTTCAAATCTGAAGAATGCTGTGTTTTCCCAAGTGATTTTATCTCGTGCTGATGATTGTGGCACATTCGTCTTTCGCTTTCGAGTATTTTTGTATTCAACTTTTATTCATTTTTATTTGTGATTTATTTTTAAATAATCTCTTTTTAACTTATGATTGCTTTAAATTTGTTAACTTCATTTTATATTTCTATTTACTTATTTTCTTTATTTCTTAATTAAATGATTTTTAATTAATTAATTAGTTAAATTTTGTTAATTAAATCAGGATTTTTCTTTGATTAAACTTTAATTGATTTAGATTTTATTTGGGTTTTTTAGTTGGTTAAGTTTTATTTTCTTTTAGGACATATTTTAAGTGTCGTTTGTTTTTAGTGAACAAGATAGTACCATCTGCCATCTGATAGCAACCAAGGTCTGCTACTATGCCAAAGCCTTTGACCAACACTGTACCAAAACTCTGCAACAAGCTTGCACAAAAAAACTCTTCTGCAAACCTGCTGTACCATAGTTGGCATCACTCCATACCATCAAAACAACTTGCAAACGGTGCTACCTACAACGACAATACATTTACACAAGCACCAATACCTGCACACAACTCTGCCTCTGTCAAAATGTACAAACCTTGATTTCCTGCTACCAACATAAGCCTTCCGCAAAAAAAACACACAAAATAGATGACATAAGACCTGCAATTTTCACAGACCAAACAGATGACAACAACTATTCAATGAGCCCTGCACATCTCAACCAAACTCTCTGCATCAAAAAGTAGCATGTGAGTTGAAAGAGACCCATCAATTAAGGACTTACTCAACAAGTCTAATGGTTTTTTAAAAAGGAACAGATGAAGAGAATCTAGGGGGGAACTCGAAGCTCTTAACATTTATTCTCATTAAACCTCAATAACTCCAATCTCTATAACCTGTCAACAAGTCCAAAACAATCTCAGAAAACCCTTAACAGAGTGTCCTCAAATCCCCCCTCCTCCCCAATCGCCCAGACCACAACAATAAATCTTCATCTTCATTCACTCTTAATTTGTCAACAACATCAACAACCCAATACTCAAACCTTCTTCTCATCCAACCTTTCAAACCCATCTTCAATCCGGATCCCCTTCAACAAGAACAATCTTTACATCGCCGGACCTCCCAACAAATCACAACCCACACAAATCAGAACAGAGTCTTAAATTGGAGACAAAGAGAGAGTTCAAATCGAAAACATACAACTCTTAAACTTTGAATAACGAACCTTTTCGAACTTGAGAACGACGCGAAGCGAAAGAAAATGGAGCGGAACTCAGGTGAACCGAGAAGAGGAGGTCAGAATCGTTGTGTTCCATTGATTTTGGTTTCCGATTTGCCTTTAGAAAGAAGCAAAGGTTTCTACGTGGTTTGACCATGGAGTTTTATTTTTTTCTCTTTTGACTTTGATCCGCGCATTTAACCTTGATGGTGTTGTTGTGCAAGTGAGTTATTGCTCTGGCTGTGGTTAAGTTTTTAATACATAACCTTCCCTGTTATTGAGGGAACTGTGTTGAGATTGGGCCTTAAAGCCCATATGGCTCCTCACACCACCCTTTTTTATTATCAACCGTGCTGCCGGCTTTGGAGAGGGATAATAGGCTTTTCATGAGCCTGTATGATTCTTTCTACTCCTTGAACATCTTTAATCTCTTTTATACATTTAATTAGTTTTGTTCTAAATCTTGTTATTTTCTTTTAAGAATTTCGTTAAACTAATTGTTTTTAATAGTTAATATTTGATTCTAAATAGTTTTATTATTATTTATTTTAGAAATTTGTTTTAATAATTTGGCATTGATGTCTTTGGTTTATGTTCCTTGAGATTATTTTCATTTCCACCTTACGTTTGATTTTCGATTTTCTTTTCATCTTCGATTTTGTTTTCGATTTTATTTTGGGCCAATGATATTACATAAATCTTGACTTTGATTATTTCAAATCAATAAAGTCTTGATAAATATGAGGCCACTTTTTTTTATTTATTCTTATTGGTCAATGAAAGTCTAACTAAAAGATTGTCGATTTCTCGATTAAATCTTGTTTAAGACGAGACCAACTTTATTTTCCTTTTGATTCCATTTTCTTTATTTTTGGGCCAATGATATAAAAAACATCATAACTTTGTTGATTATTTCAAATCAATAAATTTTGATTATATGAGGCCATCTTCATTTTCTTCCTTGATCAATGAAAGTCAAATATCAAAAGATTATAGATCTCTCGATTAAATCTTGATTAAGACGAGACCAACTTTATTTTTCATTTCGATTCCACTTTCTTTATTTTGGGTCGATGATATAACAAACTTCACAGTTTGGTTGGTCTCATTAAAGCGACAAAACTTTGATCAATATGAGACCACTTTCTCTTTATTTCAGTTTTATTCACTTTTTAGTCGATGAAAGTCAAGAATCATTGATTATCAATTTCTCGATTAAATCATGATTAAGACGAGACTATTTCTACTTCATTTCAATTTTTAATTTCTTTGAATACTAACTCTTCATTTCCCCCTTTGGCGGGACCTGTACATATTTTCTGATAAAGTCTTGCAGACAACTATTCTGTTATGACTGTGGTTGTCTGCTTCATTTGACACATCCTCAATACTATTCCAAAGGAAAGTCCTCCTCAGTTGACTCATAAGTCAATAAACAAATCACCCCCCACCTTGGCCTCATAAGAGCCTTTCCCTTTTCTTTGCCTCATAAGAGTCATTGAATCATAACTTAGCAATAGGTTAGAGTTTTGAACTCTATGTGATTCTCACCATCATGAGAACTCACTTTTTCCATCATAACTTAGACTTAGAGAGTTTCTTAAAACTCTAAAATGAGCTCACACTCATTTCCCCTTGGAACTTTGGCCATAGTCAATGGTTCCTCAAATTCACCCCTTAGTTAGGTGAACTATGGTTGCTCTGATTCTTTAGTCAGATACGTAGGCACAAGATACGATGTCTTGGCGAGCAAACTTAGTGTACATACCCCTAGGTCTTTACCTTTAACCTTAGCATATTTCTCTTAGCAAGCAAACATAACATGACACAAACTAAACAAGAGGTTCCTGTAGAGTACTACAGATACTTAGGGTGCTAATACCTTCCCTTAGTATAACCAACCCCCGAACCTTAGATCTCCCCCCTTTAGGTTTTCTCGATCTTGAACCTTTCCTTTGGATAAATCAAAGTCGGTTGTGAATTCAAAGAAATGCGACGCGAGCTAATCAATAGCTTGTTATCCGATTCTCACAGCAACAGAGCGAGAAACCCAGAGCGAGAAACCCAACATCCAACTATTTCTGAACCTCTTTCTTGATTTTGACAGCCATATCTGGTTTCGTCCTTCTCAGTTTCTGCTTAACCGGAGTACAACCTTCTTTGAGCAGCAGCTGGTGTACCACAATGTCAGTGTCAAGCCCAGGCATGTCTTGTTAGACCAGGCGAAGATGTCCACATACTCTCGGAGCATTTCAATCAATCTTCCCTTGACAGTGTCTTCTAAAGAAGCCCCAATCCTTACTTCCTTTCTTGCGCGCTCGGTTCCCAGATTAACTGTCTCGATTTCCTCTTGATGAGGTAGAATGACCCTTTTCTCCTGTTTCAGCAATCTGGCCAATTCGTCCAGTAAGTCACAATCTTCGTCAGTCTCTTCTTCAGCCTGATAGATAGGATTGTCGAAGTCATACTGAGCCATAGCTAAATCATTATTAGTGGCATCTGAGCAAAGAAACCTGCATGATTGATGATATATGTCTGTTATGAATGCAACAAACAAGAAAACACATTGCCATTTTGATATGAGTTAATGCAAAAAGTAAAAACAGAAAAACAAGGATCAAAATATTTGAATGTGAAAACGTCCTTTATTAATGACAAAGTAAGCAAACAAAAACATCAAAGCCCCACAGACAAATATCACTACGTCTTGGGCATAACGTAAGACTTAACACAAACAGAAAACAAAGGCAATTACTCTTGACGGGTCACTTGGATGACTTTCTCAGATGACCAATTGCAAAGATTTTGACCTGGAGCGCAGGGGCAGATCCACTCATCCATGTCACAATCACTATCTCCCTCATCCCCAATGGCATTAATCCGATTAAAGAAGACACCAGCCCTTGTGAATTGAATCGGACCAGCATACTTGGGTGGCTCTTGAGCTCGTCGGGGCGGCTTATACCCCTGTCCATAAGTATTCTGCTTCATCTGAACATCAATGACCTGGCCCCACTTCTGGGAACCACCAGCCTCAACTACAGTGCGTGTATCTTTGAAAGAAGACGTCAAAACTTCCGGCTGATTTACCACTTCGGGTTGATTTACCACCTCAGGCGTACTGACTACTCTTGGAGGTTCCTCAGGAATTTTCACAGCTTCAAAGGCTTGGCACAGGGTCTCATGTATCTCACCATCTACCTCCACATATTTGAAGGTCGATAGGTGATTCACCATGATGTCTTCATCACCACAGACTGTCACAACATGGCCATCCACCATGTATTTCAGCTTTTGATGCAGCGTGGATGTCACTACCCCGACCCGTGGATCCACGGACGACCCAATAAACAACTATAGGCAGGATGAATGTCCATGATGTAGAAAGTGGCATCAAAAATCTCAGGACCAACTTTGATCGGCAATACAATTTCTCTAAAAACAGACCTTTTAGAACCATCGAAAGCACACACCACCAAGTCACTCAGTGTGCAAATCAGCCCACGGGTATCTAACTTCATCAGAGCCTTCTTCGGCAACACATTTAAGGATGACCCAGTATCAACTAGCACATGTGACATTAAGGAGCCTCGGCATTCCACTGAAATATGTAGAGCGTTGTTGTGATTCCTCCCAGCTGGAGTCAGATCTAGGTCTGTGAACCAGCCATTACCAGCATTCACGTGAGCCACGACCCCCTCTAACTGATTAACGGATATTTCTTGAGGTACATAGGTTGTGTTCAAAACCTTCAGCAATGCATTCCAGTGCACCTCGGAACACAACAACAGAGATAAGATTGATATTTTCGATGGCGTCTGATGCAACTGATCAACAATCTTGTAATCGCTCTTCCTGATTAATCTCATAAACTCTTCCATATTTTCTGAGAAAGAGTTATCAACTTGTTTTGTCGCAGAATCATTCACGACCTGCTTCTGTAGAGAATCATCCATCATCTGTTTCCCTTTATCCTGTTTGGAACTGCCGACCTGATCATCTGAAGGAATGAAGAGTCTGCCACTTCTAGTTATAGCCCATGCGTCAATAGTATTGTCAACCTATGAGCTCACAACCGAGGTTCCTATCAATTCTTGTTTCTTTCCATCAACAAATACCTCAGCCCCATAGTTCCACGGGACAGCTTTAGTACTTTCATACGAGACAGGCCCAGGGACTGTAATGATGACCGGTGTTGGTCTTGCCGGTGCTGATATAGTTACTGTTTTGAAAGGAATTGTAATAGTAGAAATGTCATTCTCTTTGTCAGTCATTTCTCTCTGCTTATCACATCTGTCGAACTGTAATCGTCATTCATCAATTAATCTCTGAATACCTGATCTCAACAAATCACAACCGTTTGATTGTAGCCCACGTTCAAAATAGCCCTCATCACAACCAGGGAACACCCCTCCCTTCAGCAACCTTTCCTTTACCACAAGCAAGGGAAACTCGTTCACATCTAAGACCAAATTCAAGGATTCATTATCTTCAATAATGGCATTAATCCTTCGCCCACCGAGATTCGACATTGGGTTTTGAATGACATTTGGCACGTCATTGGAGAAATTGATGGCTTTGGAGTCCACCAAATCTTGGACCTTATGCTTAAAAGCTTTACAGTCCTCAATATGGTGTCCTGGCGCTCTGGAGTGAAATTCACAGTGAGCATTGGCGTCATAACCGGGAGGCGGATTACCGGTAATAGGGGCCAAAGTCCTCTTTTGAATCAATTGCAACTGTAGCAAATGTTGAAATAATTGGGAGTATGGCAGAGGTGGTGTATCAAAATGCCTATTCTGCCTAGGCCTGTACTGTTGTCCGCGAGGAGCCTGATTTTGCTGCTGAGGGGCTGCCTGTTGTTGCGGTGCTGCGGGAATAGTTATTGAAGCCACCTGCTGATTGAAGTTCTGATGATGTTTTCCTTTACCATGGTATGAGGAAACAGAATTTGTGTACCCTTCTTTCTTCTTGTAATTACCAGCATACGGCTTTTTCCCTCCTCCAGATGAGGATCCATCATTGACCACTATTTTCCCAGTTTTAATCCCGCTTTCAACCTTTTCTCTGACTACAACTAGGTCAGCAAAACCACCAGTCATACAACTTACTAATCGGTCATAATATGGCCCCTGAAGAGTGGCCATGAACATGTCAACCATCTCCCGCTCCGCCATGGGAGGCTGGACCCTAGCTGCCAATTCACGCCACCTCTAGGCGTACTCCTTAAAGCTTTCGTTATTCTTCTACGACAAACTTTGCAACTGTGTTCGGTTGGGAGCCATGTCAGTATTGTACTGATACTGCTTGACGAAAGCTTCAACTAGCTCACGTCAGTTGCGAACATGGCATCTCTCTAACTGCATATACCATTCCAAAGATGCCCCAGCCAGGCTATCCTGGAAAAAGTGCATCAATAACTTCTCATCATCAGAATAGGCAGCCATCTTTCTAGCATAAGCCCTGACATGAATCTTCGGGAAAGTGACACCGTTATACTTCTCGAAAGTAGGTACCTGAAACTTATGAGGGATCCTAACATCGGGGACCAGTTCCAAGTCTTCCATATCCAATCCCAGGGAATTCTGATTCTCAAACGCTTTCAACTTCTCCTCAATCAATCGGAATCTTTTATTACTATCAGGCTGGAGGCCAGCATCCCCACCTGGCAGAGAAAACACATCATCCTGCTGATCATCATAGCGACGACCATGTGTAGCGAGTGATTTTGGACGTGGTTCTTAAGCACTGTCGCTCTGGGGTACTACAGGTCGATTCATTTTTTATCCTATTGAAGCTGATGAAGGAAGGGAAATAGATGTCTCCAACTAACCCTGCTTGCTAACTGAGGTTAAACAGTCAAAACTATTGGTTTACATATGCGATTTTAGTTCGTGGGCCTCTCTCTGCTTATTTTGTTCAGAACGAAATACCGGGATTGTTCATGGGGAATTTGTTGGGATCCTGCGCCAGATTGGATGGAGGTAGGGGACTTTGGGGGTTTTTTTATTAGTGTGCTTGCTAAGATTCTTTTTTCAATCTTATGCCTACGTATTCCCGGGATAGGGAAATCAGAACGATCGTAGTTCCTCCTATTCTATGGGAGGAAATGGTGTTTTGGTGTCTTGTTCAAAGCCCAAGACATGAAGCTAAAGGTGGTTTGTATCTTGTTGAAAGCCCAAGATGTGAAGCTGAAGGGTCTATTTGTATCTTGTTCGAAGCCCAAGATGTGAAGCTAAAAGGGTGTTTGACTTTAGAGAGAATTTGTCATCTCTAAAGGGGAATATTTGACCTGTTTGGCACAACTATTGGGTGACTGATTATAAAGGAGAATTACTTTAACTGGGATATGTGAATCCAGCAATGCCATAATTTCCTTTATAGGGGATTTTTAACCTGAAGGAGAAGACTTTAACTCAGTTTAGAGCAACGCCATCTTTCCTTAGGAATTTCTCATGCTAAAAGAGGGACAGTGGCGTGGATGTAAATAATCTAGAGGCTTGCCGCTTACAGCAATTAGACGAGGGAAAAGGAGTTGTTGATGTTTGTATGCTGAGACCAAAGCATGATTTGATGCTAAAAGGTTGATTGAATCAAACAGGGATTTCTTTATACAAAGCCTAAGAGAAGGCTATTGACCCAACAAGAGGATGCTTTTATATGTCTCGTACAAAGCCCGAGAGAGAGGCTGGAAGGGTTGACTCAACAAGAGAGTGCTTTTGTATATGTCTTGTACGAAGCCCAAGACGGAGGCTAAAATGGTTTGACTCAACAAGAGAGTGTTTTTGTATCTCGTGCGAAGCCCGAGATGGAGGCTAAAAGCGGATTGACTCAACAAGAGAGTCTTTTATACTCAACAAGAGAGTGTTTTGTATCTCGTACGAAGCCCGAGATGGAGGCTAACAATGTTTGACTCAACAAGAGAGTCTTTTATACTCAACAAGAGAGTGTTTTTGTATCTCGTACGAAGCCCAAGATGGAGGCTGCAAAGGTTTGACTCAACAAGAGAGTCATTTATACTCAACAAGAGAGTGTTTTGTATCTCGTACAAAGCCCGAGATGAAGGCTGCAAAGGTTGGACTCTGCTGGGGAGAATCTTTGCACAAAGCCCAAGAGGAGGCTGGGGTTACTGTTTCAGTTGAGTGACAGGTCCAGTATGTTGGTTAAAAGAGAAAACCAGTTCTTATATGGGTAATGTTGTACTCATGGATTTGATCTGAGGACCGGGATGATTTCCTGTTTTTTAAGGAAACGGAGAATCCGAAGGGTATTGAGACTGCCCAAGTCTACGGGTGTTTTTTTCCTATTTTTGAAAGGAACTTGAGAATGTATTCGAGACTCAAGGAGGTTAGACTGTCCAAGTCTAGAGTTTTATCTTTTGTACTATGCTTAAGAGAGATCCAGAGACAATATGTTTGCCTTAGGAAGATCTAGACTCTTTGAAAGACTGTTCTATTAAGATGACTAATTTCTGTTCCTATACCTTTAAGAGGTCGTCGGGACAATTTGTACGAAGCCTAAGAGGAGGCGAGAAAAACTTTTAAGAAGCCGACGGGTCCTTGTACAACGCCCAAGAGGAGGCGGGGTTACTTTTAGGAAGCCTGTGGGTCCTTGCACTAAGCCCAAGAGGAGGCTGATGAACAGTTCTAGAAGGGGTTTCACTTGGAACATTGGCCTTCTATATATGAACTGTTCAAGGGGAAGATTTATTAGATCTAGTTATCTAAAATTGTTGTAAAAGAAAATTCTCATGGTTTAGGTTATGTTGAAATATCCGGGAGAATGTCGGATGTAAGGAGACGAGGTTTTGTCTAGTTCTAGACGTAGTTGCCAGGGAAACTCTAAATATCTATACTAGTATTACACAGTCGATATGAGTTTATGAAAGAAGTCTTACAGTGAAATAGCCCCACAATACAATTATATACATATGAAAGCGGTAAATGAAAGCGGGTAAACACTTACTCGGTTGTAGAGCTTCCATGCTGTTTAGTTAGTTGTTCAACAAAGAAATTGAAAATAACAGTATGTTACAAAATCAAAGGAGAAAGTGCTTTTGAAAGGAAAATTGGGGATTACAACTCAAGGAGAGGCCCAGGGTTTAATCAGTGATCGCACTGTCGTTTTGTACAGGGACTTAAACAAGTGACTGAGGCCCAAGAAAAATTTTCTATACAAGGGGATGGGTCTTACACTCTCTCAAGAGGCCCAAAATGATTAAAAGTGAACAAAGATGGGTCTTATAGCTCAAGGAGAAGCCCAGGGTTTACTTTGAAAAGGGCGACGATGGCACCGAGGTTTTGAAAACACCATGGGTCTTATACAATGATTGAGGCCCAAAAGTTTTTGGTTTCAAAAGGGGATTGGGTCTTACACTCTATTAGAGACCCAAAATGGTTTTGAATGGATCTTATAGATCGAGGAGAGGCCCAGATGGTTTGTTTTAAATGGGACTTATACAACGGGACTTACACTCTATTAGAGGCCCAAAATGTTTTTAAAAGGTTTGATGAGGTTTGAATTAATCAAAACCCTAATTTGTTTCCAAAATGTATTTTAATTGAATAAAAAATTTAATTAAAATGATCAAAATTGTTTAACATGTGGAAAACAAATTGTGATCTTGGATTAATGTTTTAAAAATCATGTTTTGACCTACAAAATGATTAGAAATCATTAAAATTTGCAAAATCAAGAAGGAAAAAATATTTTAAATGTCAAAAACAATTAAAATATTAATTCTTGGCAAAAATATCAATTATATGAAATAAATAATATTTTTGGGATTTTTTGGTAAAATAAAATATTTTAACATTTTTGTGAATTATTAAAAAAAGAATCAACTCAAAATCATTAAAACTCAGAGAGAAATTAATTTTTGAATCAATTAAATAAAATCACAAAATTCAAATATTCAAATATTTGAAAAAGGGCGCCAAGAACATGCCAAGAACACGCGCCCTTCCTCTGTTTCTGCAGATTTACATTTTCTATCCAATCTCACTGAATACTTGATTATATCATGCAATCTACATATCAATCTACTCCTTTCAACCTCACGATCATGTCCATGGTCTTTAATTTCATTTATTTTAAGCATGGAATAAGAAATCAAAGAGAAACCTCAAGAACCCTAAATTCTGCATAAAGGTTCAGAAATTCCATACACGATTCATACAAAGCAATTGATTGAGGGTAAACACTCTATGCATGATTATAAACATATGGCCAAATTATTGTGCAGCAAAAAATGCATGGATCATAGAGTTAGAAGAGCTCATGCTCACCTCTTGCAGCTGGTGATCGTGTTTTGGGTTAGAGGTGTTACAACTAGGTTCCAATGATCTGGATAGCTTCCCTAGGTGCCATGGAGTGTGTCTGGATGCTTGGAATGGATTGAAATGATCTGGAACTTGAGATGGCACCCCAACTGCAAATCTGTCAAAGGCTTGAGCAATTGGCTAGTGATTTTGTAATTTTGGTGTTCTAGATGTTATGTGAGTGTTTGGATCACTTCTATATGATGTTTATGACGTGTGTGATTGGTTTGGTTGGAATTGCTCTCAAACTCAAAACCCGATAGTGACTTGCTTTGGAAGGCAAATTTGGAAGTGAGAAGGTGATTTTGAGGAAAGCATTTGTTTGATGGCTTTGGTGTACTCAAACTGAGTACAAATGAGCTCTATTTATAGTAGATCAAGTTTGTTTTAGGATCAATAGTGAATGGCAACTGCAGCAAAGGTTTGGCCAATGTTGATCAATGGGAATCCAAGTCTCCTCTAGCCATTGACTAGAGGTTAGGGCACAGAGTTGTGGTTCCCTAGTTGTTGGATCATTCTTGACTGAATCCAGTTGCAAATCTGTCAGTCCATGCCACCTTGGTGCATCCATTAAATGCTCAAATCCAAAATTGGAGTCTTGTCCCTCTTTTAGGCATTTCTAGGTTTGGCATGCTACTTCTTGTTCCAAAGACTTTGGAGGCTTGGATCAGTGTTTGTTCCCTTTAGTTTTGATCCTTAGATGTTTCCAAAGTGATGACAAGGCTTGGATTTATCTGATTTTCTAAATCGAGCAAAAGTCCAAAATTCTGCCTAGCCTTGGCAGTTTTCAGCAAGGCATATTGCCATTGTCATATCTCATGGCTCAAGTGGAATTTGATGGAGTTCTTGGCCATTTTGGAAAGCCCTCATATGATACAATAACTGTTTGATCATAATTGGTTTTGATACTTTATGGATCCAAGTGAAAAATGCCCCTACATTTGGAAAAAAGTGAAGGCAGATTCTGACTTAGTGAAAATTTCACTAAGTGTAGGAAAAACGTGACATTTTCACTTTTTGTGATTTTGATCATTCCATAATTTAAAATCCATGGGGAATTGGAATGAGTGGTAGTTGAAGCTTTTGTAGAGGGTAATGAGAGCTACAAATCCAGCTTTGGATGGAAAAAAAATGGCCTTGTGGTTTAGGAGTTATGATCCTCCAAAGTTGGTACCCTAGCCACTTTGTTCCATAACTTAGAAAATTTTCTAAGTTTTTTATGGTTACCCCTTTTACAAGTTATCCCACTTTTCTTGATTTTTCTTGATGAATGATGATTCCAATCACACATTAACATCATTTTAGGGTTAAGGAACCATAATTGTGAAAAATCTCAAAAAGTCAAAGTTTGACTTTTGTGCACAGTTGACTTTTTATCAGATGAATTCTAAACTGTGCGATCCTCTATGAAATCAAGTCCTTGACCTAAATCAAACTTGATGGATTGATTTCATAGGTGTTATAGGGTGTATTGAATCATGTCTTAGGGTTTGGGAGCATGTCCTGGTCAAAAGTCAAAGATATAGTTGACTTTTTCCGCGAAACCCTAAATGTGGTTCTGATGAATTTGAAACTTGTTGCTCAAGCTTCTTGGATCAATCCATTGTTACAAAATGGATCAATGTGATGTATTTGAGAGCCTCAAATCCCTTCTTGAGGTCTTGGCTCATGTTTTGTCCCAAAAGTCAACTTAGGGGTGAATTAGGTCAAGAAACCCTAATTCCTGATTTTTTTTATGAATACATCCCCTGAGGCTAAATTGACTTGATGATGGGGTTCATGAGATCCCTTGGAGCATCATAGGTTATGCTTTGAAGCATTGGCTCATGCCCAGAGGAAAATTTCCATCTGGAGGCCCTGGTCGACCAAACCCTAATTTGGTGACACTGGCGATCTTAAGGCTTGATCCACCTAGAAGGGAGAAGCCTTGTGCTTAATCCTTGAAGTGGGAGTCCTCTTGATCCTTTGTGGATGTTTGAGAGGCTAGACAAGTTGAAGATCATGTCATTTCTTGATTGATCCTTTGTCTAAGAGCTCTGAGAGGGCTTGAAACCCTAAGTCTGATTGTAGTGGATGCTCACCCATCTTTGGGGAGACTAATGGTTCATCCATATTGTGATGATGATTTGCACAATGATGAGAAATCTTAGTGGTAAAAATTTTGGGTATGACACCATGTATTGCACAGACACTGTTTCCTCCTCCCACAACAGAAGAAACCACAACATTCTCTCCTCCGCCCAGAGGGATAACAACAGAAGGAACGGGAACACCTCCGCCTGGAGGACCAACGGGAATACCATTACCATCAACACCTCCGCCCAGAGGAATGACACCATTGTGAAGGCCACCATGAAGGATATCATCTTCATCAACCCTTGCGACCAGAGGATGGACTAGAGTCCTTAACTGCTCTTGACCTTGAGCAACACCTTGCATTAATTCCATAAACTGAGCCATGTGAGCCTGCATCGCAATCATCTCAGCTTGCATTTGTTCCATGGCTTTTCGTTGATTCAGTCTGGTAGAGTACCGGTGAATACGTTGATCAACAATCCTGTCTGAAGAAAGGAACAAGATAAGAAAATCGGAGATAAACCTCCTATGCAAAAATGATTATGAATATGCAAATGCAAATGCAAACATCATATTTAAACATTTCCAGGATGTATCCACTTTGATTCCAGCCTTTGAAACCGGGCAAGGGATCAGACACAACACTGGAAAATAAATTTGGACACAAAGATTCTGCAGAGCCAAACAATGGAAGCAAACCCCTTTGAGAACAAGAACCGTTGAGATACAAATCATCGAACCAAACATTTCAATATCATATCGCAAGAATTCATACAAACATGTCTGATATAATCAAAGGTAATTCCATCAACAATCCTGATGGTAATCACAAGAAAAGATAAACAGCAATATCATTACAAATCAATCCCAAACAAGCTGGCTTCAACTTCCTCAAGAAGGTTCACCGTGTCAGGATGCGTGGGTCGCTCTATCAGCCCTTTAATCAACCTGTTTCTCTTTTCAATGTCCTGATTCAGTCTAACAATCTGCTCTCCAACGTCTTTGTCTCCTCACTTTGATCTTTTAACTTCGGCTTGCACTTTAAGCTCTTCAATTTCTTCCTGGGCCTCCTTCCACTTGTCAGAGAAATACTTCCTTTCTGCTTTCTCCATTTGAAGCTCTTCTTTCAGTTCCCCATTCTCAATCTTGACTTCTTCCCACATCCCCTGATAGGTGGCAATTTTGGCTTCCGTCTTGGTCAAGAGCTTCTTGGTTTCCCGGTGGGCTATGCTAGAAGATTCTGCAGTCATGCTGAATTTTCTACAGTGCTGAGCTCTATCAACAAGGTCATTCTCTTTCTCTTCCAGGAGCTTCGTTACTTCTTGAACTTTCCACTTCAAATCCAAGTTATCATGTAGAGCACCTTGCAGCCGACTACTCATGTCAGAATTTTCTACCCTCAACTCATACACCAACTCCCGTTGCCTGTTAAACTCTTCGATGGGTACTCTCCTCCACAATCTCAGGATACAAGGGAGGTGCCCAGTCAAAGGGAAAATAGAAATATTCCTCTCTCTTCTTAATCCAGTCTACATATGGAGAGAAAGCTTGATTGTTGGATTTGCCCAAAGCAACTTTTCCTTTCTTCTGCCTACTGAACCATGCTTCGGAAGCCTTCTGTGCCATAGCCAAACCATCAGCTGCATGGAAATACAAAGATTCTTCTAAATATTTCTCAGCCGGTGGATCCTTTAGAGCATATCCAAACTGCCTGATGGCCAAAGAAGGATTATAATTGATGCCTCATTTTCTCCCTATCAACGGAACATTGGGGAACTCACCACAGCTATGCAAGATGTCCTTACCAAGTAATCCATGATCCACCTAGACGATATATTTAGCAGCTAGGCCCATCAGATGTTGACTCCATTCCAAAGAAGTTTTAGTATCCACGAAAGCACCTGACTGAGGTAGACGGTTTGTGAACCACATGTAAAAGAGAGGTGCACAACAATGAACCATCCCACCTCGTCTCTTTTCATTCCTATTATACAAGGCATAATGAAGATCCCCCAACAAGGTCGGCACTGGATTCTGAGTCGTAAATATCCTGACAGCATCTATATCAACAAAATCAGGTTTATTAGGGAACAGGACAATGCCATACACGCAAAGCGCCAATACTGCATTGAAAACTGTCCACTTCTTCTCTTTAGCTGCTTCTTGAGCCTTCTTCACCAAGTATGTTAAATGATAGCCACAAAACTTTCCTTTTCTAGAAATGTCGGCTTCCAATGTTGATTTGCTCAAATAAAGAGTATCAGCCACATCTTTGAAATCAGGATCTGCCTTGGAACAAAAGAATGGAGCACCTTCTTTGATGGAAATTCCCAAGATGCTGGAATATTCCTCCAGAGTAGGGACCAATAGATAATCTGTCAACACAAAGCATCTCAAGGGAGGATCGTAGAATTGCATCAAAGTACGCAGGCCCCTATATTCATAATTACTGAGGTTACGAACAAGAGATAGGATCCAACCATATTTCTCCTTGAAAGCCCCCAACACTTCTGGACTGGCCATATCTTGTAGACTACTAAGCTGACCAAGAGTGAGCTTTGGGAACTTGTAAAGAATGATGTTCTTCTTCTTCTTCTCAGTGTCCATCCCGATGAATGCTCGTTGACTGGAATCAAAAGTCGAATACTACCTGGAAATGAAAAATATGAATGTCAGGAAAAATGATAATGCAATGCAGAGCATGGGATCAAGGCTGCTACATAAGCTGGACAACTGCTGCACTGAACTGACTGGAAAATCTCAAGGTTCTGCACCAAATTCCCAGAATACCAGAATAACCACACTGATAAATCCACACTTATAAGAAAACCAGAATACCGGGTAGGCTGGAGGTTACGGTTACCTGCAAACCTGCAAAAACCCGCCCCTCTCATATGTGGGTTCTAGAAAACGAAAGGTCCTCAGCTTCTGGCACTGAGGTCGAGAAGCAATAGTATATTCATCCTTCTGGGTACAGTACTATCGCCAATCGAGGAGCGCCTCCACTGATTCTCTTTCAAAAAGGATATCCTATAGTAAGTTCCCAGCATTGGGTCCTCGGATCAAGAAGCGTAATGGATTTGCCATTTCTGGTCTGCCATTATCACCTCTCGGGAGGAGTGCCGCAACTGAGTCCTTGGGAATGGTCACTAGAGTCGACAGTTCATCAAGAGAAGATCCAATGGCCTGCATCAACATGCAGTATCGGACATCTCCCGATAGAACCTCGTCTGGCTGTGGGTCTCGCGAACAACCCACGTGGTCAACACCACGGGAGAGACACGACTATCCACGCTAATACCTATATGTATGCTCAAGCCTGGGTATTGGGCTTATCTCTCAGAACCCCCCAACCTGCCAAACAGAAAATCCAGTACAGAGCAGCACGATCCAACATATAATGAAATGCAATGCAATAAATGCGGTAAAAACAATAATATACAACAAATAAAGCACAACAGTAAACACCCAATGAAAACAAACAGACAAGCGCTAGGATTGACTCGCATAGGGGATGGACCAGCAAGAGGTCAACCTCTCCCCAGCAGAGTCGCTAGTTGTCGCAACCTGCGAAAAAAACAACCGGCGAGAAAAACTAGAACAGAAGAGTCACCACCGAACGTTATTTATCCCGACGCAGGGAAAGGAAACGATCGAAGAAAACCTAAAAAAGGGAAAGACATGGTCATCGCAACCATAGTCCGGGTTCGGGAGTCGGTTACGCAAGGGGAAGGTATTAGCACCCCACGCGTCCATCGTACTCGATGGGATCCACGCTTGTTGTCAAATCAAAGGGTGAGTTATCCTAAAGTCTACGACTAAACAGAGACGAAACGGGGGAAAGAAAAGAAAAAAGTGACTCGATAGGACATCGCCGTCCTAGGCCTACGTATTCCCTCGTGCAATGGGAAAGTCAGAGTCAACGTAGTTCGGAAAACTACGGGGGGAGGCTGCTCGCCAAGACATCGGCGTCTTGTGCCTACGTATCCTCAACCAGACAAGAGAGAGGAAATCAGAGCAGTCGTAGTTTGACCTAACAAGGTCTTAGTGTTTTTTATGAGCGACGTCAAGTTCGCGTCCGGCAGTTAGGGTCGATGCCTGTTTGCGACTAAACGGAACATAACGTGCTCTTTTCTAAAAATGATTTGAAACTTAAAAATCCCGAAGGATAAAAAGGTTTAAATTTGTTTGTGTTTTTTAGACAGAAGTGGATTAAAGTTAGTTCGTAACTTGCATTGCACCCAAGTCTATAACATAGGAACGAATGCGTCGCATATCATCCCCAACAGGACGTACACTAAACACCCTAGAAGAACGAAGAGAGACCCCCATTCCTCACTTCCCACATATAAGGCTCATGCGCAATACACGTTAATTTATTAAGTGTTTTAGAATTGTTAAGAGATGAGAAGAGAAGACTCAAGTCGAAAAGAAAAGACTACGGGGAAATCTATCCTAATGTTGTCATGCAAAAGATGGCCCTAAGGTTGAGTTCAAAGGGGAAACATCTACCTAAGTTAGCATGCTTGGTTTGAGAGCCTAATGTCTATCCTACTTCGAGCTTAATTGGAAATTAAGTCGGACTAGGAGCCTAAAGGGAGCAAGAAAAAGCAAGGCAAATACCAAAGCGATAAATAAAAAAAACAACGGCTACAACAGCGCTCCAGTACCTGCACAACGGTAAATTCCAACCAACACACCAAACAGCATTCAACAGCTCATGTTCAGCACAAAAAGGAGGTGTAAAAGGCCAAGCAGCAGCACATACAACATCACATATGCACCAAGACAGCAATGGAAAACAGGGCAACATGCATTCAAAAATGATTCAAACATGGAATGGCGAGCATGCATCAAGCATTACACATTCTTTAATCAAGCATGATCACAATCACACCACACACCATGTTAAACAATTCTTGAAAACATCATGAAAGAATGCACATTATTAAGCACACTAACAAGTCAAATCAAGTATGCATCTCATGAAATTAAATGCAACCAAGCATGCATAACACAACAACTCCAACAACACCAGCAATAAATTCACAACTAACATGCTCAAGGAATGTGTGCAAAGTGTTCATCGCATCAGAAAACAACAACACAATCATGGACATTCATCAATGAAAACCAAAACTCGTGTGTCGAAGAATCGTGCTCATGCAAAGGTGTGAGGTAAAACAACTCAAGAATAATCCACAAATCATCAACATATCAATCCATGGAGTTTAGACATGCAATAGACCTCAAACAAGCAAGAAAAATGCAAGAAAAACACACTCTGCTTCAGTAGAAATCGATTACTCACATAGGGTAATCGATTACTCAGTTGAAATTTGACTAAAAACGTGGAAATAAGGTAGAGTAATCGATTACCCTGTTTGAGTAATCGATTACTCAGTTGAAATTTGACTAAAAACGTGAAAACAATGCAGAGTAATCGATTACCCTGTTTGAGTAATCGATTACCACTGAAACAGAGGCAGAAAATTCAACTTTGAAAAGCACTTTTCAGTAGCAAATCACTTATCCAAACACCCAAATGATCATGTAATTGATCATGCGATATTACATAGTATATTTTGCCCTGAATTGCATTGATTTATTGTGTTATGTTCGTTTGTTAACATTGTATTTGCGAGTATTTAGCACATTTTCAGGTATTCTCATTAAGTCAACCAGCAAGAAGAAAGAAGAGGAAAATAGAAGAAAATAGGAGAAAGAAGGTGTTTTGACAGCAGAAATGAGATTCTATATTAAGGAAGTGTCACGACCGTACACAAGCCATCACGACCGTCACAAGCTTTAAGCCATGACGACCGGCACAAGGACATTACGACCGACACAAAGACATTTCTCAGTTTTTAATTTCAAACGACGTGGCTTCTCAAACGGTTACACGATCAACCAGTCTCTCAAATATTTTCGTCGTGTGCACCTGCCTGAGACTTTCTCTCCTTGTTTCACGTCAACTCTCAAAGGGCTATAAATATGGCAGTTACTTCACAAGACTCTCTCTTCTTCTCGACCATTCAGTTTTACGATACTTTTCTTGAGTTCAGAGCTTTTCATTCCCTGCATTACTTTTCCCATTTTACTTACCTTCCAAAGCAATAGTTTCCTACACCGGGGAACTATTGCACTTGAATTAATTAGTTAGTTTAGTAGTTTGTTGCACTTTAAGTTTTTATTGTTCGAGCAAAGCGAATCCTGCCGGCTTGTGGAGGATCGTTACTAAAGATTCGTTACTTCCAGGTTTTATTTCAATTTATATAATTGTCATTTACGTTTAATTATTATGTCTGCATTAATGTTTTATTGTTTATGTTTGCGTATGTCTGTTGAAATGTCTGGCTAATTTATTTATATCGGCATGTAATTAAGTCGATCGGAAAGGAATCCAATCGATCGTAGGCAAACTTTAATACTATAATTTTTTGGTTCCAATTTCTTATTTTAATTAACTTTTGTTAGAGAGTAAGAAAGTTACTAAGGTTACGATCGATAAAACGAGAGTTTTGAGATTTTAACCGGATAGCTGAAATTGGACATTGGTTTTAAATACAGCGAGAGCGCTTTAAAACCAATTAGGATTTATTAATTTTCAAAAAGTATTTTTAAAACTCAAATGGGCTAGCGAGAGCGGACATTCTGATTTTGGAGTATAGTCAGAGTCAATAACACGAGAGTGTGAGGTAAAGACTTTTAAATTGATATTTCCCTACTGAAAACTATTTTGACTAATAAGCCGACGATCTATTGGATTCCCGATGATTGATGAATTACGTAATGATATTCTGTTATATTTTAAATCAAATCTAAATTCTAGTTTAATTTTAGTTTCCTGTTTGCACCTTAATCTAAAAATCATCAGCCTTAGCTAAACATAGTAACAACCCGATAGCACTAGTTTGATTATCGGTACCTGTGGGTTCGATATCTTTTAAAACTACACGATAGACTGTGCGCTTGCAGTTAGTAATCTCGATAGACTCATAAAGTCGCGATCAAGTTTTTTGGCGCCGTTGCCGGGGACTGATTTAGTCAATAGTGCAATTCATTTGTTGCGTCGTGTAGACTAAGGCAACATATTCCCTTATTTTTCGGTTGTATGCCAAGTACTCGCTCAAAGGCGAAGACCTCACACGACGACCGACGACGAACCTGAACGTCTTCTTAGTGTAAAAAGACGAATCCAAGAATATTTCCTAAACCACAAAATACCCTTTCCTCTATCAGAACCTGAATCTCAATCAGAATCCGAATCCGAAGCAGAACTTGACTCTGAGTCAGAATCAAAAGAAGACATGGCTGATGGACCACAGATCCGTCCTCTTAAGTATTATGCTACTCCTTCTCAGCAAGAACCGCATAACAGCATTGCTGCCCCTGCTATCAACCGAAACGATTTCGAGTTGAAACCCTCATTGTTGTCAGCCGTACAACAACATTTAATTTTCTGGAAATCCTACGGACGATCCTAATGAACATTTGACCAAGTTTGTGTAGTACGCAGACACAGTGAAGGCAAATGGTGTAACTCCAGACGCGATAAGACTATGTCTTTTTCCTTTCTCATTAAGAGACAGAGCTGGGGCTTGGTTGCAATCCTTTCCATCAAACTCTGTTACTACGTGGGATGAGTTGAAAAAGGTATTCTTAGCACGATATTTCCCACCAACCAAAACAGCTAAGCTGAGAGCCCAAATTAATGGATTTCGAAAAAAAGATACTGAGTCTCTTTACGATGCATGGGAGAGATACAAAGATATGATGAGGATGTGTCCGCATCATGGTCTTGAAGATTGGTTAGTCATCCATACGTTTTACAATGGTCTCTTGTATAATACAAGAATGACAATAGATGCCGCCGCTGGTGGTACACTTATGGACAAACCTTATGCCGAAGCTTATCAACTCATCGAAAGTATGGCTCAAAACCATTACCAATGGGGAGGTGAAAGAACGCCAGTGGAAAAAGCCCAAACGAAAGGTGGAATGTACGAAGTTAGCAGCCTTGATCATGTCCATGCTAAGGTAGATGCCCTTGCTCAAAAGATAGACAACTTGACCATAACACCCGCAACCACTGTGGCTGTTGTAGCTCCAAACTGCGAATTATGCGAAGTACCTGGACATGCTGCCCCTGAATGTCAAATTTTGGCAGGAGTTTCTGCTGATTAAGTGAATTATGCTCAAGGAAACCCTTATGCAAATACCTACAATCCTGGCTGGAAGAACCATCCAAACTTTTCGTATAAGAATAATAACGCTCTGTATGCACCTGGCCAAGCGCCCGCTGTGCCGGCAGGATATCAAAAACCCGCTGCTAACGTTCCTAGAAAGTCTAACCTTGAAACGATGATGGAGAACTTCATTGCTGCACAAGCTCAACAAAACAAAGAGTTCCTTAACTAGAATGTTCACACTAATGAGCAAATCAAACAATTAGCCAACAAGGTTGACGCTCTACCCACTCACAACAAAATGTTAGAAACACAAATCTCACAAGTGGCTCAACAACAAGCAGTTACCGCTGCCCCAGCTGGTAACCTTCCAGGACAAACTCAACTTAATCCAAAGGGACATGCAAATGCTATAACACTTCAGAGTGGAACAGAACTAAAAGGACCCACTGACCCAAGGATCGAAAATCCAGCCATGTACCAAAAGCCTAGTAAGGAGTCTGAAAGGGAAGGTGAACAAAAAGAAAACGAAAAGGAAGATGATGGTAAAGAGGACGAAGAGAAAGAAGAACCATATGTGCCTCCGCCACCTTATAAACCACCTATCCCGTATCCCCAAAGATTCGCTAAATCTAAAAACATAGGGCAATTTAAGAAATTCGTTGAACTTCTGAAACAATTGAATGTCACAATACCTTTTACAGAAGCAATCACCCAAATGCCCTCCTATGCTAAGTTCTTAAAAGAAATATTAGCTAATAAGAAAAAGCTCGAGGATACTGAAACCATCATGCTTACTGCAGAGTGTAGCGCTATAATCCAAAACAACATGCCTCCTAAGCTAAAAGACCCTGGTAGTTTTTCTATACCATGTGTGATTGGAAAGTTTGTCATAGACAAAGTCCTGTGCGATTTAGGAGCCAGCATTAGCTTAATGCCCTTATTTATTTGTAAAAGGCTCAACATGGGAGAACTGAGACCACAAGAATGTCTGTACAACTAACTGATCGATCAGTGAAATTTCCTCTAGGAATGCTAGAAAACGTTCCAGTACGTATAGGACAATTCTATATTCCTACAGATTTCATAATTATGGACATCAAGGAAGACTCAAACATCCCTATCATTTTAGGAAGACCATTCCTAGCCACAGCCGGAGCCATCATAGATGTTAAAAAAGGAAAACTGACTTTCGAGGTTGGTGAAGAAAAAGTAGAATTTATCCTCTCACAATTCTTCAAAGCACCTGCTATAGAAGATTCATGCTGTTTCCTAGATATTATTGATGAATTCGTTAAAGAAATGGAAAAACACCAAAACACGTATTCTGAAGTGCTGAGAATTCCGATGCCACCAATTTTTGAAGATGATAATTGGCGTGGTGAATACCAAGATAATAATCTAAGTGAATGTCTCGCACTCACTCCTGACCTTATGCCTTGCCTAAAGAAACCAGCTGTAGAACTAAAGACACTGCCCAAAGATCTAAGGTATGAATTCCTAGATACAGAACTCGAACGACCAGTTATAGTTAACGCAGATTTAGGACAAATAGAAACCGAGCAATTATTGCATGTCCTGAGAAAGTACCCAACTGCCTTAGGCTATAACATCTCAGATTTGAAAGGAATAAGTCCCTCTATCTGTATGCATCACATCATGCTTGAGGAAGACTGTAAAATCTCAAGAGAGCATCAAAGAAGAATCAATCCCATTCTGAGTGATGTCGTTAAGAGAGAAGTGCAAAAGCTTTTAGAAGCAGGAATCATATACCCAATATCCGATAGTGAATGGGTTAGCCCAGTTCACGTGGTACCCAAGAAAGGAGGTATTACAGTCATCAATAATGAAAAAGGTGAATATGTAGCACAACGTACTCAAACCGGATAGAGAATGTGTATCGACTATAGAAAACTAAACAAAGCCACTCGTAAGGATCATTTCCCTTTACCCTTCATAGATCAAATGCTTGAACGTCTGGCTAAACACTCCCATTTTTGCTATTTAGACGGATATTCAGGATTTTTCCAAATTCCTATCCATCCTGACGACCAAGAAAAGACTACTTTCACGTGTCCCAATGGTACCTTTGCCTACCGGCGAATGCCTTTCGAATTATGTAACGCACCTGCAATATTCCAGAGATGCATGATGTCCATCTTCTCGGACTTCTTAGACGGTATAATGGAAGTCTTTATGGACGATTTCTCTGTCTGTGGGGAAAGTTTTGAAGGATGTCTATCAAACCTCAAAATGGTACTTGAACGATGTGTAAATGTCAACCAAGTGCTCAATTGGGAAAAATGCCATTTCATGGTCCGACAAGGGATTGTGCTAGGACATATAGTATCCGACAGAGGAATCGAAGTCGACAAGGAAAAGATCGAAGTTATAGAAAATCTCCAGCCACCGAAAACTGTTAGAGAGATAAGAAGTTTTTTAGGACACGCCGGTTTTTATCGACGTTTCATTAAAGAATTCTCTAAGATAACCAAACCCCTGACTGAGCTATTAATGAAAGACGCTGAATTCGTCTTTGATGACAAATGCTTGGACGCATTTCAAACACTCAAGCAAGCGTTAATATCAGCACCCATTATGCAACCCCCAGATTGGAATGAACCATTCGGAATCATGTGCGACGCGAGTGATTACGCTGTAGGGGCAGTCCTAGGACAAAGAAAGGATAAAAAGCTTCATACAATCTACTACGCAAGTAGAACCTTGGATCATGCACAAATGAACTACGCTACCACAGAAAAGGAACTCTTGGCTATCGTGTTCGCTTTGGATAAATTTCGTTCCTACCTAGTAGGAGCAAAAATAATCATCTATACCGATCACGCCGTAATCTGGTACCTATTAAGTAAAAAAGACGCCAAACCAAGGCTTCTGAGGTGGATTCTACTCTTACAAGAATTCGACTTGACAATCAAAGACAA
Source organism: Lathyrus tuberosus (assembly GCA_022829125.1). NCBI lineage: Eukaryota > Viridiplantae > Streptophyta > Magnoliopsida > Fabales > Fabaceae > Lathyrus > Lathyrus tuberosus. Next base: position 41,936 of record JALAZF010000870.1, read on the forward strand.
GAAATGCACTGAAAATGTAGTAGCTGACCACCTGTCAAGAATGGAAAACATCCAACCTGAACCAGTACATATTAATGACGATTTCCCTTATGAAAGACCCTTAGCCCAGATAGAAAGTAATACAATTGAACAATCTCTGACTTATACTGATACAGAAACTAATGAAGTTGTAGAATCTGTTTACACTAAAACCACGCTGCCATGGTATGTTGATTTTGTCAACTATCTAGCAGCTGGAGTACTGCCACCTGATCTAACCTATCAACAAAAGAAGAAATTCTTCCACGACCTTAAACACTATTATTGGGATGAACCACTTCTCTTCAAGAGGGGCGCCGATGGTATTTTCCGTCGTTGTGTACCCGAAGATGAGGTAGAAGATATAATTTCTCATTGTCATTCCGCCCCCTATGGTGGGCACGCGAGCACTTCTAAGACTTGTGCTAAGATTTTGCAAGCTGCCCCCTTTTGGCCTACTCTATGGAAAGACATCCATATCGCGGTTATAAATTGCGACCGGTGTCAACGCACTGGCAACGTCTCTAGACGCGATGAAATAACTCAAAAGGGCATTCTAGAAGTAGAAGTCTTTGACGTGTGGGGAATAGATTTCATGGGACCATTTCCGTCCTCTTTTGGTAACAAGTACATACTCGTCGCTGTCGATAACGTCTCAAAATGGATCGAAGCTATAACAACCCCTACCAACGATGCACGAGTAGTGAATAGGCTCTTTAAGAACATAATTTTTCCTAAGTTCGGTGTTCCGAGACTGGTAATCAGTGATGGAGGTTCCCACTTTATTTCGAAAATATTTGAGAAACTTCTATCAAAATATGGAGTCAAACACCGTGTAGCAACACCTTACCACCCCCAAACGAGTGGGCAGGTAGAGGTATCAAACCGAGAAATTAAACAAATTCTAGAAAAGACCGTTGCCACCTCTAGGAAAGATTGGTCTTCTAAACTGCACGAAGCTTTATGGGCCTATAGGACCGCTTACAAAACCCCCATAGGAACCACTCCCTTTAAACTAGTCTATGGCAAATCTTGTCACCTTCCGGTAGAAATAGAACATAAAGCATATTGGGCTATCAAAACTATTAATCTAAACTATACCGCTGCGGGCGAAAAGAGAATTTTGGACTTACATGAACTAGACGAACTTAGATTAGATGCCTACGAGAATGCTAGGATATACAAAGAAAGAACAAAAAAATGGCATGACAGGCGCATAGCAAGGAAAGGATTTGAAATATGAGATATTATGCTTTTATTTAACTCAAGACTCAAATTATTCCCAAGTAAGCTCCATTCTAGATGGTCTGGTCCCTTTGAGGCTACCAAAGTCTTGTTAAGTGGCGCAGTTGAAATAAAAGGTAGATCTAGTGAACCGTTTATTGTAAACAGACAACGTTTAAAACACTATCACTGCGTAGACAATAGGGATTATTCAACTGCTCTTAAACTGGCAGAAATGCCTACATTCCCCGTAAACTAATGATTCATATAAACTGTCGAGCTCCCTACGTTAAATGAAGCGTTGAGTGGGAGGCAACCCACGAAATTTGTTTTTATTTGTTACTTTGTTTTTTTTTATCTTTATCTTTATCTTTTATTTTGTTTTCACTTCGTTATTTTTCTTATTACTTTTGTCTTATTATTTTTGTCAAAAATTTACTTTACTTACCGATGCGGTATTTTTCAATTATTTTAAAAATCAGTACTAATTATCTCAATTTATGCCTCCAGGATTCTCATCTTTTTCTACCTTCTTCCTTCTCCATTTGCTTTACTTTTCCGACTAACTGTTAAGATGGATAACGAAGACACAATGGTTGTGCTATTCAGGGACGCTGTCCAATGGCACCACTATGAAGCCCTCTCTCTTAGACCCATTGCCCTAACCAAATTCCCCCATGGACCCACCATGACTGCCTTAGGCATAGGAGATATCGTAGACTTTATGTTTAACCAGATAGGCTGGGAAGGTTTTGCTAGGAAAAAGCATCCGACTTACCACAGACTGACCCTAGAATTTCTAAGCTCACTGTCCTACGACCCTAACCATGACATGGGATTTAATAGGGGTAAGATAACCTTTAGGCTATTTGGGTACACGTGTCGTTTCAACATCAGAGAGATTGCGGACCTGTTGGATTTCCCCAATGGACCCGACGTCTTTTCCATGGCATAGGAGGATTTATTAATGGAAGATGAACTGAACTTTTTCTGGAGTAGTATTTCAGGACGACCTCATCATGACCCGCACCCTATGGTGTCCACTGAAATTCACAACCCGACCATAAGATACTTTCATATGATTTTAGCCTACACCCTTTTTGGAAAAGCGGAGAATGACACCCTAGTCTCTAGAGATGAGCTATTTATTATGTTTTATGTGTTTCAGTCCCGACCCGTTAATGGAGCCACTTTTATGCTTGATAATCTCCGCAGGATTGCTCGAGCTGGTCACGGTCCCATTTTGATCGGTGGCCTTGTAACAAAAATTGCTGAAGCTATGGGATTTAGAACACGCCTTTCCCGAGTGAACCCTCTAGGCGGCTATAGGCCAATGAATATCACTTTCTGTTTTAACCGAGGTCTTATTAGAAATCTTGGACCACCCTCATTTCAACTCCTGATCAATAATGAAGTTGTTTCACATTTTACACTGCCTGATTACGAGCGAACTAGTGTGCATAACCGCCACAACTGGGTATTGATTTAGATGAGCCATAACCTGAAAAAGAACTTTATAGTCATGTGTATGATATTGAGATTGACCCTGAAACTCCTCCTCACTATCATGATTTCCCTGAGCATCCCACGAATGATACTAATACTGTCCCTCCTGCTAACATCCATGCTACACTTGAAGCTTTCCGCACTGAACTTCATGCCATGAGATACCACCTTCAACTTATCCGTCTTGACGTTATCGGTCTAATGGATACCACCGTCGAGGAACTGGACCACCTGGACCAAGCGGCGGAATCTTTGAGACGCGGACGCGACTGATTTTTATTGTCTTTGACTTATTTACTGCGTTTTCAATTTCCCTTGAAATATTTATTTTTCACTGTTGGATTTAAAACTCACTGATGCATTTGCATCTGTTACTGTTACTTTTGGATACTGAACAATTTTGCTTCAGTTAATGGAATTTCATTTCTTTGGTTTTTAATTTTATACTCTGTCAATTGCAATTATTTTTCATACTACTATGGTTCAAATATATCATTACTGCATGAATTGTTATGTGTGCTTCAAATATATCATTGCTGTGTGAATGTTATGTGTGGTTTAATTATATTTTACTGCGTGGAATGTTGTGTACCATTTCCAAACATATGCACTACTGGAAGTTTAATTAAATTTTATAAAATTTATTAAAATTGAGGCGTTACGACCGTGACATCTCTGTGACGTCCGTCACAGGCCTCATTTGAATGACGATCGTAATAACATCTGTGACGATTGTCACAGACTAAAACCCTGTTATATTCATAACAGACCCCTCGTATCCTTCTTCCTTCCATTTTTCCTGCACCGTCCCACTCACCATCGATTGCCATTGCCACCATAACTCTACACCGTTCAATATCACCATTCATTCACCACTAATTCACACACTCACCACATTTTTCTCTATAAAAACTCACTCAATTCACTCCAAATTCACAATCCCACCTCTGTTCCGAAACCAACCCACATTCTAAACCCAAAAAACCCTTGCATGCACAATGGCTCATCAACCTAAGTTTTCACAGATAATTTTTCGCGATGGCCAAGCAGGTGAGTATCAAAGGGAGCAGTATATCAAGTTCCACAAACGATCAATTCAACCCACGTGCTATCTTGACATTACCTGTCTGGAAGAGCTTGGCCTGTTGGAAGGAGTTCATTGGATGCTTCATAATTCGGGGCTAACTCACATTTGCACGCAAAACCTTCCGTCATACGAAGCTCTGACATTGGAATTCCTCAGCTCCTTCTCCTACAACACCCCTTCAGACGACGCGCAGTTTCTCACAGGATCCGCCTCTTTTAGGATGTTCAACACGGAGTACTCATTTTCTCAAGACGAGCTGGGCAACATGCTAAAATTTCCACAAGGAGACAATGTGCAGTACCATGTGCCACGTGACGCAAACTGGCCGAACATGGCATTTGAAATTTGGAGAACTTTAACAAGCGAAAGAATTGATAGCTGGGAGGGACTTAATGCTACATTTATCCATAACCCAGCTATATGGTATTATCAGCGCGTTTTGGGGCACACCATCTTCGGAAGAATCAATAATCACAAGGTAAATTCAAAGGAGCTCTTCTTAATGCATTGTGTATTTACACCCGTACCAGTCAACGCCATTTCATTCATGCTGTCACACATCAGCTCCAGTTGTGCAAGAGGTACCACTCCTTTCTGTTTTGGAGGAATAGTCACCTCTATCGCACTGGCTTTGAATTTGGGAGACAAGCTTACCCACTTACCTTCGGTACCGGCAGTGTATCTGGATTTGGAACATTGTCGCAGCTCACGCTTGATCAAACTTAGAGAAGACAACAAATACAACCCTGTGGTACGAAACAAGGTGGTGAAGAGTATTGTTTTGCCCTGTCCCGCTAGAATTGATCCAAAGAACATGGCAAACTGGTTATTTGATTTGGATGCACCTGAGCCTGATATGGCTGCACCAGAAGGTCAGGCCAGAGATGATTATGATGAAATGGAGCATGGCCTCCCTGAAAATGACCCCCAGCCACCTGAAACACAACCAGCTAGCTCAACCTCCCGACGCCGTCGACGAAGCGACCGCGCCCCTGCCACTACTGATGACATCCTCGCGGCCATCATGCAAATAAATGAGTTAGATGCCCAGCGAGACTAGAGACACCAGACTCAGTACGAGGAAATGATGGGTCTCATGTGGCAAATTCAACAAGACCAACGCGATCGTGGAGAGCAGATGGATCGTAGAATGTCAACCGTCATCGATGAGATATGCGCTTTGACTATGAGGGTGGATAGCTTGTACGACTACGTTTATCATGTGGGTATGCCACATCCCCATGTACAGTGAGGACAGGGACGAGCTCGTGGCAGATCACGAGGACCTCAGTAGTTGTTTTTCTTTTCTTTTTCTGTTTTGATGTTCCTTTCTTTTTACACTATTTCGAAACATTGAGGACAATGTTAGACTCAGTGTGGGAGAGGAAACATTTGTTTTAGTCTATTTGCTAGTTTTGTTGTTTCATTTTTGTTAACTTTAATGTACTTCATGGCTAGTATATGAATATGTTTTTCGTACTATTCAATTTCCCCACTTTATTTTGCCTTAACATAAAAAAAAATTTCATTGATTCGATGCATAACTCGACACGCCTTTAGAATATATAGGTTGTCTTACGAGTAGGCTATGTTGGAGACTTGAGAAAGTATGAACAAAATTGATACCGTCTTGACACCCTAGACCTCTCATATTTGCGTCATCAGTTTGAGTACCTATTATACCGTTACCTTAAGCTGAAAATTCTAATTAGCCCCTAGTAGTTTATATTAGCAGTTAGCACCGTCTAAGCACAAGCTATGTGGAGAGCCGACGAAGATAAGTGATTGATACCTCAAGTTGCTAAAATTTTAAAATTTCACGCCTTTGATTGTGGAATTAGAAATGCACCAAAGCTAAAGAATGCAAGTGATGCAAAAAGGCAATAGAAATCTGTTGATAGTTGGTTCAGAGGTATCTGGTACTGAACTTGGTAGGGCGGACTAAGGTTCGATCCCCCACTACTTGCAAGCAGAATATGTACAAAAAGGGGTACCGCACTTGTGTACTAGACCCCTCGTTTAAAGGATCAAAATCGCTAACAGGCTACTCTACTATGTGCGTGCAAAGGCAAAGGGCTTAATGTGATTGCGTCAGAATGAAGACAGGCGAAATAGAAGCATTAGGTAAAGGTATAATAGAATGATTCGGACCGGTATGTAGAAGGGAGGTTTATGACCATGTTCTGTGTTTTGTGTCATTAAAGTATCTCTGGTGTTTATTTGAGTATCTATCGTTTCAAACGGAAGGCCACACAACTATGTACGATTCGGAGGAATGTCAGCTATGTGCACTGGACCAATGCTTTTGAAATGACTATTTGCTTGAGGACAAGCAAAGATTCAAGTATAGGGGAGTTTGATCATGCAAAATTACATAGTATATTTTGCCCTGAATTGCATTGATTTATTGCGTTATGTTTGTTTGTTAACATTGTATTTGCGAGTATTTAGCACATTTTCAGGTATTCTCATTAAGTCAACCAGTAAGAAGAAAGAAGAGGAAAATAGAAGAAAATAGGAGAAAAGAAGGTGTTTTGACAGAAGAAATGAGATTCTGCATTAAGGAAGTGTCACAACCGTAACACAAGCCATTACGACCGTCACAAGCTTTAAGCCATGACGACCGGCACAAGGACATTATGACCGGCACAAAGACATTTCTCAGTTTTTAATTTCAAATGACGTGGCTTCTCAAACGGTTACACGATCAACCAGTCTCTCAAATATTTTCGGTCGTGTGCACCTGCCTGAGACTTTCTCTCCTTGTTTCACGTCAACTCTCAAAGGGCTATAAATAAGGCAGTTACTTCACAAGACTCTCTCTTCTTTCTCGACCATTCAGTTTTACGATATTTTTCTTGAGTTCAGAGCTTTTCATTCCCTGCATTACTTTTCCCGTTTTACTTACCTTCCAAAGCAATAGTTTCCTACACCGGGGAACTATTGCACTTGAATTAATTAGTTAGTTTAGTAGTTTGTTGCACTTTAAGTTTTTATTGTTTGAGCAAAGCGAATACTGCCGGCTTGTGGAGGATCGTTACTTAAGATTCGTTACTTCTAGGTTTTATTTCAATTTATATAATTGCCATTTACGTTTAATTATTATGTCTGCATTAATGTTTTATTGTTTATGTTTGCGTATGTATGTTGAAATGTATGGCTAATTTATTTATATTGGCATGTAATTAAGTCGATCGAAAAGGAATCCGATCGATCGCAGGCAAACTTTAACACTATAATTTTCTGGTTCCAATTTCTTATTTTAATTAACTTTTGTTACGAGAGTAAGAAAGTACTAAGGTTACGATCGATAAAACGAGAGTTTGAGATTTTAACCGGATAGCTGAAACTGAACATTGGTTTTAAATACAGCAAGAGCGCTTTAAAACCAATTAGGATTTATTAATTTTCAAAAAGTATTTTTAAACTCAAATGGGCTAGCGAGAGCGGACATTCTGATTTAGGAGTATAGTCAGAGTCAATAACACGAGAGTGTGAGGTGAAGACTTTTAAATTGATATTTCCCTACTGAAAACTATTTTGACTAATAAGCTGACGATCTATTGGATTCCCGATGATTGATGAATTACGTACCAATATTCCGTTATATTTTAAATCAAATCTAAATTCTAGTTTAATTTTAGTTTCCTGTTTGCACCTTAATCTAAAAATCATCAGCCTTAGCTAAACATAGTAACAACCCGATAGCACTAGTTTGATTATCGGTCCCTGTGGGTTCGATATCTTTTAAAACTACGCGATAGGCTGTGCGCATGCAGTTAGTAATCCCGATAGACTCATAAAGTCGCGATCAGTAATCAATAATGCACGAAAATTACGTTCAAACACAGTATTCAAACATCAATTAGATCCAACAATCATGAACAACAACGATCAAATTCAAGCAAATGGATCAAATCACATGAAAACCAAGGATTTACATTGCATAAGCTAGAATTAAGCTAAATCAAGTATAGATCTAAGAAAAACCAACCTACAAAGCTGAGATTTGCTTTTGTAAGTGTTGCAAACAGAATTTGATGAATCCAAGCAAGAAATTCCAAGATCTATGAGCTCCTTGCAAGCAAAATCTGAAAATCCAAGCAATAAGCTACCAAAAATCCAAAATCACTTCCAATAAGCACTTCTGAAATTTCAGATCTAGATCCAAACGAAAATCACCAATGGAAAACAAAAATGAAATGATGATGAGAGGCTATAGCTCAAGAATTAACAAGTTCCAATGAAGAACTTGTTAATTAACAAGTTCCAATGAAGAACTTGTTATTCTCTATGGAAGAGCTTTGAGTGTGGTTGAAAATGGAGGTTGAGAGTGAAAAAGTGAGAGAGAATTGAGAGAATTCTGAAAATTGAGAGTGAAAAAATGATCAAGGTTTTGAGAGGTTTGGAGTTGATTAGATTAAATAACCCCTAGGTTAGGAATTAAGTTTGGGTTTGGAGTGAGGTTTAGTTAGTGGAATTGGAAGTGGAAAATGAGTTAGGAAAGGGATTAGGGAATTAGAGTGGAAATTGTTGGAAGGAATTTGAATTTTTGGGTGGAAAATGATGAAAATAGACCAGTTCTAGATCCTTCCCACACATGCACAAGCCAAACACATGATCACAAATGCTCAAAAATTTGGCAGTACTGAAAATTGCCATATTTTTGCAATTTCGCCCAGAGTAATCAGTTATTCACTTTAAGTAATCGATTACTCAGTTCAAACATTCAAAATTTTGGAGCCAAAAGGAGGGAACGTTGCAGAATTCCTGTTTTCACCCGTTCTGAGCCATACTAAGCCTCTGAAACCTGTCATTGGATATTACCACTGAATCATGCCTGAAGTATGTTGTGAACTCTGTTTCATACTCGGAATACTGCCGAAAATAATCGTCTGGTGTTGAACCGCTGATCAAAAGATGACTGCCAGAGCTTCTTATTATCAAATCATCTAATGAGCAAAATAAATGCCCAAAAAGACTTTGAAAGCTATCTACTTGGCCCCAAACACTGCTGGAATTTCTTTTGAACTGGATGAACTGCTGAAGCGCGAGAAAATACCTTGATCCCATGCCCAAAAGAACCATGCAAATGCAAAAATGACAATGCAAAAATGAGATGAAACATAAGCCGGTTAGAACAAGAACACGAGGGCAAATTTTGGGGTGCTACAGTGTGTTCTTATGTACTTAAACTTAGGAGTTATCTGCTTATTAAGAAGCATCATTGTAATCTCCAGTTTAACTAATTCTATGTGAATTAGGATTCCTCAAGTGATTAGTGTGATCGGAGACTTGAGAAGACAATGGCTTGGTGCTATTGTAGAAATCCTGAAATATGGTCAATGATAGTCATATCTCAAAGAGGATCATATGTTGATCAGAATCTTTTGGGATCCCTGATGGAACTCATTGTGATTCCTCCAGTGAACGTTATATCCTGATTGGATCCCTGAACGGTTCACTGAAAGAGATACTTCAAGGGATCATGAGATGATCTGGGTACTTGAGATGACAATGACGCAAGTTATTGTGGGTTAGTCACTGTCATACCCCAAATTTTGACCACTTAGATTTCCCGTCATTGTGCAAATCATCATCATAATATGGAGGAACCATCATACTTCATCAGTCTCCCCAAAGATGGGTGAGCATCCACTACAATCAAAATTAGGGTTTCAAGCCCTCTCAGAGCCTTAGACAAAGGATCAATCAAGGAATGACATGATCTTCAACTTGTCTAACCTCTCAAACATTCACAATGGATCAAAAGGACTCCCACTTCAAGGATCGAGTACAGGGCTGCTCCCTTCTAGGTGGATCAAGTCTCAAGATCGACAATGTCACCAAATTAGGGTTTTGGTCGACCAGGGCCTCCAAATGGAAATTTTTCATTTGGGCACAAGTCACTGATCCAAAACATAACCTAATATACTCCATGGAACCTCATGGACCCAAGCATCCAGTCAATTTTGCCTCAGGGGATGCATTCATCAAAAATCAGGAATTAGGGTTTCTTGACCTAATTCACCCCTAAGTTGACTTTTAGGGCAAATCATGAGCCAAGACCTCAAGAGAGGGTTTGAGGGTCTCTAATGAGCTATATTGATCCATTTGGAACAATGTATTAATCCAAGAAGCTTGAGCAACAAGTCTCAATTTCATCTGCACCACAATTAGGGTTTCGCGAGGAAAGTCAACTGTAACTTTGACTTTTGACCAGGACATGCTCCCAAACCCTAAGACATGATTCAATATACCCTATGACACCCATGGAACATGTCCATCAAGTTTGATTTAGGTCAAGGACATGATTTCCTGAAGAATTGCACAGTTTGGAATTCATCTGATAAAAAGTCAATTGTGCACAAAAGTCAACTTTGACTTTTTGAGATTTTTCACCAAAATGGATTTTTAACCCTAAAATGATGTTAATGTATGATTTGAATCATCATTCATCAAGAAAAATCAAAGAAAGTGGGATAACTTGTAAAAGGGGTAACCATAAAAACTTAGAAAAATTTCTAAGTTATGGAAAAAGTGACACTAATGTGCCAACTTTGGAGGACCATAACTCCTAAACCACAAGGCCATTGTTCCCCATTCAAAGCTTGATTTGTAGATTTCATTGCCCTCTACAAAAACTTCATACTGACCTATGTCCAAATTCCTCATGGATTTTGAGTTATGGAGTGATCAAAATCAAGAAAAGTCACTTTGTTCCAACACTTAGTGAAAATTTCACTAAGTCAGATTTTACCCTACTTTTTGCCAAATGTGGGGGATTTTTCACTTGGATTCAAAAGAGATCAAAACCAAACATGTTCAAACAGTTGTTATATCATGTAAGGGCTTTCCAAAATGGCCAAGAACATTACCAAATTCAATTTGAGTCATGAGATATGACATTGGCAAGTTGCCTTGTTGAAATTTGTCAAGGCAAGGCAGATTTTGCATTTTTGCTCGATTTGCCAAAATCAGCCAAATCCAAATGCTCCTATCCACTTGGACACCTCTGAGGATTGAATCTAAAGGGGACAATCACTGAGCCAAGCCTCCAAAGTCTTTGGAACAAGAAATAGCGTGTTGAACCTAGAATGGCCAAAATAGGGACAAGACTCCAATTTTGGATTGGAGCATTCAATGGAAGCATCAAGGTGGCATGGACTGAGCCATTCTCAACTGAATTCAGTCAAGACTTATCCAAGACCAAGGGAACCACAACCCTGTGCCCTAACCTCTAGTCAATGGCTAGAGGAGACTTGGATTTCCATTGGACAACATTGGCCAAACCTCTGCTGCAGTTGCCATTCACTGTGGATCCCAAAACAAACTTGCTCTACTATAAATAGAGCTCAATTGTGATCAGTTTGAGTACACCAAAGCCATCAAACAGATGCTTTCCTCAAAATCTCTTCTTTCATTCCAATTTTACCTTCTAAGGCAAGTCACTATCGGGTTTTGAGTTTGAGAGCTTTTCCAATCAAACCAATCACACACACACCTCACATACATCATATAGAAGTGATGCAAACACTCACATAACATCTGGAACACTGATTTTACAAAATCACCAGCCAATTGCTCAAGTTCTTGACAGTTTTGCAGTTGAGGTACCATCTTCAACTCCAAACCATTTCAATCCATTCCAAGCATTCATACACACTCCATGGCACCTAGGGAAGCTATCCAGATCATTGGAACCTAGATGTAACACCTCCAACACAAATCACGATCACCAGCTGCAAGTGGTAAGCATGAGCTCTTCTAACTCTATGATCCATGCAATTTTTGCTGCACAATAATTTGGCCATATGTTCATAATCATGCATGGAATGTTTCCCCTCAATTAATTGCATTGTTTGAATCGTGTATAAAAAATCCTAGCCTTCATATAGAAATTAGGGTTCTTGAGCATTTTTCGTGATTTCTTGTTATATGTTTAATTTAAATGGAATTAAATACCATAGACATGATCGTGAGGTTGAAACGAGTTAATTGGTATGTAGATTGCATCATATAATCAAGTATTCAGTGAGATTGGAGAGAAAATGCAAATCTGGGCAAACCCAGAACACGCGCGTGTTCTTGGTGTGTTCTTGGCGCCATTTTTGAAAATTTGAATATTTGAATTTTGTGATTTTATTTAATTGATTCAAAAATTAACTTCTCTCTGGGTTTTAATGATTTTGAGTTGGTTCTTTTTTTAATAATTCACAAAAATGTTAAAATATTTTATTTTCCCAAAAAATCCCAAAAATATTATTTATTTTATATAATTGATATTTTTGCAAAGAATTAATATTTTAATTGTTTTTGACATTTAAAATATTTTTTCCACCTTGATTTTGCAACTTTTAATGCTTTCTAATTATTTTGTAGGTCAATACTTAATTTTTGGAACATTAATCCAAGATCACAATTTGTTTTTCCTATGTTAAACAATTTTGATCATTTTAATTGAATTTTTATTCAATTAAAACACATTTTTGAAAACAAATTAGGGTTTTTGGATTAATTCAACCCTCATAAATCATTTTCAAAACACTTTGGGCCTCTAATAAAGTGTAAGACCCAATCCTTTTTTTGACCAAATCATTTTTGGGCCTCACTTGTTGTATAAGTGCCTCTGCGTTAAAAGAAAACCTTGGCGCGATCGCCATTTTAAACGAAAAATCATCTGGGCCTACCCTCGTGTTATAAGCCCCACTCTTTTTCTTTAAACCTTTTTGGGCCTCTTGAGAGAGTGTAAGACCCATCCCTTTGTACAGAAAACAATTTTTGGGCCTTAGTCACTTGTATAAGTCCCTCTGTACAAATTGAAACAGTGCGCTCACTGATAAAACCTTGGGCCTCTCCTTGAGCTGTAAGCCCCAGATCTTTCTTTTTCAAAGCACTTTCTCCTTTGATTTTGAAATATACTGTTGTTTTCAATCTTTCTTTGTTGAACAACTAACCAAACAGCATGGAAGCTCTACAACCGAGTAAGTGGTTATTGCTTTCATTTACCGCTTTCATATACATATAACTGTATTGTGGGGCTATTTCACTGTAAGTCTTCTTTCATAAACTCATATCAACTATGTAATAATAGTATAGATATTTTGAGTTTCCCCGGTAACTACGTCTAGAACTAGGTGACGCCGTTTCGTTTATTCGTAGAAATAGACAACTAGATCCCCAATAGGATCACCAGATACAGGCTTCTCTTCGGCTGTCCTCATTAGGAATTGTCAAGAAACTCTACTCCCAGAGATGAATGTATTCTCCGTGAATGGCATCTTTGAGTTTCTTCCAAATTCTCGAACTTTCCTGACTTAATCTATTCCTTGTGAATAGCTTGCCTTAAATTTCTCGGGGTTTGGGGACCCACGGGCTTCTTAAAAGCATCGGCCTCCTTTTGGGCATCATACAAGGACCCACAGGCTTCCTAAAAGCAACCCCGCCTCCTCTTGGGCTTAGTACAAGGACCCGCCAACTTCTTAGAAGTATTCACAACCTCCTCTTAGGCTTCGTATAATGATTCTTCCTCCGGGAATGATAGCTTCCTCTTGGGTTTCGTACAAGGACCGATCGACTTCTTAAAAGTTTCCAGCCTCCTCTTGGGCTTCGTACAAATTGTCCCGACGACCTCCTAGAGGTATAGGAACAGAACTTAGTCATCTGCATAGAACAGTCTTTTCAAAGAGTCTACTATTTCTCAAAGCATAGTACAAAAGATAAAACTCTAGACTCGGTCAGTCTAATCTCCTTGAGTCTCAAAGACATTCTCAAGTGACCCCTTCGTTAAATAGGAAGAAAACCCGTAGACTCGGACAGTCTCAATACCCTTCGGATTTCCCAATTCCTTAAAGAACAGGAATAACCCGGATCTTCGAATCAAATCCTCGAGTACAGTGTTGCTCATATAAGAACTGATTTTCTCTTTAAATCAGCATACTGGACCTGTCACTCAACTGAAACAGTAACCATAGCCTCCTCTTAGGCTTTGTATAATGATCCTTCTCCAGTTACAATAGCCTCTCTCTTGGGCTTTATACAATGATTCTCCCCAGCGGAGTCAAACAACGTTTAGCCTCTCTCTCGGGCTTTGTACGAGACACATTAAGAGACTCCCTCGTTGATTCAATCACCCTTTCGCCTCCATCTCGGGCTTTATACGAGATACAAAAAGGTTCTTATTGAGCCAAACAAATAATAGCCTCCATCTCGGGCTTTGTACGAGATACAAAAACTCTCTTGTTGAGTCAAATAGCCTACATCTCGGGCTTTATACGAGATACCAAAAGACTCCATCGTCGAGTCAAAACCTTTTAGCCTCTCTCTCGGGCTTTGTACGAGACACATATTAACCTCCTCTTAGGCTTTGTATAAGAAAACCACTGGTTGGTCTAATCAACCTTTTAGCATCAAAGTTGTGCCTCGTTCACAGTACACAAACATCAACAACTCCTTTCATCTAATCGCTGTAAGCGGCAAGCCTCTGGATCATCTACATCCATGCCACTGTCCCTCTTTTAGTATGAGAAATTCCTAAGGAAAGATAGCATTGCTCTACACTGAGTTAAAGTCTTCTCCTTCAGGTTAAAATCCCCTGTAAAGGAAAGTATGGCATTGCCGGATTCACAAATCCCGGTTAAAGTAATTCTCCTTTACAGTCAGTCACCCAAAAGTTATGACAAACAAACCCCTTTAGAGATGACAAATTCTCTCTAAGGTCAACACTTTTAGCTTCAAATCTTGGGCTTTGAACAAGATACAAACTACCTTTCGCTTCACGTCTTGGGCTTTGAACAAGACACCAAATACCATTTCCTCCCATAGAATAAGAGGAACTACGAACGCTCTGATTTCCCTGTTTCGGTAAACGGGAATACGTAGGCATAAGATTGAAAGAAAAAATCTTAGCGAGCACACTAAACAAAAACCCAAAATCCCATACTTTCATACATTCATCCTAACATCCTAACCGATAGCCTAAAGCACCCCTCGTCAACAAAATAACCTAGGAAAAACCCCGAATCTTTGTAGCATCTGTAAACCAACAGTTTTGACTGTTTAATCTCAGTATGCAAGTAGGGTTAATTGGAGACATCTATTTCCCTTCCTTCATCAGCTTTAATAGGATAAAAAATGAATCGAACTGTAGTACCAGAGCGATCGTGCTTCGCAACCACATCCAAAAATCACTCGCTACAGAAAAATGGTGACTCTGCTGGGGATTACAGGTCTCTTTAGGGATCTTGTTCTTTTTTTGTCCCCTATGTGGAAACCTTGACGTCATTAGGATCTTAGGTCAAAACGCCGTTAATTTGGAATGAAACCACAGATTGGGGCTTCCGCCGGGGAACCCATTTTCTGTCAGGAACTTAGGATTCATAGCTTTAAAGGTCTAGGATGATTAGGACAAATATATATACTGCTTTTCCTAATTGCTATACGTGTTTATTTTTCTGCTAATGGGAATGTGTTTGATGCTGCATGTGGAAAGATTGAGTATACACTTAAGATAAGAGATGGCGACGAGGTCGACCATCAACCTCAGTGGAGGCTGACCAATGCAACCCATTCTCTCACCTAGACAATGGGCCGATTGTGATGTCTGAGAAGCTGAGAAGCCAAACCCTTTTGTAGTGCGGAAACTATCGGGAATAGTTGTTACGCGATACTACCCTCATTTGAGGCTGGTGATCTATTCTCGGTGAATGGCACTTATTCTAAGATCGCTCTACAACTCGCTGGCGATCCGCTTGTTGTTTTGCTTTCCTGGGAGGAGCTGATGATAATGAGTACAGGTAAAAAAATCATCCTAGTATAAACATTTGGGGATGGGTAGAGCCTTGACTTCATGACAATGACCCTTTGACCCCATGTTTTTTCTATGTTTTTGTGTGCTGCATTCATGCATTCATTTAAAAAACATTAAAACATTCAAAAAAATTCTCTTCTAGTCTCTCTGTTTTTTAAATTAAACTAAGACTGTGATTGCAAATATCAGAGAAAAGGATTGCGCTAATAGATTTCGGTAGAAGGAGAACTCATAGGTATACCTTCAAGGTTCCAAAGCTAGAGGATTTGAGAAGGTTAGCGAGGATGATCACAAACCAAGAGGCTTTCAGAGCCAAACACGGAGGTCTGCTACCACTGTTAAGAGTCCATGTGATTGAGGGAATCATGGATGCCCTCATTCAGTTTTATGATCCAGTTTACCACTGTTTCACATTCCCGGATTACCAGCTCGCACCAACGCTGGAGGAGTATTCTCATCTGATTGATCTACACATTACTGATCGAGCTCTATTTTCTGGACTGGAAGAAATTCCAAAGAATCAGACCATTGCAAGAGCAATTCAATTGGACGAGTCTGAGGTTAGGACTCACCTAACCACTAAGGGTGGCATCCAAGGTTTGCCAGCCCAGTTCTTGACAAAGAAGGCCCTGTATTTTGCCAGTATAGGAAACGTGACTGCTTTTGAAAGCGTCTTTGTCTTGCTCACCTATGGGTTATTTTTGTTTCCCAACATCAATAACTTCGTCGATATCAACTCCATTAAGGTTTTTCTCATTGGAAACCCTGTGCCGACTTTGCTCGCAAATGCGTATCATTCTGTACATTTGGGAAATTTGTACAACGGAGGGGAGATCACATGCTGTGTACCTTTGCTTTACAAATGGTTTATCTCCCACTTGCCCAAGTCTGCTGCTTTTTGGGATTGCAAGAGTGCCTTACGTTGGTCGCAGAAGATCATGTCCCTTACCAACTCTGATATAGATTGGTGTAATAGGATCTATGATGGAATCAGAATCATTGATCGTTGTGGAAACTTCCCCAACGTACCCCTTATAGGAACTAAGGGAGGAATCAACTATCATCCAGTTCTTGTTCGTCGTCAATTTGGATAGCCGATGAGGCATATTCCGCTGAATGCTCATCTGGAAGGTCTTTTCTTCAAGGAAGGAGAAAACAATAGGGCACTAAAGATGGAAATAGTGCGCGCTTGGAAACACGTGCATAAGAAAGGACGAGAGTCTCTGGGAAAACCGGACTGTGTCTCGGTGGAGCCTTATCTCCATTGGGTACAAACTAGAGCTCTCAAGCTAAAAATTCCTTATCCTCGTTACGAAATTCTTCCGCCGAGGGAATCTGTCATGTATTTCATGACTGAAACTGAAAAGCTTCAGGTTACTCTCAACAAAGTTCAAAAGGAGAGAAGGTCTTGGAAGAACAAGTACCGCACCCTCGACATAGAGTGCATCAAAATACAGCAACTACTGAAAGATAAGGACGCTCTGATTGAAATTTTGGAACAACATGCTGTAGAGAATCAGGATGACCAAAGGAATTTGCTCACTCCTTTCACCTGGAAAAGGAATGACAACCCGACAACGGCCCAAGAGCCCCGGTCAAAGAAAAGGAAAATACCAGAGTCCGCACCCGATTTCTCTTTAGAGAGGACTCGGGACCCATTAGCTTAGGTTTCTGTTTCTGCACTTTGTAATCTACTGTATTTTCGTTTCCGCAATCCTTTGAATTTCAATAAAAAGGGGTTTCCCCATCGTTTGATATTTGCAATCTAATTGTCGAAGTTTATTAAACCAAAAAACAATTAATATAACCATTGCATTCATCATTCTTACATCGCGTATTCTTCTTACCTACGAATCTCACGTTTGTGTCTCGGTTCTAGAGTCAAACTGTCTCATTCGTACAATACTCGGGCCAATCGTCAGAAAAAGATGGATGATCTTGAGGAAGAAAACAGAGAGTTAAAAGAAGAGATCGACGCTCTGAGAGAGGATATGAGAAAGCTTCGTAACGACATGCAAGCCATGGCAGAAGCTCAGCTACAAAGAACTGTGATCTCAGAGATCACCTCGACGCCCATAGTGGAGAAGTATGATCCTAGGTATCAAATGCCGAAAGATCGTCCTTGGGGCATGCCTGTTAACTATATCCCGGAAGGATATGTTCCGCCGATCACTGAAGATCAGGGAATCATAACAGAAGCCGCTGGGCCTGAAGGTTACAAACTTCAGGAAAACGAAGATTCCAGGGGCATACTGAAGACTCCTGAAGGTTACAAACTTTGGGAAATGCCAAGATTCGCTGCCGTAGTCACGGTACCACCCCCTGTGGTGCACATTGTCCCGGAAGGACAGATTCCACAGATACCTTCTGGTAAAAAGGAAATTATGTTTGACCGAATGGATGAATTCCAGGAACAGTTCTTGGAAATGCAGAAGGAACTGCAAGCCATTCAAGGTCAGGATCTATTTGGAAAGGACGCCGCAGATCTCTGCTTGGTCCCCAATGTGAAAGTCCCGCACAAGTTCCAAGTGCCCGACTTTGAAAAGTACAAGGGTAACTCTTGCCCTCAGAGTCATCTGGTGATGTACGCTCGGCGAATGTCAGCTCAGACTGAGAATCAGGACCTACTGATTCACTACTTTCAGGATAGTTTAACCGGTGCCGCATTAAAATGGTACATGGGTTTAAGCCGTGCCACGATTAGCACATTCAGAGATATTGGCACTGCCTTCGTCCAACAATACAAATACAATTTGGACATGGCACCCGACAGAGATCAACTCAGATCGATGTCGCAAAAGGACAAGGAAACCTTTAAGGAGTATGCACAAAGGTGGCGTGAGATTGTCGCTCAAATTTGTCCACCTCTTGAGGAAAAAGAGATGACAAAGATCTTCTTAAAAACCTTAAGCTCATTTTACTATGACCGAATGGTTGCTAGTGCACCCAGTAACTTCACCGAAATGGTCGGCATGGGCGTACGTCTTAAGGAAGCCGTCCGAGAAGGACGTTTGGCAAAAGACGCTGGACCATCAAGCAGTACAAAACGATACGGTAGTGCTCTCCCTAAGAAAAAAGAGCAGGATATTAGGAATATCTCTCTCGGAAAGCAAAGGCGACGTTACCAACCAGTAGCAGCTGTAACTCCTGTTATCAGCCTTGCGCCTATTCCTACGTATCAACCTCAGGTTGCGCAAAGCCAACCTAATCAGCAAAGGACACAGCAGCCTCTTCAGCAGGCTCGTCCTCCATATAATAACAACCGTACACCACGGCCATCAGGGTTTGATCCTATACCCATGTTGTACGCAGAGCTGTTTCTATTACTACTGGCTAAGGGGCACATTCAGACTAAATCTCCTCTTACAGTACCGAAAAATCCGCCTTTTTGGTTTAAGTTGGATCAAACTTGCCCTTACCACCAAGGAGGATCAGGGCATAACATCGAGACTTGTCTCAATTTCAAGTCTGACGTGCAAAAACTTGTTAGGAGCGGGGTCTTATCCTTCAAGGATACAAATCCTAATGTTCTCATGAACCCGCTGCCTCAACATGAGAAGGCTGCAGTCAATTTGATAGAAGGAGAGACTAACGATGTCTATCAAATTCACGATGTACTCTTGTTGAAAACCAATCTGGTCAAGATGCATTGTAGACATAGTGGATATGGCCATGTGCCACCTCATAATTATCATCAATGTGATGTCTGCTCTAAAAACAATCAAGGATGCTCGGTAGTGCAATCAGCTCTACAGGAACAGATGGATCTCGGATGGATCCAGGAGCAGCGAGTTCGTGGAGTTAACATGGTCTATACGAATTTTAATGTCATTCAGAACCACGATATCCGTGCAATGAATGTCAACCTGGTGGCAATGCACTCAAGGCAAAGCCAGTATCATAATCTGCCGCGGCACGATTACAGTTCTTGTCTGACTTGCTCGGTAAACAAACAGGGTTGCTCTTTTGTACAAGAAGCCCTCCAGCGTCAGATGGATCTTGGATGGATCCAAGACTACCATGATAGTAATTCCTATCAAATCAACATGATTCAGATCTTCGATATTCGCGTGATGAATACCAACCTGGTAGAGTTACATGTTGAGCAGGTCCGACTCGGATTCTTAATATCACACGACTATCAAAGCTGTAGAGCAGGTTGCGAAAACGATTGAGGTTGTACCCTTTTCCAGGAGGCACTTCAGCACTTGTTAAATCACTGGTGGATGCCAATCTACATGGATGAAGATACTCAGCAGATTAGTATCAATAACAGAAACCCCACTCGGCGTCAGAGTCAGGATGTCCGATCTGTGGAAGCTAACCTAGTGAGGTTACATTGTATTCAAAGTGGGCGTGGCCAGGTGCCACCACACAACTATGACTGTTGTAATGTCTGTTCGGAAAGTAACCAAGGGTGTTACCTTGTGAGAGCAGCTCTTCAGGGTCAGGTGGATCGTGGAGAGATTCGCCCATATCCGAGTTCTGGACCCATCAACTGGACGCCGAACTACCTTGCCAATCAAGTCGAGGATGTTGTCACAATCTATGGTCATCACCAGACCAGGGATGTTTTTGCCATCATCCCTCTACTTGACGAATCTAGAGCTCCCAACCGGGAACGGATCGAGATTACTTATGATGGTCAGATAAATCAGAAGGTTCCCATAGTCATCTATCTACTGGGACCACTACCGTATGAATCAGCTAAGGCGATCCCTTACAAATACGGTGCAACAATAGTTGAAAATGGGAAGGAAATTCCATTACCCTCTGTCGTGAATATTGCAGACATCAGTCATGTAACACGGAGCGGTCGAATCTTCAACCGAGGAGTTAGGGAACCTAACAAGGAAAATGAACTTCAGACAGAAGCTCCCGATCCACCAGTCGGTCAATCCAGTAATCCTAACCTTTCGAAAAATAATGATGAGATGCTGAAGCTCATCCAAAGGAGTGAATATAACATTGTTGATCAGCTGTTACAGACTCCTTCAAAGATCTCGGTATTATCACTGTTACTTAGTTCAGAAGCCCACAGGGAGGCTCTACAGAAAGTCTTGGAGCAAGCCTTTGTGGAACAGGATGTAACAATCAGACAGTTCGATAGTATTGTCTCTAACATCACTTCCTGCAACAATTTGGGATTTAGTGATGAGGAATTACCCGAAGAAGGTCGTCGTCATAACATGGCGCTCAACATTACAGTTAACTGCCAGGACGATGCTTTAGCCAGCGTACTGGTAGACACAGGGTTAGCCCTGAATGTTATGCCGAAGTCCACTTTGATGCAATTATCATTCAAAGGCCCTCCGATGAGAATCAGCGAGGTCGTCGTCAAAGCGTTCGACGGATCCAGAAAAACAGTTATCGGCGAAGTTGATCTTCCTATAACTATCGGTCCTCATACTTTCCAAGTCACTTTCCAGGTCATGGACATCCGGGCAACGTACAGTTGTTTATTAGGAAGACCTTGGATACATCAGGCTGGAGCGGTTACTTCAAACCTCCACTAAAAGCTAAAGTTCGTCCAGAACGGCCAACTCATCACAGTCTGTGGGGAGCAGGCCTTGCTGGTGAGTAACTTGTCATCATCTGCTGGTATAGAACCCGAGGAGGTTATTAGAACTCAGTTCCAAGCACTGTCGGTGAGCAAGAACAATCAGTTCAAAGAAGGAACTTCCATTTCTTCATACAACGATGCTATCAAAGCGGTCGAGAGTACCGATACAACCGGATGGGGATAGCTTGTCATTCCTACTAGCAATACAACAAAGAAGGGTCTTGGTTTTTCTGCAACCTGTACCCAGACAGCTGCCAACGATGAAAGTCTTCATCCCCTTCAGAACTTCTTCCACAGTGGAGGTTTCCTTCACCCGGTGTCTCAAGCAGTACATGCTATCAATGAGGAAGATCCCTCTGACACAGATGAAGAATAGAAGTCCTACCTTAACGAGGACGGTTATATGTCTCAGGAAGAGGTGCCTATACCATTTTGCTATCCCGCACAGAGTCCGAGATTTATACCCAGGTCAGATGTCGAAATGATATACGGGGATTGTGATCCGGAAGGATGTCGTGCTCCGCCAAACTCATTAGAGGAAGACACTCCGATGAAAGACAATTTTGACTACACCTACTATGGCCCAATGGATGGTCTGCCAATGTGGCAACCCTACCCAGGAAACTTGGGGCAAGAGAGTCAGCCGAGTAATGAAAATCAGCTGACTATCATTGAACAGAATACCTGTGTCCCCACCATGTCATGGGATCAACACTCAGGTCATTCAGAAACTACTCAACATGAAGATGAATTCGCAACGTTTGCAGGACTTGAATTCATCAACTATGCTTTTCCCGAGGTCAACGTCATCGAGAGAGATGACTCCTCCAGTTTGAAAGAAGTGTGGGACACCTTGGGACAACCAAGTGGAAAGTACGACTTCATGCTGGTAGACAGTACAGCAAAGTTCAAAATTTCCTCCTTCATGGATGGATTCTCGGGCTATAACCAGATCAAAATGGTGCCGAAAGACATGGGGAAAACTTCGTTCATTACCCCATGGGGTACCTTTTGTTACAAGGTGATGTCGTTCGGTTTAAAGAACGCCGGGGCAACCTATCAAAGGGCCATGACAACTCTTTTTCACGACATGATACACAAAGAGATCGAGGTATATGTCGATGATATGATTGCAAAATCTAAGACAGAAGAGGAGCATGTGACCCATCTGTCAAAACTATTCGAGCGTTTGCGAAAGTACAAACTCCGCTTGAATCCCAACAAGTGCACCTTCGGTGTCCATTCAGGGAAATTACTAGGGTTCATCGTCAGCCAGATAGGAATTGAGGTTGATCCTGACAAGGTCAAGGCCATTCGAGAAATGCCTTCTCCGAAAACTGAAAAACAAGTCAGAGGATTCTTGGGACGTTTGAACTACATCTCCAGATTCATATTCCTTATGGCCGCGACCTGTGCGTCGATTTTCAAATTACTCAAAAAGAACCAGGATTGCGTTTGGTCAGAAGATTGCCAAACCGCCTTCGACAATATCAAGGAATATCTGTTGAATCCGCCGATTCTATCACCTCCAGTGGAAGGAAGACCACTGATCATTTACCTCACAGTCCTAGAGGACTCAATGGGATATGTACTTGGCCAACAAGACGAAACTAAACGGAAGGAGTCTGCCATTTGCTATCTATGCAAGAAATTCACCGATTGCGAGACTCGGTACACGATTCTTGATAAAACTTGTTGCGCTTTGGCTTGGGCCGCCAAACGTCTTCGCCAATACATGATTCATCATACTACTTGGTTAATCTCCGAAATGGATCCAATCAAGTACGTCTTCGAAAAACCTGCTCTCATGGGAAGAATCGCCCATTGGCAGATGTTATTATCAGAATATGACATAGAGTACCACGCTCAGAAAGCCGTTAAGGGAAGTATTTTAGCCGATCATTTGGCTCATCAACCGATTGACAATCAAGAACCAATCGGGTTTGACTTCCCAGAAGAAGATGTCATGTATCTAAAAATGAAAGATTGCGATGAACCGCTACCCAGTGAAGGGCCAGACCCAGGTTCCCAATGGGAACTTGTCTTTGACGGAGCAGTTAATCATTATGGAAACGGAATTGGGGCAGTCATTGTTTCCCCTCAGGGTACCCACATTCCTTTCACTGCCAGACTTACGTTCAAATGTACGAACAACGACGCCGAATACGAAGCTTGTATTATGGGTCTCGAAGAAGCAATTGATTTAAGGATAAAAAACTTGGACGTATACGGCGATTCAGCCTTGGTTATCAATGAGATAAAGGGAGATTGGAACACATACCAATCAGGATTGATTCCTTATAAAGACTACGCAAGAAGGTTGCTACCTTTATTCAACAGAGTTGAGTTTCATCATATCCCTCGTGAGGAGAATCACATGACTGATGCATTAGCCACTCTCTTCCATGATTAGTGTAGGTCAATGGAACGACTTACCTTAGATCGACATAATGCGCCTAAAAAGGCCCGCTTACATCTTCATGATTGAAGCAGTCATAGACGACAAACCTTGGTATCATGATATCAAATGCTTCCTTCAGAAACAAGAGTACCCACCTGGGGTACTAAGAAAGGACAAAAAAAACCCTCAGAAGACTGGCTGGAAACTTCTTCCTGAGCCGTGATACTCTTTATAAGAGAAATTTTGACTTGGTCTTGCTCCGATGCGTAGACAGACCAGAAGCAGACATGCTGATGAAAGAAATTCATGAAGGATCCTTTGGCACTCATGCCAACGGACACACAATGGCGAGAAAAATTCTAAGAGCAGGGTACTACTGGTTGACCATGGAATCCGACTGCTACAAGTACATGAGGAGGTGTCACAAGTGTCAGATATACTCCGACAAAATTCATGTACCGCCATCACATCTCAAAGTTCTTTCTTCCCCGTGGCCTTTTTCCATATGGGGAATCGATATGATTGGCTTGATTGAACCTAAGGCTTCAAACGGACATCGGTTCATCCTAGTCGCCATTGCCTATTTCACCAAGTGGGTTGAAGCAGCGTCATTCGCCAATGTAACCCGACAAGTGGTGGTCCAATTTATCAAAAACAATATCATCTGTTGTTATGGTGTTCCAAGCGAGATCATTACTGATAATGGATCTAACTTGAACAACAAGATGATGAAAGAGTTGTGTGCAGATTTCAAGATTGAACATCATAACTCATCTCCCTACCGACCCAAGATGAACGGAGCGGTAGAAGCGGCTAATAAGAACATCAAGAAGATCGCTCAAAAGATGGTTGTAACCTACAAAGACTGGCACGAGATGCTACCCTTTGCTCTTCACGGTTATCGCACATCTGTCCGCACTTCAATAGAGGCAACCCCTTTCTCTCTAATGTATGGCATGGAAGCAGTGCTCCCCATAGAAGTAGAGATCCCATCAATCCGGGTATTGATGGAAGCTAAGCTCACCGAAGCTGAATGGTGTCAAAGTCGATACAACGAACTGAATCTGATCGAGGAGAAGTGAATCACGGCACTATGCCACGGTCAGTTGTATCAGCAGAGAATGAAGAAGGCGTTCGACAAAAAGGTCCGACCTCGCGTCTTCAGGAAAGGAGACCTTGTGCTCAAGAAGATACAATCATTTCTCACTGATTCTCGGGGAAAGTGGACTCCAAATTATGATGGCCCCTATGTGGTCAAGAAAGCTTTCTCAGGCGGCGCCTTGAGACTCGCAACCATGGACGGAGAGGAATTTGCCTACCCCACGAATGTTGATGTAGTCAAGAAATACTTTGCCTAAACTAAAAAAAACGTCTCGGTGGATTGAAAACCCGAAAGGGCGGTCCAGGCAAAAGTTAGAGACATGAAAAAAAATCATCCCGATGGATTGGAAATCCCATAGTACAATCCAGGCAAAAATTAGGGATAATGGCAAGTAACTATGTTCAACAGAGGCAGGTCCCTCAGCAGCAGTTACATCATCCGTCAGAAAACTCCAGTCAAGTTCATCTTTAACAGAAGCTCAGGATGCCCCGAATTCAAAGTTGGTAGAAGGATAGTGGTCGTTATGTTTCAACGTAGCCCTTTTCCCTGTAAATTACCATTTTCTAACTTTGTAAATACTCTTTGGAATCACGCATTTGGCTAATCTCCAATTTATCAATAAAATTTGAGCCTTTGTGTTTTTGTTTGTAATTCTTATTTGTTTTAGCTTTACAGAAAGACGTTGTTAACATGATTAACGATTCTTGAAATAAAACAAAAATGAATTTACTTGTTAAAACTTTTTCTGCTTTTAAAATAAAGATGGCAATTTCTTTTGACTGTTGAACATCAGAAGAACATCGGTCGCTTCTCCAAAAGTAGGCAAACTTCAAAGTGCAGAATCAAAGTACTCCTTCTACGCCAGTGCGCCTGAATGAAGGATCAACAGTGTCGGATGCGACTATTCCATCTGACCTCTTCGGCCGAGTTCTCATCTCCTAAGCCCGATCAACATAGCTCCCAACAAGGACTATCTCTCCTAAGAAAGGCAAAATTGCTATCTTGAACCAGCGGTATTTCTTCGCCCTGCAATGGCCGAGTATCCAGTCGTGTTCATCTTTTAGTTTGTATGTCGCGTCAGTTTTGTCAGCATATACATACATGCATCATGCATTATTAATTTGCATTTACATTTCATATTGCATCACTATCACTCTAGTCGGTCTTGTCCCCTAGTGATAAAAGTCCTCTCAATCGAGTTGTCAGCCCTTTCCTCGTCAGGAAGTGTTACGTCTGAACAATCTCTCTCCTCCAGTTTTATTTCTGGATTGAAGTTGGGTCCTTGACCACTTTGATAACTTGAACCTCTGAAAGACCAGAGAGCCCTCAGTTAACATCACTATTCGCCGTTGAAGATGATATCCTTGTTTTCCCGGATTAAAGAAAATCCCGAGAGAAAGCCTCCTAAATCGGAGATTCGGCAATACGGCAGTTTTTCTCCGAAAAACCCACTGATGAAAAGGTCATCGGCACCTCAAAATTGGATCACATCATATGGCATTTCTCCGAGAAGATCTCCGAGAAAAGTATGATGTAAAGACCCCGAACGAAGGCAGTCTCTCAAGAGACTCGTTTTCCCCAGTAGATTCGACAAATGGCGTCTCCAAACAGAGAAGTTTGTGCACCTCTACAACTCAGACGACTGGGTTCCCCAGCAAGTCTGACATCATAACTTTTTCCACTCAAATAGCATCTCCCCAGGAAAATTCGGCGAGAATTTTGAAGGAAAGCTGCTACGAATAGCGTCCCTTGTCAATAAAGTTTATTGACGAAAGAAACTAAGACCAGTTCCTCGGTAGGAAACTAGGATCGAGGGGAAGTTTAAATCAGAAACTGAGACCAGTTCCTCGGTAGGAAACCAGGATTGAGGGGAAGTTTACCTTTTCTAAGCATCATTGCTTAGCGAAAGAAGATGAATACGTGAATTACCATTCATAGACGCCGTCAAAATTTCGGGTATTCCGATATTTAATCCTCTTGTACCCCGAATGCCCGAATACCTTCGTCATTCACACCTTCGGGTCCAAGAAGATTAAATAGGGGCATCTGTCATACCCCTAATTTTGACCACTTAGATTTCCCATCATTGTACAAATCATCATCACAATATGGAGGAACCATCATGCTTCATCAGTCTCCCCAAAGATGGGTGAGCATCCACTACAATCAAAACTAGGGTTTCAAGCCCTCTCAGTGCCTTAGACAAAGGATCAATCAAGGAATGACATGATCTTCAACTTGTCTAACCTCTCAAACATTCACAATGGATCAAAAGGACTCCCACTTCAAGGATCGAGTACAGGGCTGCTCCCTTCTAGGTGGATCAAGTCTCAAGATCGACAATGTCACCAAATTAGGGTTTTGGTCGACCAGGGCCTCCAAATGGAAATTTTTCATTTGGGCACAAGTCAATGATCCAAAATATAACCTAATATACTCCATGGAACCTCATGGACCCAAGCATCCAGTTAATTTTGCCTCAGGGGATGCATTCATCAAAAATCAGGAATTAGGGTTTCTTGACCTAATTCACCCCTAAGTTGACTTTTAGGGAAAATCATGAGCCAAGACCTCAAGAGAGGGTTTGAGGGTCTCTAATGAGCTATATTGATCCATTTGGAACAATGGATTAATCCAAGAAGCTTGAGCAACAAGTCTCAATTTCATCTGCACCACAATTAGGGTTTCGCGAGGAAAGTCAACTGTAACTTTGACTTTTGACCAGGACATGCTCCCAAAACCTAAGACATGATTCAATATACCCTATGACACCCATGGAACATGTCCATCAAGTTTGATTTAGGTCAAGGACATGATTTCCTGAAGAATTGCACAGTTTGGAATTCATCTGATAAAAAGTCAACTGTGCACAAAAGTCAACTTTGACTTTTTGAGATTTTTCACCAAAATGGATTTTTAACCCTAAAATGATGTTAATGTATGATTTGAATCATCATTCATCAAGAAAAATCAAAGAAAGTGGGATAACTTGTAAAAGGGGTAACCATAAAAACTTAGAAAAATTTCTAAGTTATGGAAAAAGTGACACTAATGTGCCAACTTTGGAGGACCATAACTCCTAAACCACAAGGCCATTGTTCCCCATTCAAAGCTTGATTTGTAGATTTCATTTCCCTCTACAAAAACTTCATACTGACCTATGTCCAAATTCCTCATGGATTTTGAGTTATGGAGTGATCAAAATCAAGAAAAGTCACTTTGTTCCAACACTTAGTGAAAATTTCACTAAGTCAGATTTTACCCTACTTTTTGCCAAATGTAGGGGGATTTTTCACTTGGATTCAAAAGAGATCAAAACCAAACATGTTCAAACAGTTGTTGTATCATGTAAGGGCTTTCCAAAATGGCCAAGAACATTACCAAATTCAATTTGAGTCATGAGATATGACATTGGCAAGTTGCCTTGTTGAAATTTGTCAAGGCAAGGCAGATTTTGCATTTTTGCTCGATTTGCCAAAATCAGCCAAATCCAAATGCTCCTATCCACTTGGACACCTCTGAGGATTGAATCTAAAGGGGACAATCACTGAGCCATGCCTCCAAAGTCTTTAGAACAAGAAATAGCGTGTTGAACCTAGAATGGCCAAAATAGGGACAAGACTCCAATTTTGGATTGGAGCATTCAATGGAAGCATCAAGGTGGCATGGACTGAGCCATTCTCAACTGAATTCAGTCAAGACTTATCCAAGACCAAGGGAACCACAGCCCTGTGCCCTAACCTCTAGTCAATGGCTAGAGGAGACTTGGATTTCCATTGGACAACATTGGCCAAACCTCTGCTGCAGTTGCCATTCATTGTGGATCCCAAAACAAACTTGCTCTACTATAAATAGAGCTCAATTGTGATCAGTTTGAGTACACCAAAGCCATCAAACAGATGCTTTCCTCAAAATCTCTTCTTTCACTCCAATTTTGCCTTCTAAGGCAAGTCACTATCGAGTTTTGAGTTTGAGAGCTTTTCCAATCAAACCAATCACACACACACCTCACATACATCATATAGAAGTGATCTAAACACTCACATAACATCTGGAACACTGATTTCACAAAATCACCAGCCAATTGCTCAAGTTCTTGACAGTTTTGCAGTTGAGGTACCATCTTCAACTCCAAACCATTTCAATCCATTCCAAGCATTCATACACACTTCATGGCACCTAGGGAAGCTATCCAGATCATTGGAACCTAGCTGTAACACCTCCAACACAAATCACGATCACCAGCTGCAAGTGGTAAGCATGAGTTCTTCTAACTCTATGATCCATGCAATTTTTGCTGCACAATAATTTGGCCATATGTTCATAATCATGCATGGAATGTTTCCCCTCAATTAATTGCATTGTTTGAATCGTGTATCAAAAATCCTAGCCTTCATGCAGAAATTAGGGTTCTTGAGGATTTTTCGTGATTTCTTGTTATATGTTTAATTTAAATGGAATTAAATACCATAGACATGATCGTGAGGTTGAAACGAGTTAATTTGTATGTAGATTGCATCATATAATCAAGTATTCAGTGAGATTGGAGAGAAAATGCAAATCTGGGCAAACCCAGAACACGCGCGTGTTCTTGGTGTGTTCTAGGCGCCATTTTTGAAAATTTGAATATTTGAATTTTGTGATTTTATTTAATTGATTCAAAAATTAATTTCTCTCTGAGTTTTAATGATTTTGAGTTGATTCTTTTTTTAATAATTCACAAAAATGTTAAAATATTTTATTTTCCCAAAAAATCCCAAAAATATTATTTATTTTATATAATTGATATTTTTGCAAAGAATTAATATTATAATTGTTTTTGACATTTAAAATATTTTTTCCACCTTGATTTTGCAACTTTTAATGCTTTCTAATTATTTTGTAGGTCAATACTTAATTTTTGGAACATTAATCCAAGATCACAATTTGTTTTTCCTATGTTAAACAATTTTGATCATTTTAATTGAATTTTTATTCAATTAAAACACATTTTTGAAAACAAATTAGGGTTTTTGGATTAATTCAACCCTCATAAATCATTTTCAAAACACTTTGGGCCTCTAATAGAGTGTAAGACCCAATCCTTTTTTTTGACCAAATCATTTTTGGGCCTCACTTATTGTATAAGTCCCTCTGCGTTAAAAGAAAACCTCGGCGTGATCGCAATTTTAAACGAAAAATCATCTGGGCCTACCCTCGTATTATAAGCCCCACTCTTTTTCTTTAAACCTTTTTGGGCCTCTTGAGAGAGTGTAAGACCCATCCCTTTGTACAGAAAACAATTTTTGGGCCTCAGTCACTTGTATAAGTCCCTCTGTACAAATTCAAACAGTGCGCTCACTGATAAAACCCTGGGCCTCTCCTTGAGCTGTAAGCCCCAAATCTTTCTTTTTCAAAGCACTTTCTCCTTTGATTTTGAAATATACTGTTGTTTTCAATCTTTCTTTGTTGAACAACTAACCAAACAACATGGAAGCTCTACGACCGAGTAAGTGGTTATTGCTTTCATTTACTGCTTTCATATACATATAACTGTATTGTGGGGTTGTTTCACTGTAAGTCTTCTTTCATAAACTCATATCAACTGTGTAATAATAGTATAGATATTTCGAGTTTCCCCGGCAACTACGTCTAGAACTAGGTGACGCCGTTTCGTTTATTCGTAGAAATAGACAACTAGATCCCCAATAGGATCACCAGATACAGTCTTCTCTTCGGCTGTCCTCATTAGGAATTGTCAAGAAACTCTACTCCCAGAGAGGAATGTATTCTCCGTGAATGGCATCTTTGAGTTTCTTCCAAATTCTCGAACTTTCCTGACTTGATCTATTCCTTGTGAATAGCTTGCCTTGAATTTCTCGGGGTTTGGGGACCCACGGGCTTCTTAAAAGCATCAGCCTCCTCTTAGGCATCATACAAGGACCCACAGGCTTTCTAAAAGCAACCCCGCCTCCTCTTGGGCTTAGTACAAGGACCCACCGGCTTCTTAGAAGTATTCACAGCCTCCTCTTAGGCTTCGTATAATGATTCTTCCTCCGGGAATGATAGCTTCCTCTTGGGCTTCGTACAAGGACCGATCGGCTTCTTAAAAGTTTCCAGCCTCCTCTTGGGCTTCGTACAAATTGTCCCGACGACCTCCTAGAGGTATAGGAACAGAACTTAGTCATCTGCATAGAACAGTCCTTTCAAAGAGTCTACTACTGTTTCTCAAAGCATAGTACAAAAGATAAAACTCTATACTTGGACAGTTTAATCTCCTTGAGTCTCAAAGACATTCTCAAGTGACCCCTTCGTTAAATAGGAAGAAAACCCGTAGACTCGGACAGTCTCAATACCCTTCGGATTTCCCAATTCCTTAAAGAACAGGAATAGCCCAGATCTTCGAATCAAATCCTCGAGTACAGTGTTGCTCATATAAGAACTGATTTTCTCTTTAAATCAGCATACTGGACCTGTCACTCAACTGAAACAGTAACCATAGCCTCCTCTTAGGCTTTGTATAATGATCCTTCTCCAGTTACAATAGCCTCTCTCTTGGGCTTTATACAATAATTCTCCCCAGCGGAGTCAAACAACGTTTAGCCTCTCTCTCGGGCTTTGTACGAGACACATAAAGAGACTCCCTCGTTGAGTCAATCACCCTTTCGCCTCCATCTCGGGCTTTATACGAGATACAAAAAGGTTCTTATTGAGCCAAACAAATAATAGCCTCCATCTCGGGCTTTGTTCGAGATACAAAAACTCTCTTGTTGAGTCAAATAGCCTCCATCTCGGGCTTTATACGAGATACCAAAAGACTCCATCGTCGAGTCAAAACCTTTTAGCCTCTCTCTCGGGCTTTGTACGAGACACATATTAACCTCCTCTTAGGATTTGTATAAGAAAACCACTGGTTGGTCTAATCAACCTTTTAGCATCAAAGTTGTGCCTCGTTCACAGTACACAAACATCAACAACTCCTTTCATCTAATCGCTGTAAGCGGCAAGCCTCTGGATCATCTATATCCATGCCACTGTCCCTCTTTTAGTATGAGAAATTCCTAAGGAAAGATAGCATTGCTCTACACTGAGTTAAAGTCTTCTCCTTCAGGTTAAAATCCCCTGTAAAGGAAATTATGGCATTGCCGGATTCACAAATCCCGGTTAAAGTAATTCTCCTTTACAGTCAGTCACCCAAAAGTTGTGACAAACAAACCCCTTTAGAGATGACAAATTCTCTCTAAGGTCAACACTTTTAGCTTCAAATCTTGGGCTTTGAACAAGATACAAACTACCTTTCGCTTCACGTCTTGGGCTTTGAACAAGACACCAAATACCATTTCCTCCCATAGAATAGGAGGAACTACGAACGCTCTGATTTCCCTGTTTCGGTAAACAGGAATACGTAGGCATAAGATTGAAAGAAAAAATCTTAGCGAGCACACTAAACAAAATCCCAAAATCCCATACTTTCATACATTCGTCCTAACATCCTAACCGATAGCCTAAAGCACCCCTCGTCAACAAAATAACCTAGGAAAAACCCCGAATCTTTGTAGCATCTGTAAACCAACAGTTTTGACTGTTTAATCTCAGTATGCAAGCAGGGTTAATTGGAGACATCTATTTCCCTTCCTTCATCAGCTTTGATAGGATAAAAAATGAATCAAACTGTAGTACCAGAGCGATCGTGCTTCGCAACCACATCCAAAAATCACTCGCTACAGTCACAGTGCGGCTGTCCAGGTTGTTAGTCACCGGCTGTTGCCCGTGCATCTGTAATCGAGACTGATTATAGTGGATTAAGTCCTTGTGTTCAAGGCGAAATCACCTAAGGAGGGTGGACTGGATTAGCCTTGTAGTGAACCAGGATATATCGTGTGTCCTTTACTCTTGTTATGCTTTATGTTATTGTTTATGTTTCTGTTTTGAGTATCAGAACCTTACATAAGCGAGTCAGAACCTTGCAGCTTAACTCTGATAAGCTTCCGCACTGCAAGTTCTGAATAATGCATATTGTATTCAGACTCTTATTGATTCTCATGCTTCATGCACGACAAGTCTGAATGTTACTTCGTGAGTCAGAGTCTCTCAACGAACTTTGATGTTATCTCAGCATCTTAACGATAAGAAGCAAAAAGTTGTTAAGGAGTAAATACACAATTCAAACCCCCCCTTTCTTGTGTCCTTTTCGCACCTTCAATTGGTATCAAAGCTCCGGTTCTGTTATTGATGGATATCAAACACTTAACAGTGTCAGAAAAGGATCCAGATGCGGTGCGTAGAAATACTCTGGGTGAGATTTCAATCCACTTACAATTTCTGTAACAGCTCAGAAGATGACTGTGTACAAAATTGTAAACAACAGGAGGACTTGAGCAAGTCACTGATTCTGGAAGTTTTTACAGTTGTCAACAACTAAATCTTCTTCACTTAAGTTGTGATAAAGTTTAAAGAATCAGCTGATATGATAGATTCATCAGATAAGAAGTAGTATCTGTTGAATGCTTATCTCAGAAGATACGTGTGGATGAACCACGTATTTTGCTCAAGGTTGAATCATCAGAAAAAAAAAAAGAACTCTTGTTTGCTGAAGATTAATTCTCTATGAGTTTTTGAGATGTTTTCAAGAAACGGATTAGGTCCACCCTTGACTTTCTCGTTTAAAACTCATTCAGAACTTCTTCATGTAAAGAAGAAAGATTGTTGTTCTATGATTTTGAACTTCAGAATGTAGTCTATTGAAGTCAGAAAACTGAAGAATTCAAACTGTTAGAAACGATTCAACATCTGAATTTTAACTAATCAAACAGATGAAATATTCAGAAAAAAGATATTCAAGATTCATCAAGAACCTGATTGAGAATGAACTCTAAGCCTTGATTGAATTAACTCAGATGATTAAGTTCTGTTAAAGCTAAGATTATATCTCAGTTAAATCAAATATTATTGGTCAGGTCCTGACTAATAAGTTTCTCAGAACCTCTTAAATCTGGAATCAGAAGATGCCTTATTAAATGCTGAACAAGACTGATCGAAAGTTCTTCCAAATGTCACTCCCGTCAGACTCTAGAAAATTCTTGGAAAGATCTTGCTGAAGAATCTCTGCAAAAATATTTCAGTATCTCTAAGGTATGGTTCCTTTTATTCTTAATTATTTTTAAACAGTAGCTATTTATCTAATCACTGGCTATTTACTATCACCTTATGTGAATAAGAGTAATTAAAAATATGGTTAGATTCTTACGCATTTATGATTAGACAATTTTCAAGAATTAAATAAACAGTTATGATTACGTGTGTCAGCTACTACTCTGCTACCCATAGGTATACGGCGATTTAGTCTGTCTCATGTCTTTTCAACTGACCACCACAGCTTTCATGGCTTGTCTCGAAAATGACGACATAGAGTACTCCAGCTCGATAAATAGCCATCATTCCTTAGTTCTCCTTACTACATTATCCATTCTCTAAAAGGAGTCAATATCCAACTATCCTTAGCTTAGAACCTCCTTCTTCAACTAAATTACTCAAAATGTCTTCCCACAATATCAGAGGAGAAATTGTGATCTTGAACTCCTAATGGAATACACTCTTAACCTAAACCATCAGCCCCAACTCAACAAAACAATTATTCTCTCTGGAATTAAATTTCAGAACTGGGAGAATTATTTCTCCATGCTTGTTGGATCTGTCTTCCCTGAACTTGTGACTGAGTTCTGGGCAAATGCCAGATCACTTGAATATGATTTTGGCAAAGATGTTATTTTATCAGTAGTTGCTGGCTGCCCAGTCATGATAAACTCCACCATCATTGCCAAAGCCATTGAATGCATCGAGGATGGTGTGACTATGGAAAATCATGTCAACAATGTTTGTCTCGACAATCACTTGCATGTGATTTTTGAAACTCAAGGACATCCCACTCAACCTTGTACCCTCTCTCCCATGGTGATAACACGAAAACATATCGTATTTTTACTTTGATTTATGTTAAAATCTTATTCCATTTCCGTCTAATCTCAGATTATTCCAAGAATATTTAAGTGTTTTCGCAGGTATTTGAGTTTCCAAGTTAAAAGTATGCAAAGTGTAGAAAATAAGCAGAACAAGCAAGAAAAGAGCAGAAAATAGTAGAAAATAGCAGAAATCACATTTTGCTGGTGTGACGACCGTCACAGCTCCCTCACGACCGTCATGGATTTCAAATGCATCACGCCCGTCACAGCTTCCTCACGATCGTCATGGAATCAAAACAGAATTAATACGTTAAGCACAGACGTGGTCACGAAGCTTCAGAATTTCAGATTTCACACGTTTACATTTTCTCCGAAGATTTCTAGGTTCCAAACCAAGTAACTGACAAAGTGGTGTTCCTACATTTTCTCCAACTACTGCCATAGCTGAGGCTATATATATGAGAAGGATTCCAAGAACAAGGGTGGTCATTTTTCCTTTCCGAAGTACCGTATTGCCGCAGAATTATTTTCAGAATTACATTCTTGTTTTGTTTTGTTTCCTTTACCATTTTCCTTGTCCCTTATTACCGAACAAAGTAATAGTTTCTCACATTGAGGAACTATTGCACCTTAGTTTAAGTTTTTGTTTCCTGCCTTCATCATTTTGTTCTTTCCATTTATTCAAGCAAAAGTCTGCCGATCTGTGGAGGAATTGCTTAGACCGCATTTACCAGGTTTTTATCATTTCAATTTATAGCAATTGTTTTTCTTTTATTATGTCTGAGTTTATGTTTAATTGTTTATTCGTATTCATGTTTATTTTAATTAGTATGTCGAGCTAAACCGATTTTATCGGTATGTAATTGAGTAACCGGGATGGATTAAATATTTCTAAGCTAAAATCATAAATCAACTTATTTTTTGGCTTCGATTTCTTAATTTAAAACCAACTTTTATTATGAGAGTAAAAAGGTAACAAAGGTTAAGGTCAAGACCACGAGAGTGTGAGATTTTACCCGGATAGCTGAAATCGAGCATTAGTTTTAAAAACAGCGAGAGCGCTTTAAAGTTAATTAGGACTTATTAGTTTTCAAAAATTATTTTTAAACTCATATGGGCTAGCGAGAGCAGACATATTGACTTAAAGGTATAGTCCGAAGCAATAACCACGAGAGTGTGAGGTGAGGGCTTTTAAACTGGTATTTTCTACAGAATTATATTGTGATAAATTTTTATACGCTTAGGTTTAATGAAATCCACGATGGTATACTGAATTATATACCGATATCCTAATCATAACTAGTTTATTCCTAAATTTTAATTTCCCTTTAATTTCCCTTTTTGAACCTAAAACCATATCAGATTAGCCTTAGATTTACATAGTAACATTAGATAACGATACGTTTGATTTTTAGTCTCTGTGGGATCGATAATCTTTTAAAACTATGTGATACGAATGTATACTTGCAGTTAGATTTATTTAGGCACACTAAATAGCGATCAAGTTTTTGGCGCTGTTGCCGGGGACTAATTAAGTCGATATCGTAACTCCTTTGTTGCGCCGTATAGACTAAGGCAAAAACCCAATTTTCCCTTTTTCTCGATTGTATGCCAAGTACTCGCTCACAAAGCGAAGACTTGCAACCACCAATCGCCGAATTAGAGTGTTTCTTACATTTAAGACGCAGAATACTTGAGTATCAACGCAAGTATAATATTCCCGATCTCCTTGCTCATACTCCTGAACCAGTCAAATAGCAAAACATGGTCGAAGGACCACAGAACCGTCCTCTTAAGTATTATGCTACCCCATCTGAGCAAGGACCACATAACAACATTGATGCCCCTGCTATCAACCGAAACAATTTCGAGTTGAAACCCTCATTGCTGTCAGCCGTACAACAACATCAATTTTCTGGAAATCCTACAGAAGATCCTAACGAACATTTGACCAAGTTTGTGCAGTACGCAGACACAGTGAAGGCAAATGGTGTAACTGCAGACGCGATAAGACTACATCTTTTTCCTTTCTCATTAAGAGACAGAGCTTGGGCTTGGTTGTAATCCTTGCCATCAAACTCCGTTACTACGTGGGATGAGTTGAAAAAGGTATTCTTAGCACGATATTTTCCCCCAAGCAAAACAGCTATGCTGAGAGCCCAAATTAATAGTTTTCGATATAAGGATATCAAATCTCTTTACGAAGCATGGGAAAGATACAAAGACATGATGAGGATGTATCCGCATCATGGTCTTGAAGATTGGTTAGTCATCCACACATTTTACAATGGCCTCTTGTATAATACAAGATTGATAATAAATGTCGCCGCTGGTGGTACACTTATGGATAAACCATATGAAGATGCCTATCAACTGATCGAAAGCATGGCTCAAAACCACTACCAGTGGGGAGGAGAAAGAACTGCAGTGGAAAAATCCCAAACAAAAGGTGGAATGTACGAGGTTAGTAGCCTTGATCGTGTCAATGCTAAGGGAGATGCCCTTGCCCAAAAGATTGATAACTTGACCATAACGCCTGCAGCCACCGTGGCTGTTGTAGCTCAAAATTGTGAATTATGCGGAACACCTGGACATGCCGCCACTGAATGTCAAATTTTGGCAGGAGTCTCCAGTGACCAAGTGAATTATGCTCAAGGGAACCCTTATGCAAATACCTACAATCCGGGCTGGAAGAATCATCCAAACTTCTCCTACAAAAACAACAATGCATTGTATGCACCTGGTCAAGCACCTGCTACACCACTAGGTTACCAAAAGGCTGCCGTAACTGCCCCTAATATTCCTAGGAAGTCCAACCTTGAACTAATAATGGAAAACTTTATAGCTACCCAGGATCAAACAAACAAAGACTTCCTGAATCAAAACATACACACTAGTGAGCAAATTAAGCAATTAGCAAACAAAGTAGACGCTTTAGCCACCCACAACAAAATGCTTGAAACACCAATTTCACAAGTGGCACAAGAACAAGCACCTACTGCTGCTCCAGCTGGAACATTTCCTAGACAGCCACAACCCAATCCAAAAGGACATGCAAATGCCGTTATATTGAGAAGTGGTAAAGAACTAGATGGACCCATTGATCTGAGACTTCAGAATCCAGCCATGTACCACAGGCCTGATAACACGACAACTGAGAAGGAAAATGAACCCAAGGAAAAGGAAGATAATGAACAAGAGGCCGTAAACAAAGAAAAACCTTATGTGCCTCCACCACCATATAAACCACCTATTCCGTATCCTCAAAGATTTGCAAACTCCAAAACTGCAGGGCAGTTTAAGAAATTTGTTGAACTTCTAAAACAATTGAACATCACGATACCTTTTACAGAATCTATCACTCAGATGCCCTCATATGCTAAGTTCCTTAAAGAAATCCTATCCAATAAGAAAAAGATTGAGGATAACGAAACAGTTACACTTACTACTGAGTGTAGCGCGATAATTCAAAACAATATGCCTCCTAAGCTGAAAGACCCATGTAGTTTCTCCATACCTTGTGTAATTGGAAAGTTCGTCATAGACAAAGCTCTATGCGACTTAGGAGCCAGTATTAGTGTAATGCCCTTATCCATATGCAAGAAGCTTGATATGGGAGACTTAAGACCAACTAAGATGTTTGTTCAATTAGCTGACCGCTCTATTAAATACCCAGTTGGTATACTAGAAAATGTTCCAGTTCGCATGGGACAATTCTATATCCCTACCAATTTCATAATCATGGATATTAAAGAAGACTCCACTACTCCTATCATACTAGGAAGACCATTCCTAGCTACCGCTGGAGCCATTATAGACGTGAAGAGGGGTAGGCTAACTTTTGAAGTTGGTGACGAGAAGGTTGAGTTTATTTTGACACAATTCTTACAAGCCCCGGCTATAGACGACACATGTTATCTACTAGATGTCTTAGATGAGTGCGTAGGAGAAATAGAGATGGAACCAACCACATACTCAGATATTCTAAATATTCCAATACCTCCGATTTTTGAAGATGATAACTGGCGTGAACCTTATTAAGACGATAGCCTAAGCGAATGTTTAGCACTTACACCAGATCATCTGCCTTGCCCGAAGAAACCAGCTCTAGAACTGAAAACACTACCCAATAATTTAAGGTATGAATTCTTGGACGCAGAACTCGAACGACCTGTGATAGTCAATGCAGACCTAGGACAGACCGAAACTAAGAAACTTTTAGATGTCTTAAGAAAATACCCAACTGCGTTAGGCTATAACATTGCTGACCTTAAAGGAATAAGTCCTTCTATTTGTATGCATCGCATTATGCTAGAGGAAGACTGTAAATCCTCTAGAGAACATCAGAGAAAGATTAATCCAATCTTAAGCACTGTAGTCAAGGATGACGTGAAAAAGCTTTTAGAAGCAGGAATTATATACTCGATATCAGACAGTAAATGAGTTAGCCCAGTACATGTCGTACCAAAGAAGGGAGGTGTTAGAGTGGTTACGAATGCAAAAGGTGAGTCTATAACACAAAGAGTTGTAACTGGAAGTAGAATGTGTATCGATTATAGAAAATTGAACAAAGCTACTCGTAAAGATCATTTCCCATTACCATTCATTGACCAAATGTTGGAACGATTGGCAAAACATTCTTACTTCTGCTATTTAGACGGTTATTCAGGATTCTTTCAAATCCCGATACATCCTGATGACCAAGAAAAGACAACCTTCACATGTCCCTATGGAACATTTGCTTATCGACGAATGTCATTTGGACTATGTAACGCTCCTGCAACATTCCAAAGATGCATGATGTCAATCTTTGCTAATTTTATAGATGACATTATGGAAGTGTTTATGGATGACTTTTCTGTTTGTGGGCAGAGTTTTGAAGGATGTCTATCGAACCTAGAAATGGTACTTGAAAGATGCGTAAAAGTCAATCTCGTATTAAACTGGGAGAAATGCCATTTCATGGTAAATCAAGGAATCGTGCTTGGACACGTTGTATCTGATAGAGGGATTGAAGTTGATAAAGCCAAGATAGAAATTATAGAAAATCTTCAACCTCCGAAAACCGTACGAGAAATACGAAGTTTCTTAGGACACGTCGGTTTCTACCAACGATTCATAAAAGATTTCTCGAAAATTACTAAACCTCTTACCGGTCTATTAATGAAAGACGCTGAATTTATCTTTGATGAGAAATGTCAAAAAGCGTTTGAACAGTTAAAAACGGCTCTCATCACCGCACCTATCATGCAACCACCAGATTGGAGACTACCATTTGAAATCATGTGTGATGCGAGTGATTATGCCGTAGGTGCAGTTTTAGGACAAAGGAGGGATAGAAAACTCCATGCCATTTACTATGCAAGTAGAACCTTAGACCCTGCGAAAATGAACTACGCCACCACAGAAAAAGAACTTCTAGCCGTGGTTTTTGCCCTTGACAAATTCCGTTCTTACCTAGTGGGAGCGAAGATCATCATTTATACAGACCACGCGGCTACTAGGTATTTATTAAACAAAAAGGATGCAAAGCCTGGACTGCTAAGGTGGATCCTGCTTTTACAAGAATTTGATTTAGAGATCAAAGATAAGAAAGGAACTGAAAATGTAGTAGCAGACCACTTATCCCGATTAGATGGCATCAAACCAGAGCCAGTACCTATTAATGACGATTTCCCTTATGAACGACTCATAGCCCAACTTGAAGGTGATATGTCTAAACTACATTTAAATGAACCAAAATTGGAAGAAGCCGTGGAAGAAATTAACTCACACACAATACTGCCATGGTATGCTGACATAGTCAACTACTTAGCAGCTGGAGTACTTCCACCAGACTTATCTTATCAACAAAAGAAAAAATTCTTTCATGATCTAAAACATTATTATTGGGATGAACCTATGCTCTTTAAGAAAGGAGCCGACGGTATTTTCCGTCGTTGCGTCCCTGAAACTGAAATAGAAGACATCATCTCTCAATGTCACTCTGCTCCTTATGGAGGACATGCAAGTACTTCAAAGACATGCACTAAGATTCTGCAATCCGACCTATTCTGGCCTAACCTTTGGAAGGATGTCCACATTGCAATACTAAACTGCGACCGGTGCCAACGCACTAGTAATATATCAAGACGCGATGAGATGCCCCAAAAAGGCATATTGGAAGTAGAAGTCTTAGATGTATGGGGGATTAATTTCATGGGACCTTTCCCATCATCCTTTGGAAATAAATATATACTTGTGGCTGTCGACTATGTTTCAAAATGGATTGAGGCTATAGCTTCTCCTACAAATGACACACGAGTGGTCATAAAGCTTTTTAAAAACACAATCTTTCCCAGATTTGGTG
This sequence comes from Lathyrus tuberosus, assembly GCA_022829125.1. NCBI lineage: Eukaryota > Viridiplantae > Streptophyta > Magnoliopsida > Fabales > Fabaceae > Lathyrus > Lathyrus tuberosus. The sequence continues at coordinate 82,933 of JALAZF010000870.1, forward strand.
TGCCGAGACTTGTCATAAGTGACGGTGGCTCCCATTTCATATCAAAAATATTTGACAAACTTCTATCAAAGTATGGAGTAAGACACCGCGTAGCAACACCATATCATCCACAAACTAGTGGACAGGTTGAGGTCTCGAATAGAGAGATAAAACAAATCTTAGAGAAGACCGTCGCCACCTCTAGGAAAGATTAGTCATCTAAACTTAATGAAGCTTTATGGGCATATAGGACGGCCTACAAAACACCAATCGGAACTACACCTTTCAAACTAGTTTATGGTAAATCCTGCCACTTACCAGTGGAATTAGAGCACAAAGCCTATTGGGCTATTAAAACCCTAAACTTAAGGTACGAAACCCCAGGTGAAAAGCGAATCCTAGATCTGCACGAACTAGAAGAACTAAGGCTAGACGCTTATGAAAACGCCAAAATATACAAGGAACGAACTAAGAAATGGCATGATAAGCGTCTATCTAGAAAAGAATTCAGTGTGGGAGACGTTGTGCTGCTCTTTAACTCAAGACTTAAACTCTTTCCTGGGAAACTGAGATCAAGATGGTCCGGTCCTTTTGAAATAACCAAAATGTTACAAAGCGGAGCGATAGAAATTAAGGGTAGGAATAGCGAACCATTCATAGTAAACGGGCAACGTTTAAAGCATTATCATAGTATTGAAAATAGGAACTATTTAAATAGTCTTAGACTTTTAGAGTTGACCACTGACCCCCCTAACTAAACTATCTATTTGTTTTCGTCAGGCTTACGATGTTAAAAACAGCGCTTAGTGGGAAGCAACCCATGATGATTGTCCTTTTCTTTCTTTCTAATTTTTTACATTTTCTAAATTCTACTTTGTTTTCAAATTTCTAGTTTCATTTATATTTTCTTAAAATTTTTGGAAATTGCTGTGCTAATCATATAATTGCAAAATACAGGATTACAAAGTCTTTCTACATTTTCTGTTCTCCTCTTCTGATTTCATTCTTGCTTAATCACTAAATAATGGAGAACAAAGATAATATGTTGGTAGAATTCAGAGATGCAGCTCAGTGGCATCGCTATGAGGCTCTGACTCTTCAACCCTTCGCCTTGACAAAATTTGCCCACGGACCCACCATGACCTCCTTAGGTTTAGGTGAGAGTATTGATTTCCTGTTTAACCAACTAGGATGGGAGGGTTTTGCTAAGAAGAAACACAAGACTTATCGTAGTCTGACTTTAGAATTCCTAAGTTCATTGAGTTACAATCCTTACTGTGGAAAAGGCATTACTAGGGGCCGAATTACTTTTAGGTTGTTTGGATACCACTGCCAGTTTACCATTAAGGAACTGTCGGACCTTGTAGGTTTCCCTGAAGGACCCACCGTTTTCTCCGTGGTACAAGAGGATTTGATGTTGGTAGGTGAGCTTAATGCTTTTTGGGGTAGGATTTCAGGAAAACATGATTATGACATGAACCCTATGCTGTCAATTGAGATTCATAACCCAGCCATCCGATACTTCCACATGATCCTAGCCTACACCCTATTTGGAAAGCCTGAGAATGACAATACCATTTCTAAGGATGAACTCTTCATTATCTTTTGTGCATTTCAGTCTTGAGAGGTTAACGGACTTACCTTCATGTTTAATAACTTTTGCAAAATTATCCGAAATGAAAACAGCCCGATTCTAATAGGTGGTCTAGTGACTAAAATAGCCGATGCTATAGGATTTAGGACACGTCTCTCTGAAATTAACCCTTTTGGAAACTTTAGGCCTATGAATATTACCTTCTGTTTCAATAAAGCCATGATTAGAGACCTTGGTCCACATTATTTCCAGGTCCTAATAAATAATGTAGTTGTGCCACATTTTACTTTACCCAATCACGAGCGCACGAGTGTGCATAACGAACATAACTGGCTATACGACCTGGACGAACCACAACCTGAACCGTAAGAAACATTTCTCGAGCCTGATATTGACCCTAAGACACCTCCTAATTATTATGACTTTGACTTTATGGATGACCAAAATGAAGATGACACTGCCACTCCTAAGGTTGATGCTAATGCTGCAAATCTGACTACCATCCTTAAAACTCTGGATAACTATCATAAAGAGATCACCCCAGTAAAGGGTGAACTGAACACCATGCGACAAGATATTGTCGGCCTCATGGATCTGACAGTTGAGTAATTTGATCATTTGAACCAAGCCATTGCATCTTTGAAGAAACGCCTTGGCTAGATTTTTGAAGCACTGCTTTTTCATATTTTACTGCTTTTACTTTGGAAACAATTTACTTTATTTTCAGTTTTTCCTTTTTTTTTTTGTCGGGAACAAATTAATTTACATTCAGTTTTTATTTATGATTGAATACACTGCTAGTCTTTGCTAGCATATTTTCTGGTTTTAATGAATAATTCAATTTATTGCTTAATATTGATCTTGATGGTATTAAATTTGCTCCTGTCATATTCTATTTTGTTTCTAATTTATTTTGTCATTTTATTTATGTTTATGTATGCATTATAGTGTTACCATATGTGCTAACAATTTCCTGTTACGAAAAAGAAAAGAATTGAATGTTTGCTGTCAAAACTGCTGTCAACCCCCAGATTTTGGAGCTGTCACGACCGTGACAGTCCCATGACGACCGTCATGCGGGTTTGGGATGTGTTCTGTGTTAAAACAGAAACGTTCCCCTCTTCTTCTTCTTTTTTCTTCCAATTCAAACACAACCGTCCCACTGCCTCCAAAATTCCAAAACCGCCATACCACTACACATTTGACCAAATTTCATAATTTCCATTACCATTCGTCTTCCCACTCACTATTTAACCACACTCGTACACCATTTTTCTCACAAACCCTCTTTCTCCAAAAACCTATTTTCTTCCATACCTTGTTTCTTTGTGAACCCACCATGGCAAGACAAACTCCAGACCTTTCAACCTTGAATTTCAGAGATGGAGAAGTGGGAGAACGTCAAAGGGCTAATTACATCAACTTCTACCAACGTTCCGTGCAACCAACTCGTTATGTAGACATTGCATGTCTCGAAGAATTAGGAATGCTTGATGGAGTTAGATGGATGCTACAAAATGCTGGTCTATGGCAGCTCTGTACTCAGAGCCGACCTACTTACGAAGCCCTAACGCTCGAATTTCTCAGTTCATTCGCTTACATTACTCCTCCAGGCGAGATGAATTAATTAACTGGTACCGCTAAATTCCACATGTTTGGTACCGAGTACTCTATCGGCCAAAATCAACTCGCCGAGATGCTTGGTTTCCGCCATGGCGAGAATGTGCACTGCCGGGTACCACAGGAAACCTTCTTTCAAGCAGCATTTGATTTATGGAATTAGTTGACCGAAACAATGGTCGATAGCTGGGAAAGCCTCAATGCAACATATATCCATAACCCAGCCATCAGATATGTTCACCGCACATTGGGAAGCACTATTTTTGCAAGGGACATCAACCACAAGGTGAACTCAAAGGAACTCTTTTGCCTCCATTGTATGTTTCACCCCGAGCTATCAACGCCGCACCCTTTCTGCTAGCACACATCCAAGCAAACTGCGCTAGAGGTTCCAAACCCTTCTATTTTGGAGGGATTGTCACTTCTATTGCTCTAAGTTTGGACTTGGGGGACGAACTTAATAGATTACCTTCCATGCCTCCGGTGTTGCTCGACATCGATTACTGCCGCAACTCACACCTCATCAAACTGCGAAGAGATGGCAAATACCATCCAATGGTCCGCACAAGAACAGTTAGAAGTATCATTATGCCTTGCAGGAACCGCATTGACCCTCAGAATATGGTCAATTGGCTCTTTGATTTGAATGCCCCCGAGCAAAATGCGGCTGCACATGATGATCAAAATCATGCCCCTGTTGATGAGATGGAACAAGAGATGGACCAAAACGCCCCAGAAAACCAACCACCGCCTGCCCATGATGCTCCTTCCACCTCCCGACGTCGTAGCCGACCCGACCAAGACCCCGTTACAAATGAAGAAATCTTAAGAGCAATATGGCAACAAAACCAGTTGGCTGCCCAGAGAGAAGCATAACAACAGGAGCAACACAATGAAATGATGACTCTCATGCATCAAATCCAGCAAGGGCAAGTCGACCAAGGTCAAAGGCTTGACGGCGTCATCGACGAGATGGGTGCCTTGACATTGCGAGTGCAGGACTTACATGATTACATCCATCACGTCGGCATTCCAGATCATGTGGCACAGCATGGACGAGGGCGCTCTAGAGGCAGAGGACTTGGGGCTCCTTGATTATTTTGTTTGTTTGTTTTCTTTCTAGTTTTTCTTGTTGTTCCCCTTTATATCGAAACATTGAGGACAATGTCCGATATAGTGTGGGAGAACTAGTCTATTTTCGTTTTATTTCCCTTTTTGTATTTTCCTTTTTCCCTTATCAAAGTCAATATATGAGAATTTTCGTTCAGTATCCGATTTCCCCATTTTATTCTGCCATAACAAAATTTTTTACGATTAATGCACATCGTGACATACCAAGCTTTAAGTTATGTTAGGAAGTTGGGAAAGTGCTAACAAGATCGATACCGTGTTGACACCTTAGACCTCTTGCGTATGCGATATCAGTTTCAATACTTATTATACCGATACCTTGAGTTCAGTCCTAAAGTAACCCCTAATAGTTTATATTAGCATTCAGCATCGTCTAAATCACAAAACCACGCGGGGAGCCGATGAATATAAGTGTTTGATGCCCAATCATGAAAAGAAGATTCTTTCTTATTTGTCTGCCGAGAAATATAGAATATGCAACAATTCTTACAGTTGTGAAAACTTATAAGAAAAGAAAGAAATCTGTTGTCGATTGGTTCAGAGGTACCTGATTCTGGATTTGGTAGGGCGAACTACGGTTCGATCCCCCGCAATCTACGAATGGGATGCATAAAGGGTTACCACACTTGTGTATCAGGCCCCGTGAGAAAAAGGGATCAAAGTCACTAACCGGCTACTCCACTACGTGCGTGAATAAGGAAAAGGGCTTAATGTAATTGCGTTAGAATGAAACCGGGTGAAACAGACACGAAGGCTTCAGGTTGAACTAAAATAGAATGATTAGAACTGGATTGTACAAAAGAAAGGTCTATGACAAAGCTTGTTGCTTTGTGTCATTAATGTATTTTTAGTGTTTTATGCAAGTACCTGACTTTTCAAATCCATTGGTGTACCATATATGTGCATTTGATGAAGTTTGTCCGATTTTAACTTATTGATTGCTTGAGGACAAGCAAAGATTCAAGTGTGGGAGAGTTTGATAACACGAAAACATATCGTATTTTTACTTTGATTTATGTTAAAATCTTATTCCATTTCCGTCTAATCTCCGATTATTCCGAGAATATTTAAGTGTTTTCGCAGGTATTTCGGTTTCCAAGTTAAAAGTATGCAAAGTGTAGAAAAGAAGTAGAACAAGCAAGAAAAGAGCAGAAAATAGCAGAAATCACATTTTACTGGTGTGACGACCGTCACAACTCCCTCACGACCGTCATGGATTTCAAATGCATCACGCCCGTCACAGCTTCCTCACGATCGTCATGGAATCAAAACAGAATTAATATGTTAAGCACAGACGTGGTCACGAAGCTTCAAAATTTCAGATTTCACACGTTTACATTTTCTCCGAAGATTTCTAGGTTCCAAACCAAGTAACTGACAAAGTGGTGTTCCTACATTTTCTCCAACTACTGCCATAGCTGAGGCTATATATATGAGAAGGATTCCAAGAACAAGGGTGGTCATTTTTCCTTTCCGAAGTACCGTATTGCTACAGAATTATTTTCAGAATTACATTCTTGTTTTGTTTTGTTTCCTTTACCATTTTCCTTGTCCCTTATTATCGAACAAAGTAATAGTTTCTCACATTGAGGAACTATTGTACCTTAGTTTAAGTTTTTGTTTCCTGCCTTCATCATTTTGTTCTTTCCATTTATTCAAGCAAAAGCCTGCCGATCTGTGGAGGAATTGCTTAGACCGCATTTACCAGGTTTTTATCATTTCAATTTATAGCAATTGTTTTTCTTTTATTATGTCTGGGTTTATGTTTAATTGTTTATTCGCATTCATGTTTATTTTAATTAGTATGCCGAGCTAAACCGATTTTATCGGTATGTAATTGAGTAACCGGGATGGATTAAATATTTCTAAGCTAAAATCATAAATCAACTTATTTTCTGGCTTCGATTTCTTAATTTAAAACCAACTTTTATTACGAGAGTAAAAAGGTAACAAAGGTTAAGGTCAAGACCACGAGAGTGTGAGATTTTACCTGGATAGCTGAAATCGAGCATTAGTTTTAAAAATAGCGAGAGCGCTTTAAAGTTAATTAGGACTTATTAGTTTTCAAAAATTATTTTTAAACTCATATGGGCTAGCGAGAGCAGACATATTGACTTAAAGGTATAGTCCGAAGCAATAACCACGAGAGTGTGAGGTGAGGGCTTTTAAACTGGTATTTTCTACAGAATTATATTGTGATAAATTTTTATACGCTTAGGTTTAATGAAATCCACGATGGTATACTGAATTATATACCGATATCCTAATCATAACTAGTTTATTCCTAAATTTTAATTTCCCTTTTTGAACCTAAAACCATATCAGATTAGCCTTAGATTTACATAGTAACATTAGATAACGATACGTTCGATTTTTAGTCTCTGTGGGATCGATAATCTTTTAAAACTACGCGATACGACTGCATACTTGCAGTTAGATTTATTTAGGCACACTAAATAGCGATCACATAGCCAAAGACTGGTACAAGCTAATGGTAACAAATTTAAGACCAAGAGAAAGAGGAGCAGGATGGTTATCTGACAAGGAAAGAATATTCATTTTCTTCTTAATTGCTAGGATCAAAATAAACCTACCTCAATCCATGTATAATCATCTGAAGGAAGAAATCCTTTTGTCTAGGGAAGACACAATCTATCAAATTCCACACTGTAGGGTCATCTCCCACATTCTTGATCTACAAGCAGTAGTTAGTCATTGCAGAAGGAATGAAATGACTAAGAAGATCCTTCCTGAGTTCTGTCAATCTATGACGTTCTTAGTCTAAGATAGGAAGTCAGTCTTTCTAAAATCATAGGTTAATTAAGGTTCCTATCTGATTATACTTATGTGTTTAAAATGGATATGTATCTTCATGATCAATTATTAAAGTATTCCTAACTATGAATTGCTCATTCTCGTGAATAATTTGTTTGTGTTGATTAACTGGCTGGAAATTAAATCAAAATAATTAAGCATCTTAATCAATCATAAGTGACTATTAAAATTCACACAAAAGGTTTAGGATCATCTAGAAAACATAAATCCCTCTTAGCCATAATTAGGTGACTGTTACTATTACCACTCATAATAATTAAGTCATGACTCTTGATAGGATAATCTCCTTTAAGAAATTAATCATTAAACCTCTTTTCCCTAGTTGCTTAGAATTTCTAGAAAAATCAACTGTTGCTCTTTCAAATCCTCCAAGACCTTACTCTATTCATTCATCTATAAAAGCGCTAAACCCTAAATCAGTAACCCAACGTTCACCTATTTGAATCTTAAGAAAATCCTACCTAAATACCTTCTATCTTCTTCATTCTATCATCATCTATAATGGCTTTCGTCTCCCAAAATACCTTAACCCCCATAACCACACAGATTTCAATTGATCGTCTCATCGTCTTGTCAGAAACAATTGTGAACGTCAACAATCTAAAATCAAATGGACGTAACATTACTCCTTCGATGGAAACTCAAGGTTGGAGTAACTATCTCAAGAGGTTGGAAGGACCAACCTACGGTTACCTGGTTAAGGATTTTTGGATTCATGCGAATGCAGGGAGAACTCTCATTAGTTCTTCGGTCTTTGGAAGAAGAATATTCATATCTGAGAAGACTATTGCAGATCTCTTGATGCATGAGAATAATGGATTCAGAATCACTAAGGATCTATTTAGCGAGGAGAGATAAGCTAAGGTCATAGCTTATATCTTCAGAGAGGGAGTAGCAGTTGAGAACCAAGTATTCTCAAACCTGAAAGAACCACTACAAGTTTGGTTCAGAATCTTGCAAGGAAGCGTTTTTCACCATCTTCCTGCAAATCAACTTAATGACACTCAGAAGTGTGTCCTGTTCCTTCTCCTTAAAGGAATTAAGATCCATATTCCTTCCATTCTCTTCAAACTTCTGAAGGAAGCTATAAGAAATTCCAGAACAGGTTCTGTCACGGAGGACAGACATATTCCGTATGGAAGACTCATTTCGGATATCTCGGTGGAATCAGGAGTAGTTGACGATATTCTGATTAATGAGGGAGAATCAAGAAAGTTGCGTAAAAGCGTAGGAAAAATTCGCAGGTCTGAGGATTTTAAAAGAGAAGACGCCACTCTGGATGATACATTGTTTAGAGAATTGACGTTGACCCCAAGGGTTCCAGTTGACGGATTTCTTAAATTTTCAACACACAATCAAGCAGATGTAGGAAGCTATCTGCAGCAATTTAAGGAAGATGACATCAGTATTTGGATTAATATGAAGAATATTACTGATGTGCTGCAAGAACTATCAGGATGGAAAAATAAAGAAAAGAAGCAGAAGAGTACCGATGATGGAGAACCTTCATCAAAAAGATCAAAAACGATGAATGATGCATTAACATCCTTCAAGGATAATGCCATCTCAAGAATCCTAAGCTTAGTGGATGCGTCCAGTTCCTGTGTGAACCCCATGGAAATAAGAAATATCTGGACTGAGTTCAATGAATGGATTTCATAAGAGATTGTGAAAAATAAGAGGCTGGCAATTACTCAAGCAGAAGAAAAGCTGCATTCCGCAAGAACTGATGAGTCTGAAAATTCGTTCTCATCCTCTTCATCTTCATTAGGCTCCTTTTAGTCAAACCCCTAGGAACCTATTCTCATAAGATCTATGTTTTGATTATTTTGAATTAAAATCAACCTATGCTTTGAACTTAATTTTGTGTGGAACTCTGTTTTATGTTGTCTCGTGTTGATGATTCCATGTTATTATTAATCAATGATAATGCTCTGATCTCTAAAGATGTTTATCACTATATTGCTCATTATCATATTGATCTAATTATGCTTAATGCTTGAAAGCTCAAAAGCTCTAAACTTTTTGATGATGTAAAAAAGGGGGAGAAATAGATACATGATTTTGATTAAAAAGAAGAATCTTAAAAAGAATGCAACAAACTCCAACAAATGAATTGATCATATAAAATGCATTTTATACTAATGTTTGTTGTTTGATGTTTAACCGAGGAACTCTGAACAGGTTCACTAGGCATTCTTAGAACAGGTTAAGAAAGAAGAACTCTGATAGAAGTTCTTGTGAACTGTTTGTTCATATGATCGAAGTTGTACACTTCGTGAACATGTGTTCACAATCAGATCTACCCAGTACTGTTCAGAAGTTAAGAACTTTCTGAAAGTCAAAGTTATCGTGATCTCTGTTCACTTGGTTCAGAAGCTGTAAGCTGTCTGAAAATATGATATCTAGAACATAAGAATCAGAAAAACAAAAGCTCTGAAAGCTGTCAAAGCAAAGTCTACATGTCAAGATGCCTTTCAGAAGAACTGTGTAAGTTAGAAGTCAAGGACTGTCTGAAGATCCAAGAAGAAGTAGTTCTGATTTAACCAAGAACCAATTAAAAAAATGATTTGGTATCAGACTAAATCAACAATTGGTAATCAGACTCTGCATATAAACATTGGTATCAGACTCAGTCTGCAGTAACATTAATCAGAGCAAAGCTGTGAAATATTGTCAAACACTTTCATTGGTATCAATTCCAGCACACTAAGGAAATGCCCTTCAAGAGGTATGAGAAAAATACCTCAGTTGGTATCAGACTTAACGTACTCCGGTATCAGGCTCAGCACATAATTTTGTATCAGATAAGAGTTAGATCACATGTGTACCAGATTCAGAATCAAGCGTTGATTGATCACTAAATTAACCTTTTATTGATACCTGATCAAGAATCAAGCTTTGATGAACCACTGAGTTGTGACAATAACAAGGTTCTGAGATGAAGTCTTGTGTTCAAAATCAAACTCTGAAAAGTCATGATCATTATTGGTGATTATAAATTAAAATTTTTGAATTTTGATTCTGAAGATCCCAATATCTGACTTATGGAAATTATGGGGAGACTACCCAGAAGATTAAAATGTTAAATTCTAAAATCTTCATAAAGTCTGAAACTCAGGGGGAGTTTCTCAAAAGACAGTGTCTGTCTCTGATAAATAGCAAGGCTATGTTATTAGATAGGAACTGTTCGGTTTTTGTGCTAAAATGATTCTGCTGAAAAGTAGAAAATGCTTTAGATGACTCTGAAGATTATAAGCTCTGATATGACATTAAAAAGGAACTAAGTTCTAAAGATCTGAAGATGGAAGTTCTGATGAACTAGTCCAGATGCTGAAGACTTTTTTCTCCTTAAAGACAAGATAGAGAAGTAGTCCTTTTCTATTCTTTGTTCTGGCAACTCAAGTTGTTATTCTGTATGTCTTTGGATCATATAAGATTCTAGATGATCACAGATAAAACTTTGAGGATAACACATTCAGGGGGAGTTGTTGTTCCGGACTCTGAATATGTTTAGTTTTGGTGATTACCTTGTATAAAATGTTCAATCAAAATACATGGTTTTGTCATCATCAAAAAGGGGGAGATTGTTAGAGCAAGAGTTGTCTCTACAAGTCGTCTCTATGTTTTGATGATAACAATGGTATTTGTGAAAGAACCATTTTATGTTCTAACGTGTGTTGTGTGCAGATCATAATCATAAGAATATATCATATCCAACAAGCACCAGCCAGATGTGCGTAATTGACTATATGCGAAGTTACTATGTGTGACACAAGTCGCAAGAAGCAAGTATGCTTCTGTATCTGATCATAATCAGTCAGATCCAAGGATGTCGATATTGTTGTTGCAATGCTCTTGTGGATGCTCTCTGAAAATGGTTGTGATTTTGAAGATTCTGAAGCTTTTGAAGAAGACAATGTTATAGAGAACCGAAGTGCTGAAGATTCCAATGACTTGAAGTTCTGAAGGCTGAAGGCTCTGTAGACCAAGTGCAGAAAGAATTTGAAGACTTATGCGTTCTGAGGATTATGGTTCCAAAGGTCAAGTGCTGAAGACTCTGAAGACGGATTCCTAATGGACAGCTCTGAAGTTTCGCAAGACTTGAAGTAGTAAAGGAGTGGATTTAAAGACAAGTGCTGAAGTTCTGAAGGCTAATTCCTAATGGACGACTTCAAAAGACTGAAGACTTGGAGTTTTATATATCCTGATACAAAGGCTCTACTCATGCTTCAATAAATTACCATCAAAAGCATCTGAAATTTAGAAGTCAAATGTTACCATTGTGAACGACTGTACACAGTGCCCAAGAAGATATATCATGTCACTTCCTCCACAGTAAAAAGGAGATGTGTAAGTACAGCTGCATCATTACACAACGTCTCTTTTCCAACAACCAACAGTAATTCAAACGGCTATATTTTATTGGGCTATTTAAAGAAAGGAGAATGCGCTTTTGAAGATGTCGATGTTATGATAGTCACAATGACAAGCTATCGTTGTTAAACAAAAACATTCAAAACTATCAAACACGCGGCCATTGTTGTTGAAGCTTAAAGATCATCATTCAACACAACAACAATGAATTGGTACAGAAGCTGTTGATGAAGAAGACAACATTGAAAAACAGTCAAGTCATCAACTATCTTCTCGTCTGAGCTGCATTGAAGATCTGAAGCAAGGAGTTGTTGCTCAAAGCTTGCTCAACCAAGAAGACGAAGAAGAAGAAGAAGATCTACAAGATGTTATCAACTGTCAAATTCATATACATATTTGTAGAATAAAAAAGAAATCAAGGAGCTGTTGCTCAAATCTTGCTTGAACACTTGTGTGTTCTTATGTACTTAAACTTAGGAGTTATCTGCTTATTAAGAAGCATCATTGTAATCTCCAGTTTAACTAATTCTATGTGAATTAGGATTCCTCAAGTGATCAGTGTGATCGAAGACTTGAGAAGCCAATGGCTTGGTGCTATTGTAGAAATCCTGAAATATGGTCAATGATAGTCATATCTCAAAGAGGATCATATATTGATCAGACTCTTGTGGGATCCCTGATGGAACTCATTGTGATTCCTCCAGTGAATGTTATATCCTGATTGGATCCCTGAACGGTTCACTGAGAGAGATACCTGAAGGGATCATGAGATGATCTGGGTACTTGAGATGACAATGACACAAGTTATTGTGGGTTAGTCACAGTGCGACTGTGCAGGTTGTTAGTCACCGGCTGTTGCACGTGCATCTGTAATCGAGACTCATTATAGTGGATTAAGTCCTTGTGTTCAAGGTAAAATCACCTGAGGAGGGTGGACTGGATTAGCCTTGTGGTGAACCAGGATATATCATGTGTCCTTTACTCTTGTTATGCTTTATGTTATTGTTTATGTTTCTGTTTTGAGTATCAGAACCTTACATAAGCGAGTCAGAACCTTGCAGCTTAACTCTGATAAGCTTCCGCACTGCAAGTTCTGAATAATGCATATTGCGTTCAGACTCTTATTGATTCTCATGCTTCATGCACGGAAAGTCTGAATGTTACTTCGTGAGTCAGAGTCTCTCAACGAACTCTGATGTTATCTCAACATCTTAACGATAAGAAGCGAAAAGTTGTTAAGGAGTAAATACACAATTCAAACCCTCCCTTTCTTGTGTCTTTCTCGCACCTGCACAACCTCTCATGCACAAACCACGCTTCCTATCCTCCATGGCCATACTCTTGCGCAACACAACAATGGTGAAAACACCATACTTTAACAACATATCACTCACTCAATTCTTAACCGTTTTCATGAAATAAAAGTCCAAATTGAAGCCCTCGCAACGTAGATTACAAATCTATGCTTGAAATCCTCATGCGAACAACACATAAAAGGATTTAAGAGTGATAAATTATGACCTCATACTTTGAAGAATCACCATTTCAACCAAACTTTATCCAAACACATTTCCTCTTTAGAGAGGACTTCCGATGCACCTTAATCACATGATTTCAAGACCTATGTAAGTTCTACCATGATGCTAAAGTTTTAAGAATCATAAACCTGGATGAAGCCTTACTCACGTGCAAGAAATCCGATAACTTCCTGTAATTCTTCTAATCTACTTCAGGAAAGCAAAATAAATGTTTTGAACCTTCGAATCTTGCTTGAAAATGGAGATGTGATGAAGAAAGTGGTGAACCCGTGGATGATAAGGTGATGCTCCCAGGTGATATTCAATGCATAAAGTTGATGAATTGAGGCTTGGTGATGATAACTATGGAGAAAAAATGGTGGAAACTCCAAGGATAATTGATCTTTGAAGCTATGGAGTGTTGAGCTTCAATGGTGGATCTTGGTGATTTTGGATCTGTTTTTGTGAGAATGAGTCTATGTAACCAATTCAGTTAGGGTTTAGGGTTTATATATAGGTGGTGAGGGAGTGTTAATCATGGTTGGTTAATGGTTAGACTGAGGTTAAGAAAAAATGTAAAAAGGAGGTTATGTTGTGCATACGGGTTTGGCTTGTTTTAGTGGTGAATTATGGCTATAGCATGATGATAACAATGATGATGATGTGTGTAATGGTTCAGTACACTAGCTGGTATGGATAGAACAACAACAACTTGTTTATTAAGTTTTTAGTTTTTCTCTTTTATGGCATATGTGGTAAGTTTCATATGTGTGCATGGATGTGTAAGATATGCATGGTTAAGAATGGAAATGATGGTGACATAGAATCATGTGTATGGCAAAGGGTTTGTTTTGGTGGTGGTTCAAATTTGGCATGGTTTTGGAATCCTTAAATCACATATGCATGGTAGTGACTTTAAGCTTGTGTATCTTGATGAATTTTGGATCAAAAAGGATGGTTTTTGTTGCTTTGAAAAGATGGTATTTCATAGAACATTTTTTATGTTTATGGAAGTTGGATTGGAGGTCCCTAACACCATGGAAAATTGGCATGAAGTTGGTATGACACAAGCTGCCACATGTGTTGGAAAAAATTTCTAAGTTTTTATGTTTCACAACTTGCATGACCATGACTTTGGAACTCCATAACTTTATGAATATTGATCCAATCATCAAGTTCTTGGTACCAAATTAAAGCTCTCACTTCTTACAACAAGTTTGATGTGGAAATTAGATTAAAAGAGGGCTTGGAACATGGTGAAAAATGGCGTGAAAAACCTGGTCACAAAGCTGATTTTTAGAACTTAGAAAAAATTTTAAGTTTTTCATTTGAACAACTTAAAGATACCAACTTTGATTGATCATAACTCTTGATCTAGAAATCCAAATGGAATATTCTTTATATGGTTGGAAAGCTTGGAATACACACTACAACTTTCATTTGAGAAAAAATTTCAAATGAAGCTTGGATCGTAGAGAAAAATGGCCATAAAGTTGGTTGCACGGCATGAAAAACTTTCCCAAAATGGAAAGTTTCAAAAACCCTAAATTTCCAAATTAAGTAACTTTCCATAATTCTTGATTTTCCTTGATTCCTTTGACATTTCATGATCAAATCTGACCTATTGACCCTATTTGACATGATGAGCATGAACTTGACCTAAAAAGTCAAGAGTTGACTTTTTCCTTGATCAATTGACTTTATTCCCGATCTGTTTGATTTTTAACCATCTGGCCAATTGAAACCCTTGTGAAAGACATTGATAGTCCATATTCCAATCCTAAATGCTTGAGAACACATAGAAATCCATGGGATCAAGTCTTGCCCAAAAAATCAGAAATAAACTGATTTTATGCAAAACCCTAATTTTGGCACTGGATGATAGGAGACGTTGACTGATGATTGAAACCCTAATTATTTTAGAGATAATGGAGATCTTCTTAAACCAAGATGTTGTAAGTGATGATATGGAATCAAAGCTCCAAGATGCTTGCTCAGTGGAATTGTCAAATGTTCAGATGATAAAAACCCTAGTTAGAGGATCAAGAGATGAGGGAAGGTGATACTCTTCAGTTTTCTTGCATATCTCAAGCTCTTGATGAAAGGGTGGCCCAAATGAGAGGTCTTGAGTCTTGGGGGGTCTTTATGGCTTGAGCAATTGAATATATCTCATTCTCTTTGCTTTGCACAATCAATTATGGTGATACCCTTGATACCATGCCTTGAGAAGACCAATGATGCATGTGTAATGTTCATGACTTAAATGCATATGAGATGTGAAGCATAAGCCACTTATTGGGTATAAATAAGAAGGCAAATTTTGGGGTGTTACAGTCTCCTTTTATACTCCTTCGCCCAACAACGATCTTTAAAAACATGCTTCTTCATATTCCTCGTTAAGGTGGCCTTGAGTAACGTCTGCCGCACTCTGTAATTATCAAGTAACGTCATTTTCCTTAGCTTTTGTAACTCCCATGTGATTATGGAGATTTTCGTAACCGCTCCTTATGTTCATAAATTTAGTTTTTTTCCAACTCAAATCACTTTTCAATGCAATTTTGTTTCTAATTTATAAAAGATATATAAATTGTAGCTTAAAAGCAAAATTTGATATCTCATACAAAATGAGTGTGAGCATGAGATATCATGTAAATATTTTAATAGGCAATTTCTTAATACACCACCCATGTTTCTTAGACACCATGCGAAATTTCTTTTTTGCCCCCTGATTTCGGATGTGCACATTCGGACGCACCATTTTTTTTAAAAACGTTGATTTGTTTCGGATGTGCATATCAGGAAAAATTCCTGATCTGCAGATCCGAAACCATTTCTTATTAATTCGCACCAGACCTTCTCCCTCCCGTCATTCTTTACATTTTCATATTCCAAACAACCAAACTCTCTCAAACTCTCAAATTCTCAATCCCACAAATCCCGACTTTTTTCACTCGAGTTCGGCGCAGAGCAACTTCTACAATGATCAAGACACTCCAAATCCTCTGTATCTCAATTTAATCGGTAAGTTTTCGAATTTTAGAGTTTCGGAGTTATTTTCGAGTAATCGATTTAGAGTAGACATTTAGGTGTAGAAATTGTTAGGTAGTATGAATAACATAGGTTAGAGACAATGTAGGTATTGTTTGCTGCTTCAAACGGACGATCAGGGCATTAAAATGCCCTTTTCTATGGTACAGTAGCCATGGATGCGTTTTTAGAACTTCAAATATGTATCGGATGTGCAGATCCGAAAACATTTTAATGTTAAATATTCTGAGTGCTTCCGGATATGCAAATCCGGAAAAACCCAACGTTAAATATTCTAAGTACTTCCGGATGTGCAAATTCGGAAGAAACTTGGTCTCTATTTTTTTATTTTAATTATTTTTAAAAAATTCTAATTTATTTATTATGCTTTGCAGATTACATGGCTGGCAGAGAAGATCGTATCATACATGGACGGACAGCTCAGCATGCATCTGTCCGACGTGAGCGGACGCAGTCTACAGCCGAGGGTTCCAGCGTAGAGGGAGTTGGGGTAGCCCTTACATCTGAGGGACATCCTACACCTACACCACATCCTACATCACAGCCTTCCACATCACAGGTTCAGGCCACTCCCCCGTCAGCCGCCGATTCTACATCTCGGAGGCGTCGGGATCCTATTGCTGGTTCATCAGGGTCTCAGCCCCCACGCATGCGTCGTCGGGAGACTCCAGTTCCATAAGCTGCTCCTATTTCATCCCCTGTTCCTGTTCCTGAGGGTGATCACCCATCACATGAGGGTGGTGACGACGGTGACGATTTCGATGAGCTGGACGGTTACCCCGGGGGACCGTCTGATATATCCCTACTCGTGGGGTACTCTGAGCATACTGCCAGATATGTCTGGCTAGGACAGGTAACCTTTCTCGGTTTATTTATTGAATTGTTTGTTTGAAAATATTTTCATTTGTAACATTGTTTTATTTGGAAATTTTCAGGAGAAGGATTCCCAGAAGTTCTATAACCATGGGGGCAAGGTTATAGACATGATGGCGGAGCTGCCAGGGGATGAGTGGTTCCAGTATGCACTTGCTACCTCTGGTCTCGAAGGCCTTTCTAGGATTGGGTATCCCCAGATCATGTACGGTATGCTGATGACCTTTGTTGAGAGATGGCACCCTGAGACATCCTCATTCCATCTACTGTACGGCGAGCTCACAATCACACTCGACGACATCTCGTGCCTTTTACATCTACCGATCACGGGTACCCTTCTCCGTCACGGTAAGATGTCGAAGGTGGTGGCGATGGAGATGCTGACTGAGGAGCTTGGGGCTACCCCAGACGAGGCACTTGCGGAGGTGACCCAGTTGAGAGGCGCACACGTCCGGTTCTCCTTTTTGACACGCGGATTTCGTGCGGAGCTTGCAGAGGCAGGACGGGCAGCAGGTGATGCAGCTGAGGTGGCGATCCACAGGCAGTGTGCCCTGAGATGCTACTATCTGTTTTTGCTCGGCACACAGCTGTTTGTGGACACCAGCGCCAGTTACGTTGATATCGTTTACGTCAGGTACCTTTTGGATCCCACAGAGATCCATGGGTACAACTGGGGGGCGGCTATGCTGGCATTCACCTATTTTAGACTCTCAGTGGTTGCCGCTGGGCAGCCAAGACTGTGGCAGGCAGCTGTACACTATACGTGGTAACAATCTTATATTCTAAGTCTTTTTTTCATTTCTTTTCTTTCTATATTCATTATAATGTTTGACACCGATGTTATGTTTTCCATTTCAGGCGTGGATATTACAACACTTTCCCAAGATTATTGGTTAGGTGAGTGTCGAGGGATACGCTGAGGATATGCCGCGTGCTGCGGCATTTCTCCTGCTCAGAGGGAACCAGGCGCCCGACCCCTACAGAGTTTATCTTGATCGGATGGCTGCTGAGGACAGTTTTTATGACGCCTATGCCGATCACCGTGAGACACGCCCGTTCGTCGAGGTTTCGCTGTTCTCAGGATGGTTGGCATGCAGTTCAACCACTACTGCTCGATACCTGCTGGAGCGCGTTTTGCGTCAGTTCGGTTACACGCAGACGATCCCCAGGATGCCCCATGAGTCTGCTCCTCTAGGCTTGACCCGCGTGCAGATAGATGAGATATATGCTGACTTCTAGTCCCACTTGGTACCGGAAGAGGCTCGGGCGACCAGAGCACCGAGAGACTGGAGCGTTGCTTCCGGGTGCATCATGTGGTTCTATACCGTCTCACACCCATGCATGGTGCCCACTGCTGAGGGATCGCCACCCAGACCTGCTCATCAAGAGATATTAGGGAAGCGGTAGTCTCAGCTGGACCATACTCAGGATGTCCTACCTCGCTGTCGTGAGATAGAGGAGATAGCGCGGGCGGCCATTGCGGACGGTCACCTCCCTGAGGGCTCTGGTGGCAGACTTGCCATGGATATGATTATTGAGATTGTTCGGGGGACACTTCAGTACCGCAGATATTGAGCCAGGACGACAGGTAGGGGTAGAGGAGCAGGGGAGCCAGGAGAGATCCTTCGCCACACACAGTAGTTTTTTTATGTATTCTATTTTTATTATATTTATGTACTGTATTTTGACAGGAGTATTATTATGTATATAAATAATATATGGATGTTTTCGAATGTATATTAAGTTTCGACGATATATTAACATATGCGACTAACCAAAAAAACTGATTTTAAAAAAAAAAAATAAAGTTCTGCTATTTTTCCGGATCTGCAGATCAGGAATTTTTTCTGATATGCACATGAAACAAATCATCGTTTTTAAAAAAAATGGTGCGTCCGGATGTGCACATCCAGAATCAGGAGGTAAAAAAGAAATTTCGCGTGATATCAAAGAAACATGAATAGTGTATTAAGAAATTACTTTTTAATATGATGATATTTTGCGTCAAAATTCTATTTATTTTGTTTTGTTTAATCTATTGGCTAAAAATGTGTGAGTATTAAAAAAAATGTGTTTGTGTTTGAATTTAATCATGACAATACATCAATATTAAAAATCTTAAAGAAAAGCATTATCAATCAATTTCATGTTCGACTTAAGTGATTAGTTTTACAACATTTATGTGTGATATAATAGATAAATTTAAAGAAAATATGATTATATTTTTGACAAAGTTATCTTTGTGTTCAAAATATTTGACCCAGGCGATTATTCTTTATAATTATGCGTTAAAAAATTATTAATCCCTTAAAATAAAATTTAAAAAAAAAGTTAGGAGATGCAAGAGAAAATATAGAAACAAAAGTAGACGTTGAATTGAAGTTGAAAAAATGGCAAATAGAAATATCCTCCCCTTCGCATGTGAGAAAACTGCCAAACCAAAAAACAAACCGTCAAACGAGTGACACGTAAGAATTATTGTTTGAGTCAGCACTAGTCTCCGTCCTTTAACAAGAAAGGCCGCACCAGAAAGTGCGGGAACTCCTCATGACATTACCATTCCCAGATATTTCAATTCCCAAATTTCAATTCCCAATGCACACAAACCATTACCACCATGATAACAAAGGATATGGATCCTTCTTCCTTCTCTCTCTAATTCTTCATTCTTCTTTTCTAAGATAAATACAGTTTTTACGGTTATTTTTCTGAGAAAAAAACTGTAAACGAAAAATGGAACAGAAAGGTTTGTTGATATCAGCGCTTAGCGTTGGTGTTGGAGTTGGAGTCGGCCTTGGTTTGGCTTCTGGACAAACCAAATGGGGAGCTAATGCTATCGCCTCAAACGCCATCACACCCGAGAAAATGGAACACGAGATGCTTCGACTTGTTGTTGATGGCAGAGAAAGCAATGTCACTTTTGACAATTTCCCTTATTATCTCAGGTTTTTACCTTTCTTCCTTTTTCTCCTTTCATTTTTCTAATTTTCAATGTTACATGTATTTAAATTTATTATTACTTTATTAAATTGTACTATAGCGCATTGTATTTGTTTTTCTTTTTTTAGTAATTAGCGGCATTGTATTTGTTTAGTTTCTTGAAAATTTGTAATAATAGTCATAGGTTTTAGCGATTATGGTCACTGACTGCGATTGTCGTTGTGAATTAACCACAATTTATTCTATCACATAAAAACGGTGAATAATGGTATCTGTAGACTGTATCGGCAACACCGTTTTGTTGCGGTTGTAGACCGTTTTTCATATTTCATGTTTTTTTTATTCATTGCACGGTTGGTATGGTAATGTTAAGTATTAGTATTCGTATAAATGAAAATTCTGTGGTTAGGTGTTCTTAAATCTTAAGTATATGTCCAGTTTTGCGAATTTTTCAGTTTCAGAAATGTGTTATTTCCAGGCTAACACAGCATATTCTGTTAATGGATTGAGAGCATTGAAACTGTAAATTTACTGTATGCTTTGGTATTTTATGATGCTGCTACTTTTTAAAAAAATTTGATTCAATTTAATTTTGGTTCTGATATATGATCTTTTTCATTGTATATATGATGACAGTGAGAAGACACGGGTGTTGCTGACAAGTGCTGCCTATGTCCATTTAAAGCATGCAGAGGTTTCTAAATATACACGGAATCTTGCTCCTGCAAGCCGGACTATTCTGCTCTCAGGGCCAGCCGGTTAGTCTGATCAACCGACTATTATACGTCGACGGATTGATAAGCTTTTACGTTTCTAATGATTCCTTTGGCCAATTCAAAAGTTTTCCATTTCATGTTTTGCAGAACTTTACCAACAGGTGCTTGCTAAGGCTTTAGCTCACTACTTTGAGGCCAAGTTGCTTCTGTTCGATGTAACTGACTTTTCTTTGAAGGTGAGTAGGAAAAGTTTTGGTGTCGTTTAAAGCTGTCTCTGGTTTGTTATGTATATAATGGTTGGTTTGTCATCTTTGTAGATTCAAAGTAGATATGGCTCTTCCAACAACGAAACTGTAAGCTTTTCCTATTTTATCTTGTATCGCTTTTCATTCTAAACACCATATATTTACACAGTGTTCTTTCTTGACCTAACATTCTGGCTACCGGTGTTCTATTTCCATTGTTTCTGGTTGTAGTCTTTCAAAAGATCTACTTCAGACACAACTTTGGCTCGGTTATCTGACCTATTTGGTTCATTTTCAATCTTTCCACCAAAAGAAGAGAATAAAGGTACAAATCGATGAGCATTTTCAGAACTTTATTACTTCATAATAAAAATATGCTCAATTAATCTTGTAATACACAAATATCTTGTTTGAATTTCATGAATAAGTATTATATATTGTTAGGAGAAAAGTTTTACTAATGATAATTTCTACTTGACGAAGTCATGCCACCTAAGGTTACAGGTTCTAGATAATAGATAGGGTAGATGGATACAACTAGCTTTAGCTTTGGTTCTTGACATTTATCAAATTCTAATATATGCTGATTGCCTAACTCTGTATCGATACATAAGCACTCTATTTGATGCACATTTTGTTATTAAACAGATTATAAAATATACCCCTGACTTGAAGCTTTTAGTTGCAGGCGGAATGCAAAAGCAAAGCAGTGGCGTAGACCTTAAACGAATGTAAGAACACTAGATCTTTATCAGTTAACTATGAAAATACATTTATTTTCCTTCCAATTTATTTATATAATAATATTACAAAAAATTTCCTTGTTTATGCAGGGAGGCGGAAGGATTTTATGCTCCTACTAAGCTTCGCAGGAATGCATCAGCCTCTGCAAATATTAGCAGCATTGGTTCGCAAAGCAATCCTACAAGCTCAGGTTGCTTCAATAAATCATTTTAAAAGATCAATTAGGATTGTGTTTTTTCTTGATTTACTTGTTATGTTACCATCTGCTGAGCTGTTAACTTGGCCGTAAGAGTTAGACATTATAAGTGTAATCTCAAGAAACAAAGTTCAAATCCGCTCGAGGACGATTGTAAAATTGTCATTAGTACCACTTGATTTAATAATAATTTCTCCCCTCCCCATTTTTTTTAATAAACAATGACGATTATAATGTGGCATCACAATTTGATAGTTTATAGAATTAGTTTAGCACATACGTGAAATTTATAATCTTTTTGAATGAGAACCAATACAAATTAAGTCAAATTTCTTGTTTCTGTCCACTGTTTGCTCTTCTGATTCCCTGTATCTTTCAATATTCCTGCAGCACCTGGGAAGCACACGGTCAATTGGTCTTTTGATGAAAAGCTTCTTATACAGACTCTTTACAAGGTATTGCTACTTTTGATAATATGACATATTTAGCATCAGCACATATACGTATTTTGGATTGGAAGGTTTTACGTATCCACAAAAGATATTGATTTGATGAGTGGAAAATTCACTTGCAGGCTCTAGTTTATGTGTCGAAAACCTATCCCATTGTTCTATATCTGCGGGATGTTGATAAGCTGTTGTGTAGATCACAGAGGATATGTAAACTATTCCAGACAATGTTAACGAAATTATCTGGACCGATTTTGATTCTTGGTTCAAGGGTTTTGGATTCTGGTAATGAATGCAAAGAAGTGGATGAGATGCTTAGCCCCCTCTTCCCTTACAACATAGAAATCAGCCCACCAGAAGATGAGTCTCGTCTTGTCAGCTGGAAGTCTCAATTTGAAGAGGACATGAAGAGGATACAGATTCAGGATAACAAGAACCATATCATGGAAGTGCTTGCAGCCAATGATCTTGATTGTCATGACCTGGATTCCATCTGCGTGGCAGACACAATGGTTCTCAGTAACTATATAGAAGAGATTGTTGTGTCAGCAATTTCTTATCATTTAATGAATAACAAAGAGCCTGAATACAGAAATGGGAAACTGGTTATTCCATGCAATAGGTGTGACTAGTAACTTTAACTGCATGAATTATTTTTACTTTGATGTACTGACTTTATTATTTCTGAAACAGCTTGTCCCATGCTCTGGGTATATTCCACGAGGGAAAACTCAGTGGAAGAGATACATTAAAACTAGAAGCTCAAGCAGTAACATCCGAGGTTGTGTATTCTTGTCGCGATTGTGTTGTTCATTTAGTTGTGAATAATATCTATCAAGTACTGATATGATCTGTGTCTTTTTTATCTCTATATGTATGGTACTGAATAAAGCAGAGAGAGGAAAGGGCTGTTACGAAACCAGAAGAAAAGTCTGAAAATCCTGCTCCTGATATAAAAACTGAAAATCCTGCTCTTGGTATAAAGGCTGAAACAGAAATACTAACTTCCGTGGGCAAAACTGATGGTGAAAATTCAGTTCCTGCAGCCAAAGCTGTATGCCTTCTCTGTTTTTTAATTGTTCGATAGATTATGATATAATTTTAATAATATTGAAATCATGCCGCAATTGGCTTATTCAAATACAACAACCTCATCTCTTGCAGGAAGCTCCTCCCGATAATGAGTTTGAGAAGCGAATAAGGCCTGAAGTAATTCCAGCAAACGAAATTGGGGTAACATTCTCCGATATTGGTGCCTTAGAGGAGACTAAAGAGTCACTTCAAGAACTAGTAATGCTTCCCCTCCGAAGGCCAGACCTTTTTGATGGAGGCCTTTTAAAGCCTTGTAGAGGAATATTGCTATTTGGGCCGCCTGGAACCGGAAAAACAATGCTGGCAAAGGCCATTGCAAATGAGGCTGGAGCAAGTTTCATTAATGTATCCATGTCTACCATCACCTCTAAATGGTTTGGTGAAGACGAGAAGAATGTCCGTGCTTTATTCACACTGGCAGCCAAGGTCTCCCCAACTATTATATTTGTTGATGAGGTGGATAGTATGCTTGGGCAGCGGACAAGGGTCGGGGAACATGAAGCCATGCGGAAAATAAAGAATGAATTTATGGCCAATTGGGATGGACTTACCTCAAAACCATCGGATCGCATCCTTGTCCTTGCTGCAACCAATAGGCCCTTTGACTTGGATGAAGCAATTATTAGACGATTTGAAAGGAGGTACCTCTACTAGCTCTACTTGTTCAATGAATTTCACATGCTCTTTCTTATTACCTGAAGAGTGCTAGCAATATGCTCTCTACGACGCTATTCCAACCATTCTCTGCTATTAGTTTGAATTCATGTAGATTTCACTGAATCACGTGGACCTGTTTTTTATAATTTTTTGTTGTGTATGTAAATTGTCGGGAAAAAACACATAAGAGATCAAATTAAAAGTATATTGCTTTGATGTTATGCTTGTGGGTGCACAACAACAATCTGAATACCCTTATATTCAATAGTATTTTGATTGTTTTTATTTAATACGTTATTCATCTTTGGCTATCAGGATTATGGTTGGGCTACCGTCTGTGGAGAACAGGGAAAATTTATTGAGGACCCTTTTGGCTAAAGAGAAAGTGGACGATGGACTTGATTTTAAGGAACTCGCAACTATGACAGAAGGATACAGCGGAAGCGATCTAAAGGTTTTTCTCTATTATTGTTTTCCTGTGGACGTAACTTGACTATCGTGTTACAACCTACAGATGCTTTTGTTATTTTGAGTTTCTGATTAACGCATTATATATTTTCATAAATTGGTAAATGCAGAACTTATGTACAACCGCTGCTTATAGACCTGTTAGAGAGTTAATTCAGCAAGAGATAAAAAAGGATTCGGTAACTTGGCAATTTCCTTAAAGATCTACTATAATGCTTTGATTATATGATAATCACGCTGACTGCTATATTTGTTTTCGGCAGGAAAAAAAGAAGAAAGACGCCGAAGGACAAAATAGCCAAGATGGTCATGATGCAGAGGAGGAAGTCAAACAGGAAAGAGTTATTACCCTTAGGCCTTTGAATATGCAGGACTTCAGAGTGGCAAAGAATCAGGTAAAATTTCTTAGGATTCTTTATCTTTAGTTCTCCCATATTGATCATCTTTTATGATGCAATTCACTTTGGGTTCTTATCTGGCCATTAGGCAGATCTTATCTTGCCATGTCACTTTTAAGATTTCAATATTTTCTCTAGTAGTGCAACTTTTCTCATTGTTTCCCGGGGACACTCACTTTTCACTTCAATGGTTGAGATCTATGAAGCACGGACTCCGACACGGACACCGGGACATGACACGACACGGACACTTCGACATTGATAATGTTAAAATAGAGGACACCGACACCGCTATAAATATGAGAGTATTTAAGCTTTTATTTATCCATTTATGATTAAAAAATTGAAAATATTCTAATCAAAATTAATGTTTTTAAATTTTTATTGATAACATAGTTTAAAAACACGTCTAATCATTTAAAATTTGTGAGATTTGTCCAAAATATGTATAAAGGTGTGTTGAAGCAAAGAAAAAAACAAATTTTTGTTTGAAACACTTGTCTGAATTGTCTGACATGTGTTATGAGTGTCATACGGGTGTCAACCATTGATTCAAAGAGTGTCGAAACAAAGAAAAAACAATTTTTTAGTGAGACACTTGTCTGACTTTTCTGACACTTCTTTGACTTTTCTGACACGTGTCGTACGGGTGTCATACAAGTGTCGGACACCGACACGTGTCGGACACCGCGACACGCCTATTCCTAGAAGTGTCCGTGCTTCATAGTTTGAGATTTGGTAGTGCAATTTTTATTTATAAGTAAAGTTTCTTTATGCAAAGACAATCCTTAAACAATTATTTCTGCCACATAAACATGTTTCAATGGTGTCACTGAAAACACAATAACAGTTAGTTAAACTTAAGATCTCACCAAGCAAATGATGCAATAAAATCACAAATTGCTTGTTGGGGATGTTGAGGTCTTAGGTTTCTTTTGCGTCTAATATGTATATAGAAGATATTGCTTAGTTTGAGTGCCTAATTGGAATGCAATATGTATATAGAAGATATTGCTTAGTTTGAGTGCCTAATTGGAATGCAGGTTGCCGCAAGCTTTGCAGCTGAAGGGGCTAGTATGAATGACTTGAAGCAGTGGAATGACCTTTATGGGGAAGGTGGTTCAAGGAAGAAAGAGCAATTATCGTATTTCCTATGAAAATTACGGATAACAGTTTTTAAAATTCGTAGTTGCATCTTTCTGGTTGAACTTTGGGAGTGTCTCATTATAGGCCTTTTCCACCAAAGAGACTTTCATAGGACAGTTAGTAGTTTGCCAGATATATATATAGTGTAGTTTGCCAGTGATATATACTCTTAACGAAATATAAGCAAAAATAAGTTAAAAGAAGTTTATGTATTTGATCCAAATTTGAATCAAATAGTTTAACTTAGACTATTTTTGTTTATATTTCGTAAGAGAGAATATAATTATAAGTGTGTATAGTTTCAAGTAGTATTTTTTGGCTTCATACTTGAGTACAAATATTGCTCACGTTTGGGATTTTTGCCTGTAGGCTATGAACAATAAACAATGTTGTAGTTAATAGTGTAAATTGGGTTGTATTATAATTATTACCTACCAAGCCTCTTAAACAAGAAAGAGCAGTTCCTACTATGTACAAAATATAATTAACAATTCTGCTATTCAATATTATAGGGCAAGTTAGCAATTCAATATTAAAGTTCTGGTGGAAATAATCCAATTCTCTTTTGTTCTCTACTGATCAAAACATTCATAAGATATTTATCCATTTTCTATTTCATTTTATAATTTTCTTCATAAGATTATATGTTCCTAAGAAATACCATCCTTCTTTATTTTCTACAAATTTTGCTTATTAAAAAAAGATGAGAGTTTTTACAAAATAGTTAAAAGAGTTTCACATTTTGGACCACATACAGATTACTATTATCCAAAACTAGTAGGATACCCGTGCATTCGCACGGGTATCGGTATGTTACGCGCATTGTTTTCAAAATATAATAAAAATGATATTTAAAAAGTTAAGGTTTTTAATCAAAAAAATATTATTTTAAAAGATATAAGAAATTAGTGTGAATAATTTATTCCATATATAAAAATATTTGAATCAACAATATTTTATATTTTATATAAATATTATTGTTGTTTTGACGTTGTTTAAAAAAATATTAGAATGTATATTACAACAATGATAAATTAATCATCAACGAACTTGAGCCCGTATAAATAAATTAATCAACAGCGAACTTGAGCCCGTAACTAAATATTATTTTATTCAATGACATAAAAAATATTTTTGCCCGTAAAAAATTTGAATCAATAATGTATTTTTGCTCGTAATGAATCAACAACGAACTTGATCCCGTATATAAATATTAAGTTTATTTTGACATTAGATATATATTTGAATTTGTATAAAAAAAATTTGAATCAAGAATATATTTTTGCCCGTATCTAAAAATTATCTCAAATTAATAATGATGAATGCTTTGTATTAAAAAAAAATGGTTAATAGTCATTTTGCCCCCTGCCATATAGGCGATGTTCGAAAAATCCCTGTAAAAAAAATTTGCAAAAAAAACACTAACATTTGAATCAATAGTAAAGTTGTTCTCATATATAAAAATATTTGAATCAAAAATAAAGTTGTGCTCGTTTATAACAATAATTTTTCTCGTATAGAAAAATATTTCAAAATATAATACAAATGATATTAAAAAAGTTAACGTATTTAACCAAAAAAATATTATTTTAAAAGATATAAGAAATTAGTGTCAATAATTTATTCCATATATAAAATTATTTGAATCAACAATATTTTATATTTTATATAAATATTATTGTTGTTTTGACGTTATTTAAAAAAATATTAGAATGTATATTACAACAATGATATTTTTTCCGTATATATAAAAAAATTAATCAACAATGAACTTGATCCCGTATAAATAAATTAATCATCAACGAACTTGAGCCCGTAACTAAATATTATTTTATTCAATGACATAAAAAATATTTTTGCCCGTAAAAAATTTGAATGAAGAATGTTTTTTTGCCCGTAATTAATGAATAACGAACTTGATAGCGTATATAAATATTAAGTTTGTTTTGACATTAGATATATATTTGAATTTGTATAAAAAAAATTTGAATCAAGAATGTATTTTTGCCCGTATCTAAAAATTAGATTTATATTTCATCATAAAAAATTGCTTTTTATTATCTCAGATTAATAATGATCTTTTGATTGATAAGTTATTAAAATATTGATTATAATTAAATTAATAATGACAGTGGGATATAGAGACTACAAATATATTTGGATACTACATAGTAGTTTTATAGTGTTTTTTCTATTATTATAATTAAAGTCATTGATGAGCATTCTTTTGAACAATAATTTTTTTCATATAGAAAAATATTTGAATTAACAATGTATTTTTTCCTATATGAAAAAAATTAATGAATAACGAACTTGATAGCGTATATAAATATTAAGTTTGTTTTGACATTAGATATATATCTGAATTTGTATAAAAAAAAATTGAATCAAGAATGTATTTTTGCCCGTATCTAAAAGTATTCGGATCATCGATACACTATTTTTTCATATATACAAATAAAGTTCAATCAAAAGTATTTAAATTTTTACCGTGTATAAAAATATATATGTGTCGTATACATTACTATATTATCAATGATTTTATTTTCCCCATTTCAGTAATACACTTTTTTCCGTAGTTATATTTTTAATATTTATCAATCATAAATATTTGTCCTGTAATTTTATTTGTTTTAATTTTCGAATACAAATGTAACAATGATTGTAAAAAAAAGTTATAGATTTCATATAGTTAAAATTTATATTTTTTTAAATATATTATCATTTATAAAACATTGTATCAACAATAGAGTTTTCCCCGTTTATAAAACATTGTAATTATCTTCGTAAGAAGATTTATTTTATTATAAAATTTTAGAGACGAATCATTGTGACGTCTTAAATAGTTTATTTTAATAATTAGTTAGACTTAAATAAAAGTTATAATTATACAATATTTTTTGAAACAACATATTTATAAAACATTATAATTATAAGTTATTGAAACAACATATTTGTAATTGATTGATAAATATATTTGTAATTGATTGATAAATTAGAAAATGAATTTGAGAAATTTTTTGTTGGTGTTTTGAGTATTTTTATGTTTGGAGTGTTGTTTTATCAATGATAACTATAATTGTTTTGATAAATTTAAAAAATATAGAGAAATTTGTAATACCTTACAAATTATTATTTCTTTGAAAAAGGTATTTTAAGATAAATTAATAACAACTTAAAATTATTTTGCTACACATGATTTATAACTTTGTTATCATTGGCATAATTGCGAAACGATATATTGATATGATTGGGTAAGAAAGCAACATTAATATCTTTAGCCTCATTCTTCCAAAAATATTATTTTGATATCTAACTGTGTAGAGCATTATTTCAATATTAATGTATTAAATAAAACAACGTATTAAAAAAAAATAAAGTAAAATTGATAAGCTAAAAAGTAAATAAGAAACATTGATGTTCAATAGAATAGAAAGACGAAAAACATAGAAAATGCGTCCACAGGAAATCGAAATAATATTTGAAACATTAATCATTAAATTTAAAACTCCTCGCAGTCAAAAAGTTGTCCCACCGGTAGTCTCGTTCATCGTCGTGATCTGAATCAAAGACATCATTGCCCGGTTCTTCATCATCAAGGTAATCAAAGTTTCGAACGGGTATGCCCATTGTTCTTGATCTCCTGGTTCTTCTCCTCTTGTGTCTTTTTCGTACAACCGGCTCTACCTCCTGAAGTTGTTGAACATGGTTGTCCATAGATGGTTGAGGCTGCGGATGCAGTTGGATGTCAGCAGGTGGTGATCCCCTTAAAGGAGGCAGAACATTTTGTTGGGTCTGTTAAAGTAAAAAAAAATTCATTAAAACAGAGAGGAAGAAATTTGCAGAGATGTATGTAGTAATTGAAAAATAAATTTGTTATGTAGGATACGAACATGTTTAGCTTGTTGGACATTGACAACGTGGTTGGCTACGTCTGGCTGTGGCAAGGTTGTGATTGGTTGTATATCAGCCGGCAACTGCATCTCAGTAGGTTGTGCAACTTGGAGGGAATTCTTGGTTGCCATGTAAATAGATTGTGGGATATTGAATCTTGTTTATGTTGGTGAGAATAGGAGACAACCTTTTATATAGTAGTGGGTTGTGACTGTTAAGTTGCTCCCAGAAATTGGAATTCCCATAGAATTAAGTACATTGAAAGTATTAATTAATTACCTTGAAACTATAATACTGGAACACAAGGAGCCAAAACAATAATTAGTGGTATAATGGACATCACAAATACAGTTATGAAAATAGGAAAGTGGAAATAATAATACACTTGAAAACATAATTAATATCTCTACTTGAATTTTATTTCAAAAGAGTGACCAAAGGAATCAAAACAAATAAGGCAAAACTTGAAAACCTACCATTTTCATTCATTCACATTCACTGACAAAAAAAGGGTCTCATTTTGAAAATAGATATTGATTAATTATAATTCTTCAGAAACTTGTTAAAGTCAATGATGCACTGAATAAAGTTGAGAATCATACCAGAAAGGTCTAAAACAGTCTCTACATTGTGATTAATGCATTGAACAGAAAACATATCTACAAGCCCTTCAAGTTCACGTCCAAAGCTTTCACACACAGAATCCCATTTGCTCGGATCAATACCTATATCGCATACAAAAGAAGAAAAACACTGGTTTATTTCTTGATTGATTTTTATTTTGACAAAAGGGACAGTCTTAAATGTAAACAGTTGTCATACCACAGCCTGTGTCCTCAACTTCAAACCAAAGTATCACATTGTTGTTATCTCTCATAGATATTCTCCTTGCATGATTTGCATTTGGCTTCTCTTTGTTCTTTTGTACAATCCTTGATTTCTTCTGATCAAGATAAAAGTTTGGACTATCGCAAGAATTTGGATATTCGCACCATCCCCGCAGAATAACATGACCAGCTGTAGTACATATTTACAAAACTTGACAATACGATTAGTCCCCTAGAACATCACTATTAAAAATAAAATAAAAGACTACTGATATTTTTCATGCACATTTTGGCTTACATGTAGTAAACTTAATTGAATTGTTGATCAAATTTGCAAATACTTGAACAACCTTACCAGAGTCAACCGTAACTACTTTTGGCATATCATTTGAAAATACATATTGATTAATTATAATTCTTCAGAAACTTGTTAAAGTCAATGATGCACTGAATAAAGTTGAGAATCATACCAGAAAGGTCTAAAACAGTCTCTACCTTCAAGTTCACGAATCAAATGAACAACTATAGTCAGCACCTCTTCAGCTGTGCACATGCCGCCTTACATGATATTGAAAATCTGAAAGAAAACAAACTAAAAATAACACATTAATAATTACAATGTATTAAGAAATCATTGGTAAATATTAAATATAGTGGATGAAGGAAGTATCAACACTTAATTTTTCTCACTTTGCTAGTTATTTACTTTACAGAAGCATAATCCAAAATAACTTTTACATGTGACAGAGAACTTTCATTATGTGAACATTTTAGTACTTCATTCCAAATATTCTTACAAACAGCCACATGAACGAATAAATTACACAATGTATACAATTGAATCAGGTGAAGGCAATGCCACCATTGAACAAAGATGATGAGAGATCGTAAAAGAAACATTATATTCAGTCACTGGTGGAGGGTGATGATGTATTCCCCACCTTGAGAGGCAACCATAGAAAACTGCAGAATGATAAGCATAATAGAACCAACATGACTATGATAACTGGTTGGAATGAAATGTATGGGGTCACAAAGAAAACAATAGCAATTGTAGCGCTTTGACATATCTTTAACTGTGCAAAAGCCTCTTCCTGCACCACAAAGTAATATGAATTTGACATTAGAGATATTGGAAAAAGTACATCAAAAGATATGTGCTTTTCTAATAGAAATATTAAAGCTCAACTAAATTTGGACCAAGATTTCTGTTAATCATAAACTACTTATTTTCCTCATAAGCAGCAACTTCTCATTCATAATCGTCACAAGAACGTGTAAACATGAAAAACATAATTACTTGATTATTAAAGCAAAAAGATGACACAGGAGTATTATCAAAGTATGAAGACCAACCACCACATACCTGCCCATGACTGAGTAGAGCAAATGTAATAATATTTCCAATAAACTGCAAAACAGATTTAAAATAGAATCAATTTTGAACTTTAAGTAGTTTTTTGTAAAAAAACATTAACATAAAGCCACCAGTCTTTAAAAAATATATTATGACCTGATGAAGTGCATACACACCCCAAAATTCCCCATTGAAGTCACCAATTACTGCACCTTCGAGTAAATTGTTATCTATAGCATGACTGCGTGCACTGGAAGTTAGATATGTTCCCTGACAGTTCAAACCAAGATCAGTAAAGATACAGAGGACTAATGACAATAGGAAGGAACTATGGAACTACAATAAGCGGAACGTACCTGTCCAACCCATATTATAGAAGCATAAAAGCTAAGATGCACAGAAGCCGAAACCAATGTATACCTGCATAACAATCACTCAATGGTTAATCATATACAAAATAAATTAGAATCATAATAAACTCATCAAAATAAAAAAACAGTGCAGTTACCAATTAGGCTTCAAATTTGCAGCCACGTAAAGCCAATAACCAGAAGTTCCAATAATCAAAGCATTCTTAGAACCGAGAATCCGCACCACCAAAGAAGCAAAGAGAGAAAAAAAGTAAATGAAAAATAAATTATCCTCCGAATATGAACATCTCTGTTGTGGCTTCTATGTGGTTCAAGTTGAAGTGTATAAGAAACTTTTTTTGCTGTTTTTAAAAACTCTTTTAAAATAACAGTAGAAGAATTGCGGCAGAATATGAGTTTGAAAAATATGAGAAAGTTGACATGCAAGTTTACTCCACAAAGGAGTAATTGTAAACACTTCAATGTTGAAGAGTTTTTGTTTGTTAATTGATTGAAAATTTAAAAGATGAAGACATAGTTAAAAGAAAAACAACCTCATGAAGATGAACACAAACAAAACACAGAATTTGCATAAAGCAAAACTTAGAACAAAGAAAGGTCCTTATCCCTGGACAATGCTAGTATTCTTCCAAGTGTACCAACAACAATCTGAGGGCATTCATTTTTCAATAGATCTTTGTGAACTTTAATGTTAACACCACCATAGAAGACAACAACCTTGAGATCAGTCAAGTAGGTGCTGAACCTTTCAAACTCATGGCATATCTATATGAAAGAGATTGTACATATATCTTAAGTAAAAATCAACCACATCCCAATATATACACAGAGAAAGAACAAATACTGGAATGAAAAGAAGTAAAAATAAACATTGCAACTGAATCATGAGAAGGCAAATCAGCACCCGCCGACGTCGTCATCTTCGTTATCTTCTTCCATTCAGATCTAACATTTCAGAGTATTAACACAAATATTAACGCAAAATATAGTAAGAATTGCTGAAAACCTAGTATAGGAGACATTTCATATAAATTCTCATGAAAACCTGGCAGATATATATATATATATATATTAGTTTGTTGGGGTTTAGGTGGTTAGTTAGGTTCAGCCCAAGTGATTATATAATACACTTGGCCTTCACCTTGTACTATTGATGCAGATCATTTTTTGACCAATGAATTCATGCCATTAGGATCAGATATCACTTGAAATATATAGCATCGGTGAGAATTGAACCTACCGTTTGATCGCTTCATATTCCTGCAGAGCTTACTGCCGCTTTTACACTCGAACAGTTTGACAGGTTGATCATGGTCATCGAAGTCAATGCCATAATCATGTAGAAACACCATAAACATAAAACTTCAGTTTAGAAAAAATTGATTTAAGATTAATAAAATGATTTGCAGAAGGTAAACTATAATATTGAACAGGCACTTATCTGCAAACCAGCCAATGTACATATAATTTGTCAATTAAGTAACCATGAAAAACTATGAAATGACTTCAACCATAAATAAATTATCTCAACCATGTTTTTGTTGCTAACTTGTTCACTACTTGAAAAAGAAGAGTACTTAATAAGCAATGTCAACCTTCTTTAATCATACAAATAATACCAGACCATTCACGAAAAACCATATTACATAACAAAATTTACCCAAGTAAGCTCTTCTTGTGCTGCTATTTTTCTGGAAGAGAAAAGGGCAAACTATGAATTTCAAAGCATCAAAAGCATTAATTGGTAAGCAAAATTGCTATACAATTTACCTTTGAGAACACAACCGGACCACAAAAGCACAAAACAGTGGTTCTCCATTCCGGTGCCGATCACTCTGTTTTCTACCGTTTCTCCTTCAAAGGCTCTACTAAGACACTTTATATGCCAACCATCAATTTAACAGTGACTGTAACATCTACAGAACTGTCGTTTTCGTCTTTGGTAATGTTTGTAACCGTTCTTCAAAACTGTAGTGTCTTAGTTAGAAAACCAATGATGAAATTAACGTCGTAACTGTTATTCAAAACTACAACATCTCATACAAACACCAATGATAAACACTGTTATTTAAAGTACAATGATTTGTTTGCAGCAACTTAATAATATAAGGTCGAGATGAAATTACCGTTACAGTCACTGTTGATTCCAGGAAGTTTAATGGCCATGTTTTAAGCTCAGCTTCAATGGGAGATGGTGGAGATTTACATGGAACAAAATTAACAACAACTACTGCATGTATGCCACCAAAATTGAAAGGGACAGGAATGGGTTTTTGAGCTGTAGAACATCAAATAGGGAGAGAAATATTAGCTTCAGGAATTATTAAATGGTGAAAATATCAATGCGAAAAAAAAATCATATAGATCTATTAACCTATCAAATTCTATAGTAGTGAAAGTCGGCAAAGCTGAGAATTTATTTTTTACCTGGCTCATCTTTCATATCTGTTACTTGAATGCATTCTTAGCCCCCAAATGAAGCACAAAATCGTGTAATATAAACTGCAACGAAAACAAAATTGAAACAAAAATGAAATCAGTAAAAATTATCCAAACTATTTAAGAGAAGCAGAAACAACCCCTTTAAACAATAGCCGAAACACATCTGAAAAATACATTAAGATTTCTGATTCATACTTTTTAACACATTTTCAACACAGATCTGAAAATCACAAACAACAATCAACTCTAAAAACAATCAACTCTAACAGGAACTTTTTAACAACATTTTCAACACATTTTCAACTTACATTCAGATCTGTGTTAAGCATTGAAAAGGTCTTGTCATTCCTGCAGAAAAACATCAACAACGGATCATACTTCATGAGGCGACGGAGAACGAAGAAGAAGATTGATTTTTGTAGATTTCCAGAAAAGAGGTTTGGGAGAAAAAAATGGGTTTGGGAGAAGAAGATGAGAGAGAGAACGAAGAAGAAGCAGCATCGGTGCAGCCGCTGCAGTGGAAACCCAATTTTTTTTCCTTTCATGTCAAATCCAACCAATAAAAGAAAAAGGTGATGTACCCAAGAGAAGAAAATGGTTATATCATAAAGTTGCAAATCTGAACCAAAAGTAACTGTTCCTGTTAGTTTGTGGCCAAATGAAGGTATTTTAGTGGAAAGTATATAGTTAGTATTCAATTACAACATCATTCGGTTGGAAATTGTTGGATTTGGACTCAAATTGCCCTTAATTTTGTGAGGTGGCGGCTTTAGAACAAAGTTAATTTTGTGTTTACCAGAACACATAGATTTCTTATATTATAGATTAGGGTGAGGATAACCCAACCTAACCCGAAGACCTATCTCAACCCAATAGTTTCGGGTTAGTCTTTTCTTCGTCTCATGCAAATAATGACAACAAAAAGACTGTTTAAAAAAGAACCCGATATCGGTTGGGACGGGTTCGGGTTGACCCTCGAGTAATTCAACCCGTCCTAAT
Organism: Lathyrus tuberosus; assembly: GCA_022829125.1. Lineage (NCBI taxonomy): Eukaryota > Viridiplantae > Streptophyta > Magnoliopsida > Fabales > Fabaceae > Lathyrus > Lathyrus tuberosus. Next base: position 118,848 of record JALAZF010000870.1, read on the forward strand.
ATTATAAATGCACATGTGATACTATTTATTTATTTAATTTATTGATATATTTAAATTATTCAAAATTTTCAATACACTTTTCCACTTTCTTAAATCATGTTTTTTATTTTACATCTTCTTATTATGTTTTAGTGAAAATAAAAGGGTGATGATATATGTATAATTACATCATGTTTGTTATTTTAAAAAATTGACTTTACATGTCTTTATTATTTTTCATTCATTCTAATGATTTTATTCATATTTCTTATTTAAATGAATTTTTTAAAATACTATAATAAATTTTTAAAGGCACTAATTTTTTCTTTCATATATTTCGGGTCAATCCGATATCGTCTTACATTAATCAGGTCTAAACTAACTTATATTTTATCGGGTCTTTTTCAAGTTTAGGTACGGGTTAGAGTCATTAAAATAGTCCGATAAAAATTTAGGACAGAGTTAGAATTAGTGATAACCCTTCCCAACCCGTCCCTTGCTCACCCCTATCCAAAACCTTCACCATTTGCTGATTTTTTTCCATCAGATTGAGTGTAGAAGACAAGCCGGTATTGTCATTTTCAGTTTTCTTATTTTAAATGTTTTTTATAATATTATATATATTGTTTTAAATTTTCATTATAAATATTTATTCAAAAAAAATTGAAATGAAAACTTAATTTAAATTTTTATTTTAAAAATGTTATTTTAAGTATTTATTTATTTTTGTTATAATTTGTTAAGTTACTAAAATTTTTTAAAAAATTATTTAAATTTTTAATAATTCTTTTATAAAAGTTATTTTGAGATATATCTTTTTTTTAAGTGATTTTTATCATAGGTGTGTTTGTTTCAAGATTAAAATTATATTTCTATAACTAATATTTTCATGAATATTATTCCATGATAAAAATTTAGATTCTTAAGAATAATTATGAAATTTATTTAATTTAAAATTATAAAATAATTTAAAAAAATAAATGTGAGTGGTAGTGAGAAATTATAATTGGTTAAATTTATTCTCATAAAAATCTTATATTTTTACTTTTTAAATCTTGGAATAAAAATAAAAAAGTCGTGTAAATAAGATTTCTTAAAATAAAAAGTATTTTAAAATTATTTTATAAAACTTGAAATATTGCATTCCTATAATGAGAAAAAAAGGAAATGTATTACTGTCAACCAATCACAACCATGTATCAGAATAAAATATATTTTTATTTTAAAATTACTAATATTACATAGTAATTGTAAACATTTTGATTGATTGCATGTGTAAAACTGTCTTACACTGACAATGCACTACTATTAAACTCTTCTTATAATTATATTTCTAAAAATATTTTTTATATCTTGAAATAGAAAATGTTTTAATAGTTAACTTATAGAATGTCAAAATTAATTTTTTTTAATTTATTAAAAATGAATTAATTTTTTTAATATTAAAATAAATGTTTTTATAAAAATTATTTTTCAAAACTAAAATAAATGAGTCCGATTGACGCACTCCAAAGACAATACGTATTGTAATTTTCTTTCCATTGAAAAGTCTAAAGTTCAGGAGAAACAGAAGAAAAAGCTTTGTCAAGCCCTTCTCTTTTGTAAAAGTAAAAATAGAATGGGGAACATTTATTTTTTTTGAAAGCAACTTGATATTAAAATTGAACACAAGGGGTATTCAACTCAGTTACAACAAAACAAAGGGAAAATCCCAACCAACCTCTTCCTACCTAAGGCACCTCAAAGAGGATTGACCTTAAAATCGTAAAAATTACGGTTGGAATAAGGATTATCACCTACACTACTCCATTTCCACACATAAATTTTGATAAACCAACAAATATCATTAACATTGATGCTACCGTTCTTGAAAATGATTTCATTTCTAGCCATCCAAAGGGACTAAACAACCGCCAGCCACACCGACAATTTGAAAGTCGAACCTGTAGAAAAATTTCCAGAACAACACCATTCCAAAAAGTGAGCGCTAACATCACCGAGAAAGAAACCCTTTGCCCCACACCAATTTGAAATTGAATTCCAAACACTACTAGCATAAAGGCAATAAAAGAATAAGTGAGAAATATTCTCCACGTCGGAACCGCAAAAGGAGCAATGAATATCCACCGGGATTCCTCTATAATAAACCGCTTCTTTTGTCACCAACCGATTCCACAATAACCTCCATAGCCATTTGAAAGCAGTGGAATGAATGAAATCAACCTGCATCTCCCCAAAACCAGCTAACAGAGAATAAAACTCCTTAACAGTAAAATAACAAAGATTCCTGCCATCCCAACTAACCATATCCTCCCTGTCCATATTAAGCCGCACATATTGAACCAGAGAAACAAGATTTTGCTTCTGCTCCTCTACTTCTGCAGTAGCAACAGTTGATAAAACATCAAAATTCCAAAGCCACTCCCTGTTCTGCCACCTACCCATATCAGCCACATAGGCTTCCTTCCTTTTACTCGATTTAAATAACAAGTTGAACAAACTCCCTACCGAGCTAGTCGACGCCCAATTAGGCGACCAAAACGGAGTCAACTCCCCTGAACCTACACTGGAGGAAATTTTGGAATTGAAGATATAGGACAAAACACCTGAATTCGAACTTCCACAACCCAATAAATCTTTCCACCAAAATGAAGCAGTCTTCTTGAAATCCTTAGCCCCCGTCAACACCCAATGCTTAATCGTTCCATACCTCGCCTTTAAGATTCTCTTCCACCATCATTTCGCCTCCGCCAAAATTCTCCACCGCCACTTGAATAGTAAAGCAGTGTTGAACTCTTTTAATCGTTTAACACCCAAACCTCCTTTCTCCTTATCTCTGCAAACTATTTCCCACTTAATCCAGTTAATGTTTGTCTTACCCTCTTTATCACCCCACAAAAACCTTCTTCTCAATTTGTCAATTTCTTTCCAAACCGATACCGGCGCCTTATAGAAAGAAAACCAAAAGACCAGGATACTCGATAAAACAGAATTGATCAGAGTAACTCTACCTGCCATTGATAACATTCTGCCTTTCCAATCAGATAATTTCTTCCTAACCTTATCGACCACTGGCTTCCACGAAGATTTTAATCTAGGATTACACCCTATAGTTATACCAAGAAAAGTGAACTCAGAACATTCCACCTTACAAGCAAGGAAATTAGAAGCCGCCTGCAGGAAATGGGGATTCAAATTGATACCAATAATTCTGCTCTTAGAGAAATTAACACCCAGACCCGAAACAAGTTCGAAGCCACGCAAAATGGCTTTTATGCTCCAAAGATTTCTCCACCCACCTCTTCCAACTAAAAGCGTGTCGTCAGCAAATTGAACTATCTCAACAGAATTCTCTTCATCAAACTTAAATCCAACAAAGTCCCTCAAAACAGAAGCTATTTTCACCATAGCTGTAAGTCCTTCAGTAATCAAAACAAATAAAAAAGGGGAGAGAGGATCTCCCTGCATCAAGCCACGATGAATCTTGAAATCCTTCGTGGGAATACCGTTTACTAAAATCGAAAGATAACCATTGAACACACATACTTCCATCCACTTCATCCATATTGGCCCGAATCTCATCTTCCTCATCGTACTCCTTAAAAAATCCCAATTTACACTATCATACGCCTTCTCGAAATCCACTTTGAATAACGTACACTCCTTCTTATCTCTATTAGCCTTGTCAATTACTTCGTTTGCGATCACAATACCATCCAGCATCTGTCGACCAGGAACAAAAGCCGACTGATTACACGACACTAAGCTGCCAATGACCTGCTTAAGCCTGTTAGCTAAGAGTTTAGCTAAAATTTTACACACACTACCTACCAGACAAATTGGTCTGTATTCAACTAAACTTTGAGGAGATTTAACTTTAGGAATTAAAGTTAAAAAGGAGGAATAGAAAGCTTTAGTCAGGAAAGCATCCTTATGGAAATCATAGAATGGGGAACATTAGTTTCAATTTTCAACCATTTATCCACTCAGTCGCAAAACATGAGAGTTGGTTCACAAAAACATTTATGAGATTTCTTAATGCACTATGTACCGTAAAAATTCATCGCTATCTTTTATAATTTATTATAGAGTTAAATAAGTATTAGGTCCCTGAAAATAACCTAACATTTAAGTTTGGTCTATATAAATATTTTCTTCAAGGTTTGGTCCTCCTAAAGTTTTCTGTTTCTAATTGTAGTCCCTCCCATTAGTTTTCACTAACGGAGGATGACCTGGCGTGCCATGTGTGACCATTTGTTTATTTTGATTAGGCCACGCTGTAAATTCTAATTAAAATAGGAAATGAAATAAGTTCAAACGTCTTTATTTGGAAAATAGAAAAAGAGGAATTAAAATAGAAGACGAAAGAAATTGAGAAGGCATTTTCAAAAAACATTGCTTTGTCAAAGAACTTGTGCCTTAGCAGAAGAAGATAGTTGTTCGTGTAGTCGCAACTCTTAGAAGTGGTCCCAAAGGAGGTGAACTACGATTCGCAGCAGTGGTCCCAGGTAAATGAATTTGTCTGCCATTGTTTGGTTTCTTTTATTGATTAATGATAAGTTTGCGTTTGTGGTCCCTCGATGGTTTGTCCCTTGTTTGTCCGTTGTTTGTTAAATGATAAAATTGTCTGCCATTTTCGTTTGTTTGCTATGTTTAATATATGTTTTCAATGGTGGTCCCCTGCTTTCAACATTTGTTTTTCAGTGGTATTGTTAGTCAACGTTGTGGGCAGTAAAATTAGGTTTACTCATGTTTTGTACAAAAATGGTAAAAATTAAAGTTAGATTTAACTTTTGTGTGCAGGGGTATGGATAAGTTCACTGTTGTTTTTTATGTAAAGGGGTCTTTTGTAAAAGACACAAACCTAAATTACGAAGGTGGGGAAGTGTATACTTTTAAGGGTCAGGATCCTGATTTTTGGAGTTTCTTTGAGGCATGTGACTTAGTTAAGGAGCTGGTACCTGAGTTTGATTACAAATTGGTTAAGATGTGGTGGAAGCCTGAGGAATGATCATTTGAAAATGACCTAAAACCATTTAAGGATGATGGAGATGCGTTTGAGTTGGCCTTGTATGCCATGGAGTACAAGTGTGAGATTGAAATTTACTGTGAAAATAGGGTTCAAGGAGAGGACACAGGTATGGAGAGGATTAGAGAGAAAGGAAAGGCACCTAAATGTGAGGAGGACATTGACAACAGGAGTGGATCAAGTGAAGAGTCTGATGAAGACTCTGTGGAAGATGTGCATTTAGAAGATAGTGAGAATGAGAGAATGGGTGGGTTTGAGGAAGGGCTTGATGAGGTGCTGCCTAATAGGGCTGTTGGGGAAGATAAAAAAGAAGATGATGGTGTTACTGTGGAAGTCAACAAGAGTGAGCAAGAGTAGAAGGTATATATAACTGAGGAGTTGGGAAAGGAATATGTCATTGAGGATGAATACTTGACTGATGAGTTGGACAGTGGTGGGGATGATGATAGTTGTGATGAGAGACCTTGTGTTTTGAGGTATAGTGAGGAGGAGTTATTGAGCAAGGATTATGTGTTCAAAGTTGGGACGGAGTTTTCATCCTTAAGGCAGTTTAAGGATGCCATATTAGAACACAATGTGTTGAATGGCAGGGAGGTAAAGTTTGAAAAGAATGATAAAAATAGATGTAGGGTTGTGTGCAAGGACAAGAAGAAACGTGACTATACAGTGTTGTGTAGTAAGGTATTGACCTCAACCACTTTTAGGATAAAAACCTTGTTTGCCAAACACAAGTGTGGTAGACAATTCTTTAACAGAAATGCTAGAGCTGAGTGGGTTGCCAAGGTAATTATTGATGGCTTGAAGAATAATCCTAGAATGAGGTTGAATGAGGTAGTTGCTGATGTAAGGAAGAGGTATGCAACAGAAATCCCAGGATGTAGGGCATTTAAGGCTAGACAGATAGCAAGAGCCATTGTTGAAGGTGACTCAAGCAAAGAGTATAGCCTCCTTTGGTCCTATGCTGCTGAATTGAAAAAGGCTTCAGGTGGTAACACTTTTAGAATCAGTACTAGTTCTCCAAGTGAAGGGTTGAAACCAAGATTTGAGAGATGCTATATGTCATTTGATGGAACTAAGAAAGCATTGACAAGAACGTGTAAGCCTTTCATTGGTTTGGATGGATGCCATTTGAAGCATAAATATGGTGGTATTCTTTTGATTGCTGTTGGAAGAGACCCCACTGATCAATACCTACCTATTGCATTTGTTGTGGTTGAGATGGAGACAAAGGATTCCTGGAGCTGGTTTATGAAATTGTTGATTGAGGATATTGGAGATGGAAGTTGGTGCTTTATATCTGATCAACAAAAGGTAGTCTTAATGCATTGTTGGATTTCATTTTTTTACATACATTACAATGTCCTAATGCTTTATTGTTTTCCTTGATTAGGGTTTAGTGCAGGTTTTTGAAGAAGAGTATCCAGCATATGAACATAGATTCCGTCTAAGGCATCTGTATGTAAACTTTAAGAAGAGATTTGGAGGAGGGACCTTGTTCAGAGATCTAATGATGGCTGCTGCCAAAGATACATACTTTGAAGCTTATGAAGCAAAGGTGGATAGATATAAGGGTATCATAATGGCCAAGCCCTTAAGGAGACTAGATAGGGAAATAGAGAAGAGTGCTTCCTGGACAGCTACATATGCTGGTAGATTTTCATTTCAAGTGAGTCATGTGTTATTTACTGACAGTTTTGTGGTAGATCTTGAAAAACATACTTGTTCTTGCAACTTTTGGGATCTGGTGGGTATTCCTTGTAGGCATGTCGTGGCTACCATCCATAGGAAGGTAGATGACCCTATAAAATATGTCCACACTTGCTATCACAAGAGCACTTATGCAGCATGCTATAGTGAGGTTATTACCCCACTAAATGGACAAAACAAATGGCCTAAGACTTATAATGAGGGAATGATGCCACCTACTTTCAAACGAGGCCCAGGGAGGCCTAAGAAATTGAGGAGGAGGGAACCTAATGAAGATAGTCAAACTAGATGGCAAAGAACAAACACCAACCATAGGTGTAGGTTCTGTTTTCAGTTAGGCCATAATAAAAAGACTTGCAAGAAATTGAAGGAAGAATTAGAAGCTACAAGAAAGACTAGTCAAGTCACTCAAGATAGCCCAGCAGAAACATCTCAGGCAATTCCAACCCAAGTAAGTCAAACTACTGAGGCATCAAAAAAAAGGGTAAGGGTACCACTTTAATAATGTTGTTATTTTCAATGTGTAATTCAAGCAAATATATTAATCATGTTGATGTTATGTTAATATACAGGGGAAGCCTAAGGGGTCATCAAGCAAGGTGCCTAAGAAATCAAGGTCTGCTGTCAAGGATGGTATTAACTCAAAAGATGCTATCAAGGATGGAATTAATTTAAAGTCTGGTGTTAGGGGAGGGCTGAATAAGCATGTGGCAAGTCATCAAGATGGTGTGCAGGAACCAACTAACCAGTCTGTCAAGGAAGCATGTGACCAAATGGATACAGATGAACCTGAGGGCATTGTGGTGGAAAACCCAACATCATTAGATGATACTATTGTTGTTGTTCTTACAGGTTCTGATGTCTTGAACATTCTACCACTGAGGATTGATAAGTCACCTGTCAAGACATCTCAGCCAAGTCCAGGTGGTCCAAAGGTTTTCTTTGGGAGGCAACCAAAGGTGAGCAGGAACACTCCATTCAAACCACCTGGTATAAGAACAACATTGTCTAAGCCAAGCAGTAGTGAACCACCAAAATTCAGGACACAGAGCATATACAAAACAAATGACAGTGGCTTGACTGGAAAAACAGAAAGCCAGAGGTTGAAGACACTCAAGTCAAAGAGCATGCCATGCCCAGGGAAAAACCATAATGATCCTGTGATTATACCTGACATTGACTGCATCAATGCCAAGGGTCACACACAATGAAGTACATCCTGCTTTTGTGTAACTGATGTTTATGAACACCTGTTATCATGTTTTGTTCAAATTTATGTATTCAAATATGTATTGTAAAGTACTTATGTGGTCTTTAGGCCCAAAATACATTTCCTTATTCTGATGTAATGTACTTGTGACTTAATCAAATTACTATTCTGGTTTTGGTACACTATTGTTTTAGTATAATTCTCACTTTTATAGGTCACTTAAATATACATCACTTAATTATGGGTCACTTAGTTAAAGGTAATTTGAATAGCACTCTTTTGGTATAACCAATTATGAGACATCAGTACAAAACAACATTTCATTTTGATCAAATGTTTATAACAAAACAACAACAAATATCATTAACACAGAACATTCTTACATTTTCCAAACTAAACCATATCAGAACATTCTTACATCCTGAAGACTTTCTCAAAACAAGAAAACATTACAACTCCTAAAGACAAACATTACATTCTCATTAAAACAACAACACATTTCATTCACTCAACTCTACAATTACACCTAAGCAAAAAATACATATTGACCAATACTGATATTATAACACAAATAGTCTTTAAATTTCATAGAATTCCACTGCCTTGAGCTTCATCTTCAGCCTGTTGTTCTTCTTCATCGAATTTTCATAAAGATCCTTAAAGGTTTCCACCATTTGCATTTCCCTATTTTCCTTGCTCCATTCAACATCCCCCCTTGAACATCTTCAATCCTTCCTCCAATTTCATCATCCCAAAGAAATATATTGCACGTACCCTCATTCTTCCAAAACGGACATCTCCAAAACAATCTACCTTGATTCTTTCCCGTCTTGCACACGTAGGAAATCAAAGTTCCCTTGCATCCACACTTTTTCCCTTCACTGTTGTTAAAACTCTTGGAGTGATGTGAGACTACCTTGCTGAGCCTAGATGATGTAGACATGACGACGAAGAAGGACAGTTATGAAGGAGAAAGGTTACGAGAAGACGAATCTGAAGGGAAAACATAAACAAAGAAGATGGAGAGATTATGAAGAATTAGGGTTTTAGGGATTAGGTCGTGAATGTTCAAGGAGGAGAGTAGAATAAATCAAACATATAAACATTTCTGACTGGTCAATGAAATAAAACACAGTTGGCAAGGAATGGTTACACATGTGGCACGCCAGGTCATCCTCCGTTAGTGAAAACTAACGGGAGGGACTACAGTTACAAACGGAAAACTTTAGGAGGACCAAACCTTGAAGAAAATATTTATAGGGACAAAACTTGAATGTTGGGTTATTTTCAGGGACCTTATACATATTTAACCCTTTATTATAATTTAAAATAAAATAATAATTATTAAATATTTTTTATGTCATTTTATTTTATCACCTAATTAAACCGCTAATTTTACTAAACACTTCAATTAGTTTATCAACTATAAGTCATCAAGCATCAACTATAAGCTATAAGCTATCAGTCACCAGTTATCAGTTATAAGCTATAAGCTATCAGCTAACATATCAGTCAACCTCTATTTTTACCAAACAGAGCCTAAGTCCATTAAATAACTCATTCAACGTCAAAGTAAACTCACAATTTGTAAGTTTTTTTTTATTTTTCTAAATATTTTTGAGATTTTTTTTTATAAATTTGTATAACTTGATGTTTAAGTTATGAAATACATAGGTTATACATGTTTGATAATTTATACATTAAGAGAAACGTGTTTGTTATGTAGTTTTATTGATCAATGCATTATTTTTGCTTATTTGCGGGACTGCATTAGCGCCATTGACGTTGATGAGAGTTGTAGAAATTTTTGGAGATACATCTCTGAAATTTTTCCACATTTTGATTCTCAAAAATCTGAGATGCATCTCCGAAATTTTTCAGTCTGCATTTTCTTTTTGTTTTTCTTTTTTTTTTGCTTGTACTCATTGTGTAACGCTTGCGTTGTTTACTTACAGACATTATGGCTGATAGGCAAAACCGATTGAGGCACAACAGAATTGCACATCATGCATCTGTTTGGCGAGAAAAGAGTCAACCATCACAGGCTCCTTTTACCTTTGGTACGGTTGATGCGAAGACGTCGGCTTATGGGGCTCATGTATCTCTGCCTTCTAGTACTGAGGCTCATGTATATATGCCTTCTTCTTTCAATAGAAGATGGGTGTCACCTACCCATGCATCCCTGCCTCCATCTTCCCGTAGGCGACAAGATTCACCTATTCAAGCATCCGAGGCAGCAGAAATACCCGAGTCACCAGAGGTACCTCAGACATTAGAGGTACCTGAGGCACCCCCAAGCACCACAGGGGTTCAGAGGAGGCCTGTTAAACTTTTCACTATTGTCTCTTTACCCATACCATATGGTCAAACATGTCTGGGACTGAGAGGTAAAATTAGTTTGATTCATCCTTTTTAAATCATGTTTGTTGTAATATTAAATGTTTCTAATGATGATTTATTTTTACGTAGGATCGTGATCCACTGAAATTCATCACCCATGGGTGGAAGATTACTGGGCAGCAACAGCCTAATGAGTCGTGGTTTCAGGATGTTTTGCGGCTAGTTGGGATGAGAGACTTGTGCAGGATAGATTATGTTACCGTTAATCATGGTATGCTTAATGCGTTTGTAGAGAGATGACGCATGGAGACATCATTATTTCTTCTACCACATGGTGAGATGTCTATCACTCTAGCCGATTGTGCACTGGAGTTAATGGTAGACTATATGGGAGTTAACCTAGAGGCATCCATAAAGGAGTTTGAAACCACCCGATGGGCTCATGCTAATTTCTGATTCCTAGAGAAGGTTTGCACATATGAGCTACTTAGAGCATAATAGGCACCAGGTGATGACGAGCAGGTTGCACAACATAGAGCATACATGTTGCATTTGGTAGGCACTGCCATTTTTGTGAACAAGAGTTCCACTTATGTGGATCTCATGTACCTACGATACTTCAATGACTTTGAAAAGATCCATGAGTACAACTGGGGCCTCGCTTGTTTAGTCTACTTGTACTCTAAGTTATCTGAAGGTTGTATGTGGAAGACGAAACAGGTGACAGGTAGCATCATACTATTAACGGTAATATTAATTGCACTTTTAGTGTTTGTGTGTCATTTTTATTACACTTTTGCAACACCATTACTAATGATTCATATGTTCCAACACCTTTCAGGCTTAGATCCTCCAACATTTCCCACGCATCTCCGATCTATTGACACTTATACTCAATCGATTAGTTTAGTGCAAAAATTGTCCTGAATTATTTGGGACAACATCTTAATGAACGACAATGTATTTGGATCTTTTCTTTCCTTTTTTACTTTTCTAATCGATTATTTTTAGGCCATCCAATAAATTGAAATAACGTGTCAATTGGCTCATTAATTTTGGCCTAAGTAAAATTCCTTTTTCTGTACCACCCTCTAGTCTATAAATGGAGGTTTTTCCTTTCTTATTTTTACATCATGAAACGTGAGTTCACTATCTCACACATCTATCTCTCTAAAATACTTTTAAACTTTCTCTCACATATTTTTAGTTGTAGCGCTTTTCTGATAATTCTTTTTTATAGTGAAGAATTTTGTATTATGGAGGGGTATTATTGTAAATTCACCAAGAATTATTTTTATCTTGGTTGAACAACTTATCCATAAGGGATTTTTTGTTTGGGTTCAAAGATAAACCTTTTAAAAGTTTTGGTTTGGGGATTTAGGTTCTAAGTCATCATTTTGGTTCGTAAGTTCAGCTTGTTTAAAAGCTTTCACCGGTTCGAGATTAGCTCGATATAAAATCTCTCATTGGTTCATGGTTATCTTTGTAACAAATCCAATTTAGTTCGTAAGCTCAACCCGGTTAAATATAAAGTCTCATAGGTTCGTGGTCAGCCCGGTAAAAAAACTCATTTGATTTCTGAGTTCATCCTGATTTGAAAGCTCAACTAGGTTCGAGATAAGCCCTTGTAAAATATCAGTTTAACTTGGGGACTAACCGCTTCAAGTTTATGTTTAGAAAGAAGACCAACCGCTTCAATATGCCGTTTGGAAGGAAAACTGACCGCTTCATTCCATTGTTTGTTGTTTAGTTGTAAGTTAGTCAAAAACTTTATTTTTCCTTGTATAACGGTGTTTGAGTTGTTGGCGGAACAATGGAGGGGGTCAACGAGGGAGCATTTCTTATTTGGGACACACCTTTGTGAGAGATACACCACATACTCACCTAAAACCTTAAGGTGATAGGTGTGTGGGTTCTCTCACTTATAAAGTGTTTAATCTTCCCTTTTCTAATCAATGTGGGACTTCTTCCTCACACTTGATTTTCAACACTCCCCCTCAAGTGTGAGTTTATACACAATGCTCCCCCTCATGTGGAAACTCTCTCTTCCACATACACTTGTATCACCGTTGAACTCAACGGAACACCTTCTACCCACACCTGCGGGAAGTGTTTTAGATACAAGTAAGTCGGTCCCTTTTCTCGAACCAGGCTTTGATACCATTGTTGGCGGAACAATCGAGGGGGTCAACACGGGAGCATTTCTTATTTGGGACACACCTTTGTGAGAGACACACCACATACTCACCTAAAACCTTAAGGTGATAGGTGTGTGGGTTCTCTCACTTATAAAGTGTTTAATCTTCCATTTTCTAATCAATGTGAGACTTCTTCCTCACACTTGATTCTCAACACAAACTACTAAAAGCTCTTAAGAATTACTAGATACTCTCATGAACATGTGAAGTCAGGCTTCTCCAAATGTTGGTTTTGATGAAGACAAGTTACAAGAATATACTCATTGCAAAAGTATGGAAAAGTCTCATGTTCAAAGCTATAACAACAAGTGATCAAGTTCTTTCAACTCTATGAAGACTAGCTTTAGAATATATGGTTGATAAATTATTTTTAAGGTACAAGTAAGCAATTACACTATGATAATATTTAAGTGCTCAAGAAAATCCATATTGATTATTCCATATGCATGCATTATCTTTAAAACCATCTAGACTTGGCTTGGACCATTTTTCATAAGTATTATTCAAACTCAAGTCAGGTGTAATCGGTTGAAGCTTTCCTGGTAACCGGTTACATACACAAAACTTTGCATATTTCGGGCTGATATAACAGGTATAACCGGTTACACCATTTTCGGTAACCGGTTACACTAACGAAGCTTTGCAATTTTTTAGCACCGCTTCAGGTGTAATCGGTTATGCTCTTTTTGGTAACCGATGACCACTGAAGCAATGGCAATGGTTCACTGACTCCAACGAATTTTTGAATGCATTTGTCAAACATGGCATCTTTTCATGCATTCATATACTTCCAGAATTTTGTTGAGACATTATATATACAATGCATATCATATTTTGAAAACCACCTCTCTCATTTGCAATTCAAAACACATTCTCTCTCACTTTTCAAAATCAAGTGCCTTTGCATAAAAATTTTATTGAAACTTCTGCATACACTTCCATTGCATCTTCAAAAGGTTTCAACTTCATAAATTCATTGAGAACTTGTATGCCATATTGAGAATTGCCTACTTGATAGATAAGATCAATCATTATGATTGGTATACATTCATCAAACTTCAAGCTCTTGTAAAAATTCAGTTTATTGTGGAATTCCTTGTTGTCCAGGATTGTTGGAAGCAAGAGAGTGATTAAGGGATGATTGTTATCTTGTTTCACTTTGTAAAGATCATAAGGGGATTGTCTTTATTGATTGGTTTAGTAACTTGTGAATAATGGCAAGGATAAGCTTGTACAAAGTCCAAACAGATAGTAAAATCTCTTAATGCGTGAGGGGACTAGAGTACTCTCAGATTATGAGGGGAACCAGGATATATCATTGTGTCCTTTATTTTTTCACTCTTTACCGCTTTCATCACTTAACATCTAACAAGAAAAATAATCACACATAAGTCTTAAACCAGAAAATTTTAAAATACATAATTCACACCCCCCCCCCCCCCCCCTCTTAGGTGCATTATATACTTACAGAACAAATCTTAGGGAGAGCGTTATGTCTTTTCTTTTTTACTGAACCTCTATAACTTCTGGTGTTACTTATCTGTCCATTAACTCTTTATTTTCTGCACTATATTTTCGGCATTCTTAATTTTTGCTCTCAACTCTAAAACCTTTTTTAAATGGTTTTAAACTCTTAAAATATTTGTAAAGTTTTTCAAACAACATTTTTTATGAAACCCACAATTCATTCCCCCTCTTATGTGTGGGGTCACATGTACAACACTCATCACGCTCATCAGTTATGGAATTAATGATTCTTGGACCTCAGTGAGCGCCTCATCCACCAAATTAGACATATGCTTAACCCATAATTGACTCATTATCTTCTGTTCATTTGGGAAGTTAGCAACAAATTTGAACTGATGGTCCACTTAATTTTTAACGTCAAAATCCTCGTTCTAGAGGGAGAGCACACTTGTACCCTTTGGAGAATCCCTAGAGATGACTACCCTTATAGGTGATCCTTCGTGATCTTTGCCACCATTTTCCTCTAGAGTGAGGTGCTCTTATGAGGCTAAACGCCTCTATTTTCTGGCTAGGGAAGGGGGAGGAAACTATGTCAACCTCTCCCAATTTGAGAGTCATGATAGATCAGCGATAAAGGATTGTCTCCCTCTTTGCAGGCCTTTTTTCTCCCTTGATCAAAGGACCTCCATAATGGTTTTTAGGGTCATCTAGCCATTTTTCGACTCACTCATCCTTCTTCTTTGCGTGGAGTGCTTTCCACTCGGAAATGCTTATGGAAGCAATTCTCTCTGCAAAAATAAAAATATCAATGAACATTAGATAGAGAAAACAACATGATCATAAACTCCTAAACAAAAATAAAACTTACACAAGTAATCATAAGTTTTCTTCTCCCAGTCATCACAGCGGTCAAGTTCCACTCTTTCCCCGGGGTTCACAGTGGTGAATTCTTCCAAGATCTCAACTAATTTCATCTTTGTGGCCATAAAGTCGTCAATCCAATATAGAGGAAAGATATAATCACCTTCATCTCTGAATATCACCATAGAAGTGTTATCTCACTCCTTCACCCTCATGAACATATCCTTCTAAATCTTGAATTTATTTGAGTGGTTGTGAAAAAGGCACTCCTTAGAAAGGCACCGTGTGTCACCTAACCTTCTTTGGTTGTCGCCTTAGTACCATAGAAGAAAAGGAAACAACCTATAGTGGGTGTGACTTTCAAGCGGTCACGAATAATCTCAAACGCCTTTATATAGGCCTATCTGTTGGATGATATGTGAGAAGGTGTGACATTTATGGTCATAAGAACCTCACACTCAAAAAGTGTAGAACGAATCAATGCCCCCAATTCATGAACAACATGAAAGTATGGGTTGAAAACCTCATTTGACAGACTGACATAGGCAAATACGTTAACACGTTCTTCTTCATAACAAGGCTCCAAAATTTTGTCGAACTCGTCGCCCGAACTGGACATGTTTATTTCCTTACAATATGAATCCACTTTTCCTTGGTTGTATAGACAGTCTCGTAATCTTCAAAACCCAAGTGTTTTGAAGAGTTAGACATCATCAATGGTCCTGATTTTTTTAGGAAAGAATAAGGGAAAAATTGTCATGATCACTACTAAAATCAGAACTACTATCATAATTTCGAAACATCCATAATTCGAAAAGTTTTTAATCCATTGTTCCATTAAGTCACTTAGCATTTTTAACACGGTGCCTCTACATCTCTATATGCTCCATATCATTATAGGGCTCAATAGCATTGTCACTCTCATCTAAAACCCTATTAAACTTCATTCTGGAAAAAATAAAGGACGAGGAGGAAGGGAGAAATTCAATACTTTCACTTGGGAAGATGAAAGATGGAAGAAGAAGTTGAAATTGGAGAACCAATAAGAAATTTGCTTTGGGAGGATATAGAAAACGTAGAGATATCGTGGAGAAAAAAATGCTCTAGGAGGATATAGAAAACATGGAGGAGAAATTTGCTTCACGTATTGTCGTACCTCGAAAAATGAGAATGACCTCGCGAAACGCAATCGCACGCCTGCGGGATGGGCTTAACAGAGTCGCCACCGATATTTATTTATTCCATAGAGGGAAAAGGAAAATATCGAATAAAACCCTTAAAAGAAAGGATAAGAATATGGTCATCGCAACTAATGTCTGAGTTCGGGAGTCGATTACGCAAGGGGAAGGTATTAGCACCCTCACGTCCATTGTACTCAACGGGAACCATTTAGTTAGGATTGAATGAGTGTTAGCTTAAGGTTTGTTTCTAAATCTTCTAGTTATTGAGATGGAAAAGGGAGAAATATTTTCATATTAAAGAGAAAGGACCTAAAGGTTTTTATTACAAGAGGGCTCGACAAGACTTCACAATCTCGTGCCTACGTATCCTCATAGTGCAATGAGGAACTCAAAGCCTTCGTAGTTCGGGGCTATGGGTGAAAAGCTTGAAAGCAAAGCTTGTAAGGATTGATTGTTTAGGAGAAGAGATTAATGGCTATCTCTTATGAAGGTTAAAGGAAGGGTTAAAAATCACAAGAGATTAATGGGTATCTCTTGGAAAAGCTAGTGGCTTAAAAGTGGCTTGAATATGTTTTAAGAATGCCAAAGGGTTATGCCAGAGTGCTAGACTCTAACAGTACTTTTCATTCAAGATTGGTATGAAAAATGTTTAATGGACAGTGAACGCTTGATAGAAATCAATTGTTCAAGAGTTGCGCCAAGATGCTAGATCTCGACGGCTCTTATTCATCCAAGTTGAAATGAAAAATATTTGTTGGACAATGAACATTGATAGCGATCAATGGTTCAAGAGTTATGCCAAGATGCTAGATCTCAACGACTCTTATTGGTCCAAGTTATTGTTAAGATTGTTTTGAGGACAACAAACTTTTGATGATAAAAAAAAGCTCAAAAGGGTTATGCCAAGATGCTAGATCTTAACGGTCCTTATTTGTACGAATCGATATGAAAGTTGTTTTATGGACAATGAACGCTTGATGAAAATCAATTGCTCGAAGAGTTGTGCCAAGATGCTAGATCTTGACGGCTCTTATTTGTCCAAGTTAATATTAGATGCTTTAAAAAATTAAAGAAGAGAATGAACAACTATCCCAATGCGCCAGGCTCGGGACTGATCATTCGAGGGTTATGTTAGAATGCTGGATTCCAACAGTCCTCTTCTTTCGTATTAATTAAGAAAAAGTTTGATGGACGACGAACACTTGACGGAAATCAATCATTCAAAGAGTTGTGCCAAGATGCTAGATCTTGACGGCTCTTATTCGCCCGAGTTAATGAAAATTGTTTAATAAAATAAAAATCGAAATGAAGTTGAAATGGTCTCGTCTTAACCAAAATTTAATCGAGAAATCAATAATCTATGATTTTTGACTTTCATTGACCAAAAAATAGAAAATGAAATATGGCCTCATATTTATCAAGATTTTTAGTGATTTGAATAAAATCAACTAAACCATGATTTTTGTAATATCATTGGCCCAAAAATTATAAAAAATACAAAATAGAAAGTGAAATTAATTGAAAAAAAAACCTTTTTTTAAAAAGAAATTAACCAAAACCATATTAACAATTAAATAAATTGTGATGACCATTTTTTAAAAAAAGAAAAGAAACCTTCATAGGCCAAAGGAGGATCATGTTGGCTCCAAGGCCCATCACCTCCACACACAACAAGGTGCGGCTGAAGTAAAATCAAACTTATCAAAGTCAGTCACAGTCGGAGAAAAAAAAGAAAAGAAACGGTGATGATAACAAACATCATGGGCCATCGAGCCCATTAACAAACCCAAACGAGTCATCTTTAAAAGACTAACTAGGTCATTTATCTTGGAACCAAATTTGGTAAAACAAAGGATAACTCTAATGATTCCCTGCGCACAATCATGAATGATTTTCAGCCACCAACAATTTGTTCAATCAAAAGCATCAGCTTACACTTATTTTCTTTTAAAATAAAATCAACACGAGATGATGACAAAAACACAAAGGATAACAGTACGATTAAGAGAACACAATGCAGCGGCTTCAATCCACCCAACCCTCTTCGCGGATCTCAGTCCGAATCTCTCTTCCTTGCTCACGTCTTGACCAGGTCTGTTTGATTTCATCAGTCTCACTCCTATTCTTCCCTTCTGGTTTTGAACGGGTTGATTTTTTGAATGGATTTGATGTTATTATTTTCTGAAGAAGATGGGTTATGAAAGAGAAGTTTGAAGGCGGAGGTTTTCATATTGATGGCTGAGGTTGAAGAACAGGGAGGTTCGGAGATGAACAGGAAAGTGAGGTAGCTGGTTTGAGATCGAGAGAGGTTCAAGGTGGAACAGGGTCGACATTGATGCGTGGCGGAAATGGTTAAGTGGAACTTGTGGCGAGGTGGATGAGGTTGACACAGTTATAGATTTGGGTCGATTCTGGGAAAACAGGGAATGAAAGAGAAAGGTTTATGGTTGTTATTGATGTTGTTGAAGATTGAAGGGTCCGGCGTTGAGGTTATTGTTGTGGTCTTAATAGGTTTTGGATTTAGGAGCTCACAGTGGTGGTTTACGAGCAGAAAATGAGGAAGGTTTGTGAAGGAAGTGGTTCGGTGCTAAGTTTGGTGATGTAGCCGTGGGAGAACAGAGATACGAGTGAGTATATGGTGTGTTGATGGCGGCAGAGAGAGTGGTGTTTGTTGTTGATTGAGGGCAAGGTCGTGTTGTGAACCGTAACAAGTGTTTTGTGTGTAGTGAGATCTTTTCTTTGGGTGAGAATGTTTCTCCCTTTTATCAATTCAAATCTTGCTCCCTAAGCTTGTATTTTTTTGTCTTGTTATTTTGGATGCAGTGTAATGTCGTTGTTGTTTGTATGCAGGGTATAGCAGTAGCAGCGGACAGCAGGCTATGTCTGTTGCTGTAGGTGAAATTGGCGTGGAGTGATTGTTTGTTTGTACGGTTATTGATAGCAGCATACAGGTTATAGGAAAGTCTTGGGTCATTATGTTGAAAAGGGGTGGAGTAGGATGGTGTAAGTAGCTGGCGCGGATGTACGGATTGAGAGCTTGGTATTGACAAGTCATGTTGACTGGGATGGAAATAGCATTGGTTTTGTCTGTGAGTTTTGGGATTGGATTTTAAATAAAAGGAAATGGACTTTAATAATAATAATAAAAGTAATATTAATAATAATAATAAAAAATGATGAAATAACAAAAAAAGAAAATAATAATAAAAATAATAATGATAAGTAAAATGAAAATAATAGTAATAATAAAAATAATAATAGAAATAAATGACTAAAAGAATATATATATTGAGAAAAAAGAAATAAATTGTAAATTAAATTAGTGATTTTAACAAAAAAATAAATTCTAATTTAAAAGAGAAAAATTCTAAAATTCAATAAAAGAAAAGGTGATAAAATGAGACGAAAAAAAGTGTGACTATGATTAATGGACTAGATGACTGCAAGTGCACAAATGACTAGCTTAAAATGATGTGAAAAAAATGATCTGAGGATCTGAGGATAAAATTTGGGGTATGCCATCATTGCCCTAATATATGTATGTGTCAGCAATTAGAAAGTAAGACCATATATGACATAAGTAATACTTTGTTCATAATGTTTGTACATTTCCAAAACAAAAGTCATCATACTTAAGCATTAAATATCTCACGTGCTTCTCAAAGAAAGCGCTTAAGGTACTCTCCCCAAGAAACGCTTGTGGGACTCATCCCGAGCAATGCTTAAGGAACCCTTCCAAAACAACGCTTGGGGGACTCTCCCCAAGTAGGGCTCGAGGGACTCATCGTCACATGCTTTAGAGAAATCATCGCATGTCTAATTTAATAATTTCACCATTTCCAAGCCACATGCTTGAAGGATTGTGGAGTGTGATAATTACATTAGGTCTGGAAAGGAGCGGCTCACGGTCTAAGTAACACAAAGAATTTGTAAAAGGGTCGTTAAAATAATCGGGCTTGTGTGACCTCGAGTCACCTGATTGTTTAACCCATTTTGTTGATATGAAACAAATGAAATGTCCATTAAAAGTGAGTATTGATCCTTTTAATAAGGAGGAAATTCTCTCTCCAATTTATAAGGAAGAACCGGTCATTTCTTTATTCTCACCTACTTGTTGAAAGTTACAAAAAAAAATCGTTTCTATTTGCCTATCCGACTAAAAAAATCACTTTGCTTATCGGACTCAAAAAATCATATATAAATATCACGAACTTTAGAATTGAAGGATCCTTCCCTAATGTTTACAAATTCAATATATATAGAAATTTGTACGTCCATAGGGAAACATTCACCCTATTATATTCCACAAATCTAAGAACTATGAATTCAAATCCACTACGGTCACGTTCTAACTAGTATGATACCCGTGCGTTCGCACGGGTACACGTCGGTGACGCGCATTTGTTTTCAGAATGTATTTGTTTTCATAATATATATATTTTTTAAAATGTATTTGTTCTTAGAATATATTTATTTATATTTAAAATTTGAAAAAAAAACAAAATATAATAAAAATTAATATGATATCCGTGCGTACACACGGGTACCCTCGGTGACGCGCATTTGTTTTCATTTAAAATTTTGGAAAAAAATACAATTAATAAAAATTAGTAAATATAAAAAAAATATATAATTTATATTTTAAAAAAATAGAATCAATACCCACATACATCGGTTGGTATATTTTATAAAAATATTTACGCAATGAATTAGTTTTATAAATATCAAATAATAACATAGTATTTGTAAATATTATTTTAATTTTATAAATAAATATTATTAATATAAATAAATATATTTTGTGTAAGTATTATTACAAATATTTATTTCGTGCGATACCCATATCAGTACCCATGTGATCGCCCCGAGTACTGGTGTGTTATGCAGATTTGTTTTTATTTTTTTTTTAAATTAGAATTAATAAAAATTAATAAATACAAAAAATATCATTTATATTTAAAAAAAATCAATACCCGCAGGCATCGTTTGATATTTTTTATAAAAATATTTATGCAATGATTTAGTTTTATAAATATCAAATAATATCATAGTATTTGTAAATATTTTTTTAATTTAATAAATAAATATCATCAACATAAATAAATACATTTTATGTAAATATTATTACAAATATCTATTTTGTGGATACTCATATCAATACCCATGTGTTCGTCCGGTTACTGATTAAGCTACAATACCACCGTCCTAATTTATAAAAAAAAACATTTTTCTCTCTCAAAGTTTAAGACAAAATAAAAAATTTCATTTTACTTATTTATTACTTAATAAAAATAAAAATTATTTATAACTCTTTTGTTATAAACTTTTGAAACTCTATAATTAGTGTCATATTAAAAAAAAAAAGGTTAAATATATGATACCCCCCTGCCAATAGGGCGACATTTGAAATTGCCCCCCTGAAGTATTTTTTTTTTAAACCACGCCTTATAAAACCAAAAACCATATTTTACCACTCCCCTTTACCTGATTTGCTGACCTGGCAGTGGTTAAGTGGCTAATTGGGATTATGGATAAATGGTTAGTGATATGAGTAACATTGTGGTTCCCCCCCCCCCCCCCCCCCCCCGCGTCAAATTAGGTTTTACATTTGGAAACTTGAACGAAGAAGAAGCTCATAGCAAGACGCAGGCGAAGCCATGGAAGCGAGCAAGGTCGAAGACGAAGCCATGGATGCGAACTTCGAATTACAGGTAATGTCAATCCTCCTGCTTCTTTGCATTACGTTTCTCAGTGTCGTGGGTTTTCACATGTTAATTTCTTATTTCAGAAAAATGCACTGTTTAACGTTGTTTTTCGGCATGGAGGGGAGTTTGTAGTGCTTAGTGATGGAGAGACGATATATAGGGGTGGTGTGTCTACTGTGATTTCTGGGGAACACTTAGATATGTTTAGCATGACTCACATTCACAACATAATCACTGGGTGGGGTTACGCTGAAGGGTCGTATAGAATGTGGGCGAAAATCACTGAAATTGATCCAAAGCATTTTCAGATTAAGAATGATGAGGATGCATATGATTTTGCTTCTTATCACTGTGCGAATCAAGTGGATGGGGAACTTTTTCTGGAACATGATGCAAGTGGAAGTGGAAGAAGCCCTAACTGTGTCAATCAAACGACGGATTTAGAAGTCAGTGATGAAGAGATTGTTGAAGGCTTGAACGATAGTGAGGATGAGAGGACCACTGCTCTTGAAGACGGGTTTGAAGGTATTGATGTGAATATTCCAATTAGTCAGGGTCCAATAATAAGTGGGTTATTAACTTGTTCTAGACAGAAAGATGTGAATGATGAGGAATATGTTAGTGAAGAACTATTGAGTTCTGATGTTGATAACTCAGAAGATGAAAAAAAACCAAGGTTTGAGAAGTTTAAGAAAGGAGAATTGAATAAGAGTTTCAAGTTTAAGTGGGGTATGGAGTTCAATTCCCTAGATGACTTTAGGGAGGCAATTCGTGAGTGGACTGTTTTAAATGGGAGGGAAATAAGATTTGTGAAAAATGAGGGGTATAGGGTGAGAGTGGAATGTAAGTCAAAGTGTGGTTTTTTAATACTTTGTTCCAAAGTGGGCCATAAGCACACGTATGCAATTAAGACTATAAAGGACACCCACACATGTGCTAGGGTTTTGGATAACAAAACTGCAAGTTCAAAATGGGTGGCCAAGGCAGTGGTAAAGAAAATGCAAACCTCAGAAAAAGTTAGGATCACTGATATTATACAAGACATGAGGCAAAACTATTTAGTTGGTATAACTGTGGCAAGGGCTTGGAAAGCTAAGATGATTGCAAGGAAAATCATTGAAGGAGATGCAGATAAAGAGTATGCAAATCTATGGAGATATGCAGCTGAGTTGAATAGGGCAAATCCTGGGAATACAGTTAAGATAAACCTTGATAGACCATCACCTTCCATTCAACCCAGGTTTGGTTCCTTTTATTTCTGTTTTGATGGATGTTGAAAAGGGTTCATCAATGGTTGTAGACCCTTCATTGGGGTTGATGGGTGTCACTTGAAGACTACATATGGAGGTCAACTTTTGATAGCTGTGGGGAGGGATCCCAATGACCAGTATTTCCCACTTGCCTTTGGTGTTGTGGAAACAGAAACAAAGGAATCATGGAGGTGGTTCATAAAGCTGCTCATGGAAGATGTTGGAATAGAGAATAGATATGTTTTTATTTCTGACCAACAAAAGGTAATCCAATTAAAAGCATACTAATTGTTTTCATTATTTCAATTGTGTTTTGTTTCCTAGTAATTGTTTTCTTTGTTTTAGGGTTTGGTTGCAGTATTTGAGGAAATGGAAGCTAGAATCGAGCATAGGCTATGCTTAAGGCACTTGTATGCTAATTTTAAGAAGAAGTTTGGTGGTGGAGCACTCATAAGAGATCTTATGATGGGAGCAGCCAAGGCAACATACCAGCAAGCATGGCAACAGAAGATGAATGAGTTAAAGGCAATAGATGCAAAGGCTTGGGCTTGGCTTATGGGAGTTCCTAAAGAAAGTTGGTGTAAGCATGCTTTTAGCTTTTATTGTAAGTGTGATGTATTGATGAACAACATTTCAGAATCTTTTAATGCCACCATTTTACTTGCTAGAGATAAACCCATACTGACCATGTGTGAATGGATTAGGAAGTATCTCATGAATAGGTGTAGTAACTCCACTTTGAAACTTGATAACTGGCCACACAAAGTAATGCCCATTCCTAGGAGAAGATTAGATAGTGAGGTTGCTAAGAGTGGTCATTGGTTACCTACTTGGGCTAAGGAAGAAACCTTTCAAGTAACTCATTCATTTAACAGACAAGAATTTATAGTGGATATAGCTAAAAGGTCATGTAGTTGTAATTTTTGGGACTTAGTTGGCATCCCATGCAGGCATGCTATTGCTGCTTTAGGTTTTAGGCAGCAGGACCCTGAAAAGTTTGTTCATGAGTGTTACACAAGGGATAAGTATGCCATGTCTTATGGATTTGCTATTAGCCCTATAAATGGAATTGATATGTGGCCTGAAGTTGAAAGTCCAGATCTCCTACCTCCTAACTACAAAAAAAGGCCTGGTAGACCAAGAAAACTAAGAATTAGGGAAAGTGGGGAAGAAGGTGCAAGAAGGAGGCTGCCTGGTGTATCTTATAGATGCACTAGGTGTGACAAGACTGGGCATAATGTCAAGTCATGCAAGAGCAAGAGACAGAATCCAGAGGCCCTGAAAAGAAAGGTATGGCACACTAAGTATTGATATCTCACTAAATATAGATGCACTAATGTTATTGATATCACACAAATTAATTAGATGCACTACTATTATTGATATCACTACTGAATATAGATGCACTAATGTTATTGATGGAAATGTTGGTATGTTATGTGCAGAAACTAAATAGATGAAAAGGTGGAAATGTTGCAGAGCCATCAACTGGGCCATCTCAAGCAAGTGTTGAGCCAAGTCAAGCAAGTGTTGAGCAAGGTCAAGCAAGTGTTGAGCAAAGTCAAGCAACTATTGAGCAAAGTCAAGCAACTGTTGAGCAAAGTCAAGCAAATGTTGAGCAAACTCAAGCAACTGTTGAGCCATCTCAAGCAACTGTTGAACAAATTCAAACTGAGGATTCACTGTATGGAGACATCACAGATGACATGATATCAAGCCTACCCGACATAATTTCTAAAAATAAGGGCAAGGCAAAGGTCAAAGAGGAAATCAAACCATTGAGAAAGAGACAAAGTGAGAGAATTAAGGAGAATTGGTTTAAAAAACCCAAACCATTCAAAGGCCCTGGTTCAGACCCACATCAACCACTGTGTTTGACTGAAGAGGATGAAGGACATGCCTCACATAATACAAGGAGTATTCCTAAGAAGGCACCAAAAAGTTCACCCAAAAAGGCTTCAAAATCTACTCCTAAGAGGGCTCCAAAGTAGAAATTTGTCAATGATCTTTAACTTTTCTGCTGTGATCACCTTTTGTAATGATTTGCAATGTTTTATGCTACTTTTTTCAAGCACACTTTTGGTGCTATTATGTAATGACAACTGCTAGTTAATTCAAGCACACTTTTGGTGCTATTATGTAATGACAACATACTATTTTGTTATGTTATATTATGTGTTTTGGTACTGTTATACAACTTGTTTTGCCATTTGAATGTTTTGCTTGTGTTAGACAACATCTTTACAGACAACCAGAAAAACTTGTGACAGAAAAATAATGAACAACTTGTTTCAATAATGAACAACATATCTTCCATATAACCAGAAAAACTTGTGACAGAAAAATAATGAAAAACATATCAAACAGAACTTTACATAAATTTATACATTGACATACAAACATAAATTTATACAAAACTTGTTTCCATTGACATACAGAACTTTCAAAATACATAAAATACAAACAGAACTTTACATAAATTTATACAACATGGCAACAATCAAACAAAGCATCACAATTACAATCTTCAGCTTAAAATTAACCCTTCTTTGAACTTCAAGCTTCAGCTTCACTTTCTCTAATTTCTTTGTCATTGATTCAATATTCATTTCTTCCATTACACACTTCTTACAAAATGATTCAATAACACTTCTCCCTTTGCTCGAGTCTTCAATTTCATCATCCCATAAAAAAAATTCACAGCCATTCCCAGCATTGCGACATTTCCAGAACTTCCTGTTGCGGTTTTTACTTGTATTGGAGACCCACATCTTCATTGCTCTACCACAACCACAAACGGGAAAACCTGGAAACGAAACTGAATTCTCACTGCTACCACAATACATGCTACCAACAAACTTGCAGACACACGATCTTGAACGAAGAATAAGAAGAACGAATAGGAAAAGGAAGAAATCGACGAAGAAGATGAACAACGCAGAAACCCACGGCTGAAAAGAGAAGAAGATGAATGAGGAAGACGGTGAGGAAAACGCAGACGAATTTGGACAAACCCTAGCAATCCAATTGGGGATTTTATTGAAACTGTTAATTTGCTAATTAATCACTAACCATTTATCCATAATCCCAATTAGCCACTTAACGACTGCCAGGTCAGCAAATCAGGTAAAGGGGAGTGGTAAAAGATGGTTTTTGGTTTTATAAGGGGTGGTTTAAAAAAAAATACTTCAGGGGGGCAATTCCAAATGTCGCCCTATTGGCAGGGGGTATCATATATTTAACCCTAAAAAAAATTAAAACTCAATATCTCCTATTAATTATAAATGATTATCCATCCATTCAATTTCTAACTCTATAAACAGTACATATTAAAAATTTTAAAATCTTAATCTTTTACTAATTAATATAAATATTTATCTTGCAATCAAAATTTTAGAGCATTTATTTCTTCTTCTTATTATTATTTTCCAATGTCTGACAATTCAATATCCTGTTTAATGATGTCTTTACTATTTAATGTATTTATCCCTCTCAATCACTTCTTTATATATATATATATATATATATATATATATATATATATAACTGACATAAAGCATTATCATATTTAAATTAAAGATTAAATTTATTTGTAATAAAAAATGGAAAGAACAGTTTCTTGAATAGATTTTTCTTATATCAATGTCTTTCCAAAATACTACTATATATTAGTGGTACAAATCAATAAGACAATAATTGCAAAAATATACAATTAATTGCAATATTCTATATATTTTGTGATTATTTTAAATTCACAATTTATTCATTATAATGGTAATAATAATAAAAAGGAGCACGATGATAATGGTAATAATAATAATAATAATAATAATAATAATAATAATAATAATAATAATAATTAAAAGCTAATATTAATAATGATAATAATAATGATTAAAAGGTTTTGAATTTTTTTAAATAATATTGAATTTTAAATAATTAAAATTCAATCATTTATTACATTATAAGCTCGAAAAATTTATAAGTTTTTAAAAAGTTTATAGTCAATAAATTGTTTTATTATAAAAAAAAATCATTTTTTCTCAAATCAATAATGATCTTTTAATTTATAAGAATTAAAATATTGATTATAATTAAATTGAAATATTTATTGAATTTTTCCTATTCTGTAATTACTCCATTACTCACTAAAAACTTTTATGGCTAATCAAAATAATTAAATTTTTAAATAGTTTTGTTAGTTCTGCAGCTATGCAGTATGTATGTTGGCTAAATTTTGTTAAAACCTTTATGTTAGCTCTTATGTCACTGAAGGTGTTTTAACATGTTGTATGTGTATCTGCCATAATAGTTTAATTGCAGATTGTGATATGTCAAGTAGGATGTCGTGACATTGTGCTGCACTAAGCTAGTATGAGTGCATGGTTATTTTATGGTGTGACAGAATTCCATTCTGCAGGAGTTTTCTGAGATGTCAAAATAGATGTCATAACATGTTGCACTTCACTGAACCTGAAGGTTAAGGTTCTGTGACGTGGCTGTTTATGCAGGGATGCTTCAGGATTTCTGTGTAATGTATTGACTGATGTATGATGCGCATTTTCCAAGATTGAAGCAGCTGCGCATCAGATAAATACAACTCTCAACCTATGCAACAAGTGGGGATTTCTGACTGAATGGTTTTATTGTGAGGGAGATTGTTAGGTCCTGACTTGGTTGATCAGACATCAGTACAGATGTGGTTATAATACTTGGCAGAAGGTCGAGTAAGATGTTGAAGCATCATCAGCTGTCATGGCAGTACTACTGTCTTATGTTATAACATCTTGATCTGGTACAACAGTATGTGGTTTAGACAGATGTCGAAGACAGATGTCATAACATCCTAATCTGGTACAGCAAGTGTTGCTGTTTTGCTATCATGTGATGGTTAATCAAGATGTTAAAGGAGATTTCACAACATCATTGTCTGTTACAGCAGGTGCTGCTATGGTATATCTCTTGACAGATTTGATTTGATCTGACGAGATCTTTTTGGATATACCTCATCATTATACACAGGTCAAGGAGATTTATTAGGAACAAAGTGCATATTTAATTGGATTTCATAAAAAGGATCTTGGAGACTTTTTAGGAAACTATTTGGAGATTTGTTCCTATTTTTATGGAGAAGATCTTGCAGCTGAATGTGGTACATCAAGATGTCTTGCTTGATGTCTTGACATGTGATTCTAATCTTCTGCGGGTGGTGTGTTTTTGGTATTGCAGGATTTGTGCATGATGTCAAACACAATGTTCTGACATCAGTAGACAGAACTTCCAGTTTAGATTTTTAGGTTTTATTTGTTGCGCTATTTTTAGCAATCTTTTGTGTGTTTGTGTTGAGTGATTGCATGCGTAATTCTGGGAGTAAAATTATGTTGGAGTGATATTATTTGGAAGCAATCTGTTTGTGAAGAATAGGGTTGGCTATTTTCATGCATAAAGATTTGGAGAATAATTAGTTTTAATTATTAATTAAAACTAAGATCTGCTAATGCCCAAGCCCAATGTAAGGAATGTTTCTGGGAATATTATGTGGCGCTGTTTTATAGGTCTGGAAGATTCAAGTCAGAATCAAGAAGAATAATGACTTTCTAATTATGGAGATAAATTAGGAAGGAATTGATTGAAGACCTATTATGTAGCAGAAGTTTCTGCTGATTTGTAGCAGCTGTTATGCTGTGATTTGAAGCCCAAATCCAGTTGGGAATAAGTTATAAATAGAATGCTTGTAACCTAGAAAAAGCACGAGTCCAAGATATAGATCATTAGGGTTTTGTCTAAGTGAACCACTCGGGTTGTGAGATGGTCACTGTGTTCTCACTCAGAAACCTGTAGGTAATGGGTTTTGTATTGTTCTTGGAGGAAGCTTTGAAGCAACTCCAAGGTGTGTCTTTGAAGTGTGTCTTTTACTTTTCTGTGATTGAAGAGTTGTTGGAATTCAAGTTGTTGATGCAGTGGCTGAGGTGTTGACTGCTAGACATCATTGTGATGATTGGAAGTGAGATGGAGTCTCTTATCTAGGGTGGAGTTAGGTAGAAGGGTCATTGGGTAGTGATTAAGTGAGTAGATCATCAACGGGTGTGTTGATTGTAGGGTCTATGAATTGATACTGCTGATAGTGAACTTCCTTCCTGGCTTGGAATGCCCCCAGATATAGGTTGTTAGACCGAACTGGGTGAACAATTCTTGTGTTGTTTATGCTTTTCAGTACTGTTATTGTTTATACCTTGCCATGTTATCTGTAACAGACCAGATGTCTCAACATCCTGTAGGACATCTGGGACCTGTCATACCAGAATTTCAATTGGTATCAGAGCAGGCATCCTGTTCGTTTTTCTGGGTGAGATCCTAGGGAAGATACTTTCTGGTTCATGCACAAGGAAAATAGTTTTGCTGAGAAGTTGTATGGACTTGGTCAGTTCATATGTTGTTTGAATGGTCCCATGAAGTGGAGGATGGACTATTCATGATTGAGTGTGTATTGGCTCTGTTTGAAGTTGTCAGGCGTGGTGAGCTGCTTTGTAGGGTGATTTATTTTCAACCTATGCTGACCTGTTGCACCTGGAGTGTGGTGTTTGTGCATTGGTTATTAAGTTTTGCCTAAAGGTTGTTGGGGGGTTTTCTTTATTTGTGTATTCCGCTGCATGGTATCTGATGAAACCCTGGGGTTTCCTTGTGTCGCTAGTAAAGGAAGGGCAGTAGGGTTAGTCTCCTCAGAAGTGTTGATGTGTGATGATGTAGTGTATGCAAGACTGTTTCAACCAACTGTGTAAAGTGACCAAGGATACTTGAGGGTTGACCCAAGTCCACTCATAAAGGCATTTTCAAGAAGTTTGTTGATCAGAAGAATGCAATTTATTTTTGCTCTCTTCTCTGAAAGGCCACAGGTCTAAATTGAAGGTTCTCACGGTGTTGTTCTTGAATGATGTTCTACCAGTTGTTGGAACATCAAACCAGCAGAGTGTATAGAATCTTGTTGATGGCCATGGAGCAGATTCTGTTTGAAAGGAGTTATATGTGTGTACTAACCACAGGATGTGCAGCTATTGGATGGGAGAATGAGTAATTTCCTTAGGAGTTCTTAGCAGTTAATAAGGGGGAGTCCTTAATCTGATGCTGGAAGAACTCAAAGAAATGTCAGACATAATGCCTTGACATCTTTGTATTGAGAATTTATTTTTCTCAATATGTCTGGTGGCGTTTCTCAAAAACAGGATGGAGGTTGTTTACTCAAACTTGATATCACTATCAAGTCTCTGAGAGCATGAAACTCTTGTTCTAGTGGAAGAGAAACTCAAAGGGTTGTGCATAGAGGAGGTGTATTAATCTAACTGGTTGGTTGGTGTCTTCATTGTTGGATTGTCATCCAAACCATCTAGGATGAGCATTTCAGATTTGTGTTTGGAGCAAGGAGGAGTTGGTGTTTGTTTTGGACCAAAAGATGATGGTTCCCTGGTATTTGCATGAGAAGGTTACCTTATCACATATGATAAATACCTTGACAGGAGTTGAGTATTTGTTTTCTTTTGATAAGGATGCGCATCTAACTGATAGTGGATACTCTGACGGGAGTTGTGAGTGTATCTAAGGTGTTGTGCTTTCAACTAATGACAAAATACATTGGCGGGAGACTATGTATATGTCTGATGTAAAAGTACAGGACTGCAAAAGTGTTGAGAATTTACTTTTCTCTATTTGGCTGTTTATTTCTTTTCATGGTGTGTGGTGTATGTGATGTGTCAAGAATGTCCTAACAGATATTAGAACATTTTCGGGGTTAGTTATCCTTGGAGTAGGACTCTGAGTTCACATCTTATCTAAGAAGTATTTACCTTGTCATACGGGAGAATGATGGGTAAAGGATTATCTTGGAAGCCTGATGTGAATAGAACATGCTAGAAGTGGATAAGTTTAGTGCTTATGAAACAATTGGGCTGAAAATTCCTGGAACTTTGATCTCAAGTCTGTTGGTCGTGGTACACGGATGGGTTCTGGGCATCCACACACTATATGATCATGAAGCTGTCATAGGATATCATGTAGTAGTTTTAGGGTGGTTCTTGCTGAAGAAGCATATGTTGATAAAGATAGGGGAAGAGTAGAGAGTGTTGTAGTGTAGAATTCTGTGGTGGTTGTTTGGTTTTCTGGTTTTTTTGGTTCCTTGGCTTAAGTGGGAGCTTGGAGATTCTGTTTTTATTTGGAATGTGGTGTTTTTCTTAGTGCAGCTGGATTCTAATCATGACGTCAAGACTGATGTCTTAACATCTGCTGACAGAACATTCTATTCAGAATGTTATGGTTTTTGTCTCCAGAGAACACAAGCTTCTATCTGATTTATGTGGTACATGGTTTGCTTGAGGGTCAAGCAGTAGGTGAATGTGTTCAGCAGGTGTGTTGAACAGAGGGTGCACTCTTGAAGACATGAAGATGCGTCTTGTGTTTTCCATTCATTTTGGGTGTTCTTCTTGCAATGGAGCATTGGTTATCCATGACAGAGAGAGTACTGTAACCTGTCAGATAGTACAAGCTTCTGAGTAGGATGTGTTCTGCTACTGACTTCCTTGCTTTTGGTTGATTGTCCTTAAATGCATAGTTGTTTGGTTTGGCATATTATGGCTAATAAGGGGGAGATGGTTGTAAGTTGTAGTAGAGTTCCTTGGTTGTCTCCTTAAGGGGGAGCTGTTGTGTTATCCAAAGGTTGTATGGATATTGCTCTGGTGTGCTATTGCTTTGCCAAATATGGCTAAAAAGGGGGAGAATGTGTGATGTGATTGCATGATGTGCTGGTGTCTCTGTTTGTTGGTTTTAGCCAAAATTTGCCAAAGGGGGAGTTTGTTAGTTCTGCAGCTATGCAGTATGTATGTTGGCTAAATTTTGTTAAAACCTTTATGTTAGCTCTTATGTCACTGAAGGTGTTTTAACATGCTGTATATGTATCTGCCATAATAGTTTAATTGCAGATTGTGATATGTCAAGTGGGATGTCATGACATTGTGATGTACTAAGCTAGTATGAGTGCATGGTTATTTTATGGTGTGACAGAATTCCATTCTGCAGGAGTTTTCTGAGATGTCATGACAAATGTCATGACATGTTGCACTTCACTGAACCTGAAGGTTAAGGTTCTGTGACGTGTCTGTTTATGCAGGGATGCTTCAGGATTTCTGTGTAATGTATTGACTGATGTATGATGCGCATTTTCCAAGATTGAAGCAGCTGCGCATCAGATAAATACAACTCTCAACCTATGCAACAAGTAGGGATTTTGGACTGAATGGTTTTATTGTGAGGGAGATTGTTAGGTCCTGACTTGGTTGATCAGACATCAGTACAGATATGGTTATAATACTTGGCAGAAGGTCGAGTAAGATGTTGAAGCATCATCAGCTGTCATGGCAGTACTACTGTCTTATGTCATAGCATCTTAACCTGGTACAACAGTATGTGGTTCAGACAGATGTCAAAGACAGATGTCATAACATCCTAATCTGGTACAGCAAGTGTTGCTGTCATGTGATGGTTAATCAAGATGTTAAAGGAGATGTCACAACATCATTGTCTGTTACAACAGGTGCTGCTATGGTATATCTCTTGACAGATTTGATTTGATCTGATGAGATCTTTTTGGATATACCTCATCATTATACACAGGTCAAGGAGATTTATTAGGAACAAAGTGCATATTTAATTGGATTTCATAAAAAGGATCTTGGAGACTTTTTAGGAAACTATTTGGAGATTTGTTCCTATTTTTACGGAGAAGATCTTGCAGCTGAATGTAGTACATCAAGATGCCTTGCTTGATGTCTTGACATGTGATTCTAATCTTCTGCAGGTGGTGTGTTTTTGGTATTACAGGATTTGTGCATGATGTCAAACACGATGTTCTGACATCAGTAGACAGAACTTCCAGTTCAGATTTTTAGGTTTTATTTGCTGCGCTATTTTTAACAATCTTTTGTGTGTTTGTGTTGAGTGATTGCATGTGTAATTCCGGGAGTAAAATTATGTTGGAGTGATATTATTTGGAAGCAATCTGTTTGTGAAGAATATGGTTGGCTATTTTCATGCATAAAGATTTGGAGAATAATTAGTTTTAATTATTAATTAAAACTAAGATCTGCTAATGCCCAAGCCCAATGTAAGGAATGTTTCTGGGAATATTATGTGGCACTGTTTTATAGGTCTGGAAGATTCAAGTCAGAATGAAGAAGAATAATGACTTTCTAATTATGGAGATAAATTAGGAAGGAATTAATTGAAGACCTATTATGTAGCAGAAGTTTCTGCTGATTTGTAGCAGCTGTTATGCTGTGATTTGAAGCCCAAATCCAGTTGGGAATAAGTTATAAATAGAATGCTTGTAACCTAGAAAAAGCACGAGTCCAAGATGTAGATCATTAGGGTTTTGTCTAAGTGAACCACTCAGGTTGTGAGATGGTCACTGTGTTCTCACTCAGAAACCTGTAGGTAATGAGTTTTGTATTGTTCTTGGAGGAAGCTTTGAAGCAACTCCAAGGTGTGTCTTTGAAGTGTGTCTTCTACTTTTCTGTTATTGAAGAGTTATTGGAAATCAAGTTGTTGATGCAGTGGCTGAGGTGTTGACTGCTAGACATCATTGCGATGATTGGAAGTGAGATGGAGTCTCTTATCTAGGGTGGAGTTAGGTACAAGGGTCATTGGGTAGTGATTAAGTGAGTAGATCATCAACAGGTGTGTTGATTGTAGGGTCTATGAATTGATACTGCTGATAGTGAACTTCCTTCCTGGCTTGGTATGCCCCCAGATGTAGGTTGTTAAACGAAACTGGGTGAACAATTCTTGTGTTGTTTATGCTTTTCAGTACTGTTATTGTTTATACCTTGCCATGTTATCTGTAACAGACTAGATGTCTCGACATCCTGTAGGACATATGGGATCTGTCATACCAGAATTTCAAGTTTTTTCTATTCCCATTTATAATCAATAAAATAAATGTAAAACAGAGGGAAGATTTTGTGCCAAACAAATTTTTGTTGCCGTTTTGATTCTGTGTCAGCACTACAGTGTCTCAAGGAATATTTGTCTTCTCAAGAGTACTCTGATTGCAGCAGCTGTCAACATTTCCACAAGAACAAGATTCTGGTTCTTCTGCGATTACACAATTCTTGGTTTGGTTACAACAGAGGGAAGACATATCCTGATTAGGAAAAAAGCAGGATAATGAATAACTCAATCTAACATGATAATTATGGTAGTATCTTAATACAAGATCAAGTTCAGCACAGTATAAAAGCAGCATCCAAGGATGACATAATCAAGCCAAATTAAACACCTCAATGAGAACAAAATCGACACAAATGATTACTGTAAAATTCAATAACAAACTCAGCGAGAAAACGAAACAACCTTACTTATAACCGCAACAATCGCACATAATGGGTTCACCTCCAAGAATTGCCGCAATGTTTGAAACGTCGACACGAACCGAACAGCAGCAGCAGTACTTGATTATAGCTGTAACATAACAACAGGCGGCGCAATCGAAGCACATAATATAGCAGGTATGTGATGTAATCAAATGGAAATCGAATATTAACATCATAGTAGCAAACAATAAATACCAGTTAAACGCAAAAATATAAACACTAAGCAGCAGCATCACGTGATGAAACGAAAATTGACAACATGGCAGCATAAAATCAATCACAACAGCCATAAAACACTCACTATAAACCAACTCGGCACATCCACGGAGCTTCGAATGAAGCAAAACGCACAATAAAAACCAATGCACCGAGTTAAGACGAACACTTTTCTGGGAACCAGAATACGGCATACAAAGTAGTGAAATCGCAATAGCAGCTTAATACCATGAAAATAGCATTCAAAAGGCAGCTGTAGTATATAAGAATCCGTGATCATAACAACATATTGTTAATGTAGAAACCATGGATTTAGCACAGTGAGGTTAACAAAACAGTAGCAAGAGGGATATAACCACATGAGCAACATTTACTATATTCATAATTTTATAACAGCACCTCAAAAACACAAACCAGAAAGAAATGGCAGCGGCGCAGCGAAACCAAAAAAAAATAAAAAATCAAATACGCGGTAACAACGGGTACCAAATGCAGTAGTAGCAACCTATCCATCCAAACTAACTATTAATTCAATGGAGATTATTACATAAAAAACCCAAAACACAATTGATATCATAACAGGAAAACAACTGCTGCAGAACAAACACATACTATCAGCAATTATGGGTATTTAAATAACAATTTAGAAAGAAAAAATGTAAAAATATTGAAATTGAAGTAATAATCTTGAACTTAAATTTGGATGGTGCATTCTAAATTGAAATTAAAGTACAGATGAAGACTTCAAAGTTTAAGACAACATTTAGATAACTGTACATGTAATAGGAGCATAATTTTACAATAACTTATATTTGTATCTGTGGTTACTGAATTGTTAAAGAATGTTCTTCTGTTTATTTATTATGAAAAATATTCATGACTTGCTTGTACATGTAACCTGAACATCATTTTATGTTCAATTGACAGCTATTTGTTTAAGCATCAATGTTTCACTAACTTCAAGTGGCAATGTTAGGTTAGCTGGACAAGCAAAGATACTGACCTAAATCATAAGCTGCATCATAGTGACCCCTCCCAATTTCTGCTAGCATTTGCAGGAAGTAGTGATTACAATATAAACCTGAAAATTTCAAATTACAAAACAGAAAAGCTACCTTAAGTGTTGCAATAAACAAATAAAGTATAACTTATTTTTTGCCACTCTCATTTTGACAAATTAAGCATCATGTCATAGCATTTGTTTCTCCAGTTTAAACATACCTAGATTAAGTTTCAAAATATTTCAGCTACTTAAAGCATCATCTAGAGTAAGCAAAACATTTATAAGAGGTTGAAGTGTTAAATAAACACTGTTAATTAATAATATCAGAGAATCTATTTTCTGATGACCGCAAAGAGAAGAGAAAGTTAGAACTCTTGCCTATGCCAAAAGTACATATGTGCAGTGAGTGGACTGATTGCCCATTTGTTACATAGGTTTTGACAAATTCACATATCTCTCTCTCATCATCAACAACCCCATCAGTTAGAAGAAAAATAAGAGGGACTGAATGGCTTGATTTCTGAAGTAGGGTCATTACCTAAGATAGAGCAAAACAGAAAATCAAATATTCCTATAACAAATGTATATATATCAAGGATTCAACATCCAACAGTTCAGCAAAGGATACAATTTAGTAAACACTTCATAGGATTTGCAACAAACTAAATCAAGTACTAAGATAACAAAACAGTAGCCTTTGTTTAATTACAAGCCATGAAGTAAGAAAAAAAGGCGCATCATATTGAAAATGTCAAAATTAAGAATTACCTGAGTTAAGGGAAGCATTATGTTAGTACCACCATTTGCTATAAAAGTAGTCTCTACCCACTTGGAGGCCTTTGAAATTGCTTCCTTTGTAGCTGTTACCATCGATGGCGGGAATAAACAGGCCTCCCCATTGAAAGCTATTATGTTAAATGTATCTTGCTGGTTTAATTTAAAGAGTGAAGCTAGTAGCGCGTTCTTTACGTTTTGGAGAGGACTTCCTTTCATGCTTGCACTTATATCTACTACAAACACCATATCCTTTTTAAAAACCTATCAATGAACAGAATGCTTCAGTATAAAATTATTTGAAAATTAAAGGCAACTTAACTTGATTGAAAGTTTGAAAAAAAAAACATGCACCTGTGCAAACTACAATATAAACATTTTAAGCTATGCACACACTAACTTATTTAGCTTTTCTATCTTAGGAATCATAACAAAAATATATTTTTGAAAAGAAAAATAAATTGACATAGTATAATATTGAAACAAACCTTTCTATCCTGATAATTTCCAGGATAAAGATACAAGCAGAATATCTCTCTTTCATCGAAATCACGCAGGAAAGGTGATTGTAAGAGAACACCTCCAAATAAGTCACTTGAAGAAACCTGTAGAAGCACCAGCAAATTAAGCTAATTCTGATATAGCACCCTGAATGTCTACCACTCAGAATCATAATCTACTTCTTTTATGGAATTGCATTAAAACAAATTGAACAGTGTTATTCGTTTCAGGGATAAATTGACAAGAAGCACAAGAGTTAGTGAAAACATTCTCTCTCACTTACATGTATTATTCCACGCATTTCGTGTGCTGATTATTTCATAAACAATCGGCATTTTCCAAATAAATTAATAAAATGCTGTGCTTCTAGTTCTTACCTTGTACGAGAAACTGAATTCTGTATTTGACCAAGTTGATACCTCTGCTTCATATGACAAACTTAACTTTCCAGCTTGGCGCATTAGTCCCTAGAAAACAATAAAGTTGATTTTAGTTCAAGTCTTAACAGAAGCCAAATTGAACACTGTAACAGCACAATAGGCAACATAATTTACTTTAAGCGGAACAGAGGTGTTTGAAACTCATTCTATCAATACATACATAACAGAACTTCTGAAACAAATGAACTATGCTAAAAAAACATGCACACTCAAACATGATCAATTAAACTCAGAATAGGTTGGTCATTATGCTCCTCTGCGCTGAACAAAGAATTCTCAACATGTCTAATATTACGGTGCCGCCACGGTCGACCAAATGTTGGCTTGTAAGATTGTATTGAATATATTTTCTGCATACACTGGTAATTCATTACAGTTCAACAATACAAACAACAATACAAACTGTAACATTAATACAGTTGAGAATTGATTCATCCTTAACTAACAATCAAATTATCCTTACAGTTCAATTGAATCTCGGATTGGAATAGAATCAATTCTCCAGTTTATGGACATGTATCCATACACAAAAGAAATTCTAATCCAAACTACCCAAACATAAATGGATTAAAATCTTTTTTTTTCCCGAAAATGTCAAACATAAATCACTTTCTATTCAACTCAATTTCAACCAAAATCAATTTTTTCAAGATTATAGCTACAACAAAAATTAAGCAACTTAGAGTAATAATTTGGGGTAAAAATTGAATCTTTATGATAAAAAAAGTGTAAGAAGAGTACCCAAGAGCATAAATTCTTAGAAAAACAGCATAATCAAGACCAACATGATTGATAAAACTTCTTCAATCAAAAATCTCCCTATGGCAAAGATCTAAAGCATTTCAAGCCTGTTACACAGAAAATTAGCAAAAAAGAAAGTTAAAATCTACGTGGCATAACAATCAAAATTCCCATTAACAATGTACCTAAAAATTAAAACTTTTTTAAAAAAATCAAGCAGAATTGAAATTTTCTCATAACCCATTATGAGTTATGCTGGAAATTATAGCTGCAACAAAAATTAAGCAACTTAGAGTAATAATTTGGGGTAAAAATTGAATCTTTATGATAAAATAGTGTAAAAAGAGTACCCAAGAGCAGAAATTCTTAGAAAAATAGCAGAATTAAGACCAGGGTAATTGATAAAACTTATTCAATCAAAGATCTCCCGATGACAAAGATCTAAAGCATTTCATGTCCGTTACACAAAAAATTAGCAAAAAGAGAGAGTTAAAATCTACACGACATAACAATCAAAAATCCTGTTCTGGACTGGGCCAACGGCCATGCGCGACCCAATCCATGATTGCTACAGTAACAACCCAAACGCTTGGATCCAGTCCATTAAGGGGACAAAAGCACCCTTTTGCCCCTACAACCGGTCACAGACTGCTCAGTCCTGCCCGAAATTATTGCCCGTCACACACGGACTACAACTCCCCGACAGTTGACGAACAGATGCCCGCAACTACCTTCCTGCCCGGTATAACAGCTAGTTTGGGCATCCTGCCCGTCATAACGGCTAGTTTGGGCAGTTACCTATTCTTCAGGGAAACGGTTATTTCGCCCTGAAAATAGGACTGTTGGCCACGCGCTGGGGAACATTATATAAACCCTTTCATTCGAGAAGGTCAAGTATCAAATATTCATCCTAAGAATACACTTTGTACTTGCCCATTTTCTCTGACCCTTTCTTACTTGAGCGTCGGAGTGCCTTGCAGGTACACCCCCCCTCTCCTCATCAACATTCCGAGCACCTTGCCCATCTGACGATCAGCATACGTGGACCTGTTCGAATACTCCGGATCAGTGGCGCCGTCTGTGGGAACTCCTTGTTCTCCCCTTCTTTCTTTCCTCCTCGAAAACTAAAAGATCAAAACATACTTTCTTTGACCTGCCCACATATGGCCGCTCAGAACTCCGCAAAAGGTGCTGACGTTACGGTTCTCGTTCCCGTCAACAAGATGGACGCTGACGGCAGATCTTTGTTACTTTCTGATCCCCGTTTCCTTCGAGACGGGGCTATTGTGTCTCCAACTCCTCCTCCCACCGAGCAAGGAGGAAAACAGCTACCGTCGGGTGAACGACCAATTCCTGGCCCTCCCAGTGCCGACCTAGTCGTTGCAGCTCTTTTGGAAGCTGTCAACCGCACAAACCTCCTTATCTTGCAGCAAGGAGGGAGAATAGGAGCTCTCGAGGAAGTATCTCTTCCAAGATCCTCTCCTCCAAAGAGTAAGCACCGAAAATCAAGAAGCCTGCCACCTAGGCGTGGGGAAGACCATAGATCGAGGCATGAGCCTGAATCACAACACATTCGCAAGCGCGACCAGATCTCCCCACGAGATCGATCATCACCAAGACACAAGAGAACGAGGCAGGATAGGCATTCTCCACCGGTCAGACCTCGTGACCGGCTACATTCACCATCGCCTCGCAGAGACCGCCACCGCGAGCGCAGACAACGGTCACCATCAACTCCAAGTTCAGACAGCGACGACGAGCCTCGCGACCCGTTGTCCCGCAGGATCTTGGCCACCCGTCTCCCTCTAGGGACTTACGATGGAACCACTGACCCAGACGAGCACATAGAAAACATAGATGCTCTTTTGGACTACAGAGAGGTACGAGGAGCCATCAAATGCCGCCTGTTCCCGACCACGCTCCGGAAGGGAGCAATGACATGGTACAAGCAACTG
Source organism: Lathyrus tuberosus (assembly GCA_022829125.1). Lineage (NCBI taxonomy): Eukaryota > Viridiplantae > Streptophyta > Magnoliopsida > Fabales > Fabaceae > Lathyrus > Lathyrus tuberosus. The sequence continues at coordinate 158,819 of JALAZF010000870.1, forward strand.
CCAGAAGAATCCATTACATCCTGGAGGCAGCTGGGGAGGATTTTCTCCCATCACTTTACTGCATCGCGACGCCATCCAAAAACCGAGGCGTCCCTCGGAGCTGTTGTACAGGGAAGAGATGAGCCTCTTCGGGCTTACATTGAACGGTTCAACAAGGAGGCCGTCCAAGTGCCAACGACCGACGACATGAAGAAATTCCTGCTCGAGCAGGGATTACGTCCTGGCTCAGACTTCGCGAAAGCCATCGGCCTCGATCCACCGAGGAACCTTAACGCCCTTCTCCTCCAAGCCCAGTCGCATATACAGTACGAAGAAAAGGTTGCTGCACACTCTGTCCGGGTCTCTCGACACCATGAAGGTGCCCGCTCGTCCAAAGCTGAAGAAACCTCGACATCCCGTCAAGGAGATAAAAGACGCCACGATCAGCCTCGCGATGCACGCGAACAGAAGGGACCTTCTGGGCGGTTCCATGACTATACCCCCCTCACTGCCTCGAGGGAGAAAATCTTGTCCGAGTGTGCCAACTCGGAATTCAAGCAAGCGGGAGTCCGTTTCCCCAAACAGCTGCCGGCCAGACCGGGTGTAGACAAATCTAAGTATTGCCGCTTCCACAAGAGTCACGGTCATACGACGGAAGAATGCATCCACCTCAGAGATGCAATAGAGATCCTTATTCGCGACGGCCACCTGAAGCAGTTTGCGAAAAAGAAAGATGCTCCCCGACAGGAAACCCAGGAGAACAAAAAGGTTGCAGAAGAGACTCTGCCCTCTGATGACACCAACGTACAGGTCGCTATGTCCATAACTCGGCCAGAGGACTTCCGCATCCCTGATAGTCTGTCCGTTTCCACGTACCTCGCTGCTCATAGCCCGTGGGAGGCCTTCCCGTCAGCCATGGTCATTTCTGGTGGTGGATTCAACAAAATCACGGTCGGCTCCGTCAAGAGGAGATTCGATCAATTGATCAGCAAAAGCTCCAATGAAGTCACTACGCTGGACACCACTCACAAAGGATCCATTCCTATTTCCTTCTACAAGAAAGAGCTCCTCGGCGGAGCACCGAACTCAAGCATTCCGCTACTCATCCGAGAAAAGATGGCGAACTTCGACGTTCACAGGATACTCGTGGACCAGGGCAGCTCGGTTGATATAATGTACAACCACCTGTTCGAAACGCTGCAGCTGAATGACTCTCACCTTACTCCATACGTTGGATCCGACCTGCAAGGATTCAACGGAGCGGTGACAAAGCCCCGGGGTTACGTAGAGCTCATCGTAACCTTTGGTTCGAGAGAGACAACCCGAGCAATTAAAGTACAGTTTCTGGTAATTGAATGGCCGTCACTATACCAGTGCATTTTTGGAAGGCCAACCCTGGCAGAGTTGATTGCTGTACCTTCCACCGTACATCTCAAGATGAAGTACTACACTTCTAAAGGGATGGTCGCCACCCTCCACGGTGACGTCGAAGCTGCCCGTCGGTGCTTTGAAGCAGCATCAAAAGGACTAAGCACCATCTCAGCAGGACCAAGGACTTCTGGTCGTTCCCCCTGCCCAGCAGCTCCGAGCAGCCAAAACCGCTCCCCCAGGTCGAATCTATCGACTTGGACAGTCGTTTCAGCGAGGAAGATCACGCCAAGGACCCAACGACCTCGGGCATCCAGTCCAACAACAACGGCCATCTCCTACGCCCCGTACCAGATGGCAACTTCGAGATCATTTCGTAAGGAGAAGACCCCCAACGGGGAGTAAAGATCGGAGTAGACCTCCCCGACTTGGCCAGGAGACAACTAAAAGCATGCCTCCGGGAGAACGCATACTTGTTCGCATGGAGCGCTGCTGAAATGCCAGGATTGGACCCATCTGTCGCTTGCCACCAGCTTACAATTGATCCGACCATCAAAGTCGTTGCCCAGCGCAGAAGGAAACAGTCCCCGGAAAAGATGGAAGCCGCGGAGAAAGCTGTCAAAGACCTTCTAGAAGCTAGGTTTATTTCTGAGGCCAAATACACTACATGGCTCTCAAACGTTGTACTTGTAAGAAAAAATAATGGCAAATGGAGGATGTGTGTTGACCATACCGATGTTAATAGGGCCTGTCCGAAGGACGCCTACCCCCTCCCCAATATCGATAAGCTCGTAGATAACTCAGCGGGTTTTAAGCTTTTATCTTTCCTCGACGCCTACTCGGGCTACAATCAAATCCCAATGGCCGCGAGCGATAAAACTTACACGACCTTCATGACCGAATCGGGCAACTATTGCTACAACGTAATTCCCTTCGGGCTGAAGAACGCCGACGCTACGTACCAACGAATGATGAACAGAGTCTTCCAAGGACAAATAGGCGACATGCTCGAAGTATACATGGACGATATGATCGTCAAGTCCCACGAGTAAATAGACCATGTCGCCCATCTTCGCAAAATCTTCGAGCAAGCAAGAAAGTATCAAATGCGTTTTAACCCAGAGAAGTGCACGTTTGGTGTACGGGCAAGTAAATTCCTTGGCTTCTACCTAACAGAACGAGGAATCGAAGCTAACCCCGACAAGTGTCGGGCATTCTCTGAGTTTCCAACGCCCACGTCTAAGAAGAACATCCAATCCCTCAACGGGGTGCTTACTTCGTTGTCCCGCTTTGTGGCAAAATCTGCCCAACACGCCCTTCCTTTCTTCAAGCTCTTGCGGAAAGAAGCAGTGTTTGAATGGATCGAGGAATGTGAAACATCCCTCCTTCACTTGAAGCAAGCTCTGTCGAAACCGCCCGTATTATCACGACCAGACACTGGGAAAGTCTTGTTCCTATACCTCGCCGTCACTGCCGAGGCTGTTAGCGCCGTTCTCATTCGCGAGAATCCTGGCAGACAAAAGCCAATATACTTCACGAGCAAAGCATTGCAGGACCCAAAGTTGCGATATCAATAGATAGAGAAGGTAGCATTAGCCCTCGTCAATGCTGCCAGACGACTGAGACACTATTTCTTGGCTCACACGATCGTGGTAAGAACGGATCAGCCCATAAAGCAATTACTGGGACGACCAGACATGGCAGGAAGAATGCTCAAATGGTCATTGGAACTGTCCGAGTTCGACATCTAGTATGAAAGCAGGAAAGCTCTTAAGGCCTAAGCTCTGGACGATTTCGTAGCGGAAATGACGTTCTCAGACTCCCCGATCCACATAGCAAACAGATGGACCATCTATGTAGACGGAGCATCCAGCTCGACCGGCAGCGGGGCAGGGGTAATTTTGGAGAAGGACGAAGGGACCATAGTCGAGGCTTCTCTCACATTGTCCTTTCCCACGTCGAACAACCAGGCCGAGAATGAAGTCTTCCTCGCTGGTTTGCGCATAGCCGAAGACCTAGGGGCTGAAGAAATCATCATCTGCACGGACTCTCAGATCGTAGCCCTCCAGATATCAGGAGAATATCAGACAAAAAACGACAGTCTCTCTGAATACCTAGCCCTGGTCAAGGGAAAAATGGCGAGGTTCAGAACGGTAGAAGTGAGACATGTTCCACGCGAACATAACGTGCGAGCAGCCATCTTGTCCAAACTAGCAAGCACTAAGAGAAAAGGCGGAAACAGGTCAGTCATCCAAGAGATACTTCCCCGGTCCAGCATCGATAAGGGATCCTCGACCCTACACGTACACGCGATTGGGGACAGCGATTACTGGGTGACACCCGTGTACAACTACCTCACCAGGGAAGAGCTTCCGGATGACCCCAAGGAAACCAGCACCATCAGACGAAGAGCTTGCTCGTACGTCATCCTTGAAAACAAACTCTATCGACGAGGCTTCTCCATCCCACTGCTCAAATGCATAGAGGAGGAAGTTATCCCTCACGTATTACGAGAAATCCACGAAGGCATTAACGCCCAGCACCTATGAGGAAGGTCCCTTGCCCGCAAGGCCCTCCGAGTAGGGTATTATTGGCCAACCATGCAGCACGATGCCAATGAGCATGTGAAGAGATGCGACAAATATCAACGGCACACGGATATGCACCTAGCTCCACCTAACGAACTGAAAAGCATGACCTCCCTGTGGCCATTCGCCTAGTTGGGCCTAGACATCCTAGGACCCTTCGTGACGGGGTCTAGCCAAAACAAATACCTGATAGTGGGCGTAGACTATTTCACAAAGTGGATAGAAGCAGAAGCCTTAGCAAAGATAACAACACTTAACATTCTGCGCTTCTACAAGCGGAATATCCTTGCCTATTTTGGGATTCCCCAAGCAATTGTCACGGACAATGGAACGCAGTTCACGGACAAGAAGTTCCAAGACTTTGTCGCCCATCTCAGAACAAAACAACATTTCGCTTCTGTAGAACATCCCCAGACCAACGGGCAGGCAGAAGCAGCCAATCGTGTCATTCTTCGTGGCCTCAAGCGAAGACTGGATGAAACAAAGAAAGCCTGGGTCGAGGAGCTCCACAGCGTCTTATGGGCGTACTTCACCACTCCTTAGTCTACCACCGGGGAAACACCTTTCCGCTTAGCATATGGCACGGAGGCTGTTATACCCATTGAAATTCACGTACCGTCCAGGAGGACCGAATCACCTCTAGACGAGGAAATGAATGACGAAGCAATAAGAGAGGAGCTCGACCTTGTCGAGGAAATCCGAACAGGAGCAGCCCTCGGCGAAGCATCTCTTAAGCAAAAAATAGCAATCAGGCACAACGCTAAAGTCTTACGACGAGAGTTCGATGTGGGCAGCCTTGTCCTGCGAAGAAACCACAAGGACTCTCGCAAAGGCAAACTAGCAGCCAACTGGGAAGGGCCGTACAAAGTCCGTGCCAGAACGGAGAACGGTGCCTACTTCCTCGAGACCCTCAACGGGGATGAAATCCCTCGACCATGGAACGCTGAAAAACTTAAGCAGTACTACAGCTAAAGTCACAATAGGCTTCCTCGCGTCAAAGGACCACCTAACGGTCATCATGCTCGTTCAGGTACAAACGATGCATACGCACAAAGTGGAATCCCGCTCAAGTAAATGAGCCGGAGCTCTGCTCGTCGACGGTCCTCAATCGAGCATCGCCTTCGCCCAGGTACCACGATTGGCAGAACCCCAGCTCGCGATGGGACGTTCACGCCGCGACCTCAGGCCTCAATCGCGACCTGAGATCCGCAACCTCGCCAGGACCTTCCCCGGCTATTCGACCAGTTCTCCACACTGGCGAATTCACACACAACGAGCAATCTTTCAAAAGAAAGCTCTGTTAACAGACACACCCTCCGACGGGCAGTCATACATGCACCGCTAATGTAAAGCACAACAATATAAACAAAAATCATATAAGTAACAAAACCGGCCAACATAAACCGGACATAAAGTAAAAAAGGGGCACAAGGGCCAAAGATTGTACGAATTACATAAAAAGGGGGCCACGCCCCCCCAAATCAAATAAAATTACAACAAACCACGAGCATCCACAGCCAACGAGCAAAACACTCCACTTCCCCAGGACTGTACGCTATCCTTAAGTCATCACCTCCACGCTCGGAAGTAACGACTTGAGGGACTACTGTTCTGGACTGGGCCAACGGCCATGTGCGACCCAATCCATGATTGCTACAGTAACGGCCCAAACGCTTGGATCCAGTCCATTAAGGGGACAAAAGTACCCTTTTGCCCCTACAACGGGTCACAGACTGCTCAGTCCTGCCCGGAATTATTGCCCGTCACACACGAACTAAAACTCCCCGACAGCTGACGAACAAATGCCCGCAACTACCTTCCTGTCCGGTATAACGGCTAGTTTGGGCATCCTGCCCGTCATAACGGCTAGTTTGGGCAGTTACCTATTCTTCAGGGAAACAGTTATTTCGCCCTGAAAATAGGACTGTTGGCCACGCGCTGGGGAACATTATATAAACCCTCTCATTCGAGAGGGTCAGGTATCAAATATTCATCCTAAGAATACACTTTGTACTTGCCCCTTTTCTCTGACCCTTTCTTACTTGAGCGTCAGAGTGCTTTGCAGGTACACCCCCCTCATCTCCTCATCAACATTCCGAGCACCTTGCCCATCTGACGACCACCATACGTGGACCTGTTCGAATACTCCGGATCAAATCCCATTAACAATGCACCTAAAAATTAAAACTTTTTTTAAAAATCAAACAGAATTGAAATTTTCTCATAACCCATTATGAGTTATGCTGAATATTATAGCTGCAACAAAAATTAAGCAACTTAGAGTAATAATTTGGGATAAAAATTGAATCTTTATGATAAAAAAGTGTAAGAAGAGTATCCAAGAGCATAAATTCTTAGAAAGATCTCCATCTTCTTTTTCACTTACCACAACCCACAAGTAGGTCTCCATTTTCTTCTTCATTTGAAATCAAAACCACAACCCATAAACATATCTACATCTTCTTCGTGAACTGAAAAATCCACAACCCACAAAAACCATTAAGCCGATATCCATAAAAACATGGTCATGAAGCAATAAATCATTTGTTGGTTGAAGAAACTTATGCATGTTTCTGGAAAAAAATACACAAACACAAAACCGCTCACAATAAACTTGTCAGGAAAATGAAAAATAATCGTAAACATTATTTCAAGTGAAACCTAATAAAAAATTGATGAAAAAAATATAAATTATTTCCTCAACAATAATAAATGGATGCTACACATACCTGTTATGGGAAAAAAGCGATTACGAGGGGAATGAGAAAACAAAAGGAGAACAAAGAAGAAAGACGTAAAAATAAAAGATTTTTAGATATTGTTGATCTACCTATTAAGATTAGAGAAAAGGGTTTAATAACACAAAAATGAAAACAAAAAATGAAAAGGATTTGAAAAAGAAAATCAGAACCTTAAAGTACTATAAGAAATTATACCAGTATTGAGAAGAAGATGATGAAGTCTCATAAAGAAGAAGATGACGATTGAAGAGCGGTATTGGAAATTTTTTTTGCAGAGAATAATGAAGGGTTGAGAGAGAGAAGATGGATGGAAACAACTGAAACAATTAATAATAGTACAAAATACTCCCTCCGTCCCACAATGAGTGACCCATTTGGAATAAAATGGTGTCCCAAAATATACGACCCATTTCAATTTTCAATGCAACTTTTTCTATTTTACCCTCTAATTAATATTACTTTCACCATTTCCAATACATCATAAGGGTATTTTAGTAAAAATATCATTCTCTCTTTTATTTATTCCTTTTTTCTTAATCGGTGTGAAAAGTCAACTGAGCCACTCATTGTGGGACGGAGGGAGTAATGATTATTAGGGTTAATATTTTAGTACCCATTTTGCAATTGAAAACAACAAATGCATTAAATGCAGTAGAAGCAACGAAAAATCAAACCAAGCATTACAATTACAAATCAGAAAATAAAAAAGCCACGTGTTGGTTGGTTAGGACAACCACTTGAAAGTTTGAGAAGACAGAGGGGCAATTTGGTATTTTCCCTAACCATTTAAGTTCTTATATGTAAGATTAACATTTAAACTTGACCATTTATTTTGGTATACTACTGAATTGAATATTTATTTATCGAAGAAAGTACTAATGAATGAATTGAATATTTTTATAGGAGACAACTTCTCTATCTTTTGGTAATAGATAGAGAAGTTGTCTCCTATAAAACATACAGTACAAGTAAAGAAATGCAGAAAGTAACGTGTTCGTCAGGTCATTAATAAAAAGTAGGATTTATTTTTTTTTGTTGGACTGCAGAAAACAGATGTCAGATTCCTCTCACGGAAAAAATAGCGTTTTCTTTAGAGCCATTGAATTTTCACAATAATGAAAGCTACACTACACACTACTCTCTCTACTCTCCTCTGCTTCTCTGCAATATTTACTCTCTCCGTATTTATCTGACCTCTTTCACATGACTACCCTGCAACCAAACTAACTGACAAAACACACCATCCTCTTCCATTATTCAATTTTATTTACTTCTACTATTATTACTAGTTTACTACTGTATTTTCTAATTCCACAAAACCCTCTCTCTCTCTCTCTCTCACTATTTCATTCGCATTTTATTTGTTTTTACCCCTTTTCTTCTCTTACTCATTTTACTATACTGGCTCTCCCAACTATGGAAGCTTTTACCTTACTCAAATACTGGCGAGGTACTGGTCTTGTTGGACTTTCGCCTTCCTCTGAAACCACCACCACCACCACCACCATCCTCTCCGCCGTATCTCAAAACGACAACAACGCAACCAGTGAAAGCGACGACGACGACAGCAACGACGACGAAGGTCCTTTTTTCGACTTAGAGTTTACTGCACCTGACGAAGAAAATCATCTTTCTGAACAACCAAACCCTAACAACGAACCACATGAAGATGAAGATGAAGATGAAGATGAAGAAGAAGAAGAATCCGATGATGGTGGTGGTGAGTTTAAGATAACACTCTCCCCTTCAAGTAACGAACGAAATGATGCAAATCTTTCTCTGTCTCCTTCGGAGGATATACAGATAGTTGAGCTGAAACCTTCTTCTTTCCTTCTCAACAACCCTTCCGAACCTAACTCCAAACCTCAGTTCACTGCTTCATTGCTTAAATCTGCAACAAAGTTTCGCGTCTTCATGTCTGGACTTAAGAAACCCAAAAACGATTCTGTGATAACACAGAAGAAGCAAAAACCAAATAGAATCAAATTCAAAATTGAAGAAGTCCCTATTGTTTCACTTTTCACTAGAGACAACAGTTCCAAAGGAAACATCAACAACAACAACAAATCTCAATCGAGCCAGAACCAGAATCAGAAAGTAGAACATGAAGCATTATCACCGTTGGAAGAGAAACGTTTCTCCAAGGAAGTAGTTATGCACAAGTATTTGAAAATGGTGAAGCCTCTATATATTAGAGTTTCTCGTAGGTACAGTCATGGTGAAAAAGAAGGAAAGTTTGGTTCTGCTTCTACTGACAACAAGGTTGAAGGTGAAGTAGCAACGGAAGGGGAAACCGTTGCTGAAAGTGAAGATAACAAAGCAAAGAGTACTCAGAATCAGAGCCTGAAACAGGGGAATATTCCGGCAGGGCTTAGAGTTGTATACAAACATTTAGGAAAAAGCCGTTCAGCGTCGTCGGCGGTAGCAGCTTCACCGCCGGCGTTAGTGTCGTCTAAACGCCGTGATGATTCACTTTTACAGCAGCAAGATGGGATTCAAGGAGCCATTTTACACTGCAAAAGATCCTTCAATGCCTCCAGAGGTAAATAAATCAGATTCTTTTTTTTTTATTTTATTTAAAATTTGATACTTGTTGTAATTATTATTTTTAAATAAATTTTTGTAGTAATAAATTAAAATGAGTATTTTTTTTTAATAGAGTGTGAATCATCTTCTCAACTATCACAAGAATTGTCAAGGAAATCTAGTGACAATGTGTTTCAGGTTGAAGATAAAGAAAAATGTTAGCCTTTAGCATTTTCTTTAGAAGATTAAGATTTAGATTTTGCACTACATAGTGGAGAGAAATAGTCAAAGTAGAGAGTTATGGGCATGTAGCATGAAGAAAAAGCTCTTTCTTTTGGTGAATGCTTCTTCTTTTAGTTTACCTTGGTAGTGTAAATTGTAAAGCTCTTCTTTTCAATAAAGTGAAGGAAGAATCATATCTTTTCTGTTATGTAATGTAATTTAATTTTAATGTACTGTTCCTATTCTTCTTTTGTTCTTTTGTTTTTTTCATATCTATGTGTAGTGTAGTTAGTTATAACCCAAGATTCAATCATACATGATAAACCATAAGTGGAAATTGTTTTGGTAGCATCATTCAATTCAATTCATTAATTTCATATGTTTTTTATTAGGCTTGTTGGTATTTTAGGGCATTGTTAGTTGGTCATGATGTTGGTAGAGAGAGAAACAGGATAATGAAGAAAATTTTGTTCAAGTATAAATAATAATTGGTGTTGAATTGATAAAGTTAAAACTTTTTATTAATAATATGGAGAATCATAGTTACTTGAGAGAAAGTGAAAATGTGGTCAGAGAAGTGGGAAAGAAAGATGGAGACATGAGCAGTGAAAGTGTGATTTTCTTTTTGGATAGATGAAAGAGAGAAAAAAAGTGTGTCTGACCTTAGAGGGTTGAAATGGAATTTTTTTACATTGGAGAGTGGAAAATGCAAGAGTTCCATCATCACATGTGTCATTGGTGAAAGTGAAACAATGTTGTTTTCTTTTTTCTTTGATCAATTAATTATTAATTTCGGTGCAATGATACTTTGTGCCTGAAACATCGTAGGATATTCAATTTGTCTTTTTGTGTTACATTTGGACTTGGTCCTACAAAATTACATGTTGGTATTTTTGGGCCCATTTGTTGAAGTTTAGACCTATATGAAAACCTATTCATCATTGAAACAAGATTAATTATACAATAAATCCAGAACATGTTATACTTCATAGAGTCTTAAAGTGAAGCACGTTTGAGGATGATTGATGGGGAATGATGGAGAGGATGAGGACATATTTGACTTTTGATAGTTGAATTGATTGTGTTTTTGGTTTATTGGTGATTTAACCTACGCTGGTTGATGGTTGTTTTCTCCTGGTTGTTGTGATGTTAGGATAGTTGATGGTTGATGGTTGATATCTCCAATATTGAACAAGAACGTTTTCTACACGTGACATTGTATCCTAATGCGGTTTTAACTAAATTTTTTTGTTGTAGTTATAACAAATTCTTAGAAAATAATGAGTAGTTGAGTTAAGAATCATACAAAAAGGATTTAAGGAAATATATATAAATTTTAAAAACAATATATTTTCGAGTTTCAGCGTTCCTAGACTAGTCATAAGTGACGAAGGATCTCACTTCATATCTAGGATCTCACATCATATCTAAAATATTTACAAAAGTATGGAGTACGACACCGAATAGCTACCCCTTATCATCCACAAACTAGTGGCCAAGTCAGGGTCAGTCTAACTCATTTAGAGGTCTAAAGAAATTTTTAAAATGAGACATTCAAAATAAATAAATAAAATCAAATTTTGTATTTGAGAAGAGTTGAACTAAAGACCTAAAAATATGGGGCCTCTATTCTACCACCTCAACAATGAAATTTTATGTAAAAAATATGTCATTTGAAATATTTGGGTCGCCTTACCCTTGGGCCTGCCCTAGGCCAACTAGAAATTTCCAACAGAGAGATTAAACAAATATTTGAGAAAACAGTTGCCACCTCTAAGAAAAACTGATCTGCTAAGCTTCCAGAAGCACTATGGACCTATAGGACAACCTGCAAAACACCCATAGGAACTACACCTTTCAAACTTGTGTATGAAAAATTCGGTCATCTTCCAGTTGAGCTTGAACACAAAGCATATAGGACCGTCAAGACCCTGAATACGAATTACATGACTGCTAGCGGAAAATGAATTTTAAATCTGCATAAGTTAGATGAGTTAAGGATAGATGATTATGAGAATGCCCAAATCTATAAAGAACTAACCAAGAAATGGAATGACAAGTGAATCACTAGGAGAAAATTAGAAACTGGGGAGCTAGTGCTTCTTTTCAACTCTAGATTGAGACTCTTTCCAAGGAAGCTCTGTTCCCGATGGTTGAGACCGTTCGAAGTAACAAAAGTAATGCAATCTGGTGCAAATGAAATATGGAGTAAATTAACCTGGCCGTTCATAGTGAATGGGCAAAGGCTTAAGCACTACCATAGTGAAGAGGTAATAGATTACTATGCTAGTTTGAAACTAGATTAGCCACCTGCTAGTCCATCTGAAGAATGAATTTAAAACACGTCGAGCTAACGACGTAAAACAAAGCGTTGTGTGGGAGTCAATCCACATATTTATTTCTTTCAATTTTCTTTCCCCAATAAAATAAGCGTCGAAATTAAACCTTGTTGAACATCACTAACATTGTTTATGTTTCACTTTCAGGCCACATTCATTCTCCATAGCATTTTTCTACTAAAAATTATTTCACAATGCAGCACTTTGACAGCCAAAGGATCGTATTCAAGAATGACACCCAGAGGAGGCGCTATAAGACTTGTCACAAAGAACTATTTCTCTGACCATGTATCCTGACTTCTAATGCCTTGCATTATTAGGCCTAAGAGACATCCTTAGGTATATGTTCAATCTGATTGGCTGGGACCAGTTCTCAGTTGCACAACACCCCACCTACAAGAATTTCACACTTGAGTTTCTTAACCCCTTAAATTACTATCTTGATTGAAGAATAGATAGAGATAGGGGCAGAACTGTTTTCAGCTGTTTGGGCATAACTATCGCTTTAATCATTATGAAATAGGCGAATTACTAGGATTTCAGACTGACCGAGATGCCTTCACTGAGGTGCCCAATCACAACTTCATGCAATATGAACTTGATAATTGCTGGGGTAGCATCACCATGGAAGCACCACCTGATCCTGAAAGGATGAATGATACCCTTATCCATAACCTAACTATTAGGTACTTTCAGATGGTTTTAGCACAAACCCTCTTCGGAAAGAATGATAACACAAACACCATCAGTAAATAATAGCTATTTATCATGTTCAGTGTTTTCCAATCCCGCCCCGTCCATTCTGCAACATTCTTGCTTGACAATCTGGACACAATAGCAAAGTCAACAAGAGGCAATATTTTTGTAGGCGGGATTGTCACTTTCATAGCCTTATCTGTAGGTTTTTGTAACCAAGTAGCACACCTAGTCCCTCTAGGAAGTAACTCCCTGGTAGATATCGAACACTGCTTAAATAGACAATTGGTGAGAGTTAGAAGGCTAAATGAATTCCACAAATTGATTAATAATGAAGTTGTCCATTACTTTTTCCTTCGAAACCATGAACAAACAAGGGTCCACAACCGTGATAACTGGCTTTACCTATTGAAAGTCCAGGGAAAGGCGCCTACACCACCTTAAACCCCTCATGCACCTGAATAACACCCACCTCCTCTATCAGATGTCCCTTTTTTCATCTTCTTCTGCAGGTCTTCCCTGTCCACAGGGGAATAATGTTGATTATGAGCTCAGCATCCTCAAACGTGAAGTCACCGTTGTCCACCAAGAAATACAAAATCAAACAGATTGAATGGTAGAGCAGATGGACCACATGTATCAAGAAGTCTATTCCTTACGCAGAGCATTGGGTCTGACAACCAGACACTAGGGCATGTGATTCTTCCAAAGGTTTTTTCCTTTCCTTGTTACCACTTTCAAGAAAACATTGAGGCCAATGTTCAGTTTAAGTGTGAGGAGGAATTATTTTCCCACTTTTCAGTTATCATTATCGTTGTTTTTCCAATTATGTTCAGTTGTCGAGCTATCGACGTTAAACAAAGTGTTGTATGGGAGGCAACCCACATATTTTTATGATGTTCCTTTTAATTTAATATCTTTCTTTATTTTTAATCTTAATTCAATTTAATCATTTTTCTTTAAGTATTCTCTATTTTAAGCCTATTTCTCTAGTAAAAATTTCAAAATTATGCTTCATAATGCCTTAAGTGGAACCAAAACACAAGGATAGCTCCTAAAAATCCACTTGAAACATAACATGAAGGTCAATGGCATTCACAATGTGGGTATGACGTTCTCCATGAGTTTCAAACACTTAAAGGCGCCCTTTTATAACTGATGGCATTCACCATGGTTTCATGGCGTCCATCATGAACCTTGAATGCGCCCAATTTCTTAAAATCTGCCCTTATGCACTTTGACCTCTAACCTTCTAACTTCCACCCGCTCAATTTACTTTCCAACTTCCACCCACTCACATTTACTTTTCTCTCTTTCCAAAACCTTTTCAAAACCTTCAAACTTCCAATTTTCCTTCTTCCAAACTCCATTATCCCACCTCTATATAAACCCAAACTCTTACTCAACCTCCATACCTCTCATTCTAGCATTCTTACTCACAAAAGCAAATTCTCTCAACACCACATCCAACTTTTAACAATGGATCAAAGAAGAGATGTTGACTACATGGGCATTGTGTTTCGGGATGGAAATCAGAAAAAGCGCTACAAAACTCTATTCAACCGAACGATTTTTCCCATGAGGTATGTCGATGACTCTTGTTTACGTAATCTAGGATTATATGATAGTGTCCATTGGATGTTAGGTAGGTTAGGATTATCTCACTTCTATGCACAAAAATACCACACCTATGTGAGGCCCACCTTAGAATTTCTAAGCTCTATTTCTTACACTACTCAGTTGGTGAGTGCTACCACTGTAGGGACGACCAGCTTTAGAATGTTTCATTAAGAGTATGAATATAACTAAAACACTATAGTTGACCTGATGCATTTCCCACACGGTGAGGGTGTTGTTCGTGAGACACCTTTAAATACGAAGTGGGCACATGAATTTGGTCGTTTTTGGGAACAAATGACAGGTAACCTTGCTGATAGTTTTGAGGGGAATAAAGCAACTCATATCTACAACCCGATCATTAAATACTTTTGCCAAATGTTAGCACATTCCATATTTGGCCAGGAAAATAATGGGAAGGTAAATGCCAAGTGTCGCTCCCGAGGATTTACATCCATGGTACAAACGCGAAAGTGGCGTAGAAAACAGAGTCGCCAGCAATGTGTATTTATCCCAAGAGAGGGAAAGAAAACACTGCGTAAACCTGAGGAAAAGGAAAAGCATGGTCTCACGACCAAGAGAAACGGGTAAGGGAGTCGGTTACGCGAGGGGAAGGTGTTAGCACCCCACGCGTCCATCGTACTCGATGGGTTCCACGTTTGTTATCTCGATCAAAGGGTGTCGTCATCTGGAGCTCCACTGCTACTGGAAATGAGAAGAAACAGGAACAGAAAGGAACAAAGAAATGAAGAAGAAAAGAAAAAAAGAAGTGACTCGATAGGACATCGCTCGTCCTACGCCTACGTATTCCCTCGTGCAATGGGAAAGTCAGAGTCAACGTAGTTCGGACACGAACTAAGGGGGGAAGTTGGTCGCCAAGACATCGCCGTCTTGTGCCTACGTATCCTCAATCGGACTAGAGAAAGGAAATTAGAGCAGTCGTAGTTCGACCTAACGAGGTCGGTCAGTGTTTTTATGAGCGACGTTAAGTTCGCGTCCGGCAGTTAGGGTCGATGCCTGTTTGCGACGAGACGGAAGTAACGTGCCCTTTTCTAAAAATGATTTGAGATTAACGATCCCGAAGGACGAAAAAGGTTTGAGTTTGTTTTTGTGTTTTTTAGACAGAAATGGATTGAAGTTAGTTTGTAACTTGCATTGCACCGAAGTCTATGAGGTAGGAACGAATGTTTAGTAAATCGTTCCAAGATGGAACGCCCACCAAACACTCTAGAAAAATGAGAGGAAACCCCTCATTCCTCACTTCCCACATGCAAGGCTCATGCGCAATACACGTTAATTTTATTAAGTATTTTAGAAGTGTTATGAGATAAGAAAAGAAGAAGACTCAAAGGAAAAGAAAACACTAAGGGGAATTATATCCTAATGTTGTCATGCAAAAGGTGGCCCTATAGTTGAGTTTGAAAGGGGAAACATCTACCTAAGTTAGCATGCATAGGGAAGCCTAATGCTAATCCTACTCCAAGCTTAATCGAAAATTAAGTTGGACTAGGTAGCTCTAAGGGAGTGAATCTAAAACTTAAACAAGTCTTGAGATTCAAGGGAAGGAAAGAGTGAACGAGATGAAGAAGGAAAGAAGAAAATGAGCAAAAACAGCAGCTACAACAGCGCATCTGCAACAACACAACAGTAAAAAGCAGCACACAAGCAAGACAGCTTTCCACATCTCACAATTCAGCACAAAGATAGGTGTAAAATGTCAACCAGGAGCACATACAACATCATACATGCATATAGACGGTAGTAGAAACAGGGCAGCATATGATTCGCTTGAATACAACTCAAACATGGAAAAGCAAGCATGCATCAAGCATTACATTTCACAATTAATCATGATCACAATCACGTCATACACCATGGTACACAATACTTGAATTCATCATGAAAGAATGCACATCAATTGATAATGGACAAATCAAAACAAACATGCATCTCATGAAGTTAAGTGCAAGCAATCATGTTCAAACAAACAACTCCAGCAACATCAACAACAAGTCACAATCAACATGCTCAAGAAGTGTGTGATATGTGTCCATCGCATCGGGAATGCAACATCGCAAACATTATCATAAACGATAAAAACCCAAGAGTCGCGTGTCGGAAAATTGTGCACATACAATGGTGTGAGGTGCAACATCATCAAAACAGTCATTAGATGAGTATCATATCAATCAATGAAGATTAAAAGTGAAACGGGATCGGAACATGCTAAAAAATGCACAAAAAACACACTCTGCAGCAGTGTTAATCGATTAACCAATTGCAGTGCAATTGTGTTAATCGATTAATAGCCCTGAATACGCACATTTTGCACTGGTTAATCGATTAACCTAATTGCACTGCAATTGGTTAATCGATTAACACTGTAAAATCAGCACAAAATCAGTTTGAAAAATCACTTCCAGCAGCAAAAGCATTATCCAATCATCTCCAATAATCATGTAATCAACAATGAACGAAAATTAAGTTCAGAAACAACATTCAAACATCATTTAAATTCAATAATCATCAACATCCACAATCAAGATCAACCAAATGAATCAAAACATATCAAAATTCATGGATCTACATTGTATAAGTTGTAATTAAGCTAAAATGAGTATGGATATGAAATTAACCGACCTACAAAGCTGAGATTTGCTTTGGTAAGTGTTGTAAACAGAAATGGATGAATTCAAGTAGAGAAATCCAAGATCTACAAGCTTCTTGCACTCAAAAGTTGAAGATCCAAGCAAATAAGCAACAACGCTCCAAAATCACTTCCAAAAATCACTTCTGAAAATTCAGAACCAGATCCAAACGAAAATCCAAATTGAAAAGCTGAAATGTAGTGATGATGAGAGGCTTTAGCTCAAGAATTAACAAGTTCCAATGAAGAACTTGTTAATCTTTGAAAGAGAGCTTTGAGTGTGGTTGAAAAATGGAGGTTGAGAATGAAAAAGTGAGAGAGAATTGAGAGAATTCTGAAAATTGGGAGTGAAAATATGATCTAGGTCTTTGAGGTTTGGAATGAATTGGTTTAAATAACCCCTAGGTTAGGAGTTAAGTTTGGGTTTGGAGTGAGGTTAAGTGAGTGGAAATTGGGATGAAATGTGAATTAGGAAAGGAAATGTGGAACTGGAGTGGAAAGAATTTGAATTTTTGAATGGAAAATCAACTCTCTAGATCCTTCTACTGATGTTTAGAATTAAAATGGGTGATTAGAAATTGGATTAAAAAGAAACAACTCTGAAAATGCAACATTTGGGCAAAATTCACAATGGTTAATCGATTAACCTAATTGCACTGCAATTGGTTAATCGATTAACACATTCAAAATTTGAATTTTTGCGCCAAAAGGAGGGAAACTTGGATATTCGCCTGGTTCTGCCCGTTCTGAACCATGAGAGACCTATGAAACTTGCCATTTGATATTACCACTAGAATACACTTGAAATATGCCGTGAAATGTTTTTTCCGCACTCGGATTAAACTGCTGATAACAACTGCCTGGTGCTGAATAACTGATCAAAAATTGACTGCCAAATTTCTGACCATCCAGTCATTTAATGAGCAAAATAAATGCTCAAAAAGACTTGGAAAGCTATCTGCTTGGCTCTAAACACTATTAAAAATCATACTGGAACTGATGATGTCGTGAGCTGTTGAAAGAAATACGTTGATCCCATGCCCAAAAGAAGTATGCAAATGCAGAAATGACAATGCAAATGAAATGAAGCATAAGCCAAAAAGGTTAGCAACACTAGGGCAAATTTTGTGGTGTTACACCAAGGAGTTATTTTATATTCATAGATTATTTGAACCCACAAGAGTTAATTTTGCCTCGTTTATGCTAGCGCATATGCAAGCATTTTGCACTGCTAAAAAGGGGCATATCTCAATTGAAGGAGTGATTACCTCCATAGCATGCGCCATAGGCTTAGAAGCGGAGCTTTCTATACTTGGTCATATACCCACACTTTCCCTTGATATTCTTGCATGCCGCCATATGCGGTTGATTAAAAATATAAGAGATGTGAAATATTCTCTGATGATTAGTAACAAAGAGGTTCCTAGTGTTGTTTTACCATACCCAAACCGCATAAATGTGAAAAATAGGGCAAATTGGATTTATAATTTGAATGCAGTTACTGAAGATGGAGTGGTGCCCATGGACATTCTTGGAAATGTTAATGCAGGAGGTGACCTTGATGAAGAATATGATTAGAGAGAGCAAGACTCTCATGTGCATGAGCCACCCCCACATCATTCCCCCATATTCCTGATTCACCTGCACACACCACACCACACCACATTTTTCTGACCATTTTGCAAGTACTTCTACCAGAGCCGCACATACTGCACTTAATGATATGCTTCACGAGGTGCGCGCCCAGAATGTCATTGATGCTAAGCATGACATCATATTTTCTGCCATGTATCGCTAACAAACATATATGATACAACATGTGCATTAAATGCAGACACAACATATCATCAAGTGACGGTTGATGCATATGATATACCTAACTTGATCAAATACCCAATTGTGTCTGCATTTGATGCATATGTTCAAGTATGATGCATATGATCAAGTATGATGCATATACCCAAATTGATTTAACCAAAATAAATGTTGTTGAAAAAAAATATCTAAATGCATCATACTTGATCATATAATGCTCAAGGCCAAGGATGAGGCAGATTTTGATCTTTATCATCCAAGTTCTTATTTTCCTTTTCCCACTTTTATCGAAACATTGAGGAGAACTGCTTCCATACCATATACCAGTGAGAAAGGAGTTGCCCCAGTTGATGTACGTACTGAAGTACGATAACCATGTAAAGCATAAGGCAACATCTCATGCCAGTCTTTATAGGTCACTACCATTTTCTGCACAATCTTCTTGATGTTCTTATTTGCCACTTCAACAGCCCCATTCATCTTCGAACGATAGGGAGAAGAGTTGTGATGTTCAATCTTAAAGCTCTGACATAGCTCCTTCATCATCTTGTTATTCAAATTTGAACCATTATCAATAATGATTCTCTCCGGGACTCCATACCGACAGATGATGTCCTTCTTAATAAATCTGGCTACCACTTGTCTGATGACATTGGCAAAGGAAGCTGCTTCCACCCACTTCGTGAAATAATCGATGGCGACCAAAATGTAACGATGCCCATTGGAAGCAGTAGGTTCAATCTTTCCGATCATATCAATGCCCCACATGGAAAAAGGCCAAGGTGATGACAATACATTCAGAGGAGTAGGCGGTACATGCACCTTATCAGCATAAATCTAGCATTTATGACATTTCTGGGCGTATTTGAAACAATCAGATTCCATAGTCATCTAATAATACCCCGCTCTCAACAGTTTTCTGGCCATAGCATGCCCACTGGCATGGGCACCGAAAGATCCTTCATGGACTTCTTCCATCAACAGGCCTGCCTCGTGTTCATCAACACAACGTAGCAAGACCATGTCAAAATTCCTTTTGTATAACACATCGTCTTTTGTCAGAAAGAAATTTCCCGCCAGCCTCCTCAGAGTTTTCTTACCTTTGGTGGACGCGCCCCTTGGATACTCCTGACTCTTCAGAAAAACCTTAATATCATGATACCAAGGTTTGCCATCTGACATATCTTCAATTGCAAACACAAAAGCTGGTCTGTCCAGACACATGATTCTGATCGAAGGAGTTTCATTCCAACGATTCATCTGATACAGTGAAGATAACGTTGCCAACGCATCTGCCATCTAATTCTCCACCCCAGGTATATGATGGAAATCGACTCTGTCAAAGAACGGTAACAACCTTCTGGCATAGTTGTTATAAGGCACCAAGTTCGCTTGACGAGTTTCCCATTCACCTGTAATCTGATTAACCACCAACGCGGAATCACCATAAACATCGAGGTTCTTGATTCTCAAATCAATTGCTTCTTCTAAACCCATGATCCATGCTTCATACTCCGCCTCATTGTTGGTGCATATGAACGCTAATCGGGCAGTGAAAGGTATATGAGAACCTTTCGGAGTTGTAATGACTGCCCCAATTCCGTTACAGTATGAATTAACAGCCCCATCAAAAACCAGTTTCCATTGGGACCCAATTTCTGGCCCTTCATCAGGTAGAGGCTCTTCACAGTCTTTCATCTTCAGATACATAATATGCTCATCAAGAAATTCAAACTTCATCGGTTGATAATCCTCAATTGGTTGTTCAGCGAGATATTATGACAGAACACTTTCCTTAATGGCTTTTTGGGAAACATATTGAATATCGTATTCTGTCAGAACAATCTGCCAACGGGTTATTCTACCAGAAAGCGCCTTCTTTTCAAACACATACTTAATTGGATCCATCTTCGAAATCAAGAGGGTTGTGTGGTTTAACATATACTGCCTCAAACGCTTAGCTGCCCAAGCGAGCGCACAACATGTTTTCTCCAGCATCGAGTACCTTGACGCACAATCAGTAAACTTTTTACTCATGTAGTAGATGGCATGCTCCTTTCTACCTGACTCGTCATGTTGACCGAGCACACACCCCATTGAGTTCTCAAGAACCGTAAGATACATAATCAATGGCTTCCTGGCACTGGCGGCATAAGGACCGGAGGTTCCTGGAATATTCTTTTATTTTTTCAAACACCTTTTGACAATTTTCGTTCCACCTGACCTCTTGATCTTTTCTTAGCAACTTGAATATCGGTTCACACGTGGCTGTAAGATGAGAGATGAATCTAGCAATGTAGTTCAACCTCCCTAGGAAACCACGAACCTCTCTTTCTGTTCTTGGCTCAGGCATTTCTTGAATGGCTTTTACTTTAGCAGGGTCAACCTCGTTACCTTTTTCGCTGACAATAAACCCAAGTAGCTTTCCAGACCTCACCCCGAAGGTGCACTTGTTCGGATTCAACCTCAGTCTGAACTTTCTCAACCTTTCAAACAATTTCTGAAGATTAACCAGATGTTCTTCCTCCGTCTGTGACTTCGCAATTATGTCATCAACATAGACCTCGATCTCTTTGTAAATCATATCATGAAAGAGAGTCACCATCGCCCGCTGATATGTTGCCCCAACATTTTTCAATCCAAAGGGCATCACTTTGTAACAGAATGTTCCCCACGGTGTTATGAACGTCGTTTTCTCCATGTCCTCTGGGGCCATCTTGATTTGGTTATACCCAGAGAAGCCATCCATGAAGGAAAACACAGAATATTGAGCGGTGTTATCCACTAACACGTCAATGTGAGGAAGCGGGAAGTCGTCTTTTGGGCTTGCTCTATTCAGATCTCTGTAATCAACGCACATCCTGACCTTTCCATCCTTCTTAGGTACAGGTATAATATTAGCAATCCATGGAGGATAATTCGTTACAGCAAGAAACCCAACATCTAACTATTTCTGAACCTCTTCTTTAATCTTGACAGACATTTCCGGTTTCGTCCTTCTCAGCTTCTGCTTAACTAGAGCACATCCTTCTTTGAGCGGCAGTCGGTGTACCACGATATCAGTGTCGAGCCCAGGCATGTCTTGGTAAGACCAGGCGAAGATATCCACATACTCTCGGATCATTTCAATCAATCTCCTCTTAACAGAGTCTTCCAAAGCAGCCCCAATCCGTACCTCTTTCTTTGCGTCCTCGGTTCCCAAGTTAACAACCTCGATTTCCTCCTGATGAGGCAGAATGACCTTTTCCTCTTGTTTTAATAGCCTGGCTAATTCCTCTGGTAAGGCACAATCTTCATCAGTCCCCTCTTCAGCCTGATATATGGGATTATCGAAGTCATACCGAGCCATAGCTGAATCCTGAGGGGTGGAATCTGAACAAGGAAACCTGCATGATTGATGATATATGTTTATTATGGATGCATCAAACAAAAACACATTGCCATTTTGCTGTGGTTTTAATGCAAAAATAAAAACAGAAAGACAAGGATCAAAACATTTGGATGCGAAAACGTCCTTTATTAATGATAAAGGAAAAGCATACAAAAACATTCAAGCCCTACAAACAAGAATCACTACGTCTTGGGCAGAACTTAGGATTAGCATAGATGACAAACAAAAGCAATTACTCTGGTTCGATCACTTGAATAACTCTCTCTGATGACCAGTTGAGAAGGCTTTGACCTGGGACACATGGGCGGATCCAACTATCCATATCACAATCACTATCCCCATCTTCCTCAATAGCATTGACTCTGTCGAAGAAAACACCAGCACTGGTGAAACGAACTGGACCATAGAACTTGGGAGGCTCTTCAGGACGCCTGGGTGGCTTATAACCTAGTCTATGAGTATTCCGCTTTTCCTGGACATCAATAATCTGACCCCACTTTTGTGAACCGCCTGTTTCAACCACGGCCCGAGCATCTTTAAAGGAAGACATAGAAATCTCTGACTGATGTACCACTATAGGCTGCTCCACTTCAGATTGGCTACCTTCCTTGAGAGGCTTCTCAGTGATCTTCACTGCTTCGAAACCCTGACATAGAGTTTCATGTATTTTGCCATCTACCTCCACATACTTGAAAGTAGATAGCTGGCTTATCATGATATCCTCTTCTCCACAAACCGTCACCACATGCCCGTCTACCATATACTTTAACTTCTGATGCAATGTAGACGTCACTGCCCCAACACTGTGAATCCATGGACGACCCAGCAGACAACTGTAGGTAGGTTGGATGTCCATGATATAGAAAGTAGCATCAAAAACTTCTGACCCAACCTTAATTGGTAGCACAATCTCACCGAAAACAGACCTCTTCGAGCCGTCGAAAGCGCGCACCACCAAATCACTAGGTGTGCATATCAACCATCGGATGTCCAGCTTCATCAAGGCTTTCTTAGGCATAACATTCAAAGAGGATCCAGTATCCACAAGCACATGAGACATCAGCGATCCACGACACTCGACAGAAATATGCAAGGCATTGTTATGGTTTCTCCCAGCTGGAGTCAAGTCAACATCAGTAAAACCCAAACCATTACTCGCATTAACATGGGCCACTACCCCCTCCAACTGATTAACTGAGATCTCCTGGGGTACGTAAGCAGCATTCAGTACTTTCAGCAATGCATTTCGGTGTGCCTCGGAACACAATAACAGGGACAAGATAGAGATCTTGGACGGAGTCTGATGCAATTGATCAACGATTTTATAATCACTTTTCCGAATCAGTCTCATAAATTCTTCTACGCTCTCGGAGAAAAAATTATCAATCGGCCTTGCCGCGGAGTCATTCACTACTGGCGCTTGCACAGAACTATCTACAACCTGCTTCCCTTTGTCTTGTTTGGAACTACCAGCTTGATCATTAGAAGGGATAAAGACTCTACCACTTCTCGTGATAACCCCTGCCTCAATATTGTTTTCAACACAAGAGTTCACTACAGAAGTTCCCACAAGTTCTTGTTTCTGTCCATTGACAAACACTTCGGCTCTATAGTTCCAAGGAATGGCCTTGGTACTCTCATATGGAACGGGTCCGGGAGCTGTAATAATAACCGGTGCTGGTCTTACCGGCCCTGAAATAGTGATTGTTTTGAAAGGTATAGTAATGGTAGCAACCTCACTTTTCCTGCTAACAACTTCTTTCTATTTTTCACATCGGTCAAACTACAATCGACCTTTATCTATCAGCTTTTGAATTCCTGACTTCAACAAACCACACCCATTCATTTACGAAAAACAATCTGAATAATTCTCATCACATCTGGGGGACACCCCACCCCTCAATAACCTCTCCTTTACCACCATCAAAGGAGTCCTTAATTCATTAACATCTGTAACCAAATTCAAAGATTCATTCTCCTCTAACACAGCATTAACCCTTGGCCCACCATGGTTCGGTATTGGGTTTTGGAGGACATTTGGCCCATCATTTGAAAAGTTAATGGCCTTTGAATCCACCAAGTCTTGGACTACGTGCTTAAAAGCTTTGCAATCCTCAATATAGTGTCCGGGTGCCCCAGAATGAAAGTCACAGTGGGCGTTAGGATTATAACCCGGAGGTGGATTACCGGTGGGAGGAGCTAGAGTCCTTTTCTGGATTAACTGCAACTGTAGCAAATGCTGGAACAACTGTGAATATGGTAGAGGTGGAGTATCAAAATGTCGGTTCTGTTTAGGCCTTGGCTGATACTGGCGCGGAGCCTGATTTTGCTGCTGCTGAGGTGGAAGTGCTGCAGGAATTGTCACTGAAGCTACTTGCTGGTTATAACTCTGATGCTGCTTTCCTTTACCTCGGTGAGACGACACAGAATTTGTTTCCTCCTTCTTCTTATAATTAGCATAGGGTTTCTTCCCTTGACCAGAAGACGACCCATCACTACCTGCTACTTTCCCTGCTTTGATTCCACTCTCTAACATCTCCCCAACCATGATCAAATCAGCAAACTTGCCTGACGTGCAAGGTAACAGTTTCTCATAATAACGTCCCGGCAAAGTATCCATAAACAAATTCAGCATTTCCTTTTCCAACATGGGCGGCTGTACCCTTGCCTCTAGTTCACGCCATCTCTGGGCATATTCTTTGAAGCTTTCATTATTCTTTTGAGACATATTCTATAACTGGGTCCTGTTGGGAGCCATATCAGTATTATATTGGTAGTGCTTGATAAAGGCCTCGACCAACTCTCTCCAATTACGGACATGGCATCTCTCCAACTGCATATACCATTCCAAGGATGCCCCAGACAGGCTGTCCTGGAAGAAATGCATCAACAATTTCTCATCTTTAGAGTACGCGGACATCTTCCTCGCGTACGCCCTGACATGCGTCTTGGGACAGGTGGTACCATTGTATTTCTCAAAAGTGGGCACCTGAAATTTGTGCGGAATCACAGCTCTAGGAACCAACCCTAAATCCTCCAAATCCATTCCTACAAAATTTTGATTCACCACTCCCCTTAGTTGTTCTTCAATGAGTCTGAACCTTTGATAATTGTCGGCCTGAGGACCAGCATCCCCGCCTGGCATAGAGAAAACGTCATCTTGTTGGTCTTCAAAACGACGACCATGAATAGCACAAACACTTCCTCCTCCCACAACAGAAGGAATCACAAGCTGCTCTCCTCCGCTCGGAGGGATCACAACACCAGGAATGGGGATCTCTACGCCCACAGGACCTCCCTAAGCACCATTACCAACAACGCCATTATGGACTCCGCCATGAAGAACCCCATCTTCATCCACTCTTTCCACTAAGGGTTGGACCAGAGTCCTCAATTGCTCTTGCCCTTGGGCAACACCTTGCATCAGCTCCATGAATTGGTCTATACGGGCCTGCATGGCGGCCGTCTCTGCTTGCATCTTCTCCATAATTCTCCTCTGATTTGATCTAGTAGAATACCGGTAAATTGGCTGGTTATCAATCCTGCCTACAACCGAATAAAGGTTAGAAAAACCCGGGACGAGCACCTGCTATGCAAAAATGATTATGATTATGATTATGCAAATGCAAATGAACATGTTTGAATATTTGCAGGGCGATCCACCCCTTGATTCCAGTTTAAAGACAAGATAAGATGAAACTGCTGCCATATAAATTAGAGAAAACTCACTGTCAGAGATTACAACCCAAAATAACATAATAAGTCTGAAACAAAAGAAGCAAAGATCCCAGCCAACAATTCTGGTGGTGACCCAAAATACAAAGAAAAACAAACTATAGAGTATCATCAATGCGCGAGCTCTCTTCAACCATCATGGTCTTACACCCTTTGAGAACCACTACCTGAGCTAGAGCCTTCACCCCTAGGCCTCTTTACTTCAGCTCGTATCTTCAGCTCTTCTATGGTTGCTATGGCCTCATTCAGTCGCTCCTCAACTGTGTGTCTCTGGAATGTCCCTGATAAGATCTCCTCATTTTTCTTCTTGAGCTTCGTCTTCAAACTCTCGATCTGATCCAGGAACTTATCTTCTTTCTGTTTATTGACTGTGATTGCAGTATCTCGGTAAGCGTTGAACTTGTGAATTTTTGACCAGGCCTTGGCTAGGTCTTCCTTCTTGGATTTGAGAATCCTGCTAACACCTTTTAGAGCTTGCCCTACCTTTTGTCTGGCTGTGACCTCTTCAGCTAGCTCTTTTTCTTTCTTAGCGAGAAGCTCTGTCTTCAACTTGGCGACATGAACAGCTTCACCTCGCTCTTGTTTCAACTGGTAAATTTCTTTGTGTAGCTCATTGTTCTCCTCTCACAGCTTCTCTTTCTCAGCCCACAGTTTATTATACTTCTCTATCTTCACCGTGGTTGGTGGCTTAATCAACAGAGGGTACAAAGGCAACTCTATTGGGAAAGGAAGAAGCTCCTCTTCTGCCCTTTTCCGGACCCACTCCACATACAGAGAGAAAGCTTGGTTGTTACACTTCCCAAAGAAAGTCTTTCCTCTTTTAAAAACTTGTTTCCAAGCGTTCACGACTTTCCTTACCATCTCTTGGTCCGCAGTACCATTGAAAAATAAGGATTCTCTGATATCTTGTTCCTCAGGGGGAGTCTCCAATGCATACCCAAATTATCTGATAGCAAGGGAAGGGTTATAATTAATTCCGCCTTTCCTCCCTATTAAGGGCACATTTGAGAATCCTCCGCAGTTGAAAATGATCTTAATCCCTAGCAAACTGTGATTAAACCAAACGGTGTTGTCAGCAGTCAATCCCATCAACCTTTTAGACCACTTCATAGAATCCCTTACATCAACAAAAGCCCCAGCTTTAGGGAGATGACTAAAAAACCATGTAGATAGGAGCGGCGCGCAGCAACTTACAATCCTTCCTCATCTCTTTTCGTTCTTGTAGTGGACTGAATGATACACGTCACCAAGAAGGGTAGGCATGAAGTTTCTCAAGATGAAAATCCGAATTGCATGCATGTCAATAAACTCCGGGATGTTGGGGAATAGGACAATCCCATAAATGCAAAGAGCTAAAATAGCATTGAAAGCAGACCAATTTCTCTCCTTAGCATATGAGCTGGCTTGGTCAAACAGAAACTTCAAAGGGAGGCCTTTAAACCCTTGCTTGTCAATAACATTGTTACTCAGAATAGATTCCCCAATGTGAATAGCAGCCGCTATCTCTTCCAGTCCTGGCTGTTCATCAGAGAAGAAAGGTATCCTCGGCTCGACAGAGATTCCCAAAATAAATGAGAACTCCTCTAAGGTTGGAGCCAATACATAATCCGGAAAAGTGAAACAACGCAAAGGAGGGTCATAGAATTGGAGGAGCGTGTGAATGACATCATGCTCTTCTTGTGAAATATTTCGGACAACCTTCAATATCTTCCCATATTCCTCCTTGAACTTGGCGCGGATCTCAGAATCAGTCATACTAATCAACTTGTGAATCAACTTCAGAGTCGGATCTGGGAACATGTATGCTACATTCTTCTTCCTCTGAGCTTCCATGACGAGAACATCTCAACAACCGGAATCAAGGGTAAGATACAAGCCCTGAAAAATGTCAAACATGTTAGAATGCAAGAAATGATGCAAATGCAAACATGGGATCAAGGTATCACTGCTCTGGACATGTGCTGTGCTGTTAACTGAACAAGAACCACAACCCAGAAAACCAGAATTCCAGAACATCGGACCACTGAGATAACCAGAAAACCAGGTAAATAACCACACACTGTCGAAAAAATCCAAAAAACCGGGTAGGTTGAAGGTTTCGGTTACCTGCAGACCTGCAAACACCTATCCCCTCTCACATGTGGGTTCTAGAAAACGAGATCCTCAGTCTCGGATTCTCGATTTGAGAAGCAATAGTACATTCATCCCTCAGGGTACAATACTATCGCCAAACAAAGAGGTTGTCCACTGATTCCCCCAAAAATAAGGTCATCCTATGCAAGTTCCCAGCATTGGGTCCTCGGATCGACGAGTGTAATGGGTTTGCCATTTATGGTCTGCCATTATCACATGTCGGGAGGAGAAGCGTTGCCGAGTCTTTGGAAGAAACGGTCGCCAGAGTCGACAGCTCTCTAGATCAACATTCTAAAATGCACAAGACACGCACGTCAGAATATCTCCCAAGATAGCCTCGTCTGGATGTGAATTTCGTGAACACCAAATGCACCAAGACGGCGCGTAGGTCCCACTACTTTCCACTCTAGTCCTAAGTGTATGCTCAAGCCTGTGCATTGGGCTTATCTCTCAAAGAATCCCAGCCTGCCAAACAGAAAACCAGCACAGCACAACACAGTCCAGCATAATAATGAAATGCAATGCAATAAATGCGGTAAATACAGTAAAACGAAGTAAAACAGTAATACATTAATAAAGTAATATACAACAAAATAAAGCACCACAGTAAACACCCAATGAAAATAAGCAGACAAGCACTAGGATTGACTCGCAAAAGGGGATGGACCAGCAAGAGGTCAACCTGTCCCCAGCAGAGTCGCCAGCTGTCGCTCCCGAGGATTTGCATCCATGGTACAAACGCGAAAGTGGCGCAGAAAACAGAGTCGCCAACAATGTGTATTTATCCCAAGAGAGGGAAAGGAAACACTGCGTAAACCTGAGGAAAAGGAAAAGCATGGTCTCACGACCAAGAGAAACGGGTAAGGGAGTCGGTTACGCGAGGGGAAGGTGTTAGCACCCCACGCGTCCATTGTACTCGATGGGATCCACGCTTGTTGTCTCGATCAAAGGGTGTCGTCATCTGGAGCTCCACTGCTACTGGAAAGGAGAAGAAACAGGAACGGAAAGGAACGAAGAAACAAAGAAGAAAAGAAAAAAAGAAGTGACTCGATAGGACATCGCTCGTCCTACGCCTACGTATTCCCTCGTGCAATGGGAAAGTCAGAGTCAACGTAGTTCGGACACGAACTAAGGGGGGAAGTTGCTCGCCAAGACATCGTCGTCTTGTGCCTACGTATCCTCAATCGGACTAGAGAGAGGAAATCAGAGCAGTCGTAGTTCGACCTAACGAGGTCGGTCGGTGTTTTTTATGAGCGACGTTAAGTTCGCGTCCGGCAGTTAGGGTCGATGCCTGTTTGCAACGAGACGGAAGTAACATGCCCTTTTCTGAAAATGATTTGAGATTAACGATCCCGAAGGACGAAAAAGGTTTGAGTTTTTTTTTGTGTTTTTTAGACAGAAGTGGATTGAAGTTAGTTCGTAACTTGCATTGCACCGAAGTCTATGAGGTAGGAACGAATGTTTAGCAAATCGTTCCAAGATGGAACGTCCACCAAACACTCTAGAAAAATGAGAGGAAACCCCTCATTCCTCACTTGCCACATGCAAGGCTCATGTGCAATACACGTTAATTTTATTAAGTATTTTAGAAGTGTTATGAGATGAGAAGAGAAGAAGACTCAAAGGAAAAGAAAACACTAAGGGGAATTTTATCCTAATATTGTCATGCAAAAGGTGGCCCTATAGTTGAGTTTGAAAGGGGAAACATCTACCTAAGTTAGCATGCATAGGGAAGCCTAATGCTAATCCTACTCCAAGCTTAATCGAAAATTAAGTTGGACTAAGTAGCTCTAAGGGAGTGAATCCAAAACATAAACAAGTCTTGAGATTCAAGGGAAGGAAAGAGTGAACGAGATGAAGAAGGAAAGAAGAAAATGAGCAAAAACAGCAGCTACAACAACGCATCTGCAACAACACAGCAGTAAAAAGCAGCACACAAGCAAGACAGCTTTCCACAACTCACAATTCAGCACAAAGATAGGTGTAAAATGTCAACCAGCAGCACATACAACAACATACATGCATATAGACGGCAGTAGAAACAGGGCAACATGTGATTCGCTTGAATACAACTCAAACATGGCAAAGCAAGCATGCATCAAGCATTACATTTCACAATTAATCATGATCACAATCACGTCATACACCATGGTACACAATACTTGAATTCATCATGAAAGAATGCACATCAATTGATAATGGACAAATCAAAACAAACATGCATCTCATGAAGTTAAGTGCAAGCAATCATGTTCAAACAAACAACTCCAGCAACATCAACAACAAGTCACAATTAACATGATCAAGAAGTGTGTGTTATGTGTTCATCGCACCGGGAATGCAACATCGCAAACATTATCATAAACGATAAAAACCCAAGAGTCGCGTGTCGGAAAATTGTGCACATACAATGGTGTGAGGTGTAACAGCATCAAAACAGTCATTAGATGAGTATCATATCAATCCATGAAGATTAAAAGTGAAACGGGATCAAAACATGCTAAAAAATGAACAAAGAACACACTCTGCAGCAGTGTTAATCGATTAACCAATTGCAGTGCAATTGTGTTAATCGATTAACAGCCCTGAATACACACATTTTGCACTGGTTAATCGATTAACCTAATTGCACTGCAATTGGTTAATCGATTAACACTGTAAAATCAGCACAAAATTAGTTTGAAAAATCACTTCCAGCAGCAAAAGCACTTATCCAATCATCTCCAATAATCATGTAATCAACAATGCACGAAAATTAAGTTCAGAAACAACATTCAAACATCGTTTAAATTCAATAATCATCAACATCCACAATCAAGATCAACCAAATGAATCAAAACATATCAAAATTCATGGATCTACATTGTATAAGTTACAATTAAGCTAAAATGAGTATGGGTCTGAAATTAACCGACCTACAAAGCTGAGATTTGCTTTGGTAAGTGTTGTAAACAGAAATGGATGAATTCAAGTAGAGAAATCCAAGATCCACAAGCTTCTTGCACTCAAAAGTTAAAGATCCAAGCAAATAAGCAACAAAGCTCCAAAATCACTTCTGAAAATTCAGAACTAGATCCAAACGAAAATCCAAATTGAAAAGCTGAAAGGTAGTGATGATGAGAGGCTTTAGCTCAAGAATTAGCAAGTTCCAATGAAGAACTTGTTAATCTTTGAAAGAGAGCTTTGAGTGTGGTTGAAAAATGGAGGTTGAGAATGAAAAAGTGAGAGAGAATTGAGAGAATTCTGAAAATTGGGAGTCAAAATATGATCTAGGTCTTTGAGGTTTGGAATGAATTGGTTTAAATAACCCCTAGGTTAGGAGTTAAGTTTGGGTTTGGAGTGAGGTTAAGTGAGTGGAAATTGGTATGAAATGTGAATTAGGAAAGGAAATGTGGAATTGGAGTGGAAAAAATTTGAATTTTTGAATGGAAAATCAACTCTCTAGATCCTTCTACTGATGTGTAGAATTAAAATGGGTGATTAGAAATTGGATTAAAAAGAAACAACTATGAAAATGCAGCATTTGGGCAAAATTCACAATGGTTAATCGATTAACCTAATTGCACTGCAATTAGTTAATCGATTAACACATTCAAAATTTGAATTTTGCGCCAAAAGGAGGGAAACTTGGATATTCGCCTGGTTCTGCCCGTTCTGAACCACGAGAGACCTCTGAAACTTGTCATTTGATATTACCATTAGAATACACTTGAAATATGCCGTGAAATGTTTTTTCCGCACTCGGATTAAACTTCTGATAACAATTGCCTGGTGCTGAATAACTGATCAAAAATTGACTGCCGGAGTTTCTGACCATCCAGTCATTTAATGAGCAAAATAAATGCTCAAAAAGACTTGGAAAGCTATCTGCTTGGCTCTGAACACTATTAAAAATCATACTGGAACTGATGATGCTGTGAGCTGTTGAAAGAAATACCTTGATCCCATGCCCAAAAGAACTATGCAAATGCAGAAATGACAATGCAAATGAAATGAAGCATAAGCCAAAAAGGTTAGCAACACTAGGGTAAATTTTGAGGTGTTACACCAAGGAGTTGTATTATATTCATAGATTATTTGAACCCACAAGAGTTAATTTTGCCTCGTTTATGCTAGCGCATATGCAAGCATTTTGCACTGCTAAAAAGGGGCATATCTCAATTGGAGGAGTGATTACCTCCATAGCATGCGCCATAGGCTTAGAAGCGGAGCTTTCTATACTTGATCATATACCCACACCTTCCCTTGATATTCTTGCATGCCACCATATGCGGTTGATTAAAAATATAAGAGATGTGAATATTCTCTGATGATTAGTAACAAAGAGGTTCCTAGTGTTGTTTTACCATACCCAAACCGCATAAATGTGAACAATAGGGCAAATTGGATTTATAATTTGAATGCAGTTACTGAAGATGGAGCGGCGCCCATGGACATTCCTGGAAATGTTAATGCAGGAGGTGACCTTGATGAAGAATATGATTAGAGAGAGCAAGACTCTCCTGTGCATGAGCCACCCCCACATCATTCCCCTCATATTCCTGATTCACCTGCACACACCACACCACATTTTTCTGACCATTTTGCAAGTACTTCTACCAGAGTCGCACATACTACACTTGATGATATGCTTCATGAGGTGCACGCCCAGAATGTCATTGATGCTAAGCATGACAACCTATTTTCTGCCATGTATCACCAACAAACAGATATGATACAACATATGCATCAAATGCAGACACAACATATCATCAAGTGACGGTTGATGCATATGATATACCTAACTTGATCAAATACCCAACTGTGTCTGCATTTGATGCATATGTTCAAGTATGATGCATATACCCAAATTGATTTAACCAAAATAAATGTTGTTGAAAAAAAATATCTAAATGCATCCTACTTGATCATATAATGCTCAAGGCCAAGGCTGAGGCAGATTTTGATCTTTATCATCCAAGTTCTTATTTTCCTTTTCCCACTTTTATCGAAACATTGAGGAGAATGTTTAGTTCAAGTGTGGGGGAGGAACTTTATTGCTTTCCTTTTATTGCTTGCTAGTTATATTTTTATTTTTTCTAGTTTATTTACTTTAATTAGGATTTTACTACTTTCTATATTAATTGTTATGTTAGTTTAGTTAATGCATGTGCTGTCGATTCTTTATGCTTGGTTTCTTGTTGATTTTTGAATCTCCCGTTTTCTTGAGCTATATAAAACAAATCTTGATAAGATTTGAAATTTATAGCATGATTAGAAAGTATATAGGTTACAAATGAAAGAGAGGCTAGATTGAGGAGAGTTGGGAAAACTGTTGCAAAATCGGTATCGTCCTAACACCTCAAGCCTCCCAAATATGGAGATCAATTTGAATACATATTATGCCATAAACTTGGGGTCTTGTTTTCTAATAATCCTTAAGTAGTCTATCTAAGCAATCAGCACCATCTTAAACCACAGACTAAGTATGTAAGTTGATATAAATAAGGGAATGATCATGAGCTTAAAGAATAAATGAATAAAATGGGAATGTTCATTCTAAGTTAGGTGACCCTCACCTGGTCATTTAGCCAAACGGTAGCTTATTGAATAAATCCAAAGTGCGCAAATTGATAAAACCAGATCATAGTCACTAACATATTTTTCTACCATGTATGTGAAAGGATAACAGGCTTAATGTGATTGCGCTAGAATGAAAAAGAATGAAAAAGGGATGAGTGAGTTAGGTTTAGGCATAATGTCATGATTCATATTGGTTTGCATAGGAGGGAGACTTTTGACCACAAAATGCGTAATTGTGTTTTAACGATATCCTTGGTGTACAATTAGTACCTATTGAGTCAATTTTGGCCAAAACAGATTTTGTAGCCACATATGAGTATTTGAGTGTTATGGTTTCTTTATGTTTTTAAACTAAAATGTTGCATTTACAAAATTTTCATATATGCTAGTAGATTTTGTAGCCACATATGAGTATTTGTCTCATTTTTATTGTGTTATCCTGGTATATTGTGTTTGTTTGAGGTATTTTCCAGGTAGGAGCATCCGTGCAAGAAATTAGGATGAAAACGTCGAAAAACATAGAAAATACCAAGATTTGTACTCATGGCGTTCACCATGGCGCTTGACATGACATGGCAGCCATGTGTGCCACATAGATAGCAAGAAAAGTCAAAGGGTAGGGTTTTTACACTCATGGCGTTCGCAATGAGGCCATAGCGTTCGCAATGAGGTCATGGCGTTCGCCATTGACCTAAAACCCACATCCCCCGCATTTTGTACTCATGGTGTTCGCCACGAGGCCATGGCGTCCGTCACGAACTTTAAGGCCTGAAAAATAGCAACATAAAGACTCGATTTTATCCCACATCAGCAGATTTTTCTCCCACTCTTCCAACACGAATTCCAGACGTTTTCTACTAGTGTTAGCTCTATAAATAGGCTTAGGTTTCAGTTTTTAATCATCCAAGTTTTTCTACTAATCGTAGGTAGAAAGATCACTTTTGTAAAGCAATTATTTCTCACGCTAAGGAATTGTTGCACTTTAGAATTAGAATCAGAAGTCTCGCTGGAAAGATTTGGATCGTTCATAGTGTAATCTTGTCAAAATATTTTTCTTGGAATTAATTGCAGAATTTTTGCAATATTAGATTTTGCAGTTGTTTAATTTCAATATGTTTATTTATGTCCCTTTACTTTACTGTTATTGCTATTTTGTATTTGTTGCACTTGCTACATTCACAGACACACACATATATATATATATATATATATATATATGCTGCAAACTCTTACATACGTGTGTGTGTATATATCACTATTTTATTATTAATTCATTGTTTATGTCTAATTTAGTTATTTTGCAGAATAATTACATGAGTTCAATCAAATTAGATATGTTTGGCTAAGTTCTTAGAGTCCGGAATGTGAGAACCGTCGTTTCAACGTGACTTTATAAAATAAACAACACTGAATTTTTATAATAAAATAATTTTCTGGTTCTGAATTTTGTTTCAAAAAGTTAAAATTTTACCACGAAAGCAAACAATATTTAAATATTGATTTTAATGCGAAAGTGTGAAAACGGTATCCGATCATTAAAATTCAAATTTTTAATTTCTAAAAACAATGACAAGGCTATATTAATTAATTAAGACTTAATGGTTTTCAAAAAGTATTTCGAAATTGTAACTTGTACTTGCGAAAGCATGCGGCTACGGTTTTTATGAGCAATATTTTTAAATTAATAATTCTTCCATAAATTATTTTTAAAACAAAATGAAGTGCTGAAATTTATCTGAGTCCCGAAGGTACCCGAAAATTACATTTTGGTCTCCGTTTAAATCAACTCTAAACTCAGTTATTTTAATCTGTTTTCTAGCAAAACTTTTACCGATAGCCTTAAGCTTACAATGCAACAATAGATAACGGTAGTTTGACATTGGTCTCTGTGGGTTCGACATTTTTTTTACTATAACTGATTTTCCATGCACTTGCGGAGAAACAATAAAAAACAACACAAATATAATACAAAATTAAAATACGCAAACAATAATAACAATAACATACAACTTATACCTCAAGCACATCACAGGTACACTTCTAGGACATCTTCTTAAGATCATCCTCGGCCTTCCTCTTTCGCTCCTCCTCGGCCTTCCTCTCTCGCTCCTCTTACTCCTTCTGAACACTCTCCTGCACCTTCTATAACAACCTCTCCCTCTCCTCCTCTAAGATCTTATGTCACTCATCCTTTCACCTTTCCGTCTCCTCCTCCAATATCTTCTACTCCTCTATCCACTTGTCCCTTTCCTCCCCCAACTTAACATCAATAATCTCTTCAATATCTCTCTTATGGTTTTTTTCTCTAGATGATTTACATGGTCCAAAAATAACTTGAAGCCAACGTCTCTTCCAAGACCACCGACACACTCAGGATGCTCCTTGATTCCAATCGCTTCTACCAAGATGTCACGACGATCTTGTGAAGCGAAGAGGCCAACCTTGGTTTTTTTCATCCAGACCATCCTACAACACGTATGAAACTTCATCTTTACCAAATTGATTTAACCAAAATAAATGTTGTTGAAAAAAATATCTAATTACAATATTTTGAGCCATTTCGCGTGTGGCATTTGATGTAAACTCATCTTCTTTTCTTTGACGTGCCCTCTTCCATTTCTCGTGGTGTGATGGTGGAGATGAAGTACCATCAAGGCTTATAGAATCTTCAAGCTCTAGCTTTCTTTGTTATCTTTTTTCTTCAATCATCTTCTTTTCAAGTTTTTGATATCCTCCACGAGACAATATATGTGGATAGATATTTCTAGCTCGATTTTCCTTTCTTTTTTGGCTCTTTGCCAAGAATTCAGGAGTGGTGTGAGACTTTACAAATTTCTCTCAAAAATCATAATCAATAAATGAATGCCTCAAGTATGAAGGCTTATATTCAGGGTCATCTTTATCTTCACCATGCTATCATCTGGACTAACATCAAACACCTCATATGTTTACACAATACAATTGTTATTAGTATTAAACAAAAAAATAAATGATTATATATACTTGTAAGAAAAATATAAAATACCTTAACATCATCCCATATGGCATTTTTCAAGTCCTCGTCAACTTCGTGCTAACTATCTATCAAAATACTCACTTTACTTCTACCTTGTAACGCAATGTAACCCATAAATCCTCAACATTTTCACCATAAGCCATGTCGGTTGTTGGTTGAAAATGTGTCACATGTAAGTATACATGTATGTTTAAAAGTAGCAAATGATAAAAAGTAAGGATACCGTACCCACAGAGAGTGATTGTTACTTAGGTTGATTTTGTAGTAAACTATCTTTGGAATTTAAGCATGAGCAAGGATAAAAATAATATATGAACGTCACAAGTTCAATCTTTCCTCTTTAAACCCGATATAAAAAGTGTCAAGTGAGAGTGAAATAATATCAAGAAAGTGCGTGTTGAGCTAAGTTCCATTAATGTTAATGAAATAACTATGTGTTCATGATGTGTAATGTCGTGTCATGAAGGATCAGAGCGATCTAGAGGTGTGTTTCCATAAAAATAAATCATACATTACTAGGGCAAGGGAACAAATCTCTAAGTCACACTTATAACCCTAAAATACATCTATTTATATTCTGAAGTCTCTTATTGTTGTAGTTCCTTCTCTCTTAGTCAAATAATCAAGTGAATATTTCTATCCTACTATTTTCAACCATTTTTATAATGAAATCCACTTGTTGTTGGATCTCTCACAACAACAAGCTATTGTTTTTTTCTAAGTTGATCCCTCAAAGAATCAAATTCGTAAACATGTTAACACATAATAAAACAAGGCACTAAATAACACATCATTTAACATAAAAACATCATAACATTAACTTCCCATTTCTCGACATGCAAAAGGTTTAGCTCATGATGAGTTGAGTACAAACTACAAATATGATTCTCAAAAGATACATCCTTAAAAAATATACTGAAAAAGTAATGTAAACCTAAAAGTAGCGTGATGGCTTCTTGAGATGGATAATCAGCAAGAGATGACTTCCAGTCGCTCCAGAGCTCAGCAACTGGTATAGGAAATGGTGAGAATAAGAACTCTTTTTTCTCTCCACTAACCTCACATTATTGTATTTTGTCTTGTGATTTGGAATAATGTCGAACTCTTTTCTTTAATCAGCATTAGAGTCTATTTATAAGCCTTCACCAGGGTTCCTTGTGATGCCTTGGGTCATGGGCCAAAAGTAAGGAAATCAAATCAAGCCCAATAGAAGAATCAACGCCTTCACAATATTTTTTCTGCTTAGCCTCAAAGGAATCAGGTACAAGGGAACAATTATGGGAGACAGGGTGTCTTGTGATAGACTGCCACAACAGGGCGCCCTTTGGTCTTATCCATTCGATTTAAAAGAATTTCCTTCAATACTAAGCAGAGATTCCCTCCAATACACCAGTCCTTTCATGTTTTCCCTATGAACCTAGCATATTTTCCCCTTTTTCTTCTTTGGTTGAGTTCATCTTTCTTCTTTAGCTTGCGCTCCCAGATACTGTTTACTGCAGTCTTGCCTTGGCTCGACAGAGTTACCCTAAAATCAAGCAACAAGAACATCAATCCAACAAAAGGGACCACCTATTGTGCTTCAAGCTAATTACTATAAAACAACTAAAATGAACTAAAAGTAACAACTTAAGAATCAATAAACTAACAATAAATAAAAACTAAGGTATGTAATAACTCATTAAATGTGGGTTATCACACACCCAAACTTGAATCATTACTTGCCCTCAGGTTATGCGACAAATAACAACAGAGAAACTTCCCCTCCACATAACCATATTTTTAGGCAGCACAAACTCACCATCAACCCAAAAATTATCTTAAAGGACTACTATCAAAGATTGGCACAACTCAGCCTTGAAGATAGATTATGAGTGTGTGTGCTTTGTGCACTACTTATGCTACCAGCCACACGAGTACTCTTTAGTCAAGATAGTCATCCTAGATTTAACTTTGATTGCCGTATCCTATGGTCCAAGATATCAGCTTTCAGTTTCAGCAGGGAAGGCTTTAACTGTTCTATTTTCAGACTTTTGTATTTAGGAACACACATGCACTTTATTGATAAGCTAGGTAAATGATCCATCTTTTTCCCTGACGGGATCACACTTGTAATGAGTCCAACCTGGTACTAATGGCGAAGGAATATATTGTTTCTCTAGTTTCGAGCACAGTGACTTATTCAAGACTTGTTCCTCCAGTTTTGGGCACATGAACTTATTCAAGAAATGCACTTTGGCTTACTTCAACTACACACTTTGGTGTGCTTATTTACATATGCAGTGTGTCTGCATGTACTAGATCCTAAAAAGCAGTATTATCCTCCCCTAACTAAATCCTATAGTGAACTCATATTCCATTCTTTAAAACAATTCGAATTTATCAAAAGGCTATCTACTTTTCTGACTACTAAATGCGTGACTGGGTTATCAAAAATATTAAAGAGTGTAATTGACTAGCACTCAAAACTTTGTTTCCAATAATGTCATAGTCCTAATAGATTTTTCCTAAGTCTCTTTGAGTTGTCTGACTTTTTAGGGGTTGCATTCAGTTTCTTTTCTATATATATATATATATATATATATATATATATATATATATATATATATATATATATATATATATATATATATATATATATATATATATATATATGTTGTACCCCAAATTTTACCCTCAGATATTCTGATCGTTTGCATATCCTTTTCATTGGTCTCTGTTTTCGCATTTTAGTAAACATATCAATAATCATGCATTTTTTGTTAGAATTTAATTTGTTTTATTTCTTTTTTTCACTAACTATTTTCAATTATCTTTTTTATTATTTTTAGTTTTATTATTATTATTTCTTTATTATTATTATTATTATTATTATTATTAATTTTATTATTATTAATTTTATTATTATTAGTTCTATTATCATTATTAGTTTTATTATTATTAGTTTTATTATTACTAAGCTTTATTATTATTATTATTACTTTTATTTTGTTTTGTTTATCTTCATGGTAAGTGGGGACCACTACAATACAAACATTTCACATGGATTGCCAACTTGGATTTATCAATGGCCAAAAAGCATTCTTACACTTCACTTATCAATGACCAAGAATCATTCTCATAAAGTCACATGGATTGCCAACTTGGATTTATCAATGGCCAAAAAGCATTCTTACACTTCAATTATCAATGGCCAAGAATCATTCTCATAAAGTCACATGGATTGCCATATCAACACTCCCACCTCATTCACACTATAAATAAGATCTCTTTTTCTCTCATTTTTTGGCACCAACAATACCACACATACATTCCCTAACCTCCTTCTTCTTCCTTAACCTTTCCTTCATCTCCATAAACAAACAACAACTTCCATCAAAACACTTTCACTTCCTTCTACACAACAAGTTTAACCTTTGCTAGCTTTGGAGTTTGTGAGTATCATTCATCCTTTATTTTTGTTCATACCATATATAGTTAGTAGTTTAGTATATATATATTTTTAGTTTGTGAAGTTATGTTGTAAAAATGTAATATTTTATGTGTTCATGTTTTTATTATTGTTATACTATTATTAAGATTTATTTATTTTTGTACCTAAATTTTTCTATTTAAATTTAATGATTAAACTTTTTTTAAAAAAATAAAAAATACGAAAGAAGAGGACTGTTGGAATCTAGCATTCTAGCAGAAACCTCGAACGATTGGTCTCAAGTCTCGCACTTTGGGGTAGCCATTCATTCATTCTTTCGCTCCTCAAAATACCTTTAATAAACTTGGACGAATAAGAGCCGTCAAGATCTAGCATCTTGTCACAACTCTTCGAACAATTGATTTTCATCAAGCGTTCATTGTCCATTAAACCATTTTCATATCAACTTGGACGAATAAGAGCCGTCAAGGTCTAGCATCTTGGCATAACTCTTTGAGCAATTGATTATCGTCAATAGCTCGTTGTCCATCAATTATTTTTCATTTCAACTTGGATGAGTAAGAGCCGTCAAGATCTAGCATCTTGGCACAACTCTTCGAATAATTGATTACTATCAATGTTTATTGTCCAACAAACAATTTTACAAC
Organism: Lathyrus tuberosus; assembly: GCA_022829125.1. Lineage (NCBI taxonomy): Eukaryota > Viridiplantae > Streptophyta > Magnoliopsida > Fabales > Fabaceae > Lathyrus > Lathyrus tuberosus. The sequence goes on from JALAZF010000870.1 coordinate 199,271, forward strand.
CAATCTTGAAAGAAAAGGACTGTTAGAGTCTAGCACTCTAACATAACCCTTTGAACTATTGATCACCATCAACTGTTTGTCATTCTTAAAAAAATATATTCAAGCCACTTTTAAACCACTAGCTTTTTCAAGAGATAGCCATTAATCTCTTGTAACTTCTTACTAAACTTTCCTTAGAGATATTCATTAATCTCGTCTCCTAAACAATCAATCCTTACAAGCTTTTTACCGTAGTAGCCAGAACTACGGACGCTCTGATTTCTCAAGTTCATCTTGAGAATACGTAGGCATAGGATTGCAAGATCCTAGCGAGCCACCTTTTTCTTTCTCTTTTGTTTCCTTTACATCCGATGCCTTCTCGGATTCCACCTTTTCTTTTTCTACCTTCTCCTTTTTCCTTTATATCCAATGCCTTCTTGGATTCCACCTTTCCATTTTTCATTGTAGCCCCGAACTACGAAGGCTCTGAGTTCCTCATTGCACTATGAGTACGTAGGCACGAGATTGTGAAGTCTTGTCGAGCCCCATAATAAAAAACCTTTAGGTCCTTTCCCTTTTAAAAATCCTAAAAAAACATTTCTCTCTCTTTCCTCAAGTAGAAGATTAGAAACAAACCTTAAGCTAACATACGTTCGACCCTAACTAAATAGTTCCCGTTGAGTACAACGGATGTGAGGGGTGCTAATACCTTCCCCTTGCGTAATCGACTCCCGAACTCAGACATTGGTTGTGATGACCATATTCTTATCCTTTCTTTTTAGGGGTTTTATTCGATATTTTCCCTTTCCTTCTATGGAATAAATAAAGATCGGTGGCGACTCTGTTAAGTCCATCCCACGGGCGTGCGATTGCGCTTCGCGAGGTCGTTCTCATTTTTCGAGGTACGACAATATATATATATATATATATATATATATATATATATATATAATGAGATTATAATCAAAACAAGCAACATTTTCATTAATTCAAAATATGGCTAAGGACAGCCAAACCACAACTTAAATAAAGCAATTCAATTTTTAAACTAACAACTTAAAAACAACAACAATCATATGATGATAATTGAGAACTAGTGGAATGATGGGTATGGTCATGACATAATCCGCCATTCCCCCACACTGAAAGTAAGGACAATGTCCTCACTGTCAGCTAACAAAATGGGGCACGCCGTTTATTGCCCCTCAAAAGGTCAAGAGAAATACCATCTAGGCATTAAGCCTGTTGCTCTTCCTCAAAGCATGATCTTCCTTTTTCTTATTTCTGGTCTCCTTCTAGGCAGGCTTTAGCATGGGCACTTTCCTTGAAGTCTTGGGTGCCTCAGACAGAGCTTCAGTCATGACAGTTGTAGCCACCTTAACTAGCTTTGATGGAGCTTTCTTGGGGGTTGGCTTTGGCTTGGATGGAGGGTTGGGCTTAGCAGGGGATTTCTTCTTCTAGGCAACCTTCACTAGGGCAGGTGTGTTGGAGTTCACTATTTTCTTCACCTTCTTAATAGTGACAACAAATGTCACGTCAGTGTTCATCTCTTCCTCATATTATTCTACAGACTCAAATTTGTGTGAGTCTTTAGTGGAATCACTTGAATCTAAATTTCTTATATATATAGGTCTAAGCCTCTTAATCAACCCTACTAATTAAGGAAATATTTGATACAATAATATCCTAATTGATATTACTATTAAAAGCAATAGATACCGAATAATAATAAAACAATGTCTCAACACTCCCCTCAAGGTGGTGCGTATACATCATAAGCATCCATATTGTCACACATGTATGTAATTTGAGGTCTTCGAAGAGATTTTGTAAAGAGGTCAACAAGTTGATTCTAGGAATTAACAAAGGAGGTTTTGATGATCCCAGTGGTAATCTTCTCTCTAAGAAAGTGACAGTCGACTTCTATATGCTTTGTCCTTTCATGAAAAACTAGAATGGAGGAGAGGTGCAAAAGTTATTGGTTGTCACATACAAGTTCCATAGGTCTGACTTCACAAAAGTGAAGTTCTTGTAGTAAATGCTTTAACCACACGAGTTCATATGTGGCATGGGTCATGGCTCGATACTCAACTTTTGTACTTGATCTAGCAACGACTGTTTGGCGTATGATTCCTTTGGAGTGCATCAAAGAGTTGAAATGATCGGAAAAATATTCTTTTACATTGTCACTGCGTAAAATGCGGATTGTTTTGCCAAAATATGTCGAGATTTCTGAACAGAAATTCTTAAAAATATTAAACAACTTAGAAATATCTTTCATCAAAAACATCCAAGTACATCTTGAGAAATCATCAATCAAAGTAACAAAATACCTATACCCTAGAATATGAGGAATCCGGCTAGGACCCCACACATCAGAATGAATGATGCCAAAAAGAGACAAAGCTCTGTTATTAATGCGTCTGGAAAAAGAAACTTTAACATGTTTTCCTAACTGACTTGACTCACATTTTAAGGACTCTAAATGAGGAAGACCAGACACCGTTTTCTTCAATATTGATATTACTATTAAATATAATAGATACAAAATAATAATAAAATAATATCTCAATAGAACATTTCCCTTCCTCAACAACTTTTCCTTCCTCTTCAGCAATTGTTTCATTCTCCTGCTGACTATTCAATCCATCTCTAGTTTCCTCCTTGTCATTCTTCTTATTACCAACATTTCCATCTGTAATACCCCAAAATTTTCCCTCTCATCTTTCATATCATTTAGCATATACTTTCATTGCATTGCATTGCATTCAAGTCATAGAAAAATAAAGCATTCATCTTTGCATTCAGCATAGGGCATGTGATCAGTGGTTTTCAGAGTATTGATCATCCAAAGCAAGAGAGCAAGAGCCAAGGGTCTCTCAAAAAGCCTCAAAGGTCTCTTATATCATATGACATCCCATTTGATCCCACAAGTCATTGGAAGATGGGAATTCATCAAGAAGATTGGACAGTTCATCATCTCCTAACTAAAAGCAGTCAAAATCAGGGTTTGTGATTCAAGCAGTCTCCTGATGAAATTTTGGTTCAAACTTGATCTCAATGTTTTCTACATGATGTCAAGTATCTAAGGATGAAAGATTGCTCATTGGTTCATTTCAGAAGAGGTTCAATTGATCAGTTGCTTGAGAATCAAGAAATTGGGGAAAAAGTCAACTGTGCAAAGGAAAAAGTCAACTCCTGACTTTTTAAGGTCAAATTCATGAAATTCAAGTCACATATGTTCATTGGTAAATATTTGATCAAGAAATGATGGAGGAATCATCAAAAATCAAGAAATCACAAAACTGTCCAAAATAGAAACTTAGGGTTTCTAAAAATAGAAAGTTTTGGACCATTTTGCACTACACTTCAAGGCACGCTTTCTCCATGGTAAAAGCTTCAAACTTCAGGCCCAAGTTAAGCCAATTAAAGATCACATCTTAAGCTTCAAATCCATACCAAGAACTCTTCCATTGGATCAAAATTGAGGGAGTTATGATCAATCAAAGTTTGGTAAAATCAAGGCAAATTCCAAGTCATGGCAAGGCAAGTTCAGGCCTCCAGGCCATAATTTCATCAAACACTTGGTGTGCCAAATGTCAAGCTAGTTTTCTCCATCAATAAGGCTTCAAATGAAAAATTGTTGAACATCAAAGTTGTTCATCTCCATGTCCTCTTCAACTTTGACGTTGGGCATTTTCTCATTTGAACAAGTTATAAGGGTCATATGAGGGTTCAAAGAGGGATGCTCATAATTGAAAACATGCCCAAGAATGCTTGCCCCATGGGCGCATTCTCTTGCCCACCAAAGTAAGTTTGTCCACTTGAGTTCCAAGTCATTTTTCATCATCTACCAAGCTTCCATTCAATTTGATTTTAACATCAACCTTGTTCTACATTGTCTCCTCTTTTCATAGCCACCAAAATCATTTCATTTCATGCCTTGTACATGAAGAAATCTTTCATCAAAATTCCATGTTTTCATTGTTTTCTTGCTAACCAAAATGAGATTTTATGTCATTGTTGTTGATATTTCAGCTTGTTTGCACGCATACAAACACTACACACCAGTCACACATTACTTCATTTGGACCAACACCATCTTACACTCATGCCATACATGTTGCTCCATGCATCAATATGGAAAGGATTCAAAATGAAAAACTTGTTAAACAAGTATTCATGCTGCTACATCAACATCATAACATCACCATCATCATCTTTTAACATCATACTCATCAACAATAACACAACACACGAGCCATTTTTCAAACACACTATCTCCTTCACTTTGCAAATTACTTCAGCCACCCTCATTGCTCATCACACCACAGCTAACCACGGTTCTAACCATCAACTGTGATGGTTAACCACTAACCACACATATATAAGGAATTCCCTAACTAACTTTGAAAACACTTTTCATTTTGGTCACTCTCACACTTGATTCATCTCAAAATTTCTCTCTGAACTCTCTCTCTCTTCACACTAGTTTTTCACATTGTTGCTTCAATCTTCATCATTCATCAACTTCAAAGCAGCAGTGGATTGAAGAAGAGCTTAGATCTTCATCATTCTCAAGTTTACTCCATTTATCTTGCAAGGATTCAAGCTTTCAGTAGCATTTATTTTGCTCAATTTAAGCTCAAGAACAAGTTCTCATCTCTGGTTTTCTGAAGATTCAAGGTGTCTTCAAGTTTCAGGTTCGTTATTTCTCAACTTTTTCTTGCACTAATTCAATGATTTTAAGTTTTTTTCATGTTGATTATAGCTTAATAGAAGCAGTGTGAGTGATCTGGCTAGTGATAGGCACCTTAAGTGCGTAGATTCAAATTTTAGGGCAAAATGTTTGTGATTGATTCTTGCTGTGTGTGCATTGTATGGTGTTTTTAAGATTAGATTTGGATTCTACATGACTTCCTCTTTCATTTTATGTACATTTCATAAATTTCTGGAAACATGTGATGCTTACAGTCGCCGGAGGTGGCCGGAGAAGATGAACGAAGGCCATTCTCCTGCCGGTGAGGATTCACAGTTAGGGTTTTTGGACTTTAAAACGTGACCGTTGGATTTGTCTTTATGAGTGGCCAGGATGTTGCCAGCGCATTAATGAACCACCCTCTCTCTCACGTGCCTTCTTTTTATGTTATTTTGAACTCTGATGACTTGCGTGTGGGCGTGCGTATGATTGTTATCATGAGTTTGCTTTCTGATTTGTTCATCATGAGTACTTTGTTTGATTGATTTCATTGACTTGATCGTGTAGTTTTTCGTGAGTCAATTGTTGACTGAGTGTATACCTTAGTTGTCATGCTCCACGCGTGTAATTGGACCAGGCTCTCATATTGCTATTCACACACCTAATTTTTTTTAAGCCCAAACATTTTGCACGTGAAAATTGCTATGTCTGCACCTCCACTCCTATTTTCTTTTTATTTTAAATTTCTTTTGCATACTGTTTCCATTTCCTTCTTTTAAAAATACTAAAATGCATCTAAAAATTCTACAAATATTCATGAACCATGTTTAGACATTAAAATAATTTTGTATTATTTTTATTTCTGATTTTGTGAATATTTGATCATATTTGGTGAATTTTCTTTTATTTCTTTTTTAATGTGGTTTCTTCTTTGATACATGAACTTTAGACAATTGTTTTGCATAGCTCCAAAAATATTTTTCATCCAATCTTTTTGTCATGTTTAGATAATATCTTGAGGCATCTAAAAATATTTGTTTCATATTTTTAAAGTCATTTTTGCATAGCTTTTGAACCATATCTTTATGCATTATTCATTGTTGACCTAATGTGACTTTGATGATTTGTTTGAACTAGTTTTTTCTTGAGTTTTGCCATGATCTTTTGACATGTATTTAGTTTTTGACATAAGTGCTTTGTGATTTAATTTCATAATTTTCCTAAGATTATTTCTATTTTTTCCTTGTTGATTGGTATAAGTCACATTTGTGTGCTTTTGTTTGATTTCTAAAACTTTGTTTAATTAGGAGGCACTTGTGCCATTGCATTAGTGAAATTCTGGTATTAGACGTGTGATGTTAAGGTGTGATGTCACAACAACACACTTTGCCCAATGGACAGCAATAACAGTAAAATAACACCAAGAATTGTTGACCCAGTTCGGTTACAACCAACCTACTCTGGGGGCTACCAAGCCAGGGATGGAATTCACTACTTGTAGATATAATTTACAGACTCAACAACCCATTGACAATCTCCTAAACTTATACTCTACTAATGACTTCCTACCTAAGAAACCACTTAGGTATGAGAACACCACTCAATCCCTTACAAACACTCAAAGAACCCACTTTGAGTACCCTTGATCTTACTTCACAGCTTTGATCAAGCAAACACTCTCTATTACTTCACAACTTCTAGAGAGGACAGAAACTCAACACCTATTCAAACCCTAGAATAGTGTAAATACAAGCACTCTAAACAAACTCTAGACACTAAGCCTTCAGCTCCTGATCTTCTGAGTGTTTTCTGTACTTTTTCCTTTGGTCTTGTGCGCTTTATATAGCTCCTTGAATTGGTCTTGGACTTGCTACAATATCTCCCAGATTTGTTATTTAAAACTGAATATTAAAACAGATTTTCTCCTAAAATATTTTTAAATCTTCAACCTTTTAAATCTCCTACAAATCTGCAGCAGATCTCCTATGCAGCAGCAAATATCTATCCCAAGATATTCGCATCCAATGAGACAGCTTGCTCTCCACAATTCCAGCTAATACGCAACCCTAAAAACATCACAACCTGATGTTAATGATTCTGCAGATCTGATGTTACAACATCACCTGTGTGACATCAGACATCCAACTTCAGCAATTAAATACTTAACACAGCCTAGTGTTAAGACTTCAATGTTGCAACATTAACACCTTGACATCAACATTGAACATACTTTGTTTTACCAAAATTCCAGCCAATCCAGAAACTAACAATCTCCCCCTTTGGCTAATTTTGGATAAAACACTCTCTGCATCTTCAGAGACTTCAACAGCGGAATAATCTTCAGAAATTTGAAACTCTCAATCAGCAGCAGTTTGACACTTTTCATAGTCTTCATCACTTGATCTGCTGCAACACCATCTTCATTATTGACAACAGCCAATTGGTGCTCCCCCTCAAAAACATGAACCAGCATCACAGCTGTTCAGTAGCTCACAATGTGCAGCCTCCCCCTTGATGTCTGCTTGGCTGCACTCTTCAAATGCTATGAAATCTTCACTAGCTCAGTCAAAACTCCCCCTTAATGCAGCAACAACTTTCAACAATGTTGCTTTCATCAATGTTGCTCCCCCACCAGCATAGCAACTGCATTACCACTTTTCAACTAACCACCTTTTAGTAGCATCAATTTATCTCCCCCTTAATATCTGCATCACATTGGCAGCATATGGCAATAATTCTCTTGACTATCTTGGCTATTTTTATCTCCCCCTTTTTAGCCACAATTAGGCAAGCTTCTATAAGAAGCCCTATTAACTATAGTCAGTACACCCTAGCTCTCATTGTTAGCCTCACAGTTAGCAAACAGGCAAAACAAATCATAGAAGGAAACTAAAAACATAACCAGTGCATAAACCAACACAATATTCAAATTACATAACCAAGCACATTAAGTGCTAAAACAAAGACAGAATATAAAGCTAACCCTACTAAAATAGAAGGCAAACATTAAAAGCTTGAATCTTCTGAGCTGAGATCATCATTATCGTCTTCATCAACAGCATCCTTCCTTGTGTTGACAGCTTCACCTTCCTTTGTTGCCAATCTCAGAGACATGACAAGTCTTTCAAATTTTTGTTTCCTTTCAGTACTAACTCTTATGACTTCATCTAACTCCTTGCAAGCCTCCTATAGTTCTGTAATCAACCCAGTCTTGGCTGGTGACTGTTGTGATGTTGAAGCAGATGTCTTGACACTGCAAGGAACATGTTTCAACTTGTGATGGAGTGACAAGGCAGGCTTCCTTTTGCAAGCAACATCTGAATGCTGTAGAATTCCAGGATGTTGAGACAAGACAATCCCACAAATGAGAGAGGGAAAAGCAATGGGCATCTTTACAGCATTTGTAGCAGCATGCTTAATAGTATGATCATAGATGTAGGAGCCATAGTCAATTCTTTGCTTTGTCCCAACTGCATAAATTATCTTCCCCAATAGAACAGAAATTATGGTCTTGTGACTAGTAGGAACCCAGTTGGAAATACCTATTCTGTGCAGAAAAGCATATTTGACACTCAACAAACTGGCTAACAACTTTCCTTCTACGGGCCAAACATCTACCTGACCAGCAGTGATTTCTTTGCATATAACATTGTTGGAGGCTTCTAATTCCCTATAATCTTCCTCATATCTTCCTAAGTAGGCATTGATCATCTCAGGAGAGAACCAGACACACTTGCCCCTGATGGTAACTCTTCTGAAAGTTCGGCTCTTGTTGTCATTTATCGATTCAGGTATATTAACTATGAATTCTCTGACCAGTTTATCATAGCAATTAGTCAACCCTGACACAGTCCTTATGAGACCAGCAAGCTTAATTAGGTCTATAATTTTAGTAGACTCTAAGTCTTTTGCTACTACCTCTCTTTCCAGAGCTATCTTTCTTAGGCTCACACAACTCCACAAGGCTGCACTTCTGGCATTGTGAGATGAGATGTTGTCAGGCACTTGATTTGTAGCAGGGTTGATGTCTTGAGCATCACTCTCAGAATCTGACTCTTCCCTGATTCTCCTCTTCTTGCCAGACCTGGCACCTTTGCTCCATGACTTGGAAGAGTCTGTAAATGAAGTCCTTTTCTTATCCTTCCCTCTTTCAATTCTATCATCATCAGATGAGTCCTCAATCTCTATAACCTCAACCTGTTCCTTCCCTTTACCCCTGTGACTTTCATTCCTAGGGGACGATGTTCTAACATCCAAGCTGACATCAGTGTTATCAGGATCTTCACCTTCAGCTTCTTGACTCAGGGCATGTCTTTGAAAATTTATGTCCTCACCTTGAGAGTCGACTTGTTCAGCAGGCATTTGCCTTAAAGGGACGGAAATCCCTTTCACCCGTATCCCTTTCTCAAGGATTTTGGTGGCAAGCTATTCCAAGTGCTTGTCTACATCAAACTTCTCCTCAACAGCTTGAGAGGAAGATGACCTAGCTTCAGGTTTATTCACCGTGGTCGAGGGTTTAGGGTTACCTGACTCGGGAATAGCACCAGAAATGAGTTCTTCGGAAGAAACCCTAGTTCGTACCTGCTCATAGTTCTTGGAAGGGACAGACGTCGTTCCTTTGTGACAAACTAGGTTGGGAGAAGAACTTTCTATTCTGTTGAGATTTAGGGAGATGAAACGTTGTGATGAGAATGCTTTGGTAAGTCTTGATGTAGTATCAATATAGTAAGGCGCCTGATTTTGAATACTCTTTAAAGACCAATTACTAATTTTCTCCCTCCATAAAGATTTTCCTTTTAAACAATTCACATCAGGACTCATTAACTCTGAGTGACCTTTCAGCATCCTGATATCATAGTATGATGTTATAACATCAACTAGAACATCATTAGTTGAATTTCCTTCAAGAGAAATCCACTGATAACATTTGTCTTTGGTTCTGGCACCCTTCATAACAATCTGATTATGCTCATCAGAAACCACACACTCATGCTTAGTGTAGTTTACCTTGTAACCTTCATCACACAACTGGCTTATGCTGATCAAATTTGCACTTAAGCCATTGACAAACAGAACATTATCAAGTTCAGGTCTACCATCACCTTGCACTTTCCCAACTCCTGCAACAACACCTTTTTCTCCATTGCCAAATATGACCTCATGAGAGGGGCAAGGTCTAAGTTTAGCAAACATGGATCTACATCCAGACATGTGTTTGGAACACCCACTGTCAAAATACCATGTTCCTTCTTTAGCCTCTTTGTCATCCAATTGAACCAACAAGCACTTCACCTTCTCCTTAGGTACCCATTGTTTAACAACTTTGGGCCTGTGCTCTCTCCATCTGTTTTGAGGTTGAGGGTATCCATGCAGCTTGTAGCAAGAGTACTGCATATGTCCAAACCTTCCACAATAATAGCATCTCACCCTTTCATCTCTAAATCTTCTGCCATGATGAGATTGCTTATGCTGCCATCCATAATGTGGTCTCCTCCTACCATAACTGCCCTGCCATCTATTATGCTGGTATCTTCTCCCATAAGACGGCTGAGAATGCTGTTTCCTTGATTGTTTCCCATGATGGCGTGGCTTTCTTCTTCCATAGATATAGGGAACAACATTGGTATATCCATAACCATACCAGTTGTCCTGATGTTGAGACACCTGATGAGACATGTGCTGTTTGAGCTGAGCAGCTTGCATGCTCTCGTGGTATTGTGGGGGCATATACTGACTAGCTCCTTGTGGCTGCTTTTTCTTCTGATAAGGACCAGTCTTCTTCTCAATCTTTTTAGGTTGGGAAACATCAGCTTTCTTAGGGGTAGGATCCTGCTTCTTTGGCTGGTGTTGAGATGAAAGTTGTGACACTTCCTTCTTTGAACCTGAAGTGCTTCCTTCTGAAGTTCCCTTATCCTCAACCACATAACCTATCCCATCTTTGTCTCCCGCAGCTTTTTCTGACTGAAGGATCTTGTCAAGTGTGTTTGTACCACAACTCAGCATCCTAACAGACTTGGTCATTTGATCAAGGTGAGCTCTAACTTGCACCACTTCATTTTCAAGATCAGTCTTTTCATTCTCTAGCTGAGCAATCTGTTGCTTGTGGCACTTGTTTTCTTGACAAATCTCAACACTTTTTAAACACAGCTCTTGATAAGTAGATGCTAACTCCTCATAAGTTACTTCTCCATCACTAGAATCATCATCAGATACAACAGCTCCTGTTAGGGCTCTAACATGCTTTGCTGACTCACCTTCACTTTCACTATCTGAGTCAGACCAGGAAACTGTCATGCCCTTCTTCTGCTTTTTCAAGAAGGTGGGACATTCTTTCTTGACATGTCCATACCCTTCACACTCAAAGCACTGCACTCCTTTATCTTGGGTAGTTTTCTGTTCATCCTTCTTGCTGGTGTCAGAAGTCATGTTCTTGACATTAGGCCTGGAGTTATTATTCATTCTCTTGAATACTTTGGTGAACTGTCTTCCCAACATCACTATGGCCTGAGATAGATCCTCCTGGGATTCAGATCTCTTCTCTTTCTCTTCTTCACCATTTGTCACCAGGGCTATACTCTTTGGCTTCTTTTCTGGTTCTTCCTCATTCAACCCAAGCTCAAAGGTTTGAAGAGATCCAATGAGCTCATCCACCCTCATCTTGCTGATGTCTTGTGATTCTTCAATGGCAGTAACCTTCATCTTATACTTCTTAGGAAGGGACCTAAGGATCTTCCTCACAAGCTTTTCATCTGACATCTTCTCACCAAGAGCACTGGATGCATTAGCCAGCTCCAGAACATTCATGTGAAAGTCATGAATGGTCTCATCATCCTTCATCTTCAGGCTTTCAAATTTTGATGTTAAAATCTGAAGTCGTGACATCTTGACTCTAGATGTTCCTTCATGAGTAGCCTGCAAGATATCCCACGCTTCCTTAGCAACTTCACAGGTATTGATTAACCTGAAGATATTCTTATCCACTCCATTGAAGATGGCATTTAGAGCTTTGGAATTTCCAAGGGCAAGCTCGTCTTCCTCCTTGGTCCACTCTTCTTCAGGGTTTGGCTTAGAGGTGCCTTCTTTATCTTTACCAGCACCATCCTTCTCACATACAATAGGTGCTTTCCACTCTTTAATAACAGCCTTCCAAGCCCTACTATCCAAGGATTTTAAGAAGGTGGTCATCCTTGGCTTCCAATAGTCATAATTGGATCCATCTAAAATAGAGGGTCTGTTGACGAATCCTCCAACTTCTTTGTCCATTTTTACACCAGAAAGTAACTTCCCTAGATCTCACCCAGAGACAGACAGGATGCCTGCTCTGATACCAATTGAAATTTTGGTATCAGACGTGTGATGTTAAGGTGTGATGTCACAACAACACACTCTGCACAATGGACAGCAATAACAGTAAAATAACACCAAGAATTGTTGACCCAGTTCGGTTACAACCAACCTACTCTGGGGGCTACCAAGCCAGGGATGGAATTCACTACTTGTAGATATAATTTACAGACTCAACAACCCGTTGACAATCTCCTAAACTTATACTCTACTAATGACTTCCTACCTAAGAAACCACTTAGGTATGAGAACACCACTCAATCCCTTACAAACACTCAAAGAACCCACTTTGAGTACCCTTGATCTTACTTCACAGCTTTGATCAAGCAAACACTCTCTATTACTTCACAGCTTCTAGAGAGGACAGAAACTCAACACCTATTCAAACCTTAGAATAGTGTAAATACAAGCACTCTAAACAAACTCTAGACACTAAGCCTCCAACTCCTGATCTTCTGAGTGTTTTCTGTACTTTTTCCTTTGGTCTTGTGCGCTTTATATAGCTCCTTGAATTGGTCTTGGACTTGCTACAATATCTCCCAGATTTGTTATTTAAAACTGAATATTAAAACAGATTTTCTCCTAAAATCTTTTTAAATCTTTAACCTTTTAAATCTCCTACAAATCTACACCAGATCTCCTATGCAGCAGCAAATATCTATCCCAAGATATTCGCATCCAATGAGACAGCTTGCTCTCCACAATTCCAGCTAATACGCAACCCTAAAAACATCACAACCTGATGTTAATGATTCTGCAGATCTGATGTTACAACATCACCTGTGTGACATCAGACATCCAACTTCAGCAATTAAATACTTAACGCAACCCAGTGTTAAGACTTCAATGTTGCAACATCAACACCTTGACATCAACATTGAACATACTTTGTTTTACCAAAATTCCAGTCAATCCAGGAACTAATAATTAGGATTTGTGTGATCATTTTATAGGTCATTTCCATGATATTATATGTCATCCATGTTAGATTATAGGTCATTCGTCTTCATGTTTTGGTTCATAAATGTTTGGTGCTTATGTGAGCTACTTTGACCTAATTGTGTACATCTTCTCCTACATGCCTTAACATGCTTTATGTGCATCTTTGTGACCTCATTAGTGAATTATAATATGATCAAGCATTTTATACATTACTGACTTGCATCCATTCTTGTTCATGTTCATGTTTCATTCCTCATTCATAGCTTGCATTACAAGTATGCCATCTTATGTGAACTTGAACATGTTGGAACATCTTTTCATCTTGTCTTTATCTTCTTAGATTCTTGCACTCATGCCTTGTATGATCATTCATCCATATTAATATGCATTATAATATGCCATTCACTTCTGGTCTTTGACATTTCTTTATGCATTTATCCATGTTTGTATGTCATACACATTTAGTATTCATCTTTAATTCATAACTTCAACTTGTGTTCTTTTCTTCTTAATCTCTAATGTGATTTGTGTATGAACCAAACTTGTTCATTTGTGCATTCTCATGTCATCTTATAACATGTATGCTACTGAGCCATGTTCATTTGCATTCATAATTACATTTCCCTCTCATGTGTGACTTGTTTTGTAAGTAAACAACATTGTGCATTCTTGTGTGACATTGTTATACTTCTTCCCACTTCTTCTTCTTGAGTTTTATTCTCATATTATGGATGATAATTCATGGATATTTAATGACATTTATGAAGTGGTTTCCTACTAGTTGTGGTGTTTCATATTGCATCATTGCATGTTTTACATCTCTTAAATGTTTATGATGCATCTTTAGTGCATATCATTGCATTCCTTTGATGTTTGGTAGATTGTTTAGGCATAGATTGATATTGTAAGCCTTTGTAACCATTGGTGGATATGAGTAGGCTTTTCTACTGTCCTAGGCCAGTACCAACCTTTAGTGATCTACTCTTTTTAGGTTTATCCCTTGAGAAGCTTCCTAGAGTTTCCTTTAGAACATTAGGATTTATTCGCTTACATTTTTTAATTATGTTTTCTTATTCCACTATTGAACTAACCATTTTGTGTAGGGGCTAATGGTAAGTTGAGTGTGTGGATATGCTTCCACACACACTTTCTTCCCTCATCTTTTTAATGCTTTATCTTTTGTGTTTGTGCAAAACATTTTAATGCTTTCTTTGTTCAACTTCTTTCTTCTCCCTCTTGGTTCATAACTCATCTTCCATCTTAGAAGTGAGTTATGTTACCTCTTGCTCTCTTCTTCTCTCTTCTTTTAGACTTAGGCTTCTAAACCGCACTAAACCATTAGGAACATCCAAGCATGATAACATTAGGGTGAGTCTTAGTCCCCTTTAGGCTTTACCTTTGTTTCTTTTAAGTCTCTCCTTTCTCATCTCAAAACAACTTCAAAAAACCTAATAAAGGTTGAAACATCTTCATGTGCCATGAGCCTTATTCCATGGGGGGGCTTGCATACATTCCATCTTGGAATGTGTTGTAGGTTTTCTAGCATGATGTACAAGTCTTTAACATAAAGAGATTTCACAAACAAATTCAAAAATACTTCTTCATTTAAAAACAACAAAAACATTTAGTAAAGGGAATAGGCTAGTGTATTTAAGCCTTTAACTTTGGAAGTAAGTTTGAGGATCTTCCTCATACTTAGTGTACTTCATCATCATTTCATTTTGGAATGATGTATGAGATGCACATTCCATTTAAAAAGACTTAGGTACACTCTCCTATGCAAAACACTTCAAATAAAAAACTTCTAAAACACTTCAAACAAACAATAACGTCTTTCCTTCGGGAATTCTCTTCTCATCTCACCCACTCTCAACGTACGAACGTGATTCTCCTTGTTCTCTTGCAATACGGTAACGCACTCGATTCAGCGAGCCTGCAACACCTGAGCTAGAACATTAGCCGTTCCCTAAAAAACACAAACAGCTTTCCCTTAGTCACGGGAACTACGTCGCTCTGATTCTCATGTTCCCGATGAGATACGTAGGCAGTGGGGTAGGGCCCATTCGAGCACTTCTTTTATTTTCCCTACATTTGTTTCTCGTTCTCTTTCTATTCCTTTTCCAACATCTTTTTTATCACCCTTTGAGCAGTACTTCAAGCGTGGATCCCGTCGAGTACAACGGACGTGAAGGGGTGCGATAACCTTCCCTTCACGTAACCGACTCCCTTACCCATTCTCTTTTGTTCGCGAGACCTCGTTCTTTCCTTTCTCCCGGGTTTGTGCAGCATTACCTTCACTTTCTTTGGGATAAAAATGCCTGGTTGGCGACTCTCTTTCTTTCTTCTGCGCCACTTTCGCGTTTGTACCTAGATGAAAATCCCGGGAGCGACAGCTGGCGACTCTTCTGGGGACAGTTGACCTCTTGCCGGTCCCTCCCCGATGCGAGTCTCTCCTAGCGCTTGTTTGTTTAATACTTATTAGGCGTTTGCTTTGTGTTTGCTTTAGTTTAGCTTTACTAATTTTATTTACAGCTTTATCGCTTTACTTTACCGCCTTTATTGCATTTTAATTATATCATGCATTATATATTCTGGACTGTCTGGTTTCCTTTGGCGGGATGGGATTGTTATTGTGAGATGAGCCCATTACCCAGGCTCGAGTGTACTTTAGGACTTAGAGTGGACAGTCACAGGGCTCTCATGGTATTTAGCCATGGGAGTTGTTGTGAGTTCCACAGCCAGAGTGCGAATTTCTTAGGATTATCTTGCTTTGAGGGTCTTCCTCATTCAGGGTATGACTTTGAGAGTTATATACATCTGGTGACTGATCATTGAGGACCTTAGTGGAAACATCCCTCTTTAGTGGTGACAGTGGCAGACCACATTCTGTGGCAAACCCATTCGCACCCAGGGGCCCACTTTAGAACTTGCATAGGATGGCCTTTATTTTGTGGTGAATCAGATGACGATCTCTTTGTTTGGCGATAACATTGTATCCTACGGGCTGAATGTGCTATTGCTTCTCATTCCGGGATCCGAATCTGAGGATCCTACCTTTTAGAACATACATGTGAAATGGGGGGCTGTTTACAGGTTTGCAGGTAACCTTGACCTTCTACCTACCCTTTTGTGTGGTTCTCATATGATCAGTGATTTGGGTACTTTGTTCTAGTATTCTGGATCTGGTTCTTTACTGGTGTTTGGGTCTGATATTCTTGATATGATGCTACACAGACACTTGGCTCTCCACAGTTATTGCACCGACACTGCAGATTCTGGCTCTGATCACATGCCTAGCTGCATCGCATTGCATACATCATTAACATTTTATGTTTTTCTTTCCCATGTCTCAGTATTGTTTCCGATTCCGGTGGGTATTTTCTCTATGTCAGATGGAAGGTCCTCCAAGAAAGAATAATGTGCATTACTAGTTTCCGAAGCCTAAAGTAGGACAG
The DNA here is from genome assembly GCA_022829125.1 of Lathyrus tuberosus. Lineage (NCBI taxonomy): Eukaryota > Viridiplantae > Streptophyta > Magnoliopsida > Fabales > Fabaceae > Lathyrus > Lathyrus tuberosus. Next base: position 215,690 of record JALAZF010000870.1, read on the forward strand.
ATCAAAGAAGTGGCAGATTTAATGGACAGTAACCAACTGGATAAGTTCAGAAAGAGGTTTGGGAACATTTTGAGTTATGTGAGCCTTCTTACTCTAGATCAGCATGATACTCTGCACACTCTCTTGCAGTTTTATGACCCTCAATTGCGTTGCTTCACATTCAATGATTATCTGCTGGTACCTACCTTGGAAGAGTTCTCTGATATTCTGAATATTTTTGTCAAGGATACTTCTCCTCACTACAGTTCGAAGAAAGCTATTCCTGACAATGTCATTGCAGAGGCCATTCATTTAAGGGTATCTGTGGTTAAAGATAATGTTAAGGAAAATGAGGGTTGTAAAGGGTTCCATCTAGACTTTCTGATTGAAGAAGCAAAGAAGAGTTTTGCTAATGGTGATTTGTTTACCTCTAATGCAATTTTAGCTCTCTGTGTGTACGGAATTTGTCTGTTTCCAAATATAGCTGGATTTATTGATATGGATGCAATCAGTATTTTTGTCAAGAAAAATCCAATCCCAACTTTGTTGGGCGATGTATACCATTCCGTGCATTACAAAAATGAGAAAAAACGAAGAAGATTGGTAGTATGATGTGCTCCCTTATTCCATGCTTGGTTTTATAGACATTTGCCAAAAATAGGAGCTTTTGTTGACCTCCGAGGAACTGTTAAGTGCTCCAAGAGGCTGATGGGTTTGACGTCTGAGGATATAGTCTGGTGGCATCGGAAAGATATGGTGGGTATACCTATTCTTATTAGTTGTGGAGCTTTTCCAAATGTGCCTCTGGTAGGAAGAAGGGGAGGAATCAACTACAATCCTATTCTCGCGCTGAAGCAGTTTGGATATGCATTAAAAGAACCTCCTTTGGAAAAAGATGTGGTGGAATCCTTGTTTTATCTTGCCAAAGATGGCGAACAGGTGTCTTTTTCTATTGCTGAAGCCTGGAACGCTCGGGTTAAGAAAGGTAAAATGGAGTTTGGGAGACCTGATCCTACGACTTATCCTCCTTACATTGAGTGGCTGAAGCGTCGGGTAGCTGTCACACTGCTGCTATTCTCTGTCGAACCTCCGTTATATCCCAAGGTGGTGGAGCCAAGGACCTCAGTACCAATTAAAGAATTCCAAAAGATGGAAGCTTTAGTTCATGAACTCAGGGTTAAGAATGCGGACGTCACCAACCTGTATCAAGAAGCTGCATTTGTTAACAGAGGGTTGGAGGAAAGAGTCCACATTGCTGAGAAGATGGCTGAAAGCAGGAAAGAAGAACTCGAAGGGAGGCTGATTTATTTCCAAAGACGGGGCTTAATTGATAAGAATAACGCCAGAGAGCGCCAGAATCTCAAGAAGGCTTTGAAGGAAGCCAATGAGGCTATTACCTTGTGGCAACAAAAATGGGCCGATGAAAAGAAGTGCCAAGCCAAGGTAGAGGAAGAGTTTAAAGCTAAGGTTGAAGAATTGGAAGCTAAGGCCAAGACCTTAGATGAAGAATTGAAAGCTGCACATGCTCAACGACGGAGTTACTGGGATAGTTTGGAAGAAAGTCAGAAGCTATTACAGGAAGCTCAGGCTGAAATAGCTGATCTCAAGGTCCGGGCGGAAGTGAAGAAGTCCATGACAGAGCCAGGCTATGGTAGTGCTAATGGGGAAGAATTGTGTCAGAATATCAACACTTTGTACCAATCCTTCAGTTTGAGAGAACGCTTGATCAGAGGCCTGATCGAGGCGCCGGAAGATCCCAAGAATGCTGTGTTATTTGAGGAGGTCAAGAGGCTCAGTCTAGGGTTGCAGGATGTTGTGTTTCTTCTGTTTTAGCTTTTATTATGTTGATGCTATCCGATTACCTACAGAATTGTTGTAGGAATCAGTGCTTTAATTTCTTAATTTGGGTTGTATGTTTTCAAATATTTGCCCTGAATCATTTCCTTTAGGCTTTCTTCCAGTTATGATATGCTCAATATTTTCTCCAGTGGCTTTCCTGATATTACATCACTGTTCACTGACACCTGGCTACAACATCACTTTATCGGGTTTTACACATATTTGTGCACTTGTCTGAATGAAATATTCTTATCAGCTATTGTATCTCGTGTGTTATCTGAATGCTGCGGACTTCTAAAATACCGGAATCGGGGCACGAAAAGGCCTGGGAATAAAAAAAATAGCATTGCATTGCATGCATTTCATTTTTGCATTGTGTTTGTTTTTCAGGTACCCTATCTGGTTCTCATGGTTATTCTATTTCAGGAAGTATTGCTACCGATCACATACATCGCTACTCCACAAGAGGCAATCGAAACAGAATGGTTGATCAAATTCAGAATGATTTGGCTGAGATGAAGGCCCGTATGGACCAGTTCATGGCTCTCATGACTGGTATGGCACAGAACCAAGAGAGATTAAGACTTATGGTCGAGCATCCAGAGGTCACGCCAGAAGGTAATCACGTTGACAATTCACAGCCAAATGACACTCCTCCTCCTGTTGGTACTCCGATTCCTAATGGTAATTTGATTACTGGGGCTGCCAGAAATGCTGGTGTTAATGAGGATGTTCAAGAAGATCAATTCACCTTGCTGGATGCTGATATGGGTAATCCCAATGACAGAAGGTATGATGAGCTGGCTGAGAAAATCAGGGCTATGGAGTGTAAGAACTCTCTAGGCATTGATGTTACTAATCTGGGTCTGGTATCGGGGGTTAGAATTCCTCCAAAGTTTAAGCCACCCACTTTTGACAAATATAATGGCAATACGTGTCCCCAGACACATATTCAGGCTTACTTTGGAAGAATCTCAGCCCACACTGATGACGAGAAGTTGTGGATGCATTATTTTCAAGATAGCTTGGCTGGAGCTTCGTTGACTTGGTACATGAAGTTGAACAGGGTTGCTGTGAGAAGCTAGAAAGATTTGGCAAAAGCATTTCTGAAACAATATCAGAATAATATTGATATGGCTCCCAACCGCACTCAGCTGCAAGGGTTGTCGCAGAGCGCTAAGGAAAGCTTTAAGGAGTACGCGCAAAGATGGAGAGAAATGGCCGCTCAGGTTCAACCCCCTTTGCTTGAGAGAGAGATGGCGGATATGTTCATGGGTACCCTGCAAGGGACATTTCTTGATAGATTGGCCGCTTGTCCGTCGACAGGATTATCTGATATCGTAATTGCTGGTGAAAGGATTGAGAATTTGTTGAAACAGGGGAAGATTCAGGATGTAAGTGGTACTGGTTCTTCAAGAACAAAGAAACTTTTTGCTAATGGACAGAGAAGGAGAGAAGGCGAGACAAGCGCTGTGTACAGAGGACGGGGAAAAGGACGTTCTCAGGCTTATTACCAAGTGGATGCAGTGACGATTCCAACTCCACCTGTTCAGCAACAGCAGCCACAACAGCAGGTTCAACAACAGCGACCACCGTTCCAACAAAGGTCTAGGCAGAGGGACCGCAAAATTGACCCTCTTCCTATGACTTACTCAGCATTGTTACCCCAGTTACTCCAATTGAAATTGGTCGAACTTCGTACCATGAGACCTCCTGTTGCTGGTAACTTACCACCCAATTATGATGCTAATGCTCGCTGAGAATTCCATTTAGGTGCTCCGGGTCACACCATCGAAATGTACTAGGCATTTCAAAATAAGGTGCAGGATCAGATAGATGCTAAAGCAATCAACTTTTCTCCACCTCCTAATGTTCTCCAGAACCCTATGCCGAACCATGACGGGGCAAATGTGCACGCCATTGAGGATGGAAAGAGGTTGAACTTGGTGACAGATATCAATCGGGTGAAGACTTTATTACTGGTAGTAAAAGATCGTCTGTTGAAGGGACAGGTGTTCCCAGGTTGTGACTGGGATTGTTTGGAATGTATAGGTCAAGATAATGGCTATGACAGAATGAGGATTGGTTTGCAGAATCTGATTAGTGAAGTCCGTTTACAGTTTGACCATGTTGTGAAAGATAATGATGAGGTGTCAACTGTGACAATTTATTATACCCCTGATGAAATTTAGGTACCTGCAAGGGCAGCTCCTGTAGCGTTTATTGTGCCAGAAAGACCCAGCCCTGTTACCATCACGGTGCTGGGGCCGGTTCCATTTACCTCTGAGAAAGTAGTCCCATGGCATTATGGGGCGGATGTGTACCATGAGGGGAAGAAGCTGGAAGTTGGAACATCGGCTAGTTCAAATGTTGATAATGTGGGTGATTTAGGCGGCTTTACCAGGAGTGGAAGGTTGTTTGCTCCACAAACTCTTTGAAGTGATAAAGAAGTCGAGGCTGCGGCGAGAGCTAAAGGAATACAAGTAGCTGAGAGTGTGCCCGTGCCTGAAACAGATCCCAAAATTACCTTCGACAGCGAGGTAGAGGAGTTTATGAGAATAATAAAGAAAAATGATTACAAAATCGTTGATCAATTGAATCAGACGCCCTCAAAGATCTCGATTTTGTCACTACTGATGTGCTCTGATGCACACCAAGAGGCTTTGCTGAAGGTATTAAAGATGGCCTAAGTTCCACAGGAAATTACTGTCAATCAGCTCGAGAGTGTGATTTCTAATGTCAATGTCAGCCATGGGTTGGGTTTCACGAGCCAGGATTTGACTTCTGAAGGTAGAAACCACAACAAGGCTCTGCATATTACAATGGAGTATAAGGGCGCGGTGTTGTCCCACGTGCTGGTAGACACTGGTTCTTTGCTTAATGTCTTGCCTAAGAAGGCGCTGATGAAGGTGGAGGTTGATGGATTAATTTTGAGGCCGAGTGATCTGGTTGTCAGAGCGTTTGATGGGTCAAAACGATCTGTATTCGGTGAAGTGGAATTACCTGTGCAAATTGGACCTCAAGTGTTCAAGTCTACATTCCACGTGATGGATATACAGCCTGCTTATAGCTGTTTATTAGGTCGCCCATGGATTCATGCGGCCGGGGCTGTTACATCCACATTACATCAGAAGCTGAAATACGTGTTTGAAGGACAAATAGTAACTGTGTGTGGTGAAGAGGAAATTTTTGTCAGTCATTTGTCCACATTCAAGTATGTTGAGATGGATGGGGAAATCCATGAAACGCTTTGCCAGTCGTTCGAGGCAGTGAATATTGATAAAATACCTGAATCTTCTCCTACACCAGCTGGAGCCGGTACGTCAATTTTGTCTTATAAGCAAGTCGTCGAGGTTGTTAGAGCAGGTAATGCCCAGGGTTGGGGCAAGCTGATCGAGACACCAGTGAAAGAGGACAAGTTTGGTATTGGCTACCAACCATCTCTGGATTCGGCTGCAAAGTACACGGGACCCATCACTTTCAGCAGTGGTGGAATCATATATACAGATCAATCTTGTGCGACTGCAGAGGATGGCATAGACAGTGATTGTGACTTGGATAATTGGGTATACCCACGTGTTTCGGGACAACAATTGCAAAACTGGTCTGTTGAAGAAATCGTTCCAGTTACATTTCAAACAGAGTAATTTTCTTTGTTTTTTCTCTAATCATCATGCATGTTAAAATCTTGCGCTCTGCCCAAGGCGTACAGATCCATTTGTAGGGCCACACATTTTCATTTGCAATTTTTAATCATTAATAAAGGACGTTTTGCATTCAAATTTCGTTCCCTGTCTTTTATCTTTTATTTTTGCACAAAAACATTAAAAAGGCAATGTCTTATTTTCTTTTTGTTTTTCAAAAATAAATTCTAAAATAAAGCATGAACCCCCTCGTGCAGACTTGATCCTCCGGATTCCACTGATAATGTTTCTGCTATGGCCATGTATGACTTTGACAAACTGATTTATCAAGCCGAAGAAGGGGATGAAGAAGACTGTAAACTTCCCGTTATTGGCTAGATTGTTGAAGCGGGAGGAGAAGGTCATTCAACCTCACCAAGAGACAATTGAGGTTATCAACATTGGTTCCGAGGACGCAAGGAAAGAAATTAAGATTAGAGCCAGTCTACAGGCCGAGGTAAAGAAAGAGCTGATCAGTATGCTGCGGGAATATGTCGATATCTTTGCTTGGTCATATCAAGATATGCCGGGGTTAGATACAGACATTGTTGTGCACAGGTTTCCGTTGAAAGAGGGCTGTCCTCCAGTCAGACAAAAGCTTCGGAGAACTAAACCAGAAATGGCTCTCAAAATCAAAGAGGAGGTACAAAAACAGTTAGATGCGGGATTTCTGGCCGTCACCAATTACCCACCATGGGTTGCAAATATTGTTCCTGTGCCGAAGAAAGATTGTAAGGTCAGAATGTGCGTTGATTATCGGGATCTAAACAGAGCAAGTCCGAAGGATGACTTTCCTTTACCTCATATTGACGTGCTGGTTGATAATACAGCTCAGTTTTCTGTGTTCTCATTCATGGACGGTTTCTCCGGCTACAATCAGATCAAGATGGCACCTGAGGATATGGAGAAGACCACGTTCATTACCCCATGGGGTACATTCTGTTATAAAGTGATGCCTTTTGGGTTGAAAAACACAGGGGCAACGTATCAGCGGGCAATGATAACATTATTTCACGATTTAATTCACAAAGAGATTGAATGCTATGTGGATGATATGATTGCCAAGTCGCGAACAGAAGAAGAACACCTGATTAACTTGAAAAAGTTGTTTGGAAGGTTGAGAAAGTTTCGTTTGAGGTTGAATCCGAACAAGTGCACTTTCGGGGTGCGTTCTAGAAAGCTGTTGGGTTTCATCGTAAGTGAAAAAGGAATTGAGGTCGATCCTGCCAAAGTGAAAGCAATACAAGACATGCCTGAGTCGAAAACAGAAAAAGAGGTTCGTGGTTTTCTAGGTAGATTGAACTACATTGCAAGGTTCATATCTCACCTAACAGCCATGTGTGAACCAATATTCAAACTGCTAAGAAAAGATCAAACGGTCAGGTGGAATGACGATTGCCAAGTGGCATTCGATAAAATAAAAAGATATTTGTAGGAAACTCCAATTCTAATGCCTCCGGTTCCAGAGAGACCTTTGATAATGTACTTGACAGTGCTTGAAGAGTCTATGGGTTTTGTTCTCGGTCAACACGACGAGACAGGTAGGGAAGAGCATGTTATCTACTACCTGAGTAAAAAATTCACTGACTGCGAGTCCCGATATTCAATGCTTGAGAAGACATGCTGTGCACTGGCATGGGCTGCTAAGCGACTGAGGCAGTATATGCTTACGCACACAACTTTGTTTATTTCCAAAATGGATCCAGTCAAGTACATTTTCGAGAAACCAGCACTGACAGGCAGAGTTGCACGGTGGCAAATGGTTTTGACAGAATATGATATCCAATATACTTCTCAGAAAGCCATCAAAGGAAGTATCCTGTCAGACTATCTTGCGCAACAGCCGATTAACGATTATCAACCCATGAAATTTGATTTCCCTGATGAGGACATCATGTTTCTCATAGTTAAAGACTGCGAGGAACCACTTCCGGAGGAGGGGCCAGACCCTGAATCCAAATGGAGTTTGATGTTTGATGGGGCCGTCAACATGAATGGATGCGGAGTTGGAGCAGTTCTTATCACGCCGGAGGGTGTTCATATGCCCTTTGTTAATTCTTGTATTGGCTGCAATTTTGGTAAAACAATGTTGTTGTTGAAGATGTCATTTGTCTGATGTCTTAACATAAGTTCTTAACATTCAGTTTATGTTAAGTTATTTAGGGTTGCAGTTTTGTGTGCTGATGTTAAACATGATGTCTTGACATCAGTTGACAGAACATCAGAACATCAGTCTGTTGTGTTTTGTTAGGGCTGCGTGTATCAGTTTTTTTTGAGAGATCTGGTGGAAAGATTGCAGGTGAACATCTTGGTAAAGATATATTCAGTTGCAATCAGATATGGAGCAGATCTTGTTGCTGTTTTTAGGGCTGAAAGATATGAAAAGATTTGAAGATAAAATCTGTTTTTAAATTCAAATCAAATCAGATATTTGGAGGAGTCCAAGCCCAAGTCTGAGTTTCTATTTAAAGCAACCTCAACCCTACTTGGAAGGGACGAACGCAAGAGATTAAAGACTGAGAGTCAAGTGTGTGTTTCGTCTGTGTATTGTAAGCCATTCATGTTTGAATTGGTGTAATTGTTTTGAGTTGTTAATTGTTCTTGATCAAAGCTTTTAAGCAAGATCAAGTTGTGTTTTGGAAGTGTGACTTCTATACTTTGTAATCTTTGAATTGTATCACTGTGGTGATTTAGGGGGAGTGAGTGGTTTCTCATATCTAAGTGTATCTTAGGTAGAAGTGTCATTGGGTAGTGATTAAGTTAGTGGATTGTCAACTGGGATTGTTGAGTCTGTAATTTAATACTACTAATAGTGAATTTCCTCCCTGGCTTGGTAGGCCCCAGACGTAGGTAGTTAGACCGAACTGGGTGAACAATTCTCTGTGTTGATTTACTGTTATTTTATTGCCTTGTTTCATATAGCAGATTGTGTTGTTGTGACATCACACTTAACATCACATATCTGATACCAGAATTTCAATTGGTATCAAAGCAGGCATCCTGCTCTGCATCTGGGTGAGATCTAGAGCTGCTACTTTCTGGTACAATGGACAAGGAGTGTGGTGGATTTGTGAATAGACCCTCTATTCTAGATGGCTCAAATTATGACTATTGGAAACCTCGTATGGTTACATTCTTGAAGTCCTTAGACAACAGGGCTTGGAAGGCAGTTGTGAAAGAATGGAAACATCCTGTTATTGTGGAAAAAGATGGTAGCTCTAAGCTGAAACCTGAAGAAGAATGGACCAAGGAAGAAGATGAGCTTGCCCTTGGGAATTCTAAAGACTTAAATGCCATATTCAATGGTATTGACAAGAACATCTTCAGGCTGGTCAACACTTGTGAAGTAGCTAAGGAAGCATGGGATATCTTGAAAACTACTCATGAAGGAACCTCCAAGGTCAAGATGTCAAGACTTCAACTTCTGACAACAAAGTTTGAAAATTTGAAGATGAAGGATGATGAGACCATTCATGATTTCCACATGAACATTCTTGAGCTGTTAAATGCTTCTAGTGCCCTAGGAGAGAGGATGACTGAAGAGAAGCTGGTGAGGAAGATTCTTAGATCCCTTCCCAAGAGATATAAAATAAAGGTGACTGCTATAGAAGAAGCTCAAGACATCAGCAAGATAAGGGTAGATGAGTTGATTAGTTCTCTTCAGACATTTGAATTAGGGATGAATGAGGAATCTGAAAAGAAGACCAAAAGCATAGCATTGGTGTCTAAAGATGAAAGGAAAAAGTGTGGTCCTAAAACTCAGGAGGAGCTTTCAAATGCCATTGTTCTGCTGGGAAGATAGTTTAATAAGGTTCTAAAAAGGATAGACAGGAGCTACAAACCTAATGTCAAGAACATCACATCTGACACAAACAGGTCAGGTGATCAGGGGAAGAAATCAAGAGATGAAGAAAAGTCCAATGATGACAAAGGAATTCAATGCTATGAGTGTGAAGGTTATGGTCATATCAGAAAAGAATGTCCTACATATCTCAAGAAGCAGAAAAAGGGGTTATCTATTTCCTGGTCTGATGAGGATACTGATAGTGAATCTGAAGAAGAATCAGCTAAGCTTATTAGAGCAATGATTGGGATTTGTGAGTCTGAAAATGATTCAAGTGATGATGAGGTTACATATGAAGAGCTTGCTACCTCATATAGAAAACTGTGCATTAGAAGTGAACAAGTCTGTCTAGAAGGAGAAAAGCAAAAGAAAAATCATTATGCAGTTAAAGGCTGAAAAAACTGAGCTGGAAAATGAAGTCAGTATGCTGAACTCTAAACTGGATTTTATGTCAAAAACTGTCAGAATGTTGAATAATGGAACTGATGCTCTAGACAACATTATTAGCATTGGAAAAACTGCTGGAGACAAAATTGGTTTGGGATTCGACAATGTATCAGCTACAAATGATGTCATTACCAGTTTCAAGCCAGTGATGTTAAAACAGATGTTTAAACATCCTGACAGGCCTCCCTCTAGGAAGAAATTCAGGCGCTGGAGATGTTATCATTGTGGGCATTTTGGACACATAAAGGCCTACTGTTATAAGCTTCATGGGTATCCTCAGAAGGTACATCAATATACTCCCAGACAAAATTTTCACAAAGGTAATCTGGCCATCAAGTCTAAGAAGCAATGGGTTCCAAAATGTAAAGTTACCAGCTTAATAGCTCACACTTCTCTTAGGGTTTCTACCAAAGAAGACTGGTACTTTGATAGTGGGTGTTCAAGACACATGACATGAGTGAAGAATTTGTTGGTGGATGTTAAGCTCCATTCTTCTGGTCATGTAACTTTTGGTGATGGTGTCAAAGGAGAAATCAAGGGTATGGGAAAGCTGAATTGTGCTGGTGCTCCTAGACTGGATGATGTTCTGCTTGTCAAAGGGTTGACAGTAAATTTGATCAGTATTAGCCAACTTTGTGATCAAGGATTCAAAGTAGACTTTACAAAATCTGAGTGCATTGTCACAAATGAGAAAGGAGAAGTCATCATGAAGGGTGTTAGGTCTAAGGACAACTGTTATCTGTGGGTGCAACAAGACTCAAGTCCCTCAATATATGTTTTTACTAGAGAAGATGAAGTCAAAGTCTGGCATCAAAAGTTGGGACATCTTCATCTGAAGGGAATGAAGAGAATCATATCCTCAGAAGCTGTCAGAGGAATTCCTAAACTCAAAATTGAAGAAGGAAGAGTCTGTGGAGATTCTCAAATAGGGAAGCAGACCTAGATGTCACATCAGAAGCTTCAACATAACACCACCTCCAAAGTTTTGGAACTTCTTCATTTGGACTTGATGGGACCTATGCAGGTAGAAAGTCTAGGTGGGAAGAAGTATGCTTATGTTGTTGTAGATGACTATTCAAGGTACACCTGGGTAAGCTTCATCAAAGACAAAACAGAGGTGTTTGATGTGTTTAAAGGTTTATGTCAAAGACTCCAAAGAGAAAAAGAGAGTAATGTCATCAGAATTAGGAGTGTCCATGGGAGGGAATTTGAAAATAACAAGTTTGTTAAATACTGCTCTACTGAAGGCATCAGTCATGAGTTTTCCTCTCCTATTACCCCTCAGCAAAATGGAATTGTTGAAAGGAAGAACAAAACTCTCCAAGAATCTGCTAGGGCAATGATTCATGCCAAAAAGCTTCCTTACCATTTCTGGGCTGAAGCCATGAATACTGCTTGCTATATTCATAACAGAGTTACTTTGAGAAGAGGCACTTCAGCTACATTGTATGAACTGTGGAAAGGGAGAAAACCAACTGTGAAGTACTTTCATGTTTTTGGAAGTAAATGTTATATTTTGTCAGATCGTGAACAAAGGAGAAAATTGGATCCTAAAAGTGATGAGGGAATCTTTCTGGGATACTCCACAAATAGCAGAGCTTATAGGGTTTTCAACTCCAGAACCAAGGTTATGATGGAGTCTATAAATGTGGTAATTGATGACAGTGACATGAAGGAAGATGCTGATGTCCTGGATGATGTTGGAACATCGTTTGAAGATGTTACATCAGAAACTGAAGATAGAAGTGTTGCTCCCAGTCCTGTTGATGCTGAGGCTTAACCTGAACAACCTAATAAAGAACCATCTATTAGAGTGCAAAAGGACCATCCAAAAGAGCTTATCATAGGTGATCCAAAATAAGGGGTTAGCACTAGATCAAGAGAGGTTGTGTCAAATTCTTGTTTTGTGTCCAAAATTGAGCCCAAGAATGTCAAAGAAGCATTGACTGATGAATTCTGGATTAATGCCATGCATGAAGAGCTAGAACAATTCAAGAGGAATGAAGTGTGGGACCTTGTACCAAGGCCTGATGGAGTTAATGTGATAGGCACCAAGTGGATTTACAAGAATAAATCTGATGAATAAGGAGTGGTCACCAGAAACCAGATTGGTTGCTCAGGGATACACTCAGGTTGAAGGAATTGATTTTGATGAAACCTTTGCTCTTGTGGCAAGACTGGAATATATCAGATTACTCTTAGGTGTGGCTTGTAATCTCAAATTCAAGCTTTTTCAGATGGATGTTAAGAGTGCCTTTTTGAATGGGTACTTAAATGAAGAGGCTTATGTAGATCAACCAAAAGGATTTATTGATCCAACATTTCCTAATCATGTTTACAAACTTAGGAAAGCTCCCTATGGTTTGAAGCAAGCACCGAGAGCTTGGTATGACAGGCTTACTGAATTTTTGGCTGTGAATGGCTACAAAAAAGGAGGGATTAACAAGACTTTATTTGTCAAAGATGAAGGAGGAAAACTGATGACAGCTCAAATATATGTTGATGACATAGTATTTGGTGGGATGTCAGATGCAATGGTTAAACATTTTGTGAAACAGATGCAGTCTGAGTTTGAAATGAGTCTTGTTGGAGAGCTCAGCTATTTTCTGGGTCTACAAGTGAGACAAATGGAAGACTCCATATTCATCTCTCAGAGCAAGTATGCTAAGAACATTGTTAAGAAGTTTGGTATGGAAAATGCTAATCACAAGAGGAAACCTGCTCCTACTCACTTAAAGTTGTCAAAGGATGAACATGGTGTGAGTGTGGATCAAAGTCTATACAGAAGCATGATTGGTAGTCTATTGTATCTCACTGCTAGCAGACCAAATATTTCTTTTGCTATTGGAGTTTGTGCCAGATATCAATCTGAGGCTAAGGTTAGTAACTTGAATCAAGTAAAGAGGATTCTGAAGTATGTAAATGAGACTAGTGACTATGGCATGCTTTACAGTCATGGATCAGACACTGAGTTATGTGGTTATTGTGATGCTGATTGGGCAGGAAGTGCTGATGATAGAAAAAGTACTTCAGGAGGTTGTTTCTTCTTAGGGAATAATCTGATCTCTTGGTTCAGTAAAAAGCAGAACTGTGTGTCTCTTTCTACTGCTGAAGCTGAGTACATAGCAGCAGGGAGTAGTTGTTCTCAACTTGTTTGGATGAAGCAAATGTTAACAGAATACAATGTCAAGCAAGATGTCATGACATTGTACTGTGATAATCGGAGTGCTATCAATATCTCTAAAAACCCAATTCAACATAGCAGGACTAAGCATATTGATATACGTCATCACTTTATAAGAGATTTGGTTGAAGACAAAGTAGTTGCTTTGGAACATGTTGCTACTGAACAGCAATTAGCTGATATTTTTACAAAGGCCGTAGATGCAAATCAATTTGAAAAATTAAGAATTTGCATATATGAGGATTAAGTGTGCTGGGAGGTGTCTTGTGCAGTTGTGAACTTTATTGCATATGTTTAGTTTAAAGGAAACAAAATTTTATTCAACTGCTGAAAGCATACAAGATTAGATTTTAGTACATCAAAAGCAACAAACAAAGGGTCTAAAGATTATCCCAACCCCATGAATCAAGAAAAGTTTTCCAATCTTCATCCCATTCATCATCAGAAGCATAAAGTTGCACTGGAGGTTTTTTGATGGTTTTCATCATTGTCTCTGATGTTTTTCTTGTTCTTGTTGCTCCTGGAGTTGCCCCAGCAGTAGACAGTGTTTTGATCTTTAACTTCTGTGGATCTGGTTTCTTGACCTCTTGCACGTGTTTCTTTCCTGCATCTCTGTTAGACTGACTCATGGTTATTTCCTAGTTCTGTTGTTAGAAGCAAGAAGGCTTGGTTTTTATAATGCATATAGAGGGCATTGTTTGTATCGCCTGACCAGTCAAAGTTTTGGAACTTGTTCTTTTTGGGAAGCTTGTTATTTGACCTTGTCATAGTAAATGTCAGGACTTTGTGTTTGCTGCTTTGATAGGTTCAAGGTTGTCAAATTGTGGCTAAAAAGGGGGAGAGTTACCTAGTTGTTTGCCGTGGTTCTTGTTTTGAGGGGGAGTTTTGTGTTGTGCAGCTTTGGAAGTTGTTGCTGCTGTTTGTATTGTTTTTTTCCGCTGCTGGTATCTCTGGTGTAGGCTGAGATTGTTTGCCAAAATTAGCCAAAGGGGGAGATTGTTAATTCTTGTATTGGCTGCAATTTTGGTAAAACAATGTTGTTGTTGAAGATGTCATTTGTCTGATGTCTTAACATGAGTTCTTAACATTCAGTTTATGTTAAGTTATTTAGGGTTGCAGTTTTGTGTGCTGATGTTAAACATGATGTCTTGACATCAGTTGACAGAACTTCAGAACATCAGTCTGTTGTGTTTTGTTAGGGCTGCGTGTATCAGTTTGTTTTGAGAGATCTGGTGGAGAGATTGCAGGCGAACATCTTGGTAAAGATATATTCAGTTGCAATCAGATATGGAGCAGATCTTGTTGCTGTTTTTAGGGCTGAAAGATATGAAAAGATTTGAAGATAAAATCTGTTTTTAAATTTAAATCAAATAAGATATTTGGAGGAGTCCAAGCCCAAGTATGAGTTTCTATTTAAAGCAGCCTCAACCCTACTTGGAAGGGACGAACGCAAGAGATTAAAGACTGAGAGTCAAGTGTGTGTTTCGTCTGTGTATTGTAAGCCATTCATGTTTGAACTGGTGTAATTGTTTTGAGTTGTTAATTGTTCTTGATCAAAGATTTTAAGCAAGATCAAGTTGTGTTTTGGAAGTGTGACTTCTATACTTTGTAATCTTTGAATTGTATCACTGTGGTGATTTAGGGGGAGTGAGTGGTTTCTCATATCTAAGTGTATCTTAGGTAGAAGTGTCATTGGGTAGTGATTAAGTTAGTGGATTGTCAACTGGGATTGTTGAGTCTGTAATTTAATACTACTAATAGTGAATTTCCTCCCTGGCTTGGTAGCCCCCAGACGTAGGTAGTTAGACCGAACTGGGTGAACAATTCTCTGTGTTGATTTACTATTATTTTATTGCCTTGTTTCGTATAGCAGATTGTGTTGTTGTGACATAACACTTAACATCACATATCTGATACCAGAATTTCACCCTTCACTGCCCGAGTAACTTTCGGATGCACCAACAATGAAGCAGAATATGAAGCTTGTATAATGGGGATTGAGGAGTCGATTAATTTGCGAATTAAGACCCTCGATATCTTCGGTGATTCAGCTTTGGTAATCAATCAAGTGAATGGGAATTGGTACACGCACCAGACACATCTGATTCCGTATAGAGATTATACGAGAAGACTATTGACATTTTTCACAACAGTAAAGCTGTATCATATTCCTCGAGATGAGAATAAGTTTGCTGATGCCTTGGCCATATTGTCTTCTATGATCAAAGTGCAAAGGTGGAACCATGTACCCAAGATTCAGGTGTCTCGTCTTGACAGACCTACATTTGTGTTTGTTGTTGATGCAACGTCCGATGACAAGCCATGGTTTCATGACATCAAGTGTTTTTTTAAAAGTCAGGAGTACCCACCTGGGGCATCTACCAAATATAAGAAGACTTTGAGGAGATTTTCTGGTAGCTTCTTTCTGAACCAAGATGACGTGCTGTACAAACGGAATTTTGACATGGTTCTGCTCAGATACGTGGATATACACGAAGCAGACCTGTTAATGCAAGAAGTGCATGAAGGCTCTTTCGGTACCCATGCCAGAGGACATGCAATGACTAAGAAACAATTGAGGTCGGGGTATTATTGGTTGACGATGGAGACAGATTGTTGCAAGTACGCCCGCAAATGTCACAAATGTCATATTTATGTAGACAAGGTGCATGTGCCTCCGAATTCGTTGAGTGTCATGTCCTCTCCTTGGCCCTTTGCAATGTGGGGCATTGATATGATCGGAAAAATTGAGCCTACTGCTTCAAACGACCATAGTTTCATCTTGGTCGCCATTGATTATTTCACGAAGTGGGTTGAAGCAGCATCTTATGCCAACGTCACTAAGCAGGTGGTAGCTCATTTCCTGAAACGGGATATCATTTGTCGATATGGAGTGCCCGAGAGAATTATTACTGATAATGGTTCTAATTTGAACAACAAAATGATGGCTGAGCTATGCCGGGACTTCAAAATTGAGCATCACAATTCTTCGCCGTATCGCCCAAAGATGAATGACGCTGTTGAGGCGGCCAATAAGAATATTAAGAAGATTGTGCAGAAAATGGTTGTCACATATAAAGATTGGCATGAGATGTTACTGTTCGCTTTGCATGGGTACCGAACGTCAGTACGCACGTCTACTGGGGCAACACCATTCTCACTGTGTACGGTATGGAGGCAGTCTTACCGGTTGAAGTTGAGATTCCATCCCTCAGAGTCATGATGGATGTCAAATTAGACGAAGTTGAATGGGTTCGCGCCAGATTTAATCAGTTGAGCCCTATTGAAGAGAAACGTCTGGCAGCTGTGTGCCATGGGCAGTTATATCAACGAAGGATGAAGCGGGCATTTGATCAGAAGGTGCGTCCTCGGGTTTACAAAGTCGGAGATGTAGTACTCAAAAGGATCCTTCCTCCTAGTACAGATCACAGGGGCAAATGGACTCCCAACTATGAAGGTCCATTCATGGTTAAAAAGGTCTTCTCGGGCGGAGTCTTATTGCTTACAACCATGGATGGCGAAGACTTTCCATCCCCTGTTAACTCAGACGCAGTCAAAAAATATTTCGCATAAATAGACCCGCTGGATAAAAAAAAAGAGAGAGTCCAGGCAAAAAAGGGCATCCCGGCGAACCATAAAAACAGAATAAAAAAGGTTCGGACAAAAATTAGGGATATAAATAAATAAAAATTATACACCTGGTAAGTTGAAAACCCGAAAGGGCAACTTAGGCAAAAAGGGGTATCCCGGTGGATTGAAAACCCAGAAGGGCGGTCCACGCAAAAGAGGGATTTAAGCGAACGATTGCGGTCTGAGTTATTTGTATTTCATCACCGTTTCAGCAATTGACATTCCCAAGGATAGGAATCGGTCAAATCACTCCTCAGAAGGCAAGGTCGGGGAGTTTTGAAGACATATTGGCTATAGCAGAATCGAAACTCAGTAGAATGTCGTTTTCACATTGCCATTAGGGTAGTTTCTTTTCTCAATTTACAGTAATCTCCTCTTTCCAGGGTTTGCTTCCGAATGTATTTGCTGATTTCAGGCATTTTTCAATAAATTGAATTTCAGTCAAAGGCTTCTTATTTTGTTTTTACTGCTTTGTTTGCAAAAATGTCCGAATTTTTGATAAAACATTGCATTTGAAAACATTGTGGCCTTACGATAAACATGCGCAGAAAAACATTTAAAATCACTTTGGATGTTGAGTAATTCTGGGTGGTGGATTCAAACCATGCAATATCCTGGGGCATGTGTGCGTATTCTTTTGTTGCAGGTAACAGGTACAAATGATTTCGAAGGTGAGAGCCATTTTCTTCCAAACAAGTGATCACTTACCCTTAAGTCAGAATACTGGGGCAACCATATTCAGTAAAATGAGACCAACGAAGCAGAGCTAATAAGGGATCGTTGGATCTTATTAAGTCGATTCTCCCACTCAATACTTCCAACAGCTACAAGCTTTTCTGTGTCGATAACGGTTGTAAATTCCCCAGTAGAGTTACTTCGCAGACCTCGCTGTTAATGTTTAAGACTTAGTGAGTGTCCAGGAGTTTGAAGAGGCCAAATCTTCTGTAAAATTCTCTTCAGATCAGCCGCGTAATCTGGGGAAAAAGCGAGTTTGTGACCCTCCCAAGCATGGGGTATCGTGAAATCCCTCTGGCAGGATGTGTTCCAGATCTATTATCTCCAGTAGAGTGACCTCTCAATTATTGTATTCTTAGCTCAAGTCTCAGTATTTGTCTAAGAGTTTGAAGATGCTTGGTCTTCTATAAAATCCTCTTAAGGGGCATCCCCAGCACGAGACGCTTTGAAGCAGTCCTCCCCAACAGAGTTTATGGTAAACTCATTATCCCCAGTGGAGTCGTCAAACAGAAGGTTTGCCTAGAAGGGGACATTGTAGCTCTTATCCTAAGCTCGAGAGTTTTGTTCCTCAACAGATTACCGTGCATTTTCTTTATGTTTTCCCAGCAGGTCTCTAGGGACTCTTTCTCAGCATATTGCAACGGAATATCTTCCAACCAGGATTTGCATACCCCCGACGGAGTAGTTCCGATCCTCAGCAAGATCGTATTTCCGGCAGTTGTATCCCCACAGAGTTCAGCATTGAATCTTGTCAGCAATACTCCCTAGCTAGGTTGTTTTTTCTCCCTGCAGAGGTTTATCAAATCAACAGAATCTCTTCCTCAGCAGAGTGTTAGTACATTCTTTCCCCAGCCAAGTCAGAAAATTGTCATTCTTCCAGCGGAGTTGCTATGATCAGAATTCATCCCCAGACAGATGAAATAATTCCTGGCAGAGTCATCATTTCCTCATATCTCAAAGTCCAATTTATTTTTGGCAAGCGTGATAATTTGGAGCAGATGGATTGTTCAGTCATTCTCCGGCAGAGATATTATCCTTTCAGGAGCTTCTGAGGTCAAATCATTGATCATCGTTCCTCAGCAAAGTCAGCAGGGACGTATGATGTGTATGCAGAGCGTAATCCAGTGTTGAATTTTTGCAAAAGTCTAACTGCAGATTGGCAAAAGTCCATCTTAGGGTGGCAAAGCAGGACAAAGTCCAATCGTAGATTGGCGAAAGTCCACCCGTAGTGTGGCAAGTCAGTAGTCATCTGACTCCATTTAAAAGACAGTTTCAAGACCAACCGCAGATTGGTAAAAGTCCATCTTAGGGTGGCAAATCAGCAAAGTCCAATCGCAGATTGGCAAAAGTCCATCTTAGGGTGGCAAAGAAGGGCAAAGTCCAACCGTAGATTGGCGAAAGTCCACCCGTAGTGTGGCAAGTCAGTAGTCGTTTGACTCCATTTAAAAGATAGTTTCAAGACCAACCGCAGATTGGCGAAAGTCCACCCGCAGCGTGGCAAGCCAGTAGTCGTCTGGCGTCGTACAAAAGACGTTGTTAAAGTCCACCCGCAGTGTGGCAAGCCAGTAGTCGTCTGGCGTCGTACAAAAGACGTTGTTAAATTCCACTCGCTGCGTGGCAAGCCAGTAGTCGTATGGCATCGTACAAAAGACGTTGTTAAAGCCCACCCGCAGCGTGGCAAGCCAGTAGTCGTCTGGCGTCGTACAAAAGACATTGTTAAAGTCCACCCGCAGCGTGGCAAGCCAGTAGTCGTCTGGCGTCGTACAAAAGACGTTGTTAAAGCCCAGCCGTAGCGTGGCAAGCCAGTAGTCATTCGGCATCGTACAAAAGACGTTGTTAAAGTCCACCCGCAGCATGGCAAGCCAGTAGTCGTCTGGCGTCGTACAAAAGACGTTGTTAAAGTCCACCCGCAGCGTGGCAAGCCAGTAGTCGTCTGGCGTCATACAAAAGACGTTGTTAAAGTCCACCCGCAGCGTGGCAAGCCAGTAGTCATATGGCGTCGTACAAAAGACGTTGTTAAAGCCACCCGCAGCGTGGCAAGCCAGTAGTCGTCTGGCGTCGTACAAAAGACATTGTTAAAGTCCACCCGCATCGTGGCAAGCCAGTAGTCATCTGGCGTCGTACAAAAGACGTTGTTAAAGCCCACCCGCAGCGTGGCAAGCCAGTAGTCGTCCGACATCGTACAAAAGACGTTGTTAAAGTCCACCCGCAGCGTGGCAAGCCAGTAGTCGTCTGGCGTCGTACAAAAGACGTTGTTAAAGTCCACCCGCAGCGTGGCAAACCAGTAGTCGTCTGGCGTCGTTCAAAAGATAACTCTCAGTGTTATGGTTATCATCAGAGTTTTATCCAAGCAGAGTTCATTTGGTTGGGTTTATATCCCTTTTCTTCTTCTCCAAAGAGTGCAAATTTTCTGGTTATTTTCGGTATTCAATCCCTCCATACCTTGAAAGTCTGAAAGCAATCGCTATCATCCATTCAGGTCTACAGTGATTGAATAGGGGCAGCTGTAATACCCCAAAATTTGCCCTCTTATCTTTCATATCATTTAGCATATACTTTCATTGCATTGCATTGCATTCAAGTCATAGAAAAATAAAGCATTCATCTTTGCATTCAGCATAGGGCATGTGATCAGTGGTTTTTAGAGTATTGATCATCCAAAGCAAGAGAGCAAGAGCCAAGGGTCTCCCAACAAGACTCAAAGGTCTCTTATATCATATGACATCCCATTTGATCCCACAATTCATTGGAAGATGGGAATTCATCAAGAAGATTGGACAGTTCATCATTTCCTAACCAAAAGCAGTCAAAATCAGGGTTTGTGATTCAAGCAGTCTCCTGATGAAATTTTGTTTCAAACTTGATCTCAATGTTTTCTACATGATGTCAAGTATCTAAGGATGAAAGATTGCTCATTGGTTCATTTCAGAAGAGGTTCAATTGATCAGTTGCTTGAGAATCAAGAAATTAGGAAAAAAGTCAACTGTGCAAAGGAAAAAGTCAACTCCTGACTTTTTAAGGTCAAATTCATGAAATTCAAGTCACATATGTTCATTGGTCAATATTTGATCAAGAAATGATGGAGTAATCATCAAAAATCAAGAAATCACAAAACTGCCCAAAATAGAAACTTAGGGTTTCTAAAAATAGAAAGTTTTGGACCATTTTGCACAACACTTCAAGGCATTATTTCTCCATGGTAAAAGCTTCAAACTTCAGGCCCAAGTTGAGCCAATTAAAGACCACATCTTAAGCTTCAAATCCATATCAAGAACTCTTCCATTGGATCAAAATTGAGGGAGTTATGATCAATCAAAGTTTGGTAAAATCAAGGCAAATTCCAAGTCATGGCAAGGCAAGTTCAGGCCTCCAGGCCATAATTTCATCAAACACTTGGTGTGCCAAATATCAAGCCAGTTTTCTCCATCAAGAAGGCTTCAAATGAAAAATTGTTGAACATCAAAGTTGTTCATCTCCATGTCCTCTTCAACTTTGATGTTGGGTATTTTCTCATTTGAACAAGTTATAAGGGTCATATGAGGGTTGAAAGAGGGATGCTCACAACTGAAAACATGCCCAAGAATGCTTTCCCCATGGGCGCATTCTCTTGCCCACCAAAGTAAGTTTGTCCACTTGAGTTCCAAGTCATTTTTCATCATCTACCAAGCTTCCATTCAATTTGATTTTAACATCAACCTTGTTCTACATTGTCTCCTCTTTTCATAGCCACCAAAATCATTTCATTTCATGCCTTGTACATGAAGAAATCTTTCATCAAACTTCCATGTTTTCATTATTTTCTTGCTAACCAAAATGAGATGTTATGTCATTGTTGTTGATATTTCAGCTTGTTTGCACGCATACAAACACTACACACCAGTCACACATTACTTCATTTGGACCAACACCATCTTACACTCATGCCATACATGTTGCTCCATGCATCAATATGGAAAGGATTCAAAATGACAAACTTGTTCAACAAGTATTCATGCTGCTACATCAACATCATAACATCACCATCATCATCTTTTAACATCACACTCATCAACAATAACACAACACACGAGCCATTTTTCAAACACACTATCTCCTTCACTTTGCAAATTACTTCAGCCACCCTCATTGCTCATCACACCATAGCTAACCACGGTTCTAACCATCAACTGTGATGGTTAACCACTAACCACACATATATAAGGAATTCCCTAACTAACTTTGAAAACACTCTTCATTTTGGTCACTCTCACACTTGATTCATCTCAAAATTTCTCTCTGAACTCTCTCTCTCTTCACACGAGTTCTTCACATTGTTGCTTCAATCATCATCATTCATCAACTTCAAAGCAGCGGTGGATTGAAGAAGAGCTTAGTTCTTCATCATTCTCAAGTTTACTCCATTGATCTTGCAAGGATTCAAGCTTTCAGTAGCATTTATTTTGCTACATTCAAGCTCAAGAAGAAGTTCTCATCTCTGGTTTTCTGAAGATTCAAGGTGTCTTCAAGTTCAAGGTTCGTTATTTCTCAACTTTTTCTTGCACTAATTCAATGATTTTAAGTTTGTTTCATGTTGATTATAGCTTAATAGAAGCAGTGTGAGTGATCTCGCTAGTGATAGGCACCTTAAGTGCGTAGATTCAAATTTTAGGGCAAAATGTTTGTGATTGATTCTTGCTGTGTGTGCATTGTATGGTGTTTTTAAGATTAGATTTGGATTCTACATGACTTCCTCTTTCATTTGATGTACATTTCATAAATTTCTGGAAACATGTGATGCTTACAGTCGCCGGAGGTGGCCGGAGAAGATGACCGGAGGTCATTCTCCGGCCGGTGAGGATTCACAGTTAGGGTTTTTGTACTTTAAAACGTGACCGTTGGATTTGTCTTTATGAGCGGACAGGATGTTGCCAGCACATTAATGAACCACCCTCTCTATCACGTGCCTTCTTTTTATGTTATTTTGAACACTGATGACTTGCGTGTGGGCGTGCGTATGATTGTTATCATGAGTTTGCTTTCTGATTTGTTCATCATGAGTACTTTGTTTGATTGATTTCATTGACTTGATCGTGTGGTTTTCCGTGAGTCAATTGTTGACTGAGTGTATACCTTAGTTGTCATGCTCCACGCGTGTAATTGGACCAGGCTCTCATATGGCTATTCACACACCTACTTTTTTTAAGCCCAAACATTTTGCACGTGAAAATTGCTATGTCTGCACCTCCACTCCTATTTTCTTTTTATTTTAAATTTCTTTTTCATACTGTTTCCATTTCCTTCTTTTAAAAATACTAAAATGCATCTAAAAATTCTACAAAAATTCTTGAACCATGGTTAAACATTAAAATAATTTTGTATTATTTTTATTTCTTATGTTGTGAATATTTAATCATATTTGGTGAATTTTCTTTTATTTCTTTTTTAATGTGGTTTCTTCTTTGATACATGAGCTTTAGACAATTGTTTTGCATAGCTCCAAAACTATTTTTCATCCAATCATTTTGTCATGTTTAGATAATATCTTGAGGCATCTAAAAATATTTTTTTTTCATATTTTTAAAGTCATTTTTGCATAGCTTTTGAACCATATCTTTGTGCATTATTCATTGTTGACCTAATGTGACTTTGATGATTTGTTTGAACTAGTTTCTTCTTGAGTTTTACCATGATCTTTTGACATGTCTTTAGTTTCTGACATAAGTGCTTTGTGCTTTAATTTCATAATTTTCCTAAGATTATTTCTATTTTTTCCTTGTTGATTGATATAAGTCACATTTGTGTGCTTTTGTTTGATTTCTAAAACTTTGTTTAATTAGGAGGCACTTGTGCCATTGCATTAGGATTTGTGTGATCATATTATAGGTCATTTCCATGATATTATATGTCATCCATGTTAGATTATAGGTCATTTGTCTTCATGTTTTGGTTCATAAATGTTTGGTGCTTATGTGACCTACTTTGACCTAATTGTGTACACCTTCTCCTACATGCCTTAACATGCTTTATGTGCATCTTTGTGACCTCATTAGTGCATTCTAATATGATCAAGCATTTCATACATTACTTACTTGCATCCATTCTTGTTCTTGTTCATGTTCATGTTTCATTCCTCATTCATAGCTTGCATTACAAGTATGCCATCTTCTGTGAACTTGAACATGTTGGAACATCTTTTCATCTTGTCTTTATCTTCTTAGATTCTTGCACTCATGCCTTGTATGATCATTCATCCATATTCATATGCATTATAATATGCCATTCACTTCTGGTCTTTGACATTTCTTTATGCATTTATCCATGTTTGTATATCGTACACATTTAGGATTCATCTTTAATTCATAACTTCAACTTGTGTTCTTTTCTTCTTAATCTCTAATGTGATTTGTTTATGAACCAAACTTGTTCATTTGTGCATTCTCATGTAATCTTATAACATGTATGCTACTGAGCCATGTTCATTTGCATTCATAATTACATTTCCCTCTCATGTGTGACTTGTTTTTTAAGTAAACAACATTGTGCATTCTTGTGTGACATTGTTCTACTTCTTCCCACTTCTTCTTCTTGAGTTTTATTCTCATATTATGGATGATAATTCATAGATATTTAATGACATTTATGAAGTGGTTTCCTACTGGTTGTGGTGTTTCATATTGCATCATTGCATGTTTTACATCTCTTAAATGTTCATGATGCATCTTTAGTGCATATCATTGTATTCCTTTGATGTTTGGTAGATTGTTTAGGCATAGATTGATATTGTAAGCCTTTGTAACCATTGGTGGATATGATTAGGCTTTTCTACTGCCCTAGGCCAGTACCAACCTTTAGTGATCTATTCTTTTTAGGTTTATCCCTTGAGAAGCTTCCTAGAGTTTCCTTTAGAACATTAGGATTTATTCGCTTACATTTTTTAATTATGTTTTCTTATTCCACTATTGAACTAACCATTTTGTGTAGGGGCTAATGGTAAGTTGAGTGTGTGGATATGCTTCCACACACACTTTCTTCCCTCATATTTTTAATGCTTTCTCTTTTGTGTTTGTGCAAAGCATTTCAATGCTTTCTTTGTTCAACTTCTTTCTTCTCCCTCTTGGTTCATAACTCATCTTCCATCTTAGAAGTGAGTTATGTTACCTCTTGCTCTCTTCTTCTCTCTTCTTTTAGACTTAGGCTTCTAAACTGCACTAAACCATTAGGAACATCCAAGCATGATAACATTAGGGTGAGTCTTAGTCCCCTTTAGGCTTTACCTTTGTTTCTTTTGAGTCTCTCCTTTCTCATCTCAAAACAACTTCAAAAAACCTAATAAAGGTTGAAACATCTTCATGTGCCATGAGCCTTATTCCATGGGGGGGCTTGCATACATTCCATCTTGGAATGTGTTGTAGGTTTTCTAGCATGATGTACAAGTCTTTAACATGAAGAGATTTCACAAACAAATTCAAAAATACTTCTTCATTTAAAAACAACAAAAACATTTAATAAAGGGAATAGGCTAGTGTATTTAAGCCTTTAACTTTGGAGGTAAGTTTGAGGATCTTCCTCATACTTGGTGTACTTCATCATCATTTCATTTTGGAATGATGTATGAGATGCACATTCCATTGAAAAAGACTTAGGTACACTCTCCTATGCAAAACACTTCAAATAAAAAACTTCTAAAACACTTCAAACAAACAATAACGTATTTCCTTCGGGAATTCTCTTCTCATCTCACCCACTCTCAACGTACGAACGTGATTCTCCTTGTTCTCTTGCAATACGGTAATGCACTCGATTCAGCGAGCCTGCAACACTTGAGCTAGAACATTAGCCATTCCCTAAAAAACACAAACAACTTTCCCTTAGTCAGGGGAACTACGTCGCTCTGATTCTCATGTTCCCGATGAGATACGTAGGCAGTGGGGTAGGGCCCATTCGAGCACTTCTTTTATTTTCCCTACATTTGTTTCTCGTTCTCTTTCCATTCCTTTTCCAGCATCTTTTTTATCACCCTTTGAGCAGTACTTCAAGCGTGGATCTCGTCGAGTACGACGGACGTGAAGGGGTGCGATAACCTTCCTTTCACATAACCGACTCCCTTACCCATTCTCTTTGGTTCGCGAGACCTTGTTCTTTCCTTTCTCCCGGGTTTGTGCAGCATTACCCTTCCCTTTCTTTGGGATAAAAATGCCTGGGTGGCGACTCTCTTTCTTTCTTCCGCGCCACTTTCGCGTTTGTACCTGGATAAAAATCCCGGGAACAACACCATCAATCTTTTCTTCCTCATTCTCTTCTTCCTGAATTTTGTCATCCTGCTCTTCCTCTTCATCCTCACTGACCTTGTCTTCTTCAAAAATATTTTTACCTTGCACCCTTTCAGGTACATCATCATCTCCTTCTTGTCTTTAGCAGCTTGTGCTAACAACTCCTTTAATGTTCTTGCATCCTCATTAGAACTCTCTCCATAAGAATTTGCATATTTCTTTTCAGTTTTTCTTTCAATGTCCTCTTCAAACACACCTTTGGTCTTCACTTGTTTGGGCTTTTTATCCTTTCTGGCTTTCTTCCTAGGTTTTTCAACATTGTCCTCCTTGGGCACGCCAGAGCTAGATGCTCTTAGCGCACCAGAGAACACGACCTTTTTTTTCTTTTTATTTTTCTTCACTACCTCTTCTTTCTGGGTTTGATCATTTTTTCTTCAAGTTCTCCCATAATATGATTTGGTAAAACTGGTACAGCTTCATCGTTGTAGTTCCACTCATTTAGTTTCTTCTCCCATTCAAACTTTTCCTTTGAAAATGTATAATAATCTTTCTGGTCCTTTTACATCTGCAACAATACTTTCCATAAAATCTTATCTATCTCAAATCTTGCTTCACCACCTGCCAACTCATGTCTTGCCTCCGACTGCCTTCTTCTGCCTTTAGGTTTCATCAGGGTTTAAATGGCAGCCTTATTAACGGCAGCTTAGGGGTGCCATATTTCATCAGTTTCCTTCTGAGGCACACCATGCCTCTTGCAAAGATTTGAGATCAAGCAGGGAAAATACATCATACCTTCCTTCTTCTTTGTGCAGGCTTGAATCTCTTGCAAAATAATCTTTCCCACATTTATGCCTTCACCAAAGGTGATGCAATTAAGCAAAACTAATCTTTCTTTCTTCACAGTCTCATTGTTTGTTATTTGATGATGTGAGTGCTTGATAAATTGATACCATACCTTTGATTCTTTCCTCAAGTTCATTCTTTTCACTATTTTCTCTCCTCCATTTTCCACCCACTTAGTGTCTGGGTTGTACAAAGATTCCATGTACACATCATAATCAACATCATCAGATGCTACCAAAAGCTCTTGATACCAGTCTTCAATTGGTCCTAATTTCGAAAACATGTTAATGGTTCCTTCAGAGTAAGACACTTTCACACCTCTATCCACCACTTTGGCCTTTTTGTTTTTCGTATCTGCCAGATTCGCATAAAACTCCTTTACAATTTGAGTGTTGTATGGCTTTGGTTGCTGACAAAACCTAGTCCACTTCATGGTTTCAATCAACTTTCCCATGTATCCAGGGAGATCTAGGTTTTCATCCTGCATGTCAATAATGAATCCTCTTTCTGAATGCATGCTCATTCCTGAGAAATAGTCAGTAAATCGCTGGCTGGCATCGCTATTTATAAAGGCTTCACCTTCAGACATGTCATCATCAGAATAGTATACCATCAACGTGGCATTCTTACGAGCACATGTTTTAAAATGAAATTGATTGTATGTGGGCTTCATGGTGAAATTAGGTTAAAAGTTTGGGAATAAAAGGGAATTTCTGTGATTTTAGGGAAATTAATAGTTTAGAGAAAATGATTAAGAGGCGTCTTTGGAATAAGGAGAGGTTGAGATTATATAATGATGGGAGATTCGTGATTGCATGTTTTAAAAGGGAATCAAGGAGAGAAATAGGGAAAACAAAAGGGTGTGGTTTTAAAAATTTGAAACTTCCTAGAGAGAGAGAAAGAATATCAACCGGTTAATGGGTGGTTACTTGTGTCAGCACTCAAAATCGTGAAGTGTGGAGACTTCACAATTAACGAGTCTTTCCAAAGGTGACGTCACGCACAGGGCTCAATAGCCTGTCTATGCTCGTGGCCTTCTTTTCTATCTCCTGCATTTAATTCTTGTCTTATTAGTACATTTCCTTTTTTGAGCAAAACTGTCACTTTTTCTTGTTTTCATTGAATTCAAATAGAATAATTGCTTCCTTAATCATGTTTAACCCCCCAGCTCACAGACATGACAATGCTTGACTCTGACCATTTCCACTTTTCTTCATCAATTAAAATCATATGAAAATTAACAATCTAACAAGAATAAAAGTTAAGTTGGGTTGCCTTCCAGTAGCGATATTTTATAGTCTTATAGCCTGACTACAACAAAATTAAGAAGATTCATGTAGCCCCAAGGTGACCCTTGTGTTGTGTAGGGATTCACCAAGGTAAGCCTTAACTCTTTTCCCATTCAACTTGAACTCATCGCATGTTCTCTCATTCAACAAGTCCACTGCCCCATGAGGATAAATTTTAATCAATTTGAAAGGGCCAGACCACCTGGACTTAAGTTTTCCAGGAAAAAGCTTAAGCCTAGAAATGAATAAGAGAACTCGTTGGCCTTCCACCAATTCTCTGTTCTTCCATTTACTGTCATTTCACCTTTTTGTCTTTTCCTTATACAACTCAGCATTCTCATAGGAGAATAGCCTATGCTCCTCTAGTTCATTGAGTTGAAATATTCTAGCTTGGCCAGTATGAGCTAAATTAAAATTCAAAGTTTTGGCAGCCCAAAATGCTTTGTGCTCCAACTCAATTAGTAAATGGAAAGCCTTACCATAGATAAGTCTGTAAGGAGTTTTATAAGCGGTCTTATAAGCCCACAGAGCATCATCCAAATGCTTAGACCAGTCCTTCTTTGAGGGGTTCACAACTTTTTCCAAAATTATTTTCATCTCTCTATTGAAAATTTCAGCTTGTCCACTACATTTTGGATGGTGGGTCATGGCAACCTTGTGTTTGACTCCATATTTTGCCATCAAATTTTCAAATAACATATTGCAAAAATGGGTTCCCTCATCACTAATAATTGCTCTAAGGGTGCCATGTCTAGTAAAAATGTTTTTAACCAAAAATTTGTTCACCACCCTAGTGTCATTATTGGGAGTTGCTACTCCCTCTATCCATTTAGAGACATAGTCTACAGCCACCAAAATGTACATGTTTCCAAAATATTGAGTTAATGGCCCCATGAAGTCAATGCCTCACTCATCAAAAAGTTTTATTTCAAGGATGTTATTGAGAGGCATTTCTTGCCTCGTGGAGATATTCCCTACTCTTTGACATCTATCACATCTTTTTACCAATTCATGAGCATCTTTAAAAAGAGAGGGCCAGAAATAACCTGATTGAAGAACCTTGGAAGCATACATGATCTGTCGTGCCTCTATTTTGGTCATATGAAAGAACCTCTTCCTTTGTTGGGAGTTAAAATAATTATTACTCCAAGAAAAATTAGGGTGCTTGCGCCAACCAGGATTGTAAGTGTTGTTGTAGGGGTTGCTATACATGTTGTTATCAACATAGTTAACAAAAATTGGATTTGTTGAGCATTCTTCAAATAAATGAGCACCTCCACAGTACACATAGGAAACCTCTGAAGTGTATGTAGCCACCTTGACAGGGTCTGGCCTTTTCACTTTAGGAGACATCATATTCATTATCATTTTATGGATTTGAGCCACCTGAGTAGAAAGAGTTATAGTCTCGGTGACTTCATGAACACTGGCAAGTCTCTTTTGAGTTAAATTAGCAGTTTCCCTAGTGAAAAGCCATTAATAGGTGTTGGCAGTGATAATTTCAATAAACTTGTAATGCTCTTCATAAGATTTAGACAAGAAGAGCTCCAACACTAGAGGCATCTAACATGTTCCTTGAGGAAGGCACCAATCCATTGTAAAATGTTTCAAGTTGAATACAGATTGGTATGCCATGACAGGGACATTTTCTAAGGAGCTCCTTGACTCTTTCCCAAGCATCAAATAGGGATTTATCATCTCCTTGTCTAAATGAGGTTATCTCATTTCTCATTTTTGGAATGAGGGAAATACTTGGCCAGAAACTTTTCAGCCAAATCGTTCCATGTGGCAATAGAAACTTTTAAAGTTACTAGCAATGTCCAGAAATTGTTTTAAGTGCAAGTGAGGATCTTCGTTTGAATTCAAATTGTGTTGCATCAATTACTGGTCGTATGATCCTAGTATTAATGGAACTTATATCAAATATTGCATAATCTTTGATGTTTCTTTCCCTATCATTGGCAATGCCAATAACCTCATTATATGTCGTGACAACTTCTACCTCTTCTTCGTATAGCTCTAATCCTTCTAACTCTGGTACGTCGTCCAAAATGAAAGAAGGAGGACACCTTGGAAAATGTCTAGTAAGTTGAAATCTCCTTAATACTCTGAGAGTTCTTCCAGGTTCAGAATCTCCTCTGTAGACTGGGTGCAACAACCTGCACATATAATAGCTAAGCACCTGTCGTGACACCAGAGTACAGGAAATGCTAAAGGCATAAATGCTTAAATAATAAAAATGATATAGTAATGAATACAAAATCAAAAATGCAACTTGGAACTCCCCGACAACGCGCCAAAGATTTGTTGCTTGAAAATGTGTCACATGCAAGTATACATCTATGTTTAAAAGTAGTAAGTGATAAAAATTAAGGATATCCTACCCACAAGGAGTGATTGTTACTTAGGTTGATTTTGTAATAAACTATCTTTTGAATTTAAGCACGATCAAGGATAAAAATAATATATGAATGTCACAAGTTCAATCTTTCCTCTTTAAACCAGATCTAAACAATGTAAAATGAGAGTGAAATGTTATTAAGAGAGTGCATGTTGAGCTAAGGTGCATTAATGTTAATGAAATAATTATTTGTTCATGATGTGTAGTGTCGTTCCATGAAGGATCAGAGTGATCGAGAGGTGTGTTTCCGCAACAACAAAGAATGCATTCCTAGGGCAAGGGAACAAACTTCTGAGTCACACATATAACCCCAAAATACGTCTATTATATTCTGAAATTCCTAATAGTTGTAGTTCCTTATCTCTAAGTGAACTAATCAAGTGAATATCTGTATCCTACTATTTTAAACCATTTTTGTTTTGAAATCCACTTGTTGTTGGATCTCTCACAACAACAAACTATTATCTTTTCTAAGTTGATCACTCAAAGAATCAAATTGTTAAACAAGTTAACACATAATAAAACAAGGCACTAAATAACACATCACTTAACATAAAAACATCATAACATTAACTTCTCATTGCTCAACATACAAAAGGTTTAGCTCATGATGATTTGAGTATAAACTACAAACATGGTTCTCAAAAGAGACATTCTTAAACAAATACTGAAAAAGTAATGTAAACCTAAGAGCATCGTGAAGACTTCTTGAGATGGATAATCAACAAGAGATGACTTCCAATCGCACCAAGGCTCAACAAATAGTATAGAAAATACTGAGAAGAAGAACTCTATTTTCTCTCCACTAACCTTACATTATTGTATCATGTCTTGTGATTTGGAATAATGCTGAACTCCTTTCTTTAATATGCATCAGGGTCTATTTATATGCCTTCACTAGGGTTCCTTGTGATGTCTTGGATCATGGGCCAAAAGTAAGGAAATTAAATCAAGCCCAATAGAAGAATCAGTGCCTTCACAATATTCTTTTTGCTTAGCTTCCAAGGAATCAGGTACAAGAGAACAATTGTGAGAGACAAGGTTTTTTGTGACAGACTGCACAATAGGGTACAGGCGGCAATTTCCTTTCTTGCAAAGCATGCAAAGTAATGGTTGTACTATAATACTATCGTTTGTCTTCTAGCTTCCTTTAGTCTTATCCACTTGATTCAAATGAATTCCCTTCAATACAAAGCAGAGATTCCCTCCAATACATCAGTCCTTTCACATTAGCCCTAGGAACCTAAAATATTTTTCCCTTTTTTCTTCTTTGGTTGAGT
This sequence comes from Lathyrus tuberosus, assembly GCA_022829125.1. NCBI lineage: Eukaryota > Viridiplantae > Streptophyta > Magnoliopsida > Fabales > Fabaceae > Lathyrus > Lathyrus tuberosus. The sequence goes on from JALAZF010000870.1 coordinate 247,093, forward strand.
TCATCTTTCTTCTTCAGCTTGTGCTCCCATATACTGTCTACTGTTGTCTTGCCTTAGCTCGACAGAGTTACCCTAAAATCAAGCAACAAACACATCAATCCAACAAAAGGGAGCACATATTATGATCAAAGCTAATTACAATTAAACAACTAAAATAAACTAAAAGTAACAACTTAAGATGCAATAAAGAAAAACTAAGGTATGTAATAACTCAATAAATGTGGTTTATCACCAGTTCTTATATCAACTGTAATCGGGTAATGAACACCACTTTCGTGGGATTTTTTCACCTTGGTATACATCGTGACACCTCTAGTTTTTCTTTTGCGTTTTGTATTAACATAAGTTGTAGCAGATGTTATATGGGAGGTGCTTGTTGAATTGGCCATGATTATCTAAATAAACCTCAAAATGATCAAGAAAAACTATTTTAGTGAATCGAACAACACGTAGAAACATGCTAATTAACATTTCAGTGAAAAAGTAAAATAATGATCAAGAGAAACTATTTCAGTTAATCAAACAACACGTAGAAACATACCAACTAACGTTTAAGTGAAATAGTAAAATAATGATCAAGAGAAATTATTTCAGTGAATCAAACAACACGTAGATACATTCTAACTAATGGTTCAGTGAAAACAAAATGAACAAACGTACCTCAAGCGAGTTCTGGTTGGAATAGAGATGATATTCGAGTTTTGAAGAATATCTTATGATAGAGTTTTGATGAGAGTGATGACAATCGCCTAGTTTTTTTTTTTTTGCAAAATGAGAGTGGCGAAATGACGTTTGATCCTTGATAGAAGTCTAAGTATTTCATGCAAAATATATGACATGTCGATTTTATATAAAATCTGACGTGTAAGTATTAATTAAAAATAGAAAATATAAAAAAACACAATAACGCCATATTTTGGGAACTCACTTAAAATATATATCACGTAGGTTTTTGATGAAATCGAGGGATTCGACTATATACAATTAAAAAATTAAAATGGGTTTTGAAAATAGTAATTTGAAATTGTTAATGCAAAATATATTACCTCTCAATTGGACCATGTAATCGAGGTAAATACTAATAAAAAATGAAAAAAAAAATTAACAAAGAAAAAAAAGTGAAGTTGGAAATGCGCCAAGTGAGAAATACTAATTAAAACATTGAAAAAAAACATAAAATGCAGTAAATGGGATTCAAAGTGAGCTCCCTTATAGTTATATTCCCCCAGTTTTCTTAAAACCCGAGGGAACATGTTGTTTATTTAAAAAATAAATAAAACATGGTGCTCCCATTATCTATACGCTCGTTTTTTTTATTGTTCGAGGTGTAAGCTTCGTCGTAAAAAGCGTTATTTGTATTAGTGATATTAGTCTAATAATGCACGTTGAAAGTGGAAAATGTTAGAAGTTTTGATTCGACGTTCTGTCTAAAGTTAGCATTCGACTATCTCGAAGTAGCTAATAGAGATGTAGAAGTCAGTTGTATTAGACTGATTCGAATACAACATATAGTTGTTATGTCAAAATGTAACTTGTAGTTTTGTACTTTTCATTTTGTATGCTTCGGGTTTGGGTCGATTTGTATAGTTTTGGGTCTGGGCTTTAGTTGCCTATATAAAAACACTTTGAAATTCTGGAATAGAAGACAACAAATGTCCTAACACATGACAAGACATTGTTTTGCATAATCATTTAAATAAGAACAGAACAACAAACTGATACCTTGAATATCAGTAACTGCAGAATCACAAATGTTACGACATCTATTCCAACATTTTTATCAAGACCAATAATAGAATATGTAAATCTGCAAAGTGATAAAAGAACACAGCAATTATTAACCCAGTTCGGTGCAATTCACCTATATCTGGGGGATACCAATCTAGGAAGAAGACTCCACTATCTGTAGTAACTTATAAAGTTAAACTCCCCAATTTACAACTTTATCTCGTAAATACTACCCAATGAAATCTTTACCAAAGAACACCGTTATTGATATGAGAATCACTACTCACTTCCCCTAATCATAATCTGTGATATCTAAACCATCTCTGTCAATACAGAATTCTGTCAAGCATACTTGGCCAACACGCTAACTTGGATTTACTTCAAAGCTTCATCCAAGAACAACACACAATCCAATACCTAAAGGCTAATGGATCTGTGCGATACCTATGTCTACCACAGTGCATCAAACAATACAAAGGGACACTTACAAACCTAGAGAGCCAACGACTCTCAAAACCCTAAACTCTTATTTTTACACAAGAGAACTAGGTTACAAAAGGTATATTTCAAGGTACATAAACCCTAGGACTAAATCTTCTTTTATAGTCTTCAGTTGGGCTTGAAATCTTTCCTTGATCCACTGCTGAGCGCGCCTAGGATTTTGGAACAGATTTGAAACAGATTTAAAACAATTTGTTATAGTAGTTCAGGATGTTGAGTCTTCAAGTTGAGGCATCTTCTTCGACATCTTTGTTCTTTGGCAGAATTCTTCAGCTTTGGTCTTCATGTTGGAACATCTTCTTCAGCACTGAGTTTTACCAAAATTTTGTCCAAATTATTTGAGCTTTCAATCTCCCCCTTTTGGCAAATTTTGCCTAAAACTCTTTGTACCCTAAGACCAGGATGTTCCTAACGTCTCTTCACCCTGAGTGTCGGCTATGATTATAGTACTGATGTGACTCCCCCTGAAACAATGAGGTATCTAGAAGTACACATCCACATACACACCCAAGAGATTGGAGACTCCTGAAATTCCTAGGTATATATCTTAACTCAGGACACAATACATAAAAGAGAAAGAGACTGAGGCTCGAACCTTTCTCCCCCTCTTTTGCCAAAAATTGACAAAAAAAAAAGTCCCAAGCCAACCCAGACACACCACAACCAAGGAATAATTCTGAATAATGCCATGAGAACACATAATTGATACACGTCTTGAGAGAAAAGTGACCAAGGCTTTCCTATAAATACCCGAGCGGTCTTCATAGGAATTAACAAACCACAAGTCAATTCAATAAGAACATTTATAGCGAATAAGACTTCTCCAACAACAAGAGTGCACCGACCAAGAATGCTTTGACTGTTTCTCCTATAAAGAACATCGTCAAACGATTTTGCAAAAACCGAAGAGCATGTTTTGCACGCGCAAGTTTTCCACTGTCCAAGGTACACCGTCCATAATGACCCAATAGAGAGCATGTCCTAAACAGTGTCCTGACATCAGACACACTCTTCTTCTAATTTGACCAGGGCTTCACATTGTTTTCTTATCAATCACAACTAACCAATAATGGTAGAATCCACCTTGAACTGTTAAGTCCCCCACGACCTGCAACAGTAGTATAATGTCAAGACATCCTTCTTGACATCCCATCTCCAAAATAATCATAGTTTGCTTGTCCTCCAAACAATCTTGATTCTGAACTGCACCCCTGCAGTAGTACATCTTAGATCAAGGAGCAACTCCCCCTATCTAAGACAACCAGTGCTCCTCCAATGAGCACTTATGTTGATGAATGGAAAACATAAGATGCATCTTCATATCTTCAAGAGCGCACCCTTTGTTCAACACACTTGCTGAACGCATTCACCTAATGCTTGACCCTCAAGCAATCCATGTACCACATCAGTACATTTTACAGACATAAGTTTTTCCCCTATCTTTCTCAACAGATGCTTCTTCAGCAAGAAACACCCTAAAATCGCCACATGATATCCCATGACAACTTCATGATCATACAGTGAGAGTACCAGGAACGCATCCTTGTACCATAACTAACAAACTATTGGATTGAGACCAAAGTTCCATTGATCCCTCTCGTCCAGAAACCATTTATACACCACACGAATTCCTCCTGAATTCTCATGTATAGATCTCCTTGTTACCTGAGATACAACCCAATTGAATCTGAAATACTTCACATTCCTCAAAGAGACACACAGGGCCCCTTAGTTTGCTAGCTCGCCCAGATATTCTTCACACTTGAAGGACATCAAACTCATACTAAAAAAATCTTCAGCCCATTTGCTCCACAAGCACCAAACTGATCCACTTCTAGCATGTCATATTCACATCAGACTTCCAAGACAATCCTTTACCCGTCATTCTCCCGTACGATAAGATAAATACCTCAAAGACAAAATGTGAACTCAGAATCTTACTCCAAGGATAACTAACCCAGAAGATGTTCTAACATCAGTTAGGACATCCTTCACATATCATAGACACCAACCAACATGGTTCTAGATATGTTCCACCACTGGACTTACTATCTGCATAGTAATCCAACTAAAGATCTTCAAACAACACTGCGCCACCAGCTTGATCAATAAAAACTCCAGTAACCAAAGAGAGAAATAAACTCTCATCCACCAAAATAAGGTAATCCTCCATCATCAACTTAGAACTTCTACCACAAGCTCCAAGATAGACCTGAACCAGAACCTCCTTACGTTTCCAACCAACTACCCTTCTGCCCAAGAGTAATTAGTTCCAACCACCCTACTTGAATGCACACTAAAGATCAACCAAATGCCAGTGTTTGATTCATCTTAACTTTTCTTGAATCCACATATGAGAACTACCAAATGCCACTTTTGATTGCCTCATCCTTCTTGAATTCAAAAATGAAACCAACCAAATGCCACTTTTTGATTGATCTTGCCCTTCTTCAGAACTCCCACAAGATACACTGACCCACTAATAAAATCTGATCTTCAAGTTACATGAACTACTTGCTCCATAGCAAGCCATCTTGGATCCACCAAGCCTTAGACATGTAACATCTTCTCCTTCCACAACTCCCACAAACTGCATGAGATAGACCTTTTTGAATCATCTATAACTTCCATTCTCCTGTAGATCAACTTATCTTAAGTTGATGTGCCACATCACCAGCTGAGATCCTGATGTTAAGCTTGATGTTAGAACATTTTGATACGACATACAGCCGCTGAATTCAGCTCCTCCTTCTGCCACTTAGAAGAACCTCCTCCCTTTAACAAAACAAGAGTTCCAAGCTCTTATAGACTTGATTCAACAACCAAGTTTGAGTAGACAACCTCCATCCTGCTTAATCTTAACACAGTTATTCCATTAAAGCTCACACCTTGATGAATATCTGCTTCACAACTCCAAAGAACTCAACGTGCCAAGTCTGATTCTTCAGATGATAAGTAGTCCTAGACTACACCATAACTATACCAAAGGATGCCACTTTCCTTGAGTAGAGCAGATTGTAGAAAGTCAGAGATAACTGCCACTTAACCTTGACCTCCAAGATGAGAAAGATCACATGCTCTTAAGTACCTAGATTAGAAATAAACTGATCCAAGTTGTGCCATCACCAGCACTCTATTCTGGACAAGTCTCTTGCCAAGACATTTTCAGATAAACACCAGATGCTTCTAGTAACAACTCAAACACACCTGCTGCACTCCAATACTCCTAGATTAGAAATAAACTTATCCAAGAAGTATCCATCAAGATTATGATGTCTTCTTCTTCATCTTCCACATCACCATTGTCTAGACCAGTTTCTTGCCAGGAAACTCTCCAGAGATCAGATGCTTCTGCCACACCAACTGAAGCAGATTCTTAGGTCACACCCAAGAGAAAAAGATCCAAAAGCTTATGCAGTACCCCTCCCATGATTCAACACTAACCCATATGAAGAGATGTTTCAACATTGTGTTGAACATCAGTAATCTTGAACTCCACATACAAGAATAATCAATCAAATACTTGTGAGTAACACAAATAGCAATTGATCTTAAATCCTTGTTCAATAATCATGTTTAACTATTGAAGCCACACTCCACCAGATCACTTCATGAACACTTATCAAGTATTCAATCTTTTGCAAGTATCTTCTTTGACAAACAAATTATTGAGATACCAAGGCTGCCACCCTTGACCCAAGTAATTAAGATTCTCTCTGAACGAATCCTATTTACCTCAACGGTTCTGAAAACTCCATTTAGATTGGATCCATCCTTAGGATTAAGAGAGATGAATCCTTCCTTGCATTTTTGGATGGTGAAAATAAATCACCTCCACTTTCTTCAGATTTATGTTTCACATAAACACCTTCTAGTCATAAGAATAACTTGAAGACTCCAGATGCACGACTGAGATGCCTTTATGAGTGGACTTGAGAGTATTCTCAAGTATCTTTGACAACTTAGCCGATCAATCATTTATCAAATTCCTAGAGCATGAACTTGATAAACCTAATCACAACTCCCCTCCTCTTCAACTGACTTCAAACTGCACAATGGAACCAAGCTTCCACGTACCAAGTCACCATACCAGACATCTACCAACAACTCTCTCCACTCCATCGCTCCTGAATTTGGAATAAAAAGATGCAAATATCTTCAAATATAGAGGCCGACGATTGAGATCTTCCACCATTTGTCTTCAGTAACAACTCCAGAACCCCATAAATTCCAGATCTCTTCCATCAGAAACATATGCAGCGGAACCACCAAGTAACAAATTCAGCTTGCCCTAATAAGACGTCAAAACATCTTATAAGACACCCCAATAAGAGAGCTAGCCACTTCTCCTACAGTTGTTGTAGAACCTCCTCAGCAACATGAACAACCACCGGGTTGTTACCTTCGATCCAGAACATCCACCCCATCCATTAATACCCTTGAGTATATATGAGTTGATTGATCTGATCTTCAAAATGCCTCCATGTTTAAACGGCAGAAAGTATCTCCCAAAGATCTCATCCAGAAACAGACAGGATGCCTGCTCTGATACCATTGAAATTCTGGCATAGCAGACAACAGATGTCCTAACACATGTCAAGACATTGTTTTGCATAATCCTTTAAACAAGAACAGAACAACCGACTGATACCTTGAATATCAGTAACTGTAGAATCATAGATGTTACAACATCAGTTCCGACATGTTTATCAAGACCAATAACAAAATATGTAAATCTGCAGAGTGATAAAAGAACACAGCAATTGTTAACCCAGTTCGGTGCAATTCACCTACATCTGGGGGATACCAATCCAGGGAGAAGACTCCATTATCTATAGTAAACTTATAAAGTTAAACTCCCCTATTTACAACTTTATCTCCTAAATACTACCCAATGAAATCTTTACCAAAGAACACCCTATTTGATATGAGAATCACCACTCACTTCCCCTAATCACAATCTGTGATGTCTAAACCATCACTGTCAATACATAATTCTGTCAAGCATACTTGACCAACACGCTAACTTGGATTTGCTTCAAAGCTTCATCCAAGAACAACACATAATCCAATACCTAAAGGCTTATGGATATGTGTGATACCTATGTCTACCACAATGCATCAAACGATACAAAGGGAGACTTACAAACCTAGAGAGCCAAAAACTCTCAAAACCCTAAACCCTTATTTTTACACAAGAGAACTAGGTTACAAAAGGTATATTTTAAGGTACATAAACCCTAGGACTAAGTCTTCTTTTATAGTCTTCAGTTGGGCTTCAAATCTTTCCTTGATCCACTGCTGAGCGCGCCTAGGATTTTGGAACAGATTTGAAACAGATTTAAAACAATTTGTTATAGTAGTTCAGGATGTTGAGTCTTCAAGTTGAGGCATCTTCTTCGACATCTTTGTTCTTTGGCAGAATTCTTCAGCTTTGGTCTTCATGTTGGAACATCTTCTTCAGCACTGAGTTTTACCAAAATTTTGTCTGAATTATTTGAGCTTTCACACTTATATGTTGTAAATCAAAGATAAATTTACTCAATACAAATCCTAATTTCACAAATTAAATTTATAGTTTTCCTCTATTTTCTCTCTTCTTCTTCTTTTTCATCTTTCTTAAAAAAACCTTTTGTTCCAATAAATTGGTATCAAAGAGCCCGAGTTACGATTCAGAGAGAATCTGTAATGGAAAACAAATACATAGAATCAACACAATTTTAAGCGAATCTACCAGTTTTCAAAGGTGAGAACTACGAATAATGGGTTGGGCACATAAAAATCATCTTCAGATTTCAAGATGTGACAAAAATCGTGAATGGTGGCGTACCGGCATTGGAAGTGAATGAAGATGATGCTCTACAAGGTGCACATAAGGAAAAAAGAAATATGGAAAAGGTTTGTGATCGGAGGTGATCAGACTGGATCGTCGTGGCCTTCGCGTAGGACAAGTGATGATGCTTGTAGGAGAGAAGAGGGGGGCGGTACCTGCAAGGCACTCTGATGCCAAAGTCAGTGTTTGGTAAAAAAAGAGAAAGCAAGTACGCAAGTAAGATTTTAAGTATTGGATATTGAATAACTGCCCCTCTCAAGTGAGATGGTATTTATAGAGGAATCTTCAGCGCGGGGCCAAGGTCTCTCATGCGATCATAACGCCTGGTCGACCAATGAGAGACTGTCAGGCGGAGGGCAAGGCGCGTGGCCCTTTGACCTGGTCCAACTGTCTCCGTGAGATCCGGGGAGACAGTTGGTCACGTGAACTATTTAGCGAGTGGGGAGGACATGCCCAACGGCTAGTTTTTGCCCAGCGGCTAGTTTCTGCCCAACGGCTAGTTTCTGCCCAACGACTAGTTCTTGGCTATTGGGCCTGGCCAATGGCTGGATTAGGTTGGACCTTGCCCTTCTGGGGGCACAATGCTTGCCCAGTCCAGAACAGACATGAAACACCCGGTAAGACTCCTTGTCCCCCTCACTGAGCTGCTCATACTTTACAAGGAACTGGTCGGTCCTATATCTGAAGTGAACGTACACCCACTCCAAGGGGAACTTAGATACGGACTTCTCAACTTGTCGACCATCAATGGTCACCGTCTCGAGCGTAGATATAGACCTTTTGGCCGCTTCGGAGACAGGCTTCACGACCAGGAACTTGTCCTTGAAGTGTCGAACAGACTCTGAGTACAACTAGAAGAGCCTACTCTACTGTTTAAAGGACACCCAACTTTGCTTCGAGCCCGTAGTGCTTCGCTGGAGTTGGAAGATGCAGAAGAATTGATCTACGGTCACCCCGACATGTAAGTAGTGACGCACTAGCTCGAAAGCATGTATGAACGCCAGTGCATTTGGATGGAGCTAAGCGGGGCGCAACTCCAAGTGACGAAAAAGGGCCTCCTAGAAGTCGGTGAAAGGCAGCCGAAACCTAGCCTCCACAAAGACAAACTCATACACGGGGAACCGCATCCCTGGGTAGATCGAGCAGATCCTGTCATTTTCGGTCGGACAGATGACCCTCCATTGCACGGGCGCATCCTCGACCCGATCTTCCAGGTAGGGGAACTCCCGAACCTCTTCCTCAGTAAACGTCGACTTGGTCGACAGAGGCTCGTGGGCAATCCATTTTAGGTCCCCCCTCGCGACCTGGACGTTAGCATATTCGACGGCCTGCTCCGCCTCCTCTTGCGCAGCTAGGGCGTTGGGCATGACATCTTCACGAGGATCAGCCATTTTCACCTAAAAAGCAGAGGAAGAAAAAGTGAATTCGACGAATGAGTTCAAATCCACCCTTCCACCACTAGTTAAGTGAAAGGGAGAGGAAGAAGTCGAGGACAACCTCGAGCCCCCTTTGACCGCGAATTAACACGATGACACTGTCCCCCTACGACGGGGACGAGTTTCTGCGACTTAACGAAAGAACTTGAACTCTCAACAAAGCAAGCTCATCACGCAAATCCAGAGCTTCACGTCGAACAGGCCTAGTGCCCGACTACAAACCTAAAACTAATCCTAACCAGAATCTAGGAGAATCTACACCAAAAAATCAAACGTTCATTCCACGCTCTTCATTTTCTTCATGTTCTTCATAAATTTACAGAAATTCATGTGTTCATCGAAGAACACATGAATCTTCAACCGAAAAACTCATAAGTCGTCATGAAATTCATGAGGAACACCCATAAAATGAAGAACACCATGAGAAATGCAGAAAAATACGAAGAACTTGCTTGGGTTGGAGATGAAGGTTGGGACGAAGATGATGAAGATCAACGGCGGCGTAGAGAAGCTCCGGCGAGAAGATAAGTTGCAGAGCAAAAGGGTTGAGAAGAGAAATTCGTGTGAAGTGTACAAATGAGTCCCCTCTCCCCCCTTTTTATAAGCATTTGCTCGTGGGGAAGCGCAAAGGCCATCGTTGCCTAGGCGGCTCTAGGTATGACAGGGGCTGCATGTCCACCACGTGTCAAAAGGAATCTCCGTTTGGTATTCCCAAGGGTAAACGTTACATGCACCAAGTCTCTTGCTAACCCGCGAGTACATCTCCTCGCCAACGCACGCACCTCACGTCTTCACCTAAGATCCCCGACATAAAAATGCCACTCCGGCGAGCATCTTCACGAAAGCCTGCTCGACAAAAAAACAACCTTTTCATAAGATGCTCCCCGAGCACCAACAACTGGTCGGGAAAAACAAAGCACCAGTACCGACCACCTCTGCTTTGGCGAAGGCGAAGGGCTTGCCCCTAAACGCTGTCCAAAGGTAACTATTCAAATGGCTACCTTAAGTCCTCACACTTCACCAGAGCAAGGACTTGGGGGGCTCCTGTTCTGGACTGGGCAGGCGATGTGCCCCCAAAAGGGCAAGGCCCAACCTAATCCAGCCATTGGCCAAGCCCAATAGCCAAGAACTAGCCGTTGGGCAGAAACTAGCCGTTGGACAGGAACTAGCTGTTGGGCAGAAACTAGTCGTGTCCCCCTCGCTCGCTAAACAGTTCACGTGACCAACTGTCTCCCCGGATCTCACGGAGACAGTTGGACCAGGTCAAAGGGCCACGCACCTTGCCCTCCACCTGGCAGTCTCTCATTGGTCGACCAGGCATTTTGATCGCATGAGAGACCTTGGCCCCGCGCTGGGGATTCCTCTATAAATACCCTCTCACTTGAGAGGGGTAGGTATTCAATATCCAATACTTGAATTCTTACTTGTGTGCTTGCTTTCTCTCTTTTGACCAAACACTGACAAGGAGTCCTACCGGGTGCTTCATGCCTACGTGGAGAGCTTTAGTCCGACCTTCGTGGTGGACAGAGATGGCAAAGAGCTGCTCGGGGATGATGGGGAGCCTATGCGAGCAGGCCGCTATATCAACACTAAGGCTCTCCTTGAGTGTGAAAACGATGACGTGGCCTTCCAGCTTCTTGGTATAACCTGCTCTCGTGCCCCTATTTGTTAAGCTTCTTCTATCTGCTAACTTTTGTCTTTTTGTGTTTGCAGAGAAAATGGCCGACATGAGGGAGCATTTGATGAGGTCCCAGGCAGCCAAAGTCTAGAAGAAGGTGCCTCTAATTGCCAAAGCTGGAGCGGCCAAGCAGCAGGCGACGCTGGAGAAGTTTGTGTCCGGATCTGGTCCTGTTCCAGGGACGACCTCCACACCGCCAACTCCGGACACATCTCATAAGAGGAAGCGTGATGATATTGGAGCCTCTCCGGCGGGCTGCTCGGGTGGTCTCTCTGGAGGGAAGTTTGTGATGCCCTCATGCTACCTTCAGGGGACAATGTTTGATGAAGGGACCTCCGTCGTTGTCCCAGAACTTAATGCCTCCGCAATTTTGTCTGCAGATCCTCAAGCGCGGAGGAAGTTTCTCTGCCAGGATGCGGCCGACATGATCATGGTATTGGAAGCGGCGCTGGCCCTTGGAGATGCAGAGGTAGCTCATCGCTCCAACCTCAAGGAGGCCAAGACTAGGATCAATGACTTGGAGTGTGAGAACATGGAGATATACAATGAGCTGAAGAAGTTGCAAGGTCACCAGGAGGCCAAAATACTGCTCCAAAAAGAAGTGACCCAAATGAAGGAGGAGGTGAAGAGAGTCAATGATGAGAATGCCCGCTTGAAGGCGAGGATAACTGAGCCGGAGGGGTCGTCGGCAGTGGGTGAGGACAAGACCGACGACGAGAAGGCCTTGAAGACGAGGAAGGACCTGATTGAGAGGATCTGTCTCCTCGGGGAGGACAACCTGGGGGCAGCTGAGTTTGTTTAATGCTGCTTTGGAGTAGCTGAAGGCCCTTAATTCTGACGTCCATGTGCAAACCGAGGGGATGGGTCTGCTCAATGTGGTCGTCAACGGCGAGGTGGTCCCCCCGGAGGGTGATAGTGAGGTCGGTAAGTTTGACTTTATCTTTTTGAATGTACATGTATTTTATGGGCATGCGTGCCTTTTTTTGATGTAATGTTTGTCGGGCACAACCCTTCTAATGTACACCTGACTTATTTCGGCCTTGTAGCCGATGTTATTAACATTATCTGTTTGGGATTTTCTTATCGCATTTATTTATGTATGCTTGTTTGAATGGATGTTTGCTCGACTTGCTCTTGTTGTGCCCGACGGTCTGGGAAACCTGTCGAGGAAGGCAAAGTGGTTTCGCCGGTGATGGGACTAGGATCTCGGTTGAGGTACTAATCCCATAGGCTTGGACTGTTCCCATCGTGAGCTGGGTGTCCTACCTAATTGGTGTGGCAACGGCGGAGCTCAGTTGAGGTATCCCCGTTGTGCGCAGAATTTGCTCGTCCCATAAGTAGAAACTGGCCGACGTTGTAAAATGGATTATGCTTACACCGGGGCACGATCCCGTGACCAAGCCATCTCCCTGTTTAGGGGGGAATCTCGTCGACAGTTAGTCCGACCTCGTAGTTGGTTCTAACTGTAGTATTGTTTGAGCTTTTCAGCGTTCCATGGTGTAGCGAGCGATTTTGGACGCGGTTCTTAAGCGCTGGTCGCTCTCTGCGGTTGAGCTTAAAACTACAGGTCGATTCATTTTTTATCCTATTGTGAGCTGAATAAGGAAGGGAAATAGATGTCTCCAATTAACCCTGCTTTGCATACTGAGTTTAAACAGCGGTCTGTTAGGTTACGAATGCTATCAATGTGGGGGGCCTTTGTACTGGTTATTTGTATTTTCGCCAATACTGTTTCTTTCTTCCTAGGACTTTCTAGCGGGGAACAAGGGTTAGGATGTTAGGACTGATGCTTTTGAATTACTACTTTTGATTGATGGAGATATGGGATTTGGGTTTTTTGTTGATTGCGCTCACTAAGATCTTTTCTTTCGATCTTATGCCTACGTATTCCCGTTTACCGAAACAGGGAAATCAGAGCGTTCGTAGTTCCTCCTATTCTATGGGAGGAAATGGGTGTTTTTGGTGTCTTGTTTAAAGCCCAAGACGTGAAGCGAAAGGTGGTTTGTATCTTGTTCAAAGCCCAAGATGTGAAGCTGAAAGGTCTATTTGTGTCTTGTTCAAAGCCCAAGACGTGAAGCTGAAAGACCTCGACTTTAGAGAGAATTTGTCATCTCTAAAGAGGGGGAAGGAGAATTACTTTAACTGGGATACGCGGATCCTAGCAATGCCATAATTTCCTTTATAGGGGGTTTTAACCTGAAGGAGAAGACTTTAACTCAGTGTAGAGCAATGCCATCTTTCCTTAGGAATTTCTCATGCTAAAAGAGGGACAGTGGCATGGATATAGATGATCCAGAGGCTTGCCGCTTACAGCGATTAGATGAAGGGAAAGGAGTTGTTGATGTTTGTGTACTGTGAACGAGGCACAACTTTGATGCTAAAAGGTTAATTGGATTAACCAGTGGTTTTCTTATACAAAGCCTAAGAGGAGGCTAATTTCCGCTAGGAAAATCATTATACAAAGCCTAAGAGGAGGCTATTTTGTGTCTCGTACAAAGCCCGAGAGAGAGGCTAAAAGTTTTTGACCCGACGTTGGAGTCTTTTGGTATCTCATATAAAGCCCGAGATGGAGGCTATCTGACTCAACAAGGGAGTTTTTTTTGTATCTCGTATGAAGCCCGAGATGGAGGCGATTGTTTGTTTGACTCTACGAGGGAGTCTTTGTGTCTCGTACGAAGCCCGAGATAGAGGCTAAAAGTTTGACTCAACAAGAGAGTCTTTGATACTCAACAAGAGAGTGTTTTTGTATCTCGTACGAAGCCCGAGATGGAGGCTAAAAGTTTGACTCAACAAGAGAGTCTTTGATACTCAACAAGAGAGTGTTTTTGTATCTCGTACGAAGCCCGAGATGGAGGCTAAAAGTTTGTTTCAGTTGAGTGACAGGTCCAATATACTGATTTTAAAAGAGAAAATCAGTTCTTATATGAGCAACACTGTACTCAGGGATTTGATTTGAGGATCAGGGATATTTCTTTCTCTTTGAGGGAATGGGAAATCCAAAGGGTATTGAGACTGTCCGAGTCTGCGGGTTTCCTTCCTATTTAACGAAGGGGTCACTTGAGAATGTCTTTGAGACTCAAGGAAGTTAGACTGTCCAAGTCTAGAGTTTTTTTCTTTTGTACTATGCTTTGAGAAACAGTAGTAGACTCTACGAAAGGACTGTTCTATGAAGATGACTAGGTTCTGTTCCTATACCTCTAGGAGGTCGTCGGGACAATTTGTACGAAGCCCAAGAGGAGGCTGGAAACTTTTAAGAAGCCGACGGGTCCTTGTACGAAGCCCAAGAGGAGGCTATCATTCCCGGAGGAAGAGATCATTATACGAAGCCTAAGAGGAGGCTGTGAATACTTCTAAGAAGCCGTAGTGTCCTTGAATAATGCCCAAGAGGAGGCCGATGCTTTTAAGAAGCCCGTGGGTCTTATCATCTCCTTTCCATTAGGAGAGATAACTCTTTTAAAGATAAAAACCACTGGTAAACGTGCGAGGTTTACTATCCAGCGACTTTTAACTTTTAAAGAGGGTTCCTTAGTTAAGGTCCAAGATTATGACCGTAGTGGGTACCCAAACCCCGAGACATTCAAGGCAAGCTATCCACAAGGAATAGATCAAGTCAGGAAAGTTCGAGAATTTGGAAGAAACTCAAAGATGCCATTCACGGAGAATACATTCATCTTGGGGAGTAGAGCTTCTTGACGATTCCTAAGGAGGACAGCCGAAGAGAAGACTGTATCTGGTGCTCCTATTGGGGATCTAGGCGTCTATTTCTACGAATAAATGAAATGGCGTCACCTAGTTCTAGACGTAGTTGCCGGGGAAACTCGAAATATCTATACTATTATTACACAGTAGATATGAGTTTATGAAAGGAGACTTACAGTGAGCAGCCCCACAATACAGTTTATAATATGAAAGCAGTAAATGAAAGCGATAACCACTTACTCAGTTGTAGTGCTTCCATGCTGTTTGGTTAGTTGTTCAACAAAGAAAGATTGAAAACAACAGTATATTCAAAATCAAAGGAGAAAGTGCTTTGAAAAAGAAAGATTTGGGGCTTACAGCTCAAGGAGAGGCCCAGGGTTTTATCAGTGAGCACACTGTTTGACTTTGTACAGCGGGACTTATACAAGTGACTGGGGCCCAAAAAGGTTTTCTGTACAAAGGGATGGGTCTTACACTCTCTCAAGAGGCCCAAAAAAGGTTTAAAGAAAAGAGAGGGGCTTATAACACGAGGGTAGGCCCAAATGATTTTTTCGTTTAAAATGGCGATCGCGCCGAGGTTTTCTTTTAACTCAGAGGGACTTATACAATAAGTGAGGCCCAAAAATGTTTTGGTTAAAAGGGGGATTGGGTCTTACACTCTAATAGAGGCCCAAAGTGTTTTGAATGGGTCTCATAGCTCAAGGAGAGGCCCAGATGGTTTTTATTTTTAAACGGGCGACGATCGCGCCGTTTACTTGTACAGAGGGACTTATACAATGAGTGAGGCCCAAAAAATTTTTGTACAAGGGGGGATGGGTCTTACACTCTCTCAAGAGGCCCAAAAAGGTTTTGAAAGTGATTTATGAGGGTTGAATTAATCCAAAACCCTAATTTGTTTTCAAAATGTATTTAATTGAATAAAAATTCAATTAAAATGATCAAAAATTGTTTAACACATGGAAAACAAATTGTGATCTTGGATTAATGCTTCAAAAATTAAGTATTGACCTACAAAATAATTAGAAAGCATTAAAAGTTGCAAAATCAATGTAGAAAAAATATTTAAAATGTCAAAAACAATTAAAATATTAATTCTTTACAAAAATATCAATTATATGAAATAAATAATATTTTTGGGATTTTTTGGGAAAATAAAATATTTTAACATTATTTTGAATTATTAAAAAAAGAATCAACTCAAAATCATTAAAACTCAGAGAGAAATTAATTTTTGAATCAATTAAACAAAAATCACAAAATTCAAATATTTGAATTTCTAAAAATGGCGCCAAGAACAAGCTGAAGAACACGCGCGTGTTCTTGAATTCTCAGATTTGCATTTTCTATCCAATCTCCATGAATACTTAATCATATCATGCAATCCACATATCATTATGCTCGTCTCAACCTCACGATTATGTCTATGTCCATTAATTTCATTTAAATTAAACATACAACAAGAAATCACGAAGAGACCTCAAGAACCCTAATTTCTGCATGAAGGCTAGGATTTTTGATACACGATTCAAACAATGCAATTAATTGAGGGAAAACATTCCATGCATGATTATGAACATATGGCCAAATTATTGTGCGAGGAAATATGCATAGATTGAGAGATGACCAAGTATGTGCTTACCTCCAAGTCGTGACAGCAAGTTCAAAGTGATTTTTGATTTGGAGGTGTTACAGATGAGTGGTGATGATCTGAACAGCTTCCCTACACCCTATGGATTGTGTTTGGATGGTTGGACTTGATTGAAATTGGCTGGATCATTTTGTGGTACCTCAGCTGCACTTTGGTTAAAACCTTGAGCAACCAGCTGGTGATTTCATGAAATTGATGTTTCAGAAGTAATCTAAGTGTTTGATCAGCTCATATGTGATGTATGTGAGGTGTGTGAGTGATTGGTTTGATTGGAATTGCTCTCAAACTCAAAACCCGATAGTGACTTGCCTTAGAAGGCAAAATTGGAGTGAAAGAAGAGATTTTGAGGAAAGCATCTGTTAGATGGCTTTGGTGTACTCAAACTGACCACAATTGAGCTCTATTTATAGTAGAGCAAGTTTGTTTTGCAAGGAATAGTGTATGGCAGCTGGTAAGTAGGTTTGGCCAATGTTGTCCAATGAGAATTCAAGTCTCCTCTAGCCATTGACTAGAGGTTAGGGCACAGAGCTTTGGTTCCCTTGGTCTTGGATAAGTCTTGACTGATTTCAGATGAGAATGGCTCAGTCCATGCCACCTTGATGGTTTCATTGAATGCCTCATTCCAAATTTGAAGTCTTGTCCCTATTTTGGCCATTCTAGGTTCAATATGCTATTTCTTGTTCCATGGACTTTGGAGGCTTGGCTCAGTGATTGTCCCATTTAGATTCAATCCTCTGAGGTGTCCAAGTGGATAGGAGCAATTGAATTTGGCTGATTTTGGCAAATCGAGCAAAGTTGCAAATTCTGCCTTGCCTTGACAGATTTCAGCAAGGCAACTTGGCAATGTTGTATCTCATGGTGTAGGTTGAATTTGGCAATGTTCTTGGCCATTTTGGAAAGCTCTTACATGATATAACAACTGTTTGAACAAGTTTGGTTTTGATCTCTTTTGATTCCAAGTGAAAAATCCCCCTACATTTGGCAAAAAGTGAAGCAAAATCTGACTTAGTGAAAATTTCACTAAGTGTTGGAAAAAGTGACATTTTCACTTTTCCGCCACTTTGATCACTCCATAACTCAAAATCCTTGATGAATTGGAATGACTTGTAGTTGAAGTTTTTGTAGGTGATAATGAGGGCTACAAATCCATCTTTGGATGAGAAAAAATGGCCTTGTGGTTTAGGAGTTATGGTCCTCCAAAGTTGGTACCTTTGCCACTTTATTTTTAACTTAGAAAAATTTCTAAGTTTTAAGGTTACCCCTTTTACAAGTTATCTCACTTTTCTTGATTTTTATTGATGAATGATGATTTAAATCATACATTAACATCATTTTAGGGTTAAAAATCCATTTTGGTGAAAAATCTCAAAAAGTCAAAGTTGACTTTTGTGCACGTTTGACTTTTTATCAGATGAATTCCAAACTGTGCAATTCTTCAGGAAACCATGTCCTTGACCTAAATCAAACTTGATGGACATGTTCCATGGGTGTCATAGGGTATATTCAATCATGTATTAGGGTTTGGGAGCATGTCTTGGTCAAAAGTCAAAGTTACAGTTGACTTTTCTCTTAAAACCCTAATTGTGGTGCAGATGAAATTGAGACTTGTTGCTCAAACTTCTTGGATTAATCCATTGTCCCAAATGGATCAATATGGTATATTAGAGACCCTCAAATCCTCTCTTGAGGCCTTGGCTCATGGTTTGTCCCAAAAGTCAACTTAGGGGTGAATTAGGTCAAGAAACCCTAATTCCTGATTTTTTATGAATGCATCCCCTGAGGCAAAATTGACTTGATGCATGGGTTCATGAGGTTCCATGAAGTATATTAGGTCATGTTTTGGATCAATGCCTTGTGCCCAGATGAAAATTTCCATCTGGAGGCCCTGGTCGACCAAAACCCTAATTTGGTGACACTGTCGATCTTGAGACTTGATCCACCTAGAAGGGAGCAGCCTTGTGCTTAATCCTTGAAGTGGGAGTCCTTTTTGATCCATTGTGGATGTTTGAGAGGTTAGACAAGTTGAAGATCATGTCATTTCTTGATTGATCCTTTGTCTAAGCACTCAGAGAGGGCTTGAAACCCTAATTTTGATTGTATTGGATGCTCACCCATCTTTGGGGAGACTGATGAAGCATGATGGTTCATCCATATTGTGATGATGATTTTCACAATGATGGGAAATCTAAGTGGTCAAAATTTGGGGTATTACAGATGCCCCTATTTAATCTTCTTGGACCCGAAGGTGTGAATGACGAAGGGATTCAGGCATTCGGGGTGTAAGAGGATTAAATATCGGAATACCCGAAATTTTGATGGCGGTTATGAATGGTATCTTACGCATTCATCTTCTTTAGCTAAGCAATGATGCTTAGAAAAGGTAAACTTCCCCTCGATCCTGGCTTCCTACCAAGGAACTGGTCTCAGTTTCTGAAGTAAACTTCCCCTCGATCCTGGTTCCTACCAAAGAACTGGTCTAAGTTTCAGAAATGAACTTCCCCTCGCTCCTGGTTTTCTACCAAGGAACTAGTCTAAGTTTCTTTTGTCAATAAACTTCCCCTCGATCCTGGTTTCCTACCAAGGAACTGATCTTAGTTTCTGATTTAAACTTCCCCTCGATCCTGGTTTCCTACCAAGGAACTGGTCTTAGTTTCTTTTGTCAATAAACTTTACTGACAAGGGACGCTATTCATAGCGGCTTTCCTTCAAACTTCTCGCCGAATTTTCCTGGGGAGATGCCATTTGAGTGGAAAAAGTTTTGATGTCAGACTTGCTGGGGAACCCATTCGTCTGAATTGTAAAGGTACACAAACTTCTCTATTTTGGAGATGCCATTTGTCGATTCTACTGGGGAAAGCGAGTCTCTTGAGAGACTGTTTTTGTTTGGGGTTACATCATACTTTTCTCGGGATCTTCCCGGAGAAATGCCATATGATGGGATCCAATTTTGAGGTGCCAATGACCTTCTCATCAGTGGTTTTTCGGAGCAAAACTGGCGTGCTGCCGAATCTCTGATCACGAGGCTTTCTTTGTGGATTTTCCTTAATCCGGGAAAGCAAGGATATCATCTTCAATGGCGAAGAGTGATGCTTATTGAAAGTTTTCTCTGGCTTTTCAGAGGTTCAAGTTATCAAAGTGGTCAAGGACCAACTTCTTTCCAGAATTAAACTGGAAGCGAGGTTGTTCAGACACAGTATTTCCTGACGAGGCAAGAACTGACAACTCGATTGAGAGGACTTCTACCACTAGGGGACAGGACCGACTAGAGTGATAGTGATGTAATATGAAATGTAAACGCAAATAAAAAATGCATGAAGTACGTATGTATATGCTGACAAAACAGACGCGACATACAGATTAATGGATGGACACAATTGGATACTCGGCCATCGCGGGGCGAAGAAGTACCGTTGGTTCAAACTAGCAATCCCACCTTGCTTAGGAGAGATAGTCCCGTTGGGAGCTATGTTGATCGGGCTTAGGAGATGAGAACTCGGCCGAGGGTGTCAGACGAAACAAGGTCTCTGACACAGTTGATCCCTTCATTCAGGCGAACTGGTTTAGAAGGAGTACTTTGATTCTGCACTTTGAAGTTCGCTTACTTCTGGAGAAGCGACCGATGTTCTTCTGATGTTCAACAGTCAAAAGAAATGCCATCTTTAATTTAAAAGCAGAAAAATTTTAACAAGTAAATTCATTTTCGTTTTATTTCAAGAATCGCTGATTAAGTTTAAACAACGTCGTTCTGTAAAGCTAAAACAAGTAAAGAATTGCAAACAAAAGCACAAGGGCTCAAATTTTATTGATAAGATGGAGATCAGCCAAACGCGTGATTCCAAAGAGTATATACAAAGTTAGAAAATGGTAATTTACAGGGAAAAAGGCTACGTTGAAACATAACGACCACTATCCTTCTACCAACTTTGAGTTCGAGACATCCTGAGCTTCCGTCGAAGATGACCTTTGACTGGAGATTTCCTCCGATAGATGATGCTGTAACTGCTGCTGAGGGACTTGCCTCTGTTGAACATAGTTACTTGCCATTATCCCTAATTTTGGCCTGGATTGTACTATGAGATTTCCAATCCATCGGGATGATTTTTTTTTCATGTCTCTAACTTTTGCCTGGACCGCCCTTTCGGGTTTTCAATCCACCAAGACATTTTTTTAGGCGAAGTATTTCTTGACTACATCAACATTCGTGGGGTAGGCAAATTCCTCTCCGTCCATGGTTGCAAGTCTCAAGGCGCCGCCTGAGAAAGCTTTCGTGACCACATAGGGGCCATCATAATTTGGGGTCCATTTGCCCCGAGAGTCAGTGAGAAATGATTGTATCTTCTTGAGCACGAGGTCTCCGTTCCTGAAGACACGAGGTCGGACCTCTTTGTCGAACGCCCTCTTCATTCTCTGTTGATACAACTGACCGTGGCATAGTGTCGTGATTCGCTTCTCTTCGATCAGGTTCAGTTCGTCGTGTCGACTTTGACACCATTAAGCTTCAGTGAGTTGAGCTTCCATCAATACCCGGATTGACGGGATCTCTACTTCTATGGGGAGCACTGCTTCCATGCCATACACTAGAGAGAAAAGGGTTGCCCCTGTTGAAGTGTGGATAGATGTTCGATAACCGTGAAGAGCAAAGGGTAGCATTTCGTACCAATCTTTATAGGTTACAACCATCTTTTGAACGATCTTCTTGATGTTCTTGTTAGCCGCTTCTACCGCTCCGTTCATCTTGGGTCGGTAGGGAGATGAGTTATGGTGTTCGATCTTGAACCCTGCACACAACTCTTTCATCATCTTATTGTTCAAGTTAGATCCATTATCAGTAATGATCTCGCTTGGAACACCATAACGGCAGATGATATTGTTTTTGATAAATCTGACCACCACTTGTCGGGTTACATTGGCGAATGACGCTGCTTCGACCCACTTGGTGAAATAATCAATGGCTACCAGGATGAACCGATGTCCGTTTGAAGCCTTGGGCTCAATCATACCAATCATGTCGATTCCCCATATGGAAAAAGGCCACGGGGAAGAAAGAACCTTGAGATGTGATGGCGATACATGAATTTTGTCAGAGTATATCTGACACTTGTGACACCTCCTCATGTACTTGTAGCAGTCGGATTCCATGGTCAACCAATAATACCCGGCCCTGAGAATTTTTCTCGCCATTGTGTGTCCGTTGGCATGAGTGCCAAAGGATCCTTCATGAATTTATTTCATGAGCATGTCTGCTTCTGGTCTGTCGACGCATCGGAGCAAGACCATGTCAAAATTTCTCTTATAAAGAGTGTCACCGCTCAGGAAGAAGTTTCCAGCCAATCTTCTGAGGGTTTTCCTGTCTTTTCTGAGTGCCCCAGATGGGTACTCTTGTTTCTGAAGGAAGCATTTGATATCGTGATACCAAGGTCTGTCATCTATGACTGCTTCAATCGCGAAGATGTAAGCGGGCCGTTCAAGGCGCATTATGTCGATCTTAGGTATGTCATTCCATCGACCTACACTAATCATGGAAGAGAGAGTGGCTAATGCATCAGCCATGTGATTCTCATCACGAGGGATGTGATGAAAGTCGACTCTGTTGAAGAAGGGTAATAACCTCCTTGCATAGTCTTCGTAAGGAATCAATCCTGATTGGTATGTGTTCCAATCTCCTTTTATTTGGTTAATAACCAAGGCTGAATCGCCGTATACGTCCAAGTTTTTGATCCTTAAATCAATCGCTCCTTCGAGACCCATGATACATGCTTCGTATTCGGCCTCGTTGTTCGTACATTTGAACGTAAGTCTAGCAGTGAAAGGAATGTGGGAACCCTGAGGGGTAACAATGATTTCCCCAATTCCGTTTCCATAATGATTGACTGCTCCGTCAAAGATAAGTCCCCACTGGGAACCTGGTTCTGGCCCTTCACTGGGTAGCGGTTCATCGCAATCTTTCATATTTAGATACATGACATCTTCGTCTGGGAAGTCAAACCCGATTGATTCTTGATCGTCAATCGGTTGATGAGCCAAATGATCGGCTAAAATACTTCCTTTAACGGCTTTCTGAGCATGGTACTCTATGTCATATTCTGATAGTAACATCTGCCAACGGGCAATCCTTCCCGTGAGAGCAGGTTTTTCGAAAACGTACTTGATTGGATCCATTTCGGAGACCAACCAAATAGTATGACGAATCATGTACTGGCGAAGACGTCTGGCTGCCCAAGCCAAAGCGCAACAAGTTTTCTCAAGCATTGTGTACCGAGTCTCGCAGTCGGTGAATTTCTTGCTTAGATAGTAAATGGCAGACTCTTTCCTTTTGGTTTCGTCTTGTTGGCCAAGTACACATCCCATTGAGTCCTCTAGGACTGTGAGGTAAATGATCATTGGTCTTCCTTCCACTGGAGGTGATAGAATCAGAGGATTCAACAGATATTCCTTGATACTGTCGAAGGCGGTTTGGCAATCTTCTGACCAAACGCAATCCTGGTTCTTTTTGAGTAATCTGAAAATCGGCGCACACGTCGCGGTCATAAGGAATATGAATCTGGAGATGTAGTTCAAACGTCCCAGGAATCCTCTGACTTGTTTTTCAATTTTCGGAGAAGGCATTTCTTGAATGGCCTTGACCTTGTCAGGATCAACTTCAATTCCTTTCTGGCTGACGATGAACCCTAGTAATTTCCCCGAACGGACACCGAAGGTGCACTTGTTGGGATTTAAGTGGAGCTTGAATTTTTTTAGACGTTCGAACAATTTTGACAGATGTTCAACATGTTCATCCTCTGTTCTTGATTTTGCAATCAAATCATCGACATATACCTCGATTTCTTTGTGTATAATGTCATGAAACAGAGTAGTCATGGCCCTTTGATAGGTTGCCCCGACATTCTTCAAACCGAACGACATTACCTTGTAACAAAAGGTACCCCATGGGGTAATGAACGAAGTTTTCTCCATGTCTTTCGGCGCCATTTTGATCTGGTTATAGCCTGAGAATCCATCCATGAAGGAGAATACTTTGAACTTTGTTGTGCTGTCAACCAGCATGTCAATGTGTGGTAAAGGAAAGTCGTCCTTTGGACTTTCCTTGTTCAGATCCCTGTAATCAACACACATTCTGACATTTCCGTCCTTTTTGGGAACGGGTACGATGTTGGCTAACCATTGAGGATATTCAGATGTAGCGAGGAAACCCGCGTCAATCTGTTTCCGTACCTCCTCTTTGATTTTGATGGCCATGTCCGGGTGAGTGCGTCTCAACCTTTGCTTTACTGGCGGACATTCCGATCTCAATGGTAAGTGATGTTCCACGATGCTGGTATCCAACCCTGGCATATCCTGATAGGACCAAGCGAATACATCGGGGAATTCTTTGAGAAGCTTTATCAAACTTTCTCCGGCAGTTGGACTGAGCAGTGCTCCGATCCTGATTTCTTTTCTCTCTTTTTCTGAACCCAAGTTTACCGTTTCCAACGGCTCTTTGTGAGGTTCGATGGACCTTTCCTCTTGTCTGAGTAATCGGGAGATCTCTTCTGGAATTTCGTTGTCAACTTCTTCTTCAACCTCGAATACCGGGAACTCAAAGTTGAAAGAAGGCATTGGATCGTATGTTTCAACGGGGTATAAAACAAGCAATCTGCATGGCGTGATGATTCTTGTTTAGAAGAGATAGAGAAAATGTAAGTGTGTGCAGTGTTTTGATTTTACTGCTTGTTTTTATTATTGAATGTTTTTTTAGGATTACCATTTTCTGAAAAAGTAAAAAGAGAAAACAGCAATTAATGCGGAAATTACAGAACGACGTTATTTTATTAATGAACAAGTCGAATCTTGAAACTACAGCCCTATAAAACAAAACTCACTCGCTCTGGGCAAAGCGAAGAGGGAAATTTACAGAAAACGAGCCCTATTAAAACATCCGTTTCACCTGGGCAGGGTGAAAGGTTAAAGATGGCAATTACTTTGACCGACAAACGACCTTCAGAACCTCGACAGCAACCCATTGGCGACGAACTCCTCGGTGAATCACAAAGTCTGGCACCTTCCTTGATTTGTCTTCAGAAATGACGCTGATTTCTGGTGGAGTAGGATCGTTGGAATCTGTCTCCCAAGCAGAATTGTCGTAGGAGAATTCCTCTGTTGCATTTTGCATAGCATTGGAGCTCTCAGCTGTATCTCCCCATCCAGTTGACTGGATATCTTCGAGCCTGATACGAGAGCTTTTGGGAGCAGTGTACTTGACCATAAAGTCGTATTTTCCACTTGGTTGTCCCAGAGTGTCCCAAACTTCTTTGGAACTGGAGAAGTCATCCCTCTCGATGACGTTGACCTCAGGAAAAGTATAGTTGATGAATTCAAGTCCTACAAACGTTGCGAATTCATCTTCATGTTGAGTAGTTTCCGAATGACCTGAGTGTTGATCCCATGACATGGCGGGGACACAGGTATTCTGTTCAATGACGCTTAGCTGAGTTTCATTACTCGACTGACTTTCTTGCCCCAAGTTTCCTGGGTAAGGCTGCCACATTGGCAGACCATCCATCGGGCCATAGTAATTGTGATCAAAGTTTTCTTTCATCAGAGTGTCTTCCTCTAATGAATTTGGCGGAGCACGACATCCTTCCGGATCACAATCTCCGTAGATCATTTCGACATCTGATCGTGGTATAAATCTCAGACTTTCTGTAGGAAAGCAAAAAGGCATAGGCACCTCTTCCTGAGACATATAGCCGTCCTTGTTAAGGTAGGACTTATATTCTTTATCTGTGTCAGAGGGATCTTCCTCATTGATAGCATGAACTGTCTGAGACACTGGGTGAAGAAAACCTCCACTGTGGAAGAAGTTTTGAAGGGGATGAAGACTTTCATCGTTGGCGGCTGTCTGAGTACAGGTCGCGGAAAAACCAAGACCCTTCTTTGTTTTATTGTCAGTGGGAATGACAAGCCGTCCCCATCCGGTTGTATCGGTACTCTTGACCGCTTTGATAGCATCTTTGTATGAAGAAATTGAAGTTCCTTCTTTGAACTGATCGTTCTCGCTCATCGACAGTGCCTGGAACTGAGTTCCAATAACCTCCTCGGGTTCCACACAAGTAGATGATGATAGGTTACTCACAAGCAAGGCTTGTTCCCCACAAACCGTGACAAGTTGATCGTTCTTGACAAACTTTAGCTTTTGGTGGAGGGTTGAAGTAACCGCTCCAGCCTGATGTATCCAAGGTCTTCCTAATAAACAACTGTATGTTGCCCGGATGTCCATGACCTGGAAAGTGATTTGGAAAGTGTGAGGACCAATAGTTATGGGAAGATCAACTTCGTCGATAACTGTTTTTCTGGATCCGTCGAATGCTTTGACGACGACCTCGCTGACTCTCATCGGAGGGCCCTTAAATGATAATTGCGTCAAAGTGGACTTCGGTATAACATTCAGGGCTGACCCTGTGTCTACCAGTACATTGGCTAAAGCATCGCCCTGTCAGTTAACTGTAATGTTGAGCGCCATGTTATGACGACGACCCTCTTCAGGTAATTCCTCATCACTAAATCCCAAATTATTGCAGGAAGTGATGTTAGAGACAATGCTATCGAATTGTCTGATTGTTACATCCTGTTCCACAAAGGCTTGCTCCAAGACTTTCTGTAGAGCCTCTCTGTGTGCTTCTGAACTGAGTAACAGTGATAATACTGAGATCTTTGAAGGAGTCTGTAACAGTTGATCAACAATGTTATATTCACTCCTTTGGATGAGCTTTAGCATCTCATCTTTGTCTTTCGAAAGGTCGGGATTACCAGATTGACTGATTGGTGGATCAGGAATTTCCGCCTGAAGTTCCTTTTCTTAGTTGGATTATCCAACCCCTCGGTTGAAGATTCGACCGCTCCGTGTTACACGACTGATGTCTGCAATATTCACGACGGAGGGTAATGTAATTTCCTTTCCATTCTCGATTATTGTTGCACCGTATTTGTAAGGGATTGCCTTAGCTGATTCATACGGTAATGGCCCCGGTAGATAGATGACTATGGGAACCTTCTGATTTTTCTGACCATCATAAGTAACCTTGATCCGTTCCCGATTGGGAACTTTAGATTCGTCAAGTAGAGGGATGATGGCAAAAACATCCCTGGTCCTGTGATGACCAGAGATCGTGACAACATCCTCAACTTGCTCGGCAAGGTAGTTCGGCGACCAAATGATGGGTCCTGAACCTGGATATGGACGAATTTCTCCATGGTCGACCTGACCCTGAGGAGCTGCTCTCACAAGGTAACACCCTTGGTTACTTTCCGAACAGACACTACAATTGTCATAGTTGTGTGGTGGCACCTGGCCACGCCCACTTTGAATACAATGTAACCTCACTAGGTTACCTTCTATTGATCGGACATCCTGACTTTGACGACGAGTAGGATTCCTGTTATTGATACTAATCTGCTGAGTATCTTCGTCCATATAGATTGGCATCCACCAGTGATTTAACAAGTGCTGAAGTGCCTCCTGGACAAGGGTACAACCTCGATCGTTTTCGTAACCCGCTTTACAATTTTGATAGTCATATGATATTAAGAATCTAAGTCGGACCTGCTCAGCATGTAACTATACCAGGTTGGTATCCATTACGCGGATGTCAAAGATCTGAACCATATTGATTTGATAGGAGTTCCTATCATGGTAGTCTTGGATCCATCCAAGATCCATCTGACGCTGGAGGGCCTCTTATATGAAAGAGCATCCCTGTTTGTTTACCAAGCAAATCAGACAGGAACTGTAATCGTGCCGTGGCAGATTATGATACTGGCTTTGCCTTGAGTGCATCGCCACCAAGTTGACATTCATCGCACGGATGTCGTGGTTTTGAATGACGTTGGAATTTGTGTAAACCATGTTAACTCCACGAACTCGGTGCTCCTGGATCCATCCAAGATCCATTTGTTCCTGTAGAGCTGCTTGCACTACAGAACACCCCTGGTTGTCTTTAGAGCAGATATCACACTGGTGATAATTATGAGGTGGCACATGGCCATATCCACTCTGTCTACAATGTATCTTGACCAGATTGGTCCCCAATAAGAGTACATCGTGAATTTGATAGACATTGTTAGTCTCTTTCTCAATCAGATTGACTGCAGCTTTCTCGTGTTGAGGCAGCGGGTTCGTAAGAACATTAGGATTCGTATCTTTGAAAGATAAGAGCCCGCTCCTAACAAGCTTTTGCACGTCGGATTTGAAATTGAGACAAGTCTCAATGTTATGCCCTGAACCTCCTTGATGATAAGGGCATGTTTGATCCACTTTAAACCAAAAAGGAGGATTTTCCGGAACTGAAAGGGGAGACTTAGTCTGAATGTGCCCCTTAGCCAGCAGTAATGGAAACAGCTCTGCGTACGTTACGGGTATAGGATCAAATCCTGGTGGCCGTGTTGTACGGTTGTTGTTATATGGAGGACGAGCCTGCTGAAGAGGCTGTTGTGTCCTTTGTTGGTTAGGTTGGCTCTACGCAACCTGAGGTTGATACATAGGAACAAGCGCGGGGCCGATAGCAGGAGTAACAGCTGCTACTGGCTGATAACGTCGCCTTTGCTTTCCGAGAGAGATATTCTCAATATCTTTCTCTTTTTTCTTAGGGAGAGCACTACCGTATTTTTTAGTACCGCTCGTTGATCCAGTGTCTTTTACCAAACGTCCTTCTCGGACGGCTTCCTCAAGACGTACACCCATGCCGACCATTTCGGTGAAATCACTGGGTGCACTGGCAACCATTCGGTCATAGTAAAATGAGCTTAAGGTCTTTAAGAAAATTTTTGTCATCTCTTTTTCCTCAAGAAGTGGACAAATTTGAGCGGCAATTTCATGCCACCTTTGAGCATACTCCTTAAAGGTTTCCTTTTCCTTTTGCGACATTGATCTGAGTTGATCTCTGTCGGGTGCCATGTCCAAATTGTATTTGTATTGTTGGACGAAGGCAGTACCAAGATCTCTGAATGTACTGATCGTAGTACGGTTTAAACCCATGTACCATTTGAGTGCGGTACCGGTTAAACTATCCTGAAAGTAGTGAATCAGCAGGTCCTGATTCTCCGTCTGAGCTGACATCCGCCGAGCGTACATCACCAGATGGCTCTGAGGGCAAGATTTACCCTTATATTTTTCAAAGTCGGGCACTTGGAACTTGTGCGGGACTTTCACATTGGGGACCAAGCAGAGGTCTGCGGCGTCCTTTCCAAATAGATCCTGACCGCGAATGGCTTGCAGCTCTTTCTGCATTTCCAAGAACTGTTCCTGGAATTCATCCATTATGTCAAACATAGTTTCCTTTTTACCAGAAGGTGTCTGTGGAATCTGTCCTTCCGGGACAGTGTGCACCACAGGGGGTGGTACCGTGACTACGGCAGTAAGTCTTGGCGCCTCCTGAAGTTTGTAACCTTCAGGAGTCTTCAGTATGCCCCTGGCATCTTCGCTTTCCTGAAGTTTGTAACCTTCAGGCCCAGCGGCTTCTATTGCGATTCCCTGATCTTCAGTGATCGGCGGAACATATCCTTCCGGGATATAGTTAACAGGCATGCCCCAAGGACGATCTTTCGGCATCTGATACCTAGGATCATACTTTTCTATGATGGGCATTGAGGTGATCTCTGAGATCACAGTTCTTTGTAGCTGAGCTTCTGCCATGGCTTGCATGTCGTTACGAAGCTTTCTCATATCCTCTCTCAGAGCGTCGATCTCTTCTTTCAACTCTCTGTTTTCTTCCTCAAGATCATCCATCTTTTTCCGACGATTGGCCTGAGTATTGTACGAATGAGACAGTTTGACTCTAGAATCGAGACACAAATGTGAGATTCGTAGGGAAGAAGAATACGCGATGTGAGAATGATGAATGCAATGATTTTATTTATTGTTATTTTTTTGGTTTAATCAAAATAAACTTCGACAATTAGATTGCAAATATCAAACAGTGGGGAAACCCCTTTTTATTGAATTCCAAAGGATTACAGAAATGGAAATACAGTAGATTACAAAGTGCAGAAACAGAAACCTAAACTAATGGGTCCCGAGTCCTCTTCTTTGACCGGGGCGCTTGGGCCGTTGTCGGGTTGTCATTCCTTTGCCAAGTGAAAGGAGTGAGCAAATTTCTTTGGTCATCTTGATTCTCTACAGCATGCTGCTCCAAAATTTCAATCAGAGCATCTTTCTCTTTTAGTAGTTGTTGTATTTGGATACACTCTACGTCGAGGGTGCGGTACTTGTTCTTCCAAGATTTTCTTTCCTTTTGAACTTTGTTGAGAGTAACCTGAAGCTTTTCAGTTTCCGTCATGAAGTACATGACAGTTTCCCTCGGTGGAAGAATTCCGTAACGAGGATAAGGCATTTTTAGCTTGAGAGCTCTGGTTTGTACCCAATGGAGATAAGGCTCCACCGAGACACAGTCCGGTTTTCCCAGAGACTCTCGTCCTTTCTTATGAACCTGTTTCCAAGCTTGCACTATTTCCATCTTTAGTGCTCTGTCATTTTCTCCTTCTTTGAAGAAAAGACCTTCCAGATGAACACCCAGTGGGATGTGTCTCATCGGGTATCCAAATTGACGAAGAACTAATATCGGATGATAGTTGATTCCTCCTTTAGTTCCTATGAGGGGTACGTTGGGGAAGTTTCCACAACGATCAATGATTCTGATTCCCTCATAAATCCTATTACACCAATCTATATCGGAATTCGTGAGAGACATGATCTTCTGCGACCAACGTAAGACACTCTTGCAATCCCAAAAAGCAGCAGACTTGGGCAAGTGAGAGATAAACCATTTGTAAAGCAGAGGTACACAGCATGTGATCTCCCCTCCGCTGTACAAATTTCCCAAGTGTACAGAATGATACGCATCTGCGAGCAAAGTCGGCACGGGGTTTCCAATGAGAAAAACCTTAATAGCGTTGATATCGACGAAGTTATTGATGTTGGGAAACAAAAATAATCCGTAAGTGAGCAAGACAAAGATGCTTTCAAAAGCAGTCCCGTTCCCTATACTAGCGAAGTATAGAGCCTTTTTTGTCAAGAACTGGGCTGGCAAACCTTGGATGCCACCCTTAGTGATCATGTGAGTCCTGACCTCAGACTCGTCCAAATGAATTGCTATTGCAATAGTCTGATTCTTTGGAATTTCTTCCAGTCCAGAAAATGGAGCTCGATCAGTGATATGTAAATCAGCCAGATGAGAGTACTCCTCCAGCGTTGGTGATAGCTAGTAATCTGGGAATGTGAAACAGTGATAAACCGGATCGTAGAACTGAATGAGTGCGTCCATGATCCCCTTAATCACATGGACTCTTAACAGTGGTAGCAAACCACTGTGCTTGGCTCTAAAAGCCTCTGGGCTAACGATCATCCTTGCTAACCTTCTCAAATCCCCTAGCTTTGGAACCTTGAAGGTATACTGGCGAGTTCTCCTTCTACCGAAATCCATCAGCGTAATCCTTTTATCTGATATTTGCAATCACAGTCTTAGTTTAATTTGAAAAACAAAGAGACTAGAAGAGAAAGTTTTTTGAATGTTTTAATGTTTTATTAAATGAATGCATGAATGCAGCACATAAAAACATAGAAAAAACATGGGGTCAAAGGGTCGTTGTCATGAAGTCAAGGCTCTACCCATCCCTAAAGGTTTATACTAGGGTGATTTTTGTACCTGTACTCATTATCATCAGCTCCTCCCAGGAAGGCAGACAACAAGCGGATCGCCAGCGAGTTGTGTGCAATCTTAAAGTAAGTGCCATTCACCGAGAATAGATCACCAGCCTCAAATGAGGGTAGTATCGCGTAACAGCTATTTCCGATAGCTTCCGCACTACGAAAGGGTTTGGCTTTTCTAGGTGTATACTCAATCTTTCCACATACGGCATCACCCGCATTCCCATTAGTAGAAAAATAAACACGTATAGCAATTAGGAAAAGCAATATATATATTTGTCCTAAACATCCTAGACTTATAAAGCTATGATTCCTAAGTTCCTGACTGAAAATGGGTTCCCCGGCAGAAGCCCCAATCTGTGGTATCAACCAAAGAGGTGAAAAGGAGGAAAAAGGAAAAAAAGTTTTAGAAAAGACCCGGCCCAACGGTGGGCGCCATTTTTCTGTAGCGAGCGATTTTGGACGCGGTTCTTAAGCGCTGGTCGCTCTCTGCGGTTGAGCCTAAAACTACAGGTCGATTCATTTTTTATCCTATTGTGAGCTGAATAAGGAAGGGAAATAGATGTCTCCAATTAACCCTGCTTTGCATACTGAGTTTAAACAGCGGTCTGTTAGGTTACGAATGCTATCAATGTGGGGGGGGGGGCCTTTGTACTGGTTATTTGTATTTTCGCCAATACTGTTTCTTTCTTCCTAGGACTTTCTAGCGGGGAACAAGGGTTAGGATGTTAGGACTGATGCTTTTGAATTACTACTTTTGATTGATGGAGATATGGGATTTGGGTTTTTTGTTGATTGCGCTCGCTAAGATCTTTTCTTTCGATCTTATGCCTACGTATTCCCGTTTACCGAAACAGGGAAATCAGAGCGTTCGTAGTTCCTCCTATTCTATGGGAGGAAATGGGTGTTTTTGGTGTCTTGTTTAAAGCCCAAGACGTGAAGCGAAAGGTGGTTTGTATCTTGTTCAAAGCCCAAGATGTGAAGCTGAAAGGTTTATTTGTGTCTTGTTCAAAGCCCAAGACGTGAAGCTGAAAGACCTCGACTTTAGAGAGAATTTGTCATCTCTAAAGAGTGGGAAGGAGAATTACTTTAACTGGGATACGCGGATCCTAGTGTAGCAAGCGATTTTGGACGCGGTTCTTAAGCGCTGGTCGTTCTCTGCGGTTTGAGCTTTGACTACAGGTCGATTCATTTTTTATCCTATTGTGAGCTGACTAAGGAAGGGAAATAGATGTCTCCAATTAACCCTGCTTTGCATACTGAGTTTAAACAGTGGTCTGTTAGGTTACGGATGCTATCAATGTGGGGGGGCCTTTGTACTGGTTATTCGTATTTCGCCAATACGGTTCTTTCTTTCTTTTTTCTAGGCAAAGGGTTTCTGGTGGGGAACAAGGATTAGGATTTTAGGACTGATGCTTTTGAATTACTGCTTTTAATTGATGGAGATATGGGATTTAGGTTTTTTGTTGATTGCGCTCGCTAAGATCTTTTCTTTCGATCTTATGCCTACGTATTCCCGTTTACCGAAACAGGGAAATCAGAGCGTTCGTAGTTCCTCCTATTCTAAGGGAGGAAATTGGTTTTTGGTGTCTTGTTCAAAGCCCAAGACGTGAAGCGAAAGGTGATTTGTCTCTTGTTCAAAGCCCAAGATATGAAGTTGAAAGGTCTATTTGTGTCTTGTTCAAAGCCCAAGACGTGAAGCTGAAAGACCTCGACTTTAGAGAGAATTTGTCATCTCTAAAGAGGGGGAAGGAGAATTACTTTAACTGGGATACGCGGATCCGAGCAATGCCATAATTTCCGAAGAAAGGGTTTTAACCTGAAGGAGAAGACTTTAACTTAGTGTAGAGCAATGCCATCTTTCCTTAGGAATTTCTCATGCTAAAAGAGGGACAGTGGCATGGATGTAGATGATCCAGAGGCTTGCCGCTTACAGCGATTAGATGAAGGGAAAGGAGTTGTTGATGTTTGTGTACTGCGAACGAGGCACAGTTTTGATGCTAAAAGGTCGATTGGATCAACCAGTGGTTTTCTTACACAAAGCCTAAGAGGAGGCTAATTTCCGCTAGGAAAATCATTATACAAAGCCTAAGAGGAGGCTATTTTGTGTCTCGTACAAAGCCCGAGAGAGAGGCTAAAAGTTTTTGACCCAGTGGGGCATATCGTTATACAAAGCCTAAGAGGAGGCTAGCAAAGAGTTCGACTTTTGCTTAAGGGATTTATATCTCGTACGAGGCCCGAGATGGAGGCAAAAAAAGGTACCCCATGGGGTAATGAACGAAGTTTTCTCCATGTCTTCAAACCGAACGACATTCTTCAAACCGAACGACATTACCTTGTAACAAAAGGTACCCCATGGGGTAATGAACGAAGTTTTCTCCATGTCTTTCGGCGCCATTTTGATCTGATTATAGCCCGAGAATCCATCCATGAAGGAGAATACTTTGAACTTTGTTGTGCTGTCAACCAGCATGTCAATGTGTGGTAAAGGAAAGTCGTCCTTTGGACTTGCCTTGTTTAGATCTCTGTAATCAACACACATTCTGACCTTTCCATCCTTTTTGGGAACGGGTACGATGTTGGCTAACCATTGAGGATATTCAGATGTAGCGAGGAAACCCGCGTCAATCTGTTTCTGTACCTCCTCTTTGATTTTGATGGCCATGTCCGGGTGAGTCCGTCTCAACCTTTGCTTTACTGGCGGACATTCCGATCTTAGCGGTAAGTGATGTTCCACGATGCTGGTATCCAACCCTGGCATATCCTGATAGGACCAAGCGAATACATCGGGGAATTCTTTGAGAAGCTTTATCAAACCCTCTCTGGCAGTTGGACTGAGCAATGCTCCGATCCTGATTTCTTTTCTCTCTTTTTCTGAACCCAAGCTTACCGTTTCCAACGGTTCTTTGTGAGGTTCAATGGACCTTTCCTCTTGTCTGAGTAGTCGGGAGATCTCTTCTGGAATTTCGTTGTCAACTTCTTCTTCAGCCTCGAATACCGGGAACTCAAAGTTGGGAGAAGGCATCGGATCGTATGTTTCAACGGGGTATAAAACAAGCAATCTGCATGACGTGATGATTCGTGTTTAGAAGAGATAGAGAAAATGTAAGTGTGTGCAGTGTTTTGATTTTACTGCTTGTTTTTATTATTGAATGTTTTTTAGGATTACCATTTTCTGAAAAAGTAAAAAGAGAAAACAGCAATTAATGCGGAAATTACAGAACGACGTTATTTTATTAATGAACAAGTCGAATCTTGAAACTACAGCCCTATAAAACAAAACTCACTCGCTTTGGGCAAAGCGAAGAGGGAAATTTACAGAAAGCGAGCCCTATCAAAACATTCGTTTCACCTGGGCAGGGTGAAAGGTTAAAAGATGGCAATTACTTTGACTGACGAACGACCTTCGGAACCTCGACGGCAACCCATTGGTGGCGAACTCCTCGGTGAATCACAAAGTCTGGCACCTTCCTTGATTTGTCTTCAGAAATGATGCTGATTTCTGGTGGAGCAGGATCATTGGAATCTGTCTCCCAAGCAGAGTTGTCGTAGGAGGATTCCTCTGTTGTATTTTGCATAGCATTGGTGCTCTCAGCTGTATCTCCCCATCCAGTTGACTGGATATCTTCGAGCCTGATACGAGAGCTTTCGGGAGCAGTGTACTTGACCATAAAGTCGTATTTTCCACTTGGTTGTCCCAGAGTGTCCCAAACTTCTTTGGAACTGGAGAAGTCATGCCTCTCGATGACGTTGACCTCAGGAAAAGCATAGTTGATGAATTCTAGTCCTGCAAACGTTGCGAATTCATCTTCATGTTGAGTAGTTTCCGAATGACCTGAATGTTGATCCCATGACATGGTGGGGACATAGGTATTCTGTTCAATGACGCTCAGCTGAGTTTCATTACTCGGCTGACTTTCTTGCCCCAAGTTTCCTGGGTAAGGCTGCCACATTGGCAGACCATCCATTGGGCCATAGTAATTGTGATCAAAGTTTTCTTTCATCAGAGTGTCTTCCTCTAATGAATTTGGCGGAGCACGACATCCTTCCGGATCACGATCCCCGTAGATCATTTCGACATATGATCTTGGTATAAATCTCGGACTTTCTGTAGGAAAGCAAAAAGGCATAGGCACCTCTTCCTGAGACATATAGTCGTCCTTGTTAAGGTAGGACTTCCATTCTTCATCTGTGTCAGAGGGATCTTCCTCATTGATAGCATGAACTGTCTGAGACACTGGGTGGAGAAAACCTCCACTGTGGAACAAGTTTTGAAGGGGACGAAGACTTTCATCGTTGACAGCTGTCTGAGTACAGGTTGCAGAAAAACCAAGACCCTTCTTTGTTTTATTGTCAATAGGAATGACAAGTCTTCCCCATCCTTTTGTATCGGTACTCTCGACCGCTTTGATAGCATCTTTGTATGAAGAAATTGAAGTTCCTTCTTCAGATTGATCGTTCTTGCTCACCGATAGTGCTTGGAACTGAGTTCCAATAACCTCCTCGGGTTCCACACAAGTAGATGATGATAAGTTACTCACGAGCAAGGCTTGTTCCCCACAAACCGTGACAAGTTGATCGTTCTTGACGAACTTTAGCTTTTGGTGGAGGGTCGAAGTGACCGCTCCAGCCTGATGTATCCAAGGTCTTCCTAATAAACAACTGTATGTTGCCCGGATGTCCATGACCTGGAAAGTGACTTGGAAAGTGTGAGGACCAATAGTTATGGGAAGATCAACTTCGCCGATAACTATTTTTCTGGATCCGTCGAATGCTTTGACGGCGACCTCGCTGACTCTCATCGGAGGGCCCTTAAATGATAATTGCATCAAAGTGGACTTCAGCATAACATTCAGGGCTGACCCTGTGTCTACCAGTACGTTGGCTAAAGCATCGCCCTGGCAGTTAACCGTAATGTTGAGCGCCATGTTATGACGACGACCCCCTTCAGGTAATTCCTCATCACTAAATCCCAAATTATTGCAGGATGTGATGTTAGAGACAATGCTATCGAATTGTCTGATTGTTTCATCCTGTTCCACAAAGGCTTGCTCCAAGACTTTCTGTAGAGCCTCTCTGTGGGCTTCTGAACTGAGTAACAGCGATAATACTGAGATCTTTGAAGGAGTCTATAACAGTTGATCAACAATGTTATATTCACTCCTTTGGATGAGCTTTAGCATCTCATCTTTGTCTTTTGAAAAGTCGGGATTACCAGATTGACTGACTGGTGGATCAGGAATTTCCGCCTGAAGTTCCTTTTCTTTGTTGGATTCTCCAACCCCTCGGTTGAAGATTCGACCGCTCCGTGTTACACGACTGATGTCTGTAATATTCACGACGGAGGGTAATGGAATTTCCTTTCCATTCTCGATTATTGTTGCACCGTATTTGTAAGGGATTGCCTTAGCTGATTTATATGGTAGTGGCCCCGGTAGATAGATGACTATGGGAACCTTCTGATTTTTCTGACCGTCATAAGTAACCTCGATCCGTTCCTGGTTGGGAACTCTAGATTCGTCAAGTAGAGGAATGATGGCAAAAACATCCCTGATCTGGTGATGACCAGAGATCGTGACAACATCCTCAACTTGATGTGCAAGGTAGTTCGGCAACCAAATGATGGGTCCTGAACCTGGATATGGATGAATTTCTCCATGATCGATCTGACCCTGAAGAGCTGCTCTCACAAGGTAACACCCTTGGTTACTTTCCGAACAGACGCTACAACTGTCATAGTTGTGTGGTGGCACCTGGCCACGCCCACTTTGAATACAATGTAACCTCACTAGGTTACCTTCCATTGATCGGACATCCTGACTTTGACGACGAGTAGGATTCCTGTTATTGATACTAATCTGCTGAGTATCTTCGTTCATATAGATTGGCATCCACCAGTGATTTAACAAGTGCTGAAGTGCCTCCTGGACAAGGGTACAACCTCGATCGTTTTCGCAACCCGCTTTACAGCTTTGATAGTCATGTGATATTAAGAATCCAAGTCGGACCTGCTCAGCATGTAACTCTACCAGGTTGGTATTCATTACGCGGATATCAAAGATCTGAACCATATTGATTTGATAGGAGTTCCTATCATGGTAGTCTTGGATCCATCCAAGGTCCATCTGACGCTGGAGGGCCTCTTGTATGAAAGAGCATCCCTGTTTGTTTACCGAGCAAATCAGACAGGAACTATAATCGTGTCGCGGCAGATTATGATACTGGCTTTGCCTTGAGTGCATCGTGTAACACCTCAAAATTTGCCTTGTTGTTTTTAGATAACTGGCTTATGTTTCTTTTCATTTCTTGCATTTGCATTGTGCATAGCATTTGGTTCTTAGCATGGGATCGAGGTATTTGGTTCAACTCAAGGGCGAAAGCTTCTTATGAGCTCCATAAGCTTCTCACATACTTATATGGTGGCCCAAGGGCATTTCAATGAGGGATTCTCCAAGTGGTTATATCAAGGGTTGGTGTCCTTACACTGATGACCAAAACTAGGGTTTTATGGTTAAGGGTACTAAGCTCAAGGAATTGATTCAAACCTTTCACCAAGGTTCTCCATATGTCAAAACAAGTCTAAGGATGGATTTTGAGCCAAAAATTCACCATGGAAGGCCTCAGATGATTCCGTAGCTTACAGATGAAGTAATCAGTCAAACTGGTCAACTGAAAAGTCAAACTAGGGTTTTGAGAGGTCCTCATCATGGTAATCAAGTCAAGAGACCTTTATTTGGTCTATGGAGGGCTTTCATGATCATAATTTGCAAAAATCAAGCTTTGGTAAAAAGTTGCTAAATTGGGAAAGTGACTTGTAATTTCAAGTTACTATTTTTGGCATATTTTCAACCAACTTTAACCAAACTTTTCATGATCAAAAATGCTTCAAACGAATTTTTTCCCAACATCAAAGTTGTAGATCTCTTTCTCCTCTTTCCAAAGAGTGGTGGACCATGATCATGTCATTTTTAGATCAAGAGTTATGGGCATTTGAAGTTCAAGAGTATTTGGTGTCCCACCATGCATACCATTTTGATACAACTTGCAAGATGCATTCTAACTCACCAATATGGCTTCTAATTGTTCAGGTCACCTCACCACATTCCAATGCACCTCATTTAACATCATTTTGAGCCAAGAATGGAATGAATCCGTGGATTACATAGTCATAATTCATCATTATGCAATTTTGCAAGTTCACTTGGAATTCATAATTCAGTTACTCTCCAGCCCCAAGATCAATCCAAAGGTGGTCCTTGCATCAAAAGGAAAACAGTCATGCACTTTTCATGAAGAATGCACGAGCCAAATACCTCATGTGCACACATTTGCAAATTTGCAAAACAGCCCAAAACTCATTGCTCTCAAGTCCTTGAAGTTTAAAACCCTAAACAGTAGCATCTGCACACTATATAAGCTAACTCACACGAATTTCTCAGCAGCTACTATTCATTTTCATCACTTTTCAAAGTTTTTGCTCTCAAGTTTCTCTCCTTCGATTCTCCCAATCCTTCAAGGTTCCTCCATTTTTTTTGGTTGGTTTATGATCAGTGAAGCATAAGGAAGAGAAATCCACCACTGTTTTGAGGTTTAAGCAAGGAATTCATCAAGTTGAGTTCAGAGCTTCAACTTTCGGATTCAAGGATTCAGGCCAGTTTGAAGGTCTAATTGCATTTATTTTGCAATTAGACGGTTGAAGGAGTTGATCTGCAGCTTATCTTGGAGTTTCTTGACGTATTTCCAGTTCTGCAAATCTCAGGTGAGCTCCAAATTCATAGATCTAGAATTGATTTTTGTTGTGTGTTTAATGTTCATCTTGATGTGCTGAGCTCATATATGTGTTTGGATTTGATTTTCAACGTGAATCGTGGCTGGAATTTAGATCTGAAATTTTCAGATCCAAACTTGTTTCGTTCGATTCTTGAAATATATGCATGCTAAATGATTTTGAGTGGCATATTTGTGATCTACGTGAGTTGCTGAACATTTTGATGTATGATTTGGTGTTTTTGGTTATTGTTTGAAGTTTGGTGACCGGAGAGTGGCCGGAGAAGATGATCGGCGCTTCTCCGGCCGGTGAGGGTTTAGTTAGGGTTTATGAATTTCCAGATTTATTCTCGTGCGTTGGATTGTGATTAATTTTCCAGTTTGATTCTCGTGCGTTGGATCTTGATTATGTGGTGTTAATTAAATTAATTAGGGTTTAAGGGATCTGATTAAGTCATGACCGTTGGATTTCATTTAATTAGTGAATTTGAATGTGGACCATTAGATCGTTGACTTTGCTTTGTTTGACTTTGAGCGTGAGCCTGTGGATCTGGAGACTTTCCCTTGTTTGACTCAATCTGAGCCGTTCCTTATTTCTGAACGTTGGAATGCATTTGGGCCTCTTTTGCTGTTCGCACCCCCGTTTCTGAGCCCATGACTGTTTGCATGCGTTTGGATTTCTTCTTGCACCCCTGGTTTCATTTCATTTCCTTTTTATTTTCTATTTTCATACCATCTCATAATTAATTTTTAAAAATACTTGCATGTGCTAAAAAATTCCAAAAAAATTCATCATTCCTCCTCATTATTAAAATTAATTTTTCACATTTTATTTTATTATTTTTGCATAAAAATTGCATTAAATATTAATTTTCCAAAGTATTTTCTCTCATTTGCATTTCTTATTGCATACTTCATGTTGCATTTTTTATTTCTCTCATTTGAAAGGTGATTTGATCCTGATTCTTTTTGGGTTGTATTTTTAACATGTTGAGGTATGTTTGAGATTTTTGGTATGATTTTTTTTAGGTCTTGTTTGGATGACTTTGGATGTGGTGCTTTGAGCATGAATGTATGAAATCCTATTGATGCTTTGACCTAATTGTTGATTGACTTTGGTTCTGATTCATTGCTTGTAGCTTTGATATGTCAATTATACATGTTTGAGATGCTTGAATACTGGATGACATAATTTTTGAGGCATGTTTGTTATTTCTTTGAAGCATGAACTTTAACTTGTCCAATTTGTGAATATATGCTTCATGTTTGGTTTGCTTGATCATGAAGGCACTTGTGCCATAATTTGGGGTCTTGTTTGAGAATTGATAACATGTTAATTGACTTCTGGTTGTGATATTTGGATCT
The DNA here is from genome assembly GCA_022829125.1 of Lathyrus tuberosus. Taxonomy (NCBI): domain Eukaryota; kingdom Viridiplantae; phylum Streptophyta; class Magnoliopsida; order Fabales; family Fabaceae; genus Lathyrus; species Lathyrus tuberosus. The sequence continues at coordinate 287,425 of JALAZF010000870.1, forward strand.
CATCTTTGCATGTTTGATGTTTGCCTTGCACTTTAAGTCACTTGTTTCACAAGAATGAATCATGCTTCACTTCACTTCACTTCTTCTTCTTTGCTTCTTAATTAATTGTGAAAGTGTTTGTATGACTTGAATGATGTTTGAAGATCTTGTTTAGGCACATATTTAGGATTGTGTCACTTCTGGACTTGGTTTACTTTGTGAAATTTTGACTTGGTTGCTTCACATGATCACTTCTTTTCATCTCACTCCTTCTTTAATGAATTGAATGGTACTTGAGTGACTTCTCCCTTTTCTTTTTGACTAATTGTGCATGATTAATATTAGAGGTCAGTAGGACCATTAGGTTCTGAACTTGATGGTTGATTTACCTTAGAACTTGTTTCTTTATTGCCTTATGTTTGTTTGAGTTTCATTTTGTCATGTAAATACTTCTAACATTTTCAGGGGCAAATGGTAAGTTGTTTGAGTGTGGATATGCTTCCATATTTTACTTTCTTCCTTTATCTTTTAACTTTCATACTTGTGTTTAAAGTGAGCTTAGGCTACTTGTGCTTCACTTCTCTTTCTCCTCCTTCTCTTTCACTCTTTTCATCCCTCGAGTCTCAAGACTTGTTTAAGTCTTGGATTCTCTCCCTTTAGAGCTACCTAGTCCAACTTAATTTTCGATTAAGCTTGGAGTAGGATTAGCATTAGGTTAGGTAGTCGTCTCTCCTAAACCTCACTAACTTTAAGACATCCATGCATGATAACATTAGGACTCTTAGTTTCCCTTTAGAGTTTCCTTGGTGTCGTCTCTCTTCTCATCTCAAAACTTCTTCAAGACACGTAATAAAAGTTAACGTGTATTGCGCTTGAGCCTTCTATGTGGGAAGTGGGGATTGAGGGGCTTCCTCTCATTCTTCTAGGATACCTAGTGTATGTCCTGTTGGGGACGATGCGCGAAGTATTCGTTCCTATATTCAAGACTTGGGTTCAATGCAAGTTGCGAAACAACTTAAAAGACACTTCTGTCTAAAAAACACCAAACAAATTCAAATCTTTTTATCCTTCGGGATTGTTGGGTTTCAAACTTCATTTTCAGAAAAGAGCTCGTCGCTCACGTAAAAAACACTTACCCATCCGTGGTCGTACCCACGAACTACGTCAGCTCTGATTCCTCTCTCTCGTCCGATTGAGGATACGTAGGCACAAGACAACGATTGTCTTGGCGAGCAACCTTCCCCCACAATTCCCGTCCGAACTACGTTGACTCTGACTTTCCCATTGCACTGAGGGAGTACGTAGGCCTAGGACAACGATACCGTCCTATCGAGTCACCTTCTTTTTCTTTTCTTCTTCGTTCCTTCGCTCATTTCCTTTCCCGTTCTTTCTCGTTTCCAGTAGCAGTGGAGTTCCAGACGACGACACCCTTTGATGCAGACAGCAAGCGTGGATCCCATCGAGTACGATGGACGTGTTGGGTGCTAACACCTTCCCTTCACGTAACCGACTCCCGTACCCGTTATCTTGGTCGCGTGACCATGCTCTTTCCCTTCTTTCAGGTTTATGCAGTGTTCCCTTTCCCTCTCTTGGGATAAATACACTTTGCTGGTGACTCTGTGTTCTTTTGCGCCACTCTCGCGTTTGTACCGTTGGATGCGAATCTTTCGGGAGTGACAGCTGGCGACTCTGCTGGGGACTCTGGTTGACCTACTGCTGGTCCTTCCCCTTTAGCGAGTCAATCCTAGCGTTTGTCTGTTTGTTTTTGTTAGGTGTTTCTATGGTGCTTTGCTTTGTTGTATATTACTGTACTGTTGTTTACTGTATTTTTGCTTTACTGCTTTACTATTTTTACAGCTTTTATCGCATTGCATTTTATATTGTCATACTGGATATACTGCGTTGTGCTGACTGTTGTTCTGTTTGGCGGGTTGGGATGTTCTGAGAGATGAGCTCAATACACAGGTTCGAGTATACACCTAGGTTTTAGCGTGGGCAGGCGTGACGCTCCCGTGGTGTTGGACACATGCGGGTGATCACGATCCCTACAATCAGACGAGGTTCTATCCGGAGCTTTCTACTACTGTATGTTGATACAGACCAGTAGTTATTCTCTGGAGGAATCGTCGACTCTGATGACCATTCCCGAGGACTCAGTTGCGGCACTCCTCCCGGGATGTGACAGTGGCAGCCCACTTTCTGTGGCAAACCCATTGCACACTCTCGATCCGAGGACCCAATGCTGGGAACTTGCCAGAGGATCCTTCTTTTTGAAAGAGAATCAGCAGACGACCTCTTTGATTGGCGGTAGCATTATATCCTTCGGGCTGAATGTGCTATTGCTTCTCAAACCTCTAAAGCTGAGGATCTTTTGTTTTTGGAGAATCAGTTGAGGCCTCCTCGATTGATGATGATGCCAAACCAGAAATGGTGAACGTATCATCATTTCTCGACCTGAGAGCCCGGGATACTGAACATCCTAGTACCCACATGTGAGAGGGACGGTTTGTTTACAGGTTTGCAGGTAACCGTGACCATCAACCGACCCGGTTTTCTGTTGTTATCACTATGGTTGATGTTGATTCTGAGTTTTGGTACAGAGCCTTGATTTGTTCAGTCAGCACAGTGCAGCCAGTTTATGTGGATACCTTGATCCCGTGCTCTGCATTGCATTCCATTTATCTGACATTCATGTTTGTGCATTTTCAGGTAGTATCTAGTCTTTGATTCCAATCAGAGGGCGTTCTTAGGGATGGACACTAAGAGGGGTAAGAAGAATATCATCATCTACAAGTTTCCGAAGATCACTCTTGGTCCTTTGAGCAGTTTACAGAGTATAGCTGGTCTGGAAGTTGTGGGAGCCTTTGAAGAGAAGTATGGTTGGATACTGTCCCTGGTTCGGAGTCTCAGTAAATATGAATATAATGGGCTACACACCTTGATGCAGTTTTATGATCCTTCCCTGAGGTGCTTCGTGATGCCAGATTATGTGTTGGTTCCTACCCTGGAGGAATACTCCAACATCTTGCGGATTCCTGTCAAAGAAGGTGTTCCTTTCTGTGGTTCCCAAGGAGAGTGTGATTTCCAGGCAGTGTCTGAGGCTCTTTATTTGAGCAGATCTACAGTGGAGGATGATTTTTCTAAGAAAGGAAAATCCCGAGGGTATCATTTGGAGTACTTGGTAAAGAGGGCTCGAGAGGAAGCTAAGGAGAATAGGTGGTGGGCTTTCAATGCAATATTAGCTCTGTGTATATATGGCATTGTGTTATTCCCTAATGAGTCTGACTTCGTCGATACGGATGCTATTCAGATATTTACAGCTCAGAATCCGGTACCGACTTTGTTAGGTGATCTCCATTACGCTCTATACAACAGGAATGAGAAAAAGCGAGGTGGTGTGGTTTGTTGTTGCACACCTCTCTTCTACAAGTGGTTTGCCAAACGTTTACCCCAATCCGGTGCTTTTGTGGATTCGAAGACTTCTTTAGAGTGGAGTAAGCGTCTGATGGGATTAGCTGCTAAAGACATTCTCTGGGTGGATAAGGGTTTGTTGGGGACTGATATTCTACATAGCTGTGGCAGGTATCCTAATGTACCTTTGATCGGAAGAAAGGGAGGTATTAACTACAACCCATCTTTGGCTATCAGGCAGTTTGCATACGCCCTAAGAGATCCTCCAGCTGGAAAAGATTTGGAAGAATCCTTGTATTTTCATATGACTGATGGTGTAGCTATTGCACAAGAAGCTTCTCAAGCCTGGCTCAACAGACAGAAGATAGGTAAAACTGTTTTGGGGAAACCCAATAACCAAGCTTTCGCTCCGTATGTTGAATGGGTGAAAAAGAGGGTAGAAGAGTTCTATTTGCCTTTTGATCGGGCGTCTCCCTTGTATCCAGAGAGTGTGGAGGAAAGACTTACTGTGCCTATTGAAGAGTTCAACAAGCAACAGAAGTTGGTGCAAGAATTGAGAGCAGAGAATTCTGGTATGAGTAGTCAGCTGCAAGGAGCTTTGCATGACAATTTGGAGCTGAAGTGGCAGGTCAAAGAGTCGACTGAGCGTCTGAAGAAGACAGAAAATGATCTGAATAGCAGAATTCAGCATTTCAAGAAGATCAGCATGGCAGCAGAGACCTCAAGCCAGACCACCAGGACAACAAAGAAGCTTTTGGCTAAGACTGAAACCGAGCTTGATGTTTATAAAGAGATGTGGAGTGAGGTCCGAGTCAAAAACGAGGTGCTAAACAAAGAACTGCAAAAGGCGAAAGAAAAGGGGAAGCATTTCTTCAACAAGTGGAAAGAATCCCAAAAGGAGATTGAAGAGCTCAAATTACAAGTTGGAATCAAGAAGGTGAGACATGAAAGTAGCAACGCTGAAGAACAGATTGCAATGCTGAACCAAGAGATTGCAAAGAGAAACAGGTTAATCAAAGGGCTAATCTCGCGACCGGCACATCCTGACACTTTGAATCTTCTGGAAGAAGTGGAGGCTAGCCTGTTTGGGGTAGAATTGTAGTTTTTTGTGTATCTGTTTTTTTTGTGGTTACCATCAGGATTGTTGATGGAATCACCGTTGGTTACGATTGACTTTATTTGTATGAATTCTTCCATCTTGATAATAGAATGTTTGATTCAGATATTTTTGCCTTGGTAGTTTTCTATTTTTGTGATTGGTTTCCAGTGGTTGGATCCGGTGGTATTTCTGGGTCGGATTTATTTTTCGATATTGCGTCTAATCCCTGGCCCGGTTACTTGGAATGGAATCAAAGCGGATATACCTTGGAAATGTTCAAATATGTTTGTTGCATTTGCATTTGTATAATCATATTCATTCCTTGCATTGCAGGTTCTCTTGGGTTTCTCTGGTTTTCTTATGTTCTCTCTTTCTTTCAGTCAGGATTGATCAACCAACTCATCGTTATTCTACCAGGCTCAATCAAAACAGAGTGATGGACAAAGTTCAAGCAGATATGGCCGCTATGCAAGCTCGCATCGACCAGTTCATGGAAATGATGCAGGGTGTGGTGCAAAGTCAGAACGAGTTCAGAACTCTGGTTCAGCCGTTAGTGGCACAGGTCGACGAAAATGGTATCCTACACGGTGGTCTTATTACCGTAATATCCCTCCGGGCGGAGTTGGTGCTGGTGGACAGGGCAGAATTCCTACAGTGGTTGGAGAGGGAAGTACTGTTCGGGCTATCCATGGCCATCATTTTGATGATCAACAGGACGATGTGTTCTCGGTCAGGAGTCTAGATGCTGCCCTTCCTGTGGTCAGTGATGAAAGAATCCGTTTAATCGAAGCTCAATTGAAAGGAGTGGTGAAACAGGATGATTTGGGGATTGATTTGGACGACCTAGGGTTGGTCCCTGATATTGTTATTCCACACAAGATTCAGATTCCTACGCTAGAAAAGTACAATGGTTCTACCTGCCCAAGGACTCATGTGAAGGCCTATACCAGGAAGATGGCTGCTCACGCTAAGGATGAAAAGTTAATGATGCACTTCTTCCAAGACAGCCTGTCTGGCGCGTCTTTGGAATGGTACATGGGGCTAGAAAGTAGAGATGTTCGTACCTGGAGAGAGCTAGCTGCAGCTTTCATCAAGCATTATCAGTACAACACAGACATGGCTCCCAACAGAACTCAGCTGTTGAGCATGTCCCAGAAGAATGATGAGAGTTTCAAAGAATACGCGCAAAGGTGGCGTGAGTTGGCGGCTAGGGTGCAGCCACCAATGCTAGAGAAAGAGATGCTGGATATGTTCATGGACACACTGCCTAAGCACTACTATGAGAAGCTTTTGCCTTGTTCTCTAGGCAAGTTTGCAGATGTGATTGCTATTGGACAGAAGATAGAGGTGGGAATTAAGGCTGGGAAGGTTTCTAGCGGTGATGGATCGTCTTTCAGACAGGGAAAAAAGCCGTTTGATAATTATAAGAAGAAAGGAGAGACCAACGCTGTATCATCCCACAGGGGAAAAGGGAAACAGCGCCAGTTTAACAATCAACAGGTAGCATCAGTAACCATTCCAGCAACATTACCTCCACCACAGCAACAAAGGGGTAATGCTAATCAGAATAGGCAGCAGGGTCAGTATCAGAACAGACAGAGGAATGCAGAGAGGCATTTTGATCAACCCCCAATGTCGTATGCACAGTTGTTGCAACATTTACTGCAGTTGCGTCTAGTTGAGCTTCGTACCCTGGCTCCACCAACAGGGGAACTCCCACGAGGCTACGATGCTAACGCACACTGCGATTTTCATTCTGGTGCCCCTGGGCACACGGTGGAGAAGTGCAGGGCATTTCAGCACAAGGTGCAGGACCTTGTGGACTCTAAAGCCATCAATTTCTCGAATGACGGACCCAATGTTATTCAAAACCCGGTGCCTAATCACAATGGGCCAAGGGTGAATGCTATAATTGAGGACTGTGAAACTTTGAATTTGATCGTGGATGTGGAGGAACTGAAGACTCCATTGATGGTGGTTAAGAACAGGTTATTGAAAGGTGATGTCTATCCGGGCTGTGGTGAGAACTGCTCAGATTGTTTGATAAAGGCTAATGGTTGTGATTCATTGAAGAGGGGTATTCAGAATCTGATTGATTAGGGTTGTTTACAGTTTGACAGAGGTAATCAGCTAGAAGAGGTTGTTAGTGAGAAGGTTGCGACTATCACTATTCCGTTCAAAACAATTACTATTTCTGGTCCAGCAAGGCCACCTCCAGTCATTATCACAAGGGCTGGACCCATTCCGTACGAGAGTTCTAAGGCCATTCCGTGGAATTATGGTGCAGAGGTGTTTGTCAATGGGCAAAAGCAAGAGCTAATGAATACTTCACCAGTGGGTTCTAGTTCAGGGGTTAAAGTTGAGACTGATGCTATAACCAGAAGTGGTAGAGTGCTCCCTCCGGTTAACGATCAACCCAGTACCTCTAGGCAAGATAGAGGAAAACAGGTGATGGATGGTTCTGTTCAGACTCCAGTGATTGTGGAATCTACAGTGAAGCCGGTTGATGATGCTTTTTCGGAAAATGTAGAGGAATTTATGAGGCTCATCCGAAAAAGTGATTATAAGATCATGGACCAATTACATCAGACCCCGTCCAAGATCTCTATTCTGTCTCTGCTCTTGTGTTCTGAGGCTCACAGGAATGCTCTTTTGAAGGTTTTGAATGCAGCCTACGTTCCTCAAGAGATCTCTGTTAATCAGCTGGAAGGGGTTGTAGCGCACGTGAATGCGGGTAACGGCCTGGGTTTTACAGATCTTGACTTGACTTCTGCTGGCAGGAATCATAACAATGCCCTGCATATTTCGATCGAATGCCGTGGCTCGCTGATGTCACATGTCTTGGTTGATACTGGCTCATCGTTGAATGTATTGCCCAAGAAAGCGTTAATGAAGTTGGATACTCGAGGACTTATTTGTACACCAAGCGACTTGGTGGTGCGAGCTTTTGATGGCTCGAAGAGATCTGTTTTTGGCGAGATTGTGCTTCCAATCAAGGTTGGACCGGAAATCTTTAATGCAATGTTTTACATTATGGATATTCAGCCAGCGTACAGCTGTTTATTGGGTCGTCCTTGGATCCATGGGGCAGGTGCTGTAACTTCCACTTTGCATCAAAAGCTGAAGTATATGGTTGATGGTCACGTAGTGACAGTATGCGGAGAAGAAGACCTAATGATCAGTCAGCTGTCAACCTTCAAATACGTGGAAGTGGATGGGGAAATCCACGAGACGTTGTGCCAGGGATTTGAGAAGGTGAAAGTTTCTGAAGAAGTTGTTCAGTCTGAAGCTGTAGTGCAGCCTGTAGTGGTAAATCAACCTGAGGGTTCCATGTCTTCGTTAAGAGACGCCAAAGCTGTGGTTGAAGCGGGTAGCTCACAGAGGTGGGGCCAGGTGGTTGAAGTCCAGAAAAAGAAGGATACTTATGGATTGGGATATAAGCCATCCAAAAGAGATGAGGATCCCCCAAAATTCTATGGCCCTGTCCAGTTCACTAGCGCTGGAGTTTTCTTCGACAGAGTTAATGCTATTGATGAAGAAGGAGACAGTGATTGTGACATGGATAGTTGGATCCGTCCTTGTGTCCCAAGGGAAAGTCTGCACAACTGGTCTTCCGAGAAAGTCATTCAAGTGACAGGCTTCGAGTAATTGCTTTGTTTTCCTATTTTGTTAATCCTACGTTCTGCCTAAGACGTAGTGATTCTGTTTGTAGGGCTTTTAACTGTCGCATGTTTTGCTTTATCATCAATAAAGGACTTTTCACACTCAAATATTTTGATCTCTGTCTTTCTGTTTTTATTTTTATGCATTAAAAAACCCACATCAAAATGGCAATGTGTTTCTTTTGTTGCATCATAATAAAACATACCTCATAAATCATTGCAGGTCTTTTTGTTCAGATGACACCGATCATGACTCAGCTATAGCTCAGTATGACTTTGACAATCCAATCTATCAGGCTGAAGAAGAGGCTGACGAAGATTGTGAACTGCCCGAAGAGTTGGCCAGATTGTTGAAGCAAGAGGAGAGAGTCATCCAACCTCATCAGGAGGAAATTGAGATTGTGAATCTGGGAACTGAGGACGCTAGAAAGGAAGTAAGAGTAGGGGCTGCATTGGAAGACATTGTCAAGGGAAGATTGATTGAAATGCTCCGTTAGTATGTGGACATCTTCGCCTGGTCTTACCAAGACATGCCCGGGCTCGATACTGATATTGTCGTACACCGGCTACCACTCAAAGAAGGTTGTGCTCCGGTCAAGCAAAAGTTGAGAAGAACTAAACCGGAGATGTCTGTCAAGATCAAGGAAGAGGTTCAGAAGCAGTTGGACGCCGGATTTCTTGCCGTAACAAATTATCCTCCATGGGTTGCTAACATCGTGCCTGTACCTAAGAAGGATGGGAAGGTCAGGATGTGTGTTGATTACAGGGATTTGAATAGAGCCAGCCCAAAGGATGATTTCTCGCTCCCTCGCATTGACGTGTTAGTTGACAATACTGCTCAGTATTCTGTGTTTTCCTTCATGGATGGCTTCTCTGGGTATAACCAAATCAAAATGGCCCCAGAGGACATGGAGAATACTACATTCATAACACCGTGGGGAACTTTCTGCTACAAAGTGATGCCCTTTGGATTGAAAAATGCAGGGGCAACTTACCAGCGGGCGATGGTGACTCTCTTTCATGATATGATTCACAAAGAGATTGAAGTCTATGTTGATGACATGATTGCGAAGTCACAGACGGAAGAAGAACATTTGGTGAATCTTCAGAAGTTATTTGAAAGGTTAAGGAAATTCAGACTGACGTTGAATCCAAACAAATGCACCTTCGGGGTGAGATAAGGAAAATTGTTGGGGTTTATTGTTAGTGAAAAAGGTATTGAGGTTGATCCTGCAAAGGTAAAAGCCATACAAGAGATGCCTGTGCCGAAAACAGAAAAAGAGGTTCGTGGTTTCTTGGGGAGATTGAATTACATTGCTAGGTTCATCTCGCATCTCACAGCCACGTGTGAACCAATCTTCAAGTTGTTAAGAAAGGATCAAGCGGTCAGGTGGAATGAAAATTGTCAAAAGGCGTTTGAAAAGATTAAAGAATACTTGCAGGAACCTCCGGTCCTTATGCCGCCAGTGCCAGGAAGGCCTTTGATTATGTATCTCACAGTTCTTGAGAATTCAATGGGTTGTGTGCTCGGTCAACAAGACGAGTCAGGTAAAAAAGAGCATGCCATCTATTACCTGAGTAAGAAGTTTACTGATTGCGAGTCAAGATACTCGATGCTGGAGAAAACATGTTGTGCACTCGCTTGGGCCGCTAAGCGTTTGAGGCAGTATATGTTAAACCATACAACCCTTTTGATTTCGAAGATGGATCCAATCAAGTATGTGTTTGAGAAGCAAGCACTTTCTGGTAGAATAGCCCGTTGGCAGATGGTTCTGACAGAATATGATATTCAGTATGTTTCCTAAAAGGCCATTAAGGGAAGTGTGTTGTCAGAGTATCTTGCCAAACAGCCAATTGTGGATTATCAACCGATGAAGTTTGAGTTTCCGGATGAGCACATCATGTATCTGAAGATGAAGGATTGTGAAGAGCCTTTGCCTGATGAAGGACCTGAGATTGGATCTCAATGGAAGATGGTTTTTGATGGGGCTGTTAATTCATATGGCAACGGAATCGGGGCAATCATTACGACTCCACAGGGTTCTCATATACCCTTTACTGCCCGATTATCGTTCATATGCACCAACAATGAGGCGGAGTATGAAGCATGCATCATGGGGTTAGAAGAAGCAATTGATTTGAGAATCAAGAACCTCGATGTTTATGGTGATTCTGCGTTGGTGGTGAATCAGATTACAGGAGAATGGGAGACTCGTCAAGTAAATCTCGTTCCATATAACAATTATGCCAGAAGATGGTTACCTTTCTTTGACAGAGTAGACTTCCATCACATTCCCCGGATAGAGAATCAGATGGCTGATGCGTTGGAAACGTTGTCATCAATGTATAAAGTAAATCTTTGGAATGAAGCTCCCTCTATCAGAATCACGCGCTTGGCTAGACCTGCTTTTGTATTTGCAGTTGAAGGGGTATCAGATGGTAAACCTTGGTATCATGACATTAAAGTTTTCTTGAAGAGTCAGGAATACCCAGCTGGGGCATCTTCCAAGGATAAGAAGACATTGAGGAGGTTATCAGGAAACTTCTTTTTGAACAAAGATGATGTGTTGTACAAGAGAAACTTTGACATGGTCTTGCTACGTTGTGTTGATGAACACGAGGCAGGCCTGTTAATGGAAGAAGTTCACGAAGGTTCCTTCGGTACTCATGCCAATAGGCATGCTATGGCAAGAAAATTGTTGAGAGCAGGGTATTATTGGATGACTATGGAGTCTGACTGTTTTAAATACGCCCGGAAATGTCATAAATGCCAGATTTATGCTGACAAGGTACACGTACCGCCTACTCCTATAAATGTTTTGTCGTCACCTTGGACTTTTGCCATGTGGGGCATCGACATGATTGGAAAAATTGAGCCAACTGCTTCGAATGGACATCGTTTTATCTTGGTGGCTATTGATTATTTCACGAAGTGGGTGGAAGCAGCATCGTATGCCAACGTCACCAAACAAGTGGTAGCCCGATTTATTAAGAAGGACATCATCTGCCGGTATGGAGTCCCGGAGAGAATCATTACTGATAATGGTTCAAATCTGAATAACAGGATGATGAAGGAGCTATGCCAGAGCTTTAAAATCGAACATCACAATTCTTCTCCCTATCGTCCGAAGATGAATGGGGCTCTTGAAGCGGCTAATAAGAACATAAAGAAGATTGTGCAGAAGATGGTAGTGACATATAAAGACTGGCATGAGATGTTGCCTTACGCTTTGCATGGTTATCGTACTTCGATACGCACCTCGACTGGGGCAACTCCTTTCTCACTGGTGTATGGCATGGAAGCAGTCTTGCCATTACAAGTTGAGATTCCTTCTTTGAGAATTCTGACAGATGTGAAGCTGGATGAAGCTGAGTGGGTGCGTTCCCGGCTGAATGAATTAAACCTCATTGAAGAGAAGAGATTGAAAGCCATTGCGCATGGCCGGTTGTATCAGAGCAGGATGAAGAAAGCCTTTGATCAGAAAGTGCGTCCTCGGTGTTTTCAAGCTGGTGAGTTAGTTCTGAAAAGGATCACTCCTCCTCAAACAGATCACAGGGGCAAGTGGACTCCGAATTACGAAGGGCCATATGTAGTAAGACAGGTTTTCTCTGGTGGAGCCTTATCACTCTCAACTATGGATGGCGAAGATTTCACGTCCCCTGTGAACGCGGATGTAGTCAAAAAATACTTTGCATAAAAGAGACCCGCTGAACATAAAAAGAAGGTTCAGGCAAAAATGGGGCATCCTGGCGAACCATAAAAAGAAAAGGTTCGGGCAAAAATTAGGGATAAAAAGAAAAAGAATAAACCTGCAAGGTTGAAAACCTGAAAAGGAAACCTTGGCAAAAATGGGTATCCCGGTGGATTGAAAACCCGAAAAGGGCGATCCAGACAAAAGTTAGGGGTTTAAAAGCAAAGACTACGATCCGCGTTCGATCTGTGATCACCGTTCGCACTTGGAAAATTTGGAGGAAAGGAATCAGTCCAGTTAGTCGTCTTCGAAGGCCAAAGTATCTGCGGATGAACAAGTCATATGGGTTATAGCTGAGTCGAGTCATGGTGGATGTCTGTTCCCCATATTGCCGACATTTGTATTTTCTTTTGCTTTTGCGCAATTACCTCTTTTCAGGAATTGCTTCCAGATGTAAATGCCTATTTACAGGCCAATTCATTCAATAAAGTTTGCATTTCAGTTAAAGAGCTTTTGTTTTCTGTTTTACCTGTTTTTGTTTGTGAAAATGTCCGATATTTTTGATAAAAACATTACATGCTAAAACGTTAAGCTTTATGACACAAGTTGGAAAACAGTGGCAATTGCTTAGGCGACAGTCACTATGTTGATAATCAATGTAATCATTTCTGCGCATAGACCTTTCTGTTGGTTTTGCAGGATGACAGATGTTTTCCCCAGTAGAGTAGAGCTCTCCTCAACTTTGAAGTCTGATCGTCCTCAGCAGGTTATTACTCTTCCCCATCAGAGTATCGAGGGTCGTCTTCCTCAACCAGAGTATAAAGAAGTAATTCCCTAAGCGGAGTCGTTAAGGATCGTCTTCCTTAGCAGGATATAAGAGGTTTTTTCCCAGGCCAGAGTTGTGACTTGGCACATCTTTCTTCAGCAAGTGATGTCTCCCCACGAAGCATGGGACAACTATTTGTTCCCCAGCTAGTCAGGAAGCATGTGTTATCCCCTAGCAGGTGAATGTTGACAATTACTTTCTCTCCCAAGCGGAGTCGTTGAGGATCGTCTTCCTCAGCAAAGTACAGAGGATTATATACCCAGCCGAAGTCGTGTTTGGATTATTATTCCCCAGCAAGTACTCAGAAGTTGATTGCTTTGAGGTGAATGTTTCCGTACCTCCAACAGGAAGTTTGTGGACGAAGATGTTATTATCCCCACAGGGTCCTGGTGTCTACTTTCCTCGGTTGGTCAGAAAGTATAGTCTCGACGACAATGGTTTGATCTAGTACCCAGTAGGGTGAGGGTAAAGTTACTTCCCTAGCAGCAGATTAAGCTCATTTCCCCAATCAGAGTCTGGTGGTGAGTGGTATCCCCAGCAGGTCTTAAGGCCAATCGTTTTTGGCAGGCGCCGAAGCCAAGTTCTGAAATAGTTGGTCGTCCCCAGCGGTGGAATTTCCATCTTCAGTATTCATATCCCTCCCCAGCTGAGTGGGTACTCTCTCGGAGCTTCGTCCATCTCCAGCAGAGTTGTTGGTCTTGATATTCCCCAACAGAGTGGATATTCTCTTAGAGTTTCGTCCATCTCCGACAGAATTGGTGATTGTGATCTTCCCTAGCAGGGAGAAGTTTTCCTCAACAAGTTTTCCTTTGTTTCAGTGGCAATTTAGTTTGCCGTCCCCAGCGGAGTTGCTTCTGGTCTTCAGCATTTATTTTGCTGGGACGTCTCTTTTGCATTGCATAGGCATTTGTTTTGCATAGCATCCTCCCAAATGCGTAGCATTTCCACTTCGTGTGAAGCATTACGGCAAAATTCAAACATATGCATCTGAAGCATAAGCCAGGTTTGAGTTTTCCTTCGTCAGGAAAGCCGGATCTCAGGAAGATATCTCTACTCCACAGGTGGTGGGTTAAGCAATATTTGACAATTCCCCGACAGGGTGTTTTGCCAGGATTGTTTATCCTTGATTCTATTTGTACCCCTCCGTCCAGGTGGTCCTTTGGTTTATTCCCTCAAAATTTTACCGTCAGACACCCGTCCGTGTTCTTTCAGCACCCGTCCGTGTTTGACCCTTTTGTTTCAATGCCCGTCCACATTTACATTTGGCACTCGTCTGTGTTTCCTTCAGCACCCGTCCGTGTTTGAACCTTTGATTTCAATACCCGTCCGTATTGACTTTTTACACCCGTCCGTGTACCTTTTCAGTACCCGTCCGTATTGAATTTCTTACACCCGTCCGTGTACATTTTCAATCCCCAGAGAGGTCACCTTGAACCTTCTTTTACACCCGTCCGTGTATCCTTTTCAGTACCCGTCCGTATTGAAATCTTTTACACCCGTCCGTGTACCATTTTCAATACTCGTCGGTATTGAAATCTTTTACACCCGTCCGTGTACCTTTTTCAATACCCGTCCGTATTGAAATCTTTTACACCCGTCCGTGTACCTTTTTCAATACCCGTCCGTATTGAAATCTTTTACACCCTTCCGTGTACCTTTTTTCAATGCCCTTCTGTTTTGAATCCATTTGGCACCCGTCCGTGTACCATTTTCAACACCCGTCTGTGTTTGAACTTTTATTTTAATGCCCGTCCGCATTGACATTTTACACCCGTCCGTGTATCTTCTCAATACCCGTCCGTATTTGACATCCTGGATTCCTTGACACCCGTCCGTATTCATCCCCAGCATAGCTAACACTAGTTTGTGTTTATTTCAGGACTTTTCAATACAGTTTTGGTTTCCAACACTCGTACGTGTCGTGACAGTGCAGCATTTTTTTTGTTTGTTCCCCAGTGGAGTCGTCCCTCCCTTGAGGATTGCAAATTTTAGGTTTCTTTTGGTATTCAATCTCCGTGAATCCTTGGAACGCATGATAGCCGTCACTATCATACCTTCAGGATCAAGATGATTGAATAGGGGCAGCTGTAACACCTCAAAATTTGCCTTGTTGTTTTTAGATAACTGGCTTATGTTTCTTTTCATTTCTTGCATTTGCATTGTGCATAGCATTTGGTTCTTAGCATGGGATCGAGGTATTTGGTTCAACTAAAGGGAAAAAGCTTCTTATGAGCTCCATAATCTTCTCACATCCTTATATGGTGGCCCAAGGGCATTTCAATGAGGGATTCTCCAAGTGGTTATATCAAGGGTTGGTGTCCTTACACTGATGACCAAAACTAGGGTTTTATGGTTAAGGGTCCTAAGCTCAAGGAATTGATTCAAACCTTTCACCAAGGTTCTCCATATGTCAAAACAAGTCTAAGGATGGATTTTGAGCCAAAAATTCACCATGGAAGGCCTCAGATGATTCAGTAGCTTACAGATGAAGTAATCAGTCAAACTGGTCAACTGAAAAGTCAAACTAGGGTTTTGAGAGGTCCTCATCATGGTAATCAAGTCAAGAGACCTTTATTTGGTCTATGGAGGGCTTTCATGATCACAATTTGCAAAAATCAAGCTTTGGTAAAAAGTTGCTAAATTGGGAAAGTGACTTGTAATTTCAAGTTACTATTTTTGGCATATTTTCAACCAACTTTAACCAAACTTTTCATGATCAAAAATGCTTCAAACGAATTTTTGCCCAACATCAAAGTTGTAGATCTCTTTCTCCTCTTTCCAAAGAGTGGTGGACCATGATCATGTCATTTTTAGATCAAGAGTTATGGGCATTTGAAGTTTAAGAGTATTTGGTGTCCCACCATGCAAACCATTTTGATACAACTTGCAAGATGCATTCTAACTCACCAATATGGCTTCTAATTGTTCAGGTCACCTCACCACATTCCAATGCACCTCATTTAACATCATTTTGAGCCAAGAATGGAATGAATCCGTGGATTACATAGTCATAATTCATCATTATGCAATTTTGCAAGTTCACTTGGAATTCATAATTCAGTTACTCTCCAGCCCCAAGATCAATCCAAAGGTGGTCCTTGCATCAAAAGGAAAACAGTCATGCACTTTTCATGAAGAATGCACGAGCCAAATACCTCATGAGCACACATTTGCAAATTTGCAAAACAGCCCAAAACTCATTGCTCTCAAGTCCTTGAAGTTTAAAACCCTAAACAGTAGCATCTGCACACTATATAAGCTAACTCACACGAATTTCTCAGCAGCTACTATTCATTTTCATCACTTTTCAAAGTTTTTGCTCTCAAGTTTCTCTCCTTCGATTCTCCCAATCCTTCAAGGTTCCTCCATTTTTTTTGGTTGGTTTATGATCAGTGAAGCATAAGGAAGAGAAATCCACCACTGTTTTGAGGTTTAAGCAAGGAATTCATCAAGTTGAGTTCAGAGCTTCAACTTTCGGATTCAAGGATTCAGGCCAGTTTGAAGGTCTAATTGCATTTATTTTGCAATTAGACGGTTGAAGGAGTTGATCTGCAGCTTATCTTGGAGTTTCTTGACGTATTTCCAGTTCTGCAAATCTCAGGTGAGCTCCAAATTCATAGATCTAGAATTGATTTTTGTTGTGTGTTTAATGTTCATCTTGATGTGCTGAGCTCATATATGTGTTTGGATTTGATTTTCAACGTGAATCATGGCTGGAATTTAGATCTGAAATTTTCAGATCCAAACTTGTTTCGTTCGATTCTTGAAATATATGCATGCTAAATGATTTTGAGTGGCATATTTGTGATCTACGTGAGTTGCTGAACATTTTGATGTATGATTTGGTGTTTTTGGTTATTGTTTGAAGTTTGGTGACCGGAGAGTGGCCGGAGAAGATGATCGGCGCTTCTCCGGCCGGTGAGGGTTTAGTTAGGGTTTATGAATTTCCAGATTTATTCTCGTGCGTTGGATTGTGATTAATTTTCCAGTTTGATTCTCGTGCGTTGGATCTTGATTATGTGGTGTTAATTAAATTAATTAGGGTTTAAGGGATCTGATTAAGTCATGACCGTTGGATTTCATTTAATTAGTGAATTTGAATGTGGACCATTAGATCGTTGACTTTGCTTTGTTTGACTTTGAGCGTGAGCCTGTGGATCTGGAGACTTTCCCTTGTTTGACTCAATCTGAGCCGTTCCTTATTTCTGAACGTTGGAATGCATTTGGGCCTCTTTTGCTGTTCGCACCCCCGTTTCTGAGCCCATGACTGTTTGCATGCGTTTGGATTTCTTCTTGCACCCCTGGTTTCATTTCATTTCCTTTTTATTTTCTATTTTCATACCATCTCATAATTAATTTTTAAAAATACTTGCATGTGCTAAAAAATTCCAAAAAAAATTCATCATTCCTCCTCATTATTAAAATTAATTTTTCACATTTTATTTTATTATTTTTGCATAAAAATTGCATTAAATATTAATTTTCCAAAGTATTTTCTCTCATTTGCATTTCTTATTGCATACTTCATGTTGCATTTTTTATTTCTCTCATTTGAAAGGTGATTTGATCCTGATTCTTTTTGGGTTGTATTTTTAACATGTTGAGGTATGTTTGAGATTTTTGGTATGATTTTTTTTAGGTCTTGTTTGGATGACTTTGGATGTGGTGCTTTGAGCATGAATGTATGAAATCCTATTGATGCTTTGACCTAATTGTTGATTGACTTTGGTTCTGATTCATTGCTTGTGGCTTTGATATGTCAATTATACATGTTTGAGATGCTTGAATACTGGATGACATAATTTTTGAGGCATGTTTGTTATTTCTTTGAAGCATGAACTTTAACTTGTCCAATTTGTGAATATATGCTTCATGTTTGGTTTGCTTGATCATGAAGGCACTTGTGCCATAATTTGGGGTCTTGTTTGAGAATTGATAACATGTTAATTGACTTCTGGTTGTGATATTTGGATCTCATCTTTGCATGTTTGATGTTTGCCTTGCACTTTAAGTCACTTGTTTCACAAGAATGAATCATGCTTCACTTCACTTCACTTCTTCTTCTTTGCTTCTTAATTAATTGTGAAAGTGTTTGTATGACTTGAATGATGTTTGAAGATCTTGTTTAGGCACATATTTAGGATTGTGTCACTTCTGGACTTGGTTTACTTTGTGGAATTTTGACTTGGTTGCTTCACATGATCACTTCTTTTCATCTCACTCCTTCTTTAATGACTTGAATGGTACTTGAGTGACTTCTCCCTTTTCTTTTTGACTAATTGTGCATGATTAATATTAGAGGTCAGTAGGACCATTAGGTTCTGAACTTGATGTTTGATTTACCTTAGAACTTGTTTCTTTATTGCCTTATGTTTGTTTGAGTTTCATTTTGTCATGTGAATACTTCTAACATTTTCAGGGGCAAATGGTAAGTTGTTTGAGTGTGGATATGCTTCCACATTTTACTTTCTTCCTTTATCTTTTAACTTTCATACTTGTGTTTAAAGTGAGCTTAGGCCACTTGTGTTTCACTTCTCTTTCTCCTCCTTCTCTTTCACTCTTTTCATCCCTCGAGTCTCAAGACTTGTTTAAGTCTTGGATTCTCTCCCTTTAGAGCTACCTAGTCCAACTTAATTTTCGATTAAGCTTGGAGTAGGATTAGCATTAGGTTAGGTAGTCGTCTCTCCTAAACCTCACTAACTTTAAGACATCCATGCATGATAACATTAGGACTCTTAGTTTCCCTTTAGAGTTTCCTTGGTGTCGTCTCTCTTCTCATCTCAAAACTTCTTCAAGACACGTAATAAAAGTTAACATGTATTGCGCTTGAGCCTTCTATGTGGGAAGTGGGGATTGAGGGGCTTCCTCTCATTCTTCTAGGATACCTAGTGTACGTCCTGTTGGGGACGATGCGCGAAGTATTCGTTCCTATATTCAAGACTTGGGTTCAATACAAGTTGCGAAACAACTTAAAAGACACTTCTGTCTAAAAAACACCAAACAAATTCAAATCTTTTTATCCTTCGGGATTGTTGGGTTTCAAACTTCATTTTCAGAAAAGAGCTCGTCACTCACGTAAAAAACACTTACCCATCCGTGGTCGTACCCACGAACTACGTCAGCTCTGATTCCTCTCTCTCGTCCGATTGAGGATACGTAGGCACAAGACAGCGATTATCTTGGCGAGCAACCTTCCCCCACAGTTCCCGTCCGAACTACGTTGACTCTGACTTTCCCATTGTACTGAGGGAGTACGTAGGCCTAGGACAACGATACCGTCCTATCGAGTCACCTTCTTTTTCTTTTCTTCTTCGTTCCTTCGCTCATTTCCTTTCCCGTTCTTTCTCATTTCCAGTAGCAGTGGAGTTCCAGACGACGACACCCTTTGATGCAGACAGCAAGTGTGGATCCCATCGAGTACAATGGACGTGTTGGGTGCTAACATCTTCCCTTCGCATAACCGACTCCCGTACCCGTTCTCTTGGTCGCGTGACCATGCTCTTTCCCTTCTTTCAGGTTTATGTAGTGTTCCCTTTCCCTCTCTTGGGATAAATACACTTTGCTGGCGACTCTGTGTTCTTTTGCGCCACTCTCGCGTTTGTACCGTTGGATGCGAATCTTTCGGGAGTGACACATCGCCACCAAATTGACATTCATCGCACGGATGTCGTGATTTTGAATGACGTTGGAATTTGTGTAAACCATGTTAACTCCACGAACTCGGTGCTCTTGGATCCATCCAAGATCCATTTGTTCCTGTAGAGCTGCTTGCACTACCGAACATCCTTGGTTATCTTTAGAGCAGATATCACACTGGTGATAATTATGAGGTGGCACATGGCCATATCCACTCTGTCTACAATGCATCTTGACCAGATTGGTCTTTAACAAGAGTACATCATGAATTTGATAGACATTGTTAGTCTCTTTCTCAATCAGATTGACTGCAGCTTTCTCATGTTGAGGCAGCGGGTTCGTAAGAACATTAGGATTCGTATCTTTGAAAGATAAGAGCCCGCTCCTAACAAGCTTTTGCACGCCAGATTTGAAATTGAGACAAGTCTCAATGTTATGCCCTGAACCTCCTTGATGATAAGGACATGTTTGATCCGCTTTAAACCAAAAAGGCGGATTTTCCGGAACTGAAAGGGGAGACTTAGTCTGAATGTGCCCCT
Organism: Lathyrus tuberosus; assembly: GCA_022829125.1. Lineage (NCBI taxonomy): Eukaryota > Viridiplantae > Streptophyta > Magnoliopsida > Fabales > Fabaceae > Lathyrus > Lathyrus tuberosus. Next base: position 307,269 of record JALAZF010000870.1, read on the forward strand.
TAGCCAGCAGTAACGGAAACAGCTCTGCGTACAACATGGGTATAGGATCAAACCCTGATGGCTGTATTGTACGGTTGTTGTTATATGGAGGACGAGCCTGCTGAAGAGGTTGTTGTGTCCTTTGTTGGCCAGGTTGGCTCTGCGCAACCTGAGGTTGATACATAGGAACGGGCGCGGGGCCGATAGCAGGAGTAACAGCTGCTACTGGCTGATAACGACGCCTTTGCTTTCCGAGAGAGATATTCCCAATATCTTGCTCTTTTTTCTTAGGGAGAGCACTACCGTATTTTTTAGTACCGCTCGTCGATCCAGTGTCTTTTACCAAATGTCCTTCTCGGACGGCTTCCTCAAGACGTACACCCATGCCGACCATTTCGGTGAAATCACTGGGCGCACTGGTAACCATTCGGTCATAGTAAAATGAGCTTAAGGTCTTTAAGAAGATTTTTGTCATCTCTTTTTCCTCAAGAGGTGGACAAATTTGAGCGGCAATTTCACGCCACCTTTGAGCATACTCCTTAAAGGTTTCCTTTTCCTTTTGCGACATTGATCTGAGTTGATCTCTGTCGGGTGCCATGTCCAAATTATACTTGTATTGTTGGACGAAGGCAGTACCAAGATCTCTGAATGTACTGATCGTAGTACGGTTTAAACCCATGTACCATTTGAGTGCGGCACCGGTCAAACTATCCTGGAAGTAGTGAATCAGCAGGTCCTGATTCTCCGTCTGAGCTGACATCCGCCGAGCGTACATCACCAGATGGCTCTGAGGGCAAGAGTTACCCTTGTATTTTTCAAAGTCGGGCACTTGGAACTTGTGCGCGACTTTTACATTTGGGACCAAGCAGAGGTCTGCGGCGTCCTTTCCAAATAGATCCTGACCGCGAATGGTTTGCAGCTCTTTCTGCATTTCCAGGAACTGTTCCTGGAATTCCTCCATTCTGTCAAACATAGTTTCCTTCTTACCAGAAGGTGTTGGTGGAATCTGTCCTTCCGGGACAGTGTGCACCACAGGGGGTGGTACCGTGACTACGGCAGTAAGTCTTGGCGCCTCCCAAAGTTTGTAACCTTCAGGAGTCTTGAGTATGCCCCTGGCATCTTCGCTTTCCCGAAGTTTGTAACCTTCAGGCCCAGCGGCTTCTGTTGCGATTCCCTGATCTTCAGTGATCGGCGGAACATATCCTTCCGGGATATAGTTAACAGGCATGCCCCAAGGATGATCTTTCGGCATCTGATACCTAGGATCATACTTTTCTATGATGGGCGTTGAGGTGATCTCTGAGATCACAGTTCTTTGTAGCTGAGCTTCTACCATGGCTTGCATGTCGTTACGAAGCTTTCTCATATCCTCTCTCAGAGTGTCGATCTCTTCTTTTAACTCTCTATTTTCTTCCTCAAGATCATCCATCTTTTTCTGACGATTGGCCCGAGTATTATACGAATGGGACAGTTTGACTCTAGAATCGAGACACAGACGTGAGATTCGTAGGTAAGGAGAATACGCGATGTGAGAATGATGAATGCAATGATTATATTAATTGTTGTTTTTTTGGTTTAATCAAAATAAACTTCGACAATTAGATTGCAAATATCAAACAGTGGGGAAACCCCTTTTTATTGAATTCCAAAGGATTACAGAAATGGAAATACAGTAGATTACAAAGTGCAGAAACAGAAACCTAAACTAATGGGTCCCGAGTCCTCTCTGAAGAGAAATCGGGTGCTGATTCTGGTATCTTCCTTTTCTTTGACCGGGGCTCTTAGGTCGTTGTCGGGTTGTCATTCCTTCGCCAAGTGAAAGGAGTGAGCAAATTCCTTTGGTCATCTTGATTCTCTACAGCATGCTGCTCCAAAATTTCAATCAGATCATCTTTCTCTTTCAGTAATTGCTGTATTTGGATACACTCTACGTCGAGGGTGCGGTACTTGTTCTTCCAAGACCTTCTTTCCTTTTCAACTTTGTTGAGAGTAACCTGAAGCCTTTCAGTTTCCGTCATGAAGTACATGACAATTTCCCTTGGTGGAAGAATTCCGTAACGAGGATAAGGCATCTTTCGCTTGAGAGCTCTAGTTTGTACCCAATGGAGATAAGGCTCCACCGAGACACAGTCCGGTTTTCCCAGAGACTCTCGTCCTTTCTTATGAACATGTTTCCAAGCTTGCACTATTTCCATCTTTAGTGCTCTGTCACTTTCTCCTTCTTTGAAGAAAAGACCTTCCAGATGAACACCCAGTGGGATGTGTCTCATCGGGTATCCAAATTGACGAAGAACTAATATCGGATGATAGTTGATTCCTCATTTAGTTCCTATGAGGGGTACGCTGGGGAAGTTTCCACAACGGTCAATGATTCTGATTCCCTCATAAATCCTATTACACCAGTCTATATCAGAGTTGGTGAGAGACATGATCTTCTGCGACCAACGTAAGACACTCTTGTAATCCCAAAAAGCAGCAGATTTGGGCAAGTGAGAGATAAACCATTTGTAAAGAAAAGGTACACAGCATGTGATCTCCCCTCCGCTGTACAAATTTCCCAAGTGTACAGAATGATACGCATCTGCGAGCAAAGTCGGCACAGGGTTCCCAATGAGAAAAACCTTAATAGCGTTGATATCGACGAAGTTATTGATGTTGGGAAACAAAAATAACCCGTAGGTGAGCAAGACAAAGATGCTTTCAAAAGCAGTCCCGTTCCCTATACTAGCAAAGTACAGAGCTTTCTTTGTCAGGAACTGGGCTGGCAAACCTTGGATGCCACCCTTAGTGGTCATGTGAGTCCTGACCTCAGACTCGTCCAAATGAATTGCTCTTGCAATGATCTGATTCTTTGGAATTTCTTCCAGTCCAGAAAATAGAGCTCGATAAGTGATATGTAAATCAGTCAGATGAGAATACTCCTCCAGCGTTGGTGATAGCTGGTAATCCGGGAATGTGAAACAGTGATAAACCGGATCGTAGAACTGAATGAGCGCATCCATGATTCCCTTAATCACATGGACTCTTAACAGTGGTAGCAAACTACCGTGCTTGGCTCTGAAAGCCTCTGGGTTAACGACCATCCTCGCTAACTTTCTCGAATCCCCTAGTTTTGGAACCTTGAAGGTATAATGGTGAGGTCTCCTTCTACCAAAATCCATTAGCGTAATATTTTTCTCTGATATTTGCAATCACAGTCTTAGTTTAATTTGAAAAACAGAGAGACTAGAAGAGAAGGTTTTTTGAATGTTTTAATGTTTTATTAAATGGATGCATGAATGCAGCACACAAAAACATAGAAAAAACATGGGGTCAAAGGGTCGTTGTCATGAAGTCAAGGCTCTACCCATCCCCAAAGGTTTATACTAGGGTGATTTTTGTACCTGTACTTATTATCATCAGCTCCTCCCAGGAAAGCAAAACAACAAGCGGATCGCCAGTGAGTTGTGTGCAATCTTAGAGTAAGTGCTATTCACCGAGAATAGATCACCAGCCTCAAATGAGGGTAGTATCGCGTAACAGCTATTTCCGATAGCTTCCGCACTACGAAAAAGGTTGGCTTTTCTTAAGTGTATACTCAATCTCACCACATGCGGCATCACACGCATTCCCAGTAGCAGAAAAATAAACACGTATAGCAATTAGGAAAAGCAGTATATATATTTGTCCTAATCATCCTAGACTTATAAAGCTATGAATCTTAAGTTCCTGACAGAAATGGGTTCCCCGGCGGAAGCCCCAATCTGTGGTTCCCTGCCTAAGAGATGCACCAGCATAGGTCAATCTTTCTCTTCGGTAGAGTTCCCATTTTCCGTAGAAAACGGGGATGATGCCCTAAGGCAGAAAAGGAGACTCCCCAGCAGAGCCGCCATTTTACAAGGAAAACAGACAAAAATAAAAACTGGCCCCACGGTGGGCCCCACTTTTCTGTAGCGAGCGATTTTGGACGCGGTTCTTAAGCGCTGGTCGCTCTCTGCGGTTTGAGCTTTGACTACAGGTCGATTCATTTTTTATCCTATTGTGAGCTAACTAAGGAAGGGAAATAGATGTCTCCAATTAACCCTGCTTTGCATACTGAGTTTAAACAGCGGTCTGTTAGGTTACAGATGCTATCAATGTGGGGGGGCCTTTGTACTGGTTATTCGTATTTCGCCAATACGGTTCTTTCTTTCTTTTTTCTAGGCAAAGGGTTTCTGGTGGGGAACAAGGATTAGGATGTTAGGACTGATGCTTTTGAATTACTGCTTTTAATTGATGGAGATATGGGATTTGGGTTTTTTGTTGATTGCGCTCGCTAAGATCTTTTCTTTCGATCTTATGCCTACGTATTCCCGTTTACCGAAACAGGGAAATCAGAGCGTTCGTAGTTCCTCCTATTCTATGGGAGGAAATTGGTTTTTGGTGTCTTGTTGAAAGCCCAAGACGTGAAGCGAAAGGTGATTTGTATCTTGTTCAAAGCCCAAGATATGAAGCTGAAAGGTCTATTTGTGTCTTGTTCAAAGCCCAAGACGTGAAGCTGAAAGACCTCGACTTTAGAGAGAATTTGTCATCTCTAAAGAGGGGGAAGGAGAATTACTTTAACTGGGATACGCGGATCCGAGCAATGCCATAATTTCCGAAGAAAGGGTTTTAACCTGAAGGAGGAGACTTTAACTCAGTGTAGAGCAATGCCATATTTCCTTAGGAATTTCTCATGCTAAAAGAGGGACAGTGGCATGGATGTAGATGATCCAGAGGCTTGCCGCTTACAGCGATTAGATGAAGGGAAAGGAGTTGTTGATGTTTGTGTACTGCGAACGAGGCACAGTTTTGATGCTAAAAGGTCGATTGGATCAACCAGTGGTTTTCTTACACAAAGCCTAAGAGGAGGCTAATTTCCGCTAGGAAAATCATTATACAAAGCCTAAGAGGAGGCTATTTTGTGTCTCGTACAAAGCCCGAGAGAGAGGCTAAAAGTTTTTGACCCAGTGGGGCATATCGTTATACAAAGCCTAAGAGGAGGCTAGCAAAGAGTTCGACTTTTGCTTAAGGGATTTATATCTCGTACGAGGCCCGAGATGGAGGCAAAAAAATGGGTGATTGACTCAACGAGGGAATCTTTTGTGTCTCATACAAAGCCTGAGAGAGAGGCTAAAAGGTAGTTTTGACTCCACTGGGGAGAATTTTGATATCTCGTACGAAGCCCGAGATGGAGGCTATTGTAACTGTTTCAGTTGAGTGACAGATCCAATATACTGATTTAAAAGAGAAAATCAGTTCTTATATGAGCAACACTGTACTCAGGGATTTGATTTGAGGATCAGGGATATTTCCTTCTCTTTGAGGAAACGGGAAATCCAAAGGGTATTGAGACTATCCGAGTCTGCGGTTTCCTTCCTATTTAACGAAGGGTGCTTGAGAATGTCTTTGAGACTCAAGGAAGTTAGACTGTCCAAGTCTAGAGTTTTATCTTTTGTACTATGCTTCGAGAAACAGTAGTAGACTCTATGAAAGGACTGTTCTATGAGGATGACTAGGTTCTGTTCCTATACCTCTAGGAGGTCTTCGGGACAATTTGTACAAAGCCCAAGAAGAGGCTGGAAACTTTTAAGAAGCCGACGGGTCCTTGTACGAAGCCCAAGAGGAGGCTATCATTCCCGGAGGAAGAGATCATTATACGAAGCCTAAGAGGAGGCTCTGAATACTTCTAAGAAGCCGTAGGGTCCTTGAATAATGCCCAAGAGGAGGCGGGGTTGCTTTTAGGAAGCCTGTGGGTCCTTGTATGATGCCCAAGAGGAGGCTGATGCTTTTAAGAAGCCCGTGGGTCCCAAACCAAAGAAAAGTTCAGGAAAACTCTTTTAGAGTTAAAACCACTGGTAAACGTGCGAGGTTTACTATCCAGTGACTTTAACTTTTAGAGAGAGTCCGAACCGTTCGGCGGTTTGAAGAAATTCAAGAGAAGTTTTACCGAGAATAATTCATCTTTAGGGGATAGAATTTCTTGACGATTCCTAAGGAGGACAGCCGAAGAGAAGACTGTATCTGGTGCTCCTATTGGGGATCTAGGCGTCTATTTCTACGAATAAATGAAACGGCGTCACTTAGTTCTAGACGTAGTTGCCGGGGAAACTCGAAATATCTATACTATTATTACACAGTAGATATGAGTTTATGAAAGGAGACTTACAGTGAGCAGCCCCACAATACAGTTTATAATATGAAAGCAGTAAATGAAAGCGATAACCACTTACTCGGTTGTAGAGCTTCCATGCTGTTTGGTTAGTTGTTCAACAAAGAAAGATTAAAAACAACAGTATATTCAAAATCAAAGGAGAAAGTGCTTTGAAAAAGAAAGATTTGGGGCTTACAGCTCAAGGAGAGGCCCAGGGTTTTATCAGTGAGCGCACTGTTTGAATTTGTACAGAGGGACTTATACAAGTGACTGTGGCCCAAAAAGGTTTTCTGTACAAAGGGATGGGTCTTACACTCTCTCAAGAGGCCCAAAAAGGTTTTAAAGAAAAAGAAATGGGTCTTACTACTCGAGGGTAGGCCCAGATGGTTTTTAATTTTAAACGGGCGACGATCGCGCCGTTTACTTGTACAGAGGGACTTATACAATGAGTGAGGCCCTAAAAGGTTTTTGTACAAGGGGGTATGGGTCTTACACTCTCTCAAGAGGCCCAAAAAGGTTTAAAGAAAAATAAATGGGTCTTACTACTCAAGGGTAGGCCCAAATGATTTTTGAAAAGGCGACGATCGCGCCGTTTGTTTTTTGACGGTATCGGGACTTATACAATAAGTGAGGCCCAAGATGATTTGGTCAAAAAAAGGATTGGGTCTTACACTCTAATAGAGGCCCAAAGTGTTTTGAAAATGATTTATGAGGGTTGAATTAATCCAAAACCCTAATTTGTTTTCAAAAACTGTATTTAATTGAATAAAAATTCAATTAAAATGATCAAAAATTGTTTAACATGTGAAAAACAAATTGTGATCTTGGATTAGTGCTTCAAAAATTAAGTATTGACCTACAAAATAATTAGAAAGCATCAAAAGTTGCAAAATCAATGTAGAAAAAATATTTAAAATGCCAAAAACAATCAAAATATTAATTCTTCGCAAAAATATCAATTATATGAAATAAATAATATTTTTGGGATTTTTTGATAAAATAAAATATTTTAACATTTTTGTGAATTATTAAAAAAAGAATCAACTCAAAATCATTAAAACTCAGAGAGAAATTAATTTTTGAATCAATTTAAAAAAAGAATCAACTCAAAATCATTAAAACTCAGAGAGAAATTAATTTTTGAATCAATTAAACAAAATCACAAAATTCAAATATTCAAATATATGAAAATGGCGCCAAGAACAACACCAAGAACACGCGCGTTTTTCAGTTTGCCCAGATTTGCATTTTCCATCCAATCTCACTGAATACGTAATTATAACATGCAATCCACATATCATTATGCTCGCCTCAACCTCACGATCATGTCTATGTACTTTAATTTCATTTAAATTAAACATACAACAAGAAATCACGAAGAGACCTCAAGAACCCTAATTTCTGCATGAAGGCTAGGATTTTTGATACACGATTCAAACAATGCAATTAATTGAGGGAAAACATTCCATGCATGATTATGAACATATGGACAAATTATTGTGCGAGGAAATATGCATAGATTGAGAGATGACCAAGTTTAGGCTTACCTCCAAGTCGTGACAGCAAGAGCAAATCAAATTCTGGGTTGGAGGTGTTACAGATAAGTTGTGATGATCTGAACAGCTTCCCTACACCATATGGAGTGTGTTTGAACACTTGGATTGAATTGAAATGGACTGGATCAGTTTATGGCATCTCAGCTGCAACTTCACTTCAAACTTGTGTGGATGGCAAGTGATTTTGAGATTTTGATGTTTTAGATGTTATATGAGTGTTTGATCAGCTCATATGTGATGTATGTGAGGTGTGTGAGTGATTGGTTTGTGCAGAATTGCTCTCAAACTCAAAACCCGATAGCTACCTTGCTAAGAAAGGCATTTTTGCCAAGAGAAAGAGATTTTGAGGAAAGCATCTGTTAGATGGCTTTGGTGTACTTAAACTAACCACAATTGAGCTCTATTTATAGTAGAGCAAGTTTATTTTGCAAGGAATAGTGCATGGCAGCTGGTAAGTAGGTTTCCTCAATGTTGGCCAATGGGAATGAAAGTCTCCTCTAGCCATTGACTAGAGGTTAGGGCACAGAGCTTTGGTCCCCTTGGTCTTGGATAAGTATTGACTGATTTCATATGAGAATGGCTCAGTCCATGCCACCTTGATGGTTCCATTGAATGCCTCATTCCAAATTTGAAGTCTTGTCCCTATTTTGGCCATTCTAGGTTCAACATGCTATTCTTTGTTCCTTGGACCTTGGAGGCTTGGCTCAGTGATTGTCCCCTTTGGATTCAATCCTCTGAGGTGTCCAAGTGGATTGGAGCAATTGCAATTGGCTGATTTTGGCAAATCGAGCCAAAATGCAAATTCTGCCTTGCTTTGACAGATTTCAGCAAGGCAACTTGCCAATGTTGTATCTCATGGTGTAGGTTGAATTTGGCAATGTTCTTGGCCATTTTGGAAAGCTCTTACATGATACAATAACTGTTTGAACAAGTTTGGTTTTGATCTCTTTTGATTCCAAGTGAAAAATCCCCCTACATTTGGCAAAAAGTGAAGCAGAATTCTGACTTAGTGAAAATTTCACTAAGTGTTGGAAAAAGTGACATTTTCACTTTTCAGCCACTTTGATCACTCCATAACTCAAAATCCTTAATGAATTGGAATGACTTGTAGGTGATAATGAGGGCTACAAATCCATCTTTGGATGAGAAAAAATGGCCTTGTGGTTTAGGAGTTATGGTCCTCCAAAGTTGGTACCTTTGCCACTTTATTTTTAACTTAGAAAAATTTCTAAGTTTTATGGTTACCCCTTTTACAAGTTATCTCACTTTTCTTGATTTTTCTTGATGAATGATGATTCAAATCATACATTAACATCATTTTAGGGTTAAAAATCCATTTTGGTGAAAAATCTCAAAAAGTCAAAGTTGACTTTTGTGCACAGTTGACTTTTTATCAGATGAATTCCAAACTGTGCAATTCTTCAGGAAATCATGTCCTTGACCTAAATCAAACTTGATGGACATGTTCCATGGGTGTCATAGGGTATATTCAATCATGTATTAGGGTTTGGGAGCATGCCTTGGTCAAAAGTCAAAGTTACAGTTGACTTTTCCCTTAAAACCCTAATTGTGGTGCAGATGAAAATGAAACTTGTTGCTCAAGCTTCTTGGATCAATCCATTGTTCCAAATGGATAAATATGGTGTATTAGAGACCCTCAAATCATCTCTTGAGGTCTTGGCTCATGGTTTGTCCCAAAAGTCAACTTAGGGGTGAATTAGGTCAAGAAACCCTAATTCCTGATTTTTGATGAATGCATCCCCTGAGGCAAAATTGACTTGATGCATGGGTTCATGAGGTTCCATGAAGCATATTAGGTCATGTTTTGGATCATTGCCTTGTGCCCAGATGAAAATTTCCATCGGGAGGCCCTGGTTGACCAAAACCCTAATTTGGTGACACTGTCGATCTTGAGACTTGATCCACCTAGAAGGGAACATCCTTGTGCTTAATCCTTGAAGTGGGAGTCCTTTTTGATCCATTGTGGATGTTTGAGAGATTAGACAAGTTGAAGATCATGTCATTTCTTGATTGATCCTTTGTCTAAAGCTCAGAGAGGGCTTGAAACCCTAATTTTGATTGTATTGGATGCTCACCCATCTTTGGGGAGACTGATGAAGCATAAAGGTACATCCATATTGTGATGATGATTTTCACAATGATGGGAAATCTAAGTGGTCAAAATTTGGGGTATTACACCTAGCAATGCCATAATTTCCTTTATAGGGGGTTTTAACCTGAAGGAGAAGACTTTAACTCAGTGTAGAGCAATGCCATCTTTCCTTAGGAATTTCTCATGCTAAAAGAGGGACAGTGGCATGGATATAGATGATCCAGAGGCTTGCCGCTTACAGCGATTAGATGAAGGGAAAGGAGTTGTTGATGTTTGTGTACTGTGAACGAGGCACAGCTTTGATGCTAAAAGGTTAATTGGATTAACCAGTGGTTTTCTTATACAAAGCCTAAGAGGAGGCTAATTTCCGCTAGGAAAATCATTATACAAAGCCTAAGAGGAGGCTATTTTGTGTCTCGTACAAAGCCCGAGAGAGAGGCTAAAAGTTTTTGACCCGACGTTGGAGTCTTTTGGTATCTCGTATAAAGCCCGAGATGGAGGCTATCTGACTCAACAAGGGAGTTTTTTTTGTATCTCGTATGAAGCCCGAGATGGAGGCGATTGTTTGTTTGACTCTACGAGGGAGTCTTTGTGTCTCGTACGAAGCCCGAGATAGAGGCTAAAAGTTTGACTCAACAAGAGAGTCTTTGATACTCAACAAGAGAGTGTTTTTGTATCTCGTACGAAGCCCGGGATGGAGGCTAAAAGTTTGACTCAACAAGAGAGTCTTTGATACTCAACAAGAGAGTGTTTTTGTATCTCGTACGAAGCCCGAGATGGAGGCTAAAAGTTTGTTTCAGTTGAGTGACAGGTCCAATATACTGATTTTAAAAGAGAAAATCAGTTCTTATATGAGCAACACTGTACTCAGGGATTTGATTTGAGGATCAGGGATATTTCCTTCTCTTTGAGGGAATGGGAAATCCAAAGGGTATTGAGACTGTCCGAGTCTGCGGGTTTCCTTCCTATTTAACGAAGGGGTCACTTGAGAATGTCTTTGAGACTCAAGGAAGTTAGACTGTCCAAGTCTAGAGTTTTTTTCTTTTGTACTATGCTTTGAGAAACAGTAGTAGACTCTACGAAAGGACTGTTCTATGAAGATGACTAGGTTCTGTTCCTATACCTCTAGGAGGTCGTCGGGACAATTTGTACGAAGCCCAAGAGGAGGCTGGAAACTTTTAAGAAGCCGACGGGTCCTTGTACGAAGCCCAAGAGGAGGCTATCATTCCCGGAGGAAGAGATCATTATATGAAGCCTAAGAGGAGGCTGTGAATACTTCTAAGAAGCCGTAGTGTCCTTGAATAATGCCCAAGAGGAGGCCGATGCTTTTAAGAAGCCCGTGGGTCTTATCATCTCCTTTCCATTAGGAGAGATAACTCTTTTAAAGATAAAAACCACTGGTAAACGTGCGAGGTTTACTATCCAGCGACTTTTAACTTTTAAAGAGGGTTCCTTAGTTAAGGTCCAAGATTATGACCGTAGTGGGTACCCAAACCCCGAGACATTCAAGGCAAGCTATCCACAAGGAATAGATCAAGTCAGGAAAGTTCGAGAATTTGGAAGAAACTCAAAGATGCCATTCACGGAGAATACATTCATCTTGGGGAGTAGAGCTTCTTGACGATTCCTAAGGAGGACAGCCGAAGAGAAGACTGTATCTGGTGCTCCTATTGGGGATCTAGGCATCTATTTCTACGAATAAATGAAACGGCGTCACCTAGTTCTAGACGTAGTTGCCGGGGAAACTCGAAATATCTATACTATTATTACACAGTAGATATGAGTTTATGAAAGGAGACTTACAGTGAGCAGCCCCACAATACAGTTTATAATATGAAAGCAGTAAATGAAAGCGATAACCACTTACTCGGTTGTAGTGCTTCCATGCTGTTTGGTTAGTTGTTCAACAAAGAAAGATTAAAAACAACAGTATATTCAAAATCAAAGGAGAAAGTGCTTTGAAAAAGAAAGATTTGGGGCTTACAGCTCAAGGAGAGGCCCAGGGTTTTATCAGTGAGCACACTGTTTGACTTTGTACAGCGGGACTTATACAAGTGACTGGGGCCCAAAAAGGTTTTCTGTACAAAGGGATGGGTCTTACACTCTCTCAAGAGGCCCAAAAAAGGTTTAAAGAAAAGAGAGGGGCTTATAACACGAGGGTAGGCCCAAATGATTTTTTCGTTTAAAATGGCGATCGCGCCGAGGTTTTCTTTTAACGCAGAGGGACTTATACAATAAGTGAGGCCCAAAAAAGTTTTGGTTAAAAGGGGGATTGGGTCTTACACTCTAATAGAGGCCCAAAGTGTTTTGAATGGGTCTTATAGCTCAAGGAGAGGCCCAGATGGTTTTTATTTTTAAACGGGCGACGATCGCGCCGTTTACTTGTACAGAGGGACTTATACAATGAGTGAGGCCCAAAAAAATTTTGTACAAGGGGGGATGGGTCTTACACTCTCTCAAGAGGCCCAAAAAGGTTTTGAAAGTGATTTATGAGGGTTGAATTAATCCAAAACCCTAATTTGTTTTCAAAATGTATTTAATTGAATAAAAATTCAATTAAAATGATCAAAAATTATTTAACACATGGAAAACAAATTGTGATCTTGGATTAATGCTTCAAAAATTAAGTATTGACCTACAAAATAATTAGAAAGCATTAAAAGTTGCAAAATCAATGTAGAAAAAATATTTAAAATGTCAAAAACAATTAAAATATTAATTCTTTAAAAAAATATCAATTATATGAATAAATAATATTTTTGGGATTTTTTGTGAAAATAAAATATTTTAACATTTTTGTGAATTATTAAAAAAAGAATCAACTCAAAATCATTAAAACTCAGAGAGAAATTAATTTTTGAATCAATTAAACAAAAATCACAAAATTCAAATATTTGAATTTCTAAAAATGGCGCCAAGAACAAGCTGAAGAACACGCGCGTGTTCTTGAATTCTCAGATTTGCATTTTCTATCCAATCTCCATGAATACTTAATCATATCATGCAATCCACATATCATTATGCTCGTCTCAACCTCACGATTATGTCTATGTCCATTAATTTAATTTAAATTAAACATACAACCAGAAATCACGAAGAGACCTCAAGAACCCTAATTTCTGCATGAAGGCTAGGATTTTTGATACAAGATTCAAACAATGCAATTAATTGAGGGAAAACATTCCATGCATGGTTATGAACATATGGTCAAATTATTGTGCGAGGAAATATGCATAGATTGAGAGATGACCAAGTATGTGCTTACCTCCAAGTCGTGACAGCAAGTTCAAAGTGATTTTTGATTTGGAGGTGTTACAGATGAGTGGTGATGATCTGAACAGCTTCCCTACACCCTATGGATTGTGTTTGGATGGTTGGACTTGATTGAAATTGGCTGGATCATTTTGTGGTACCTCAGCTGCACTTTGGTTAAAACCTTGAGCAACCAGCTGGTGATTTCATGAAATTGATGTTTCAGAAGTAATCTAAGTGTTTGATCAGCTCATATGTGATGTATGTGAGGTGTGTGAGTGATTGGTTTGATTGGAATTGCTCTCAAACTCAAAACCCGATAGTGACTTGCCTTAGAAGGCAAAATTGGAGTGAAAGAAGAGATTTTGAGGAAAGCATCTGTTAGATGGCTTTGGTGTACTCAAACTGACCACAATTGAGCTCTATTTATAGTAGAGCAAGTTTGTTTTGCAAGGAATAGTGTATGGCAGCTGGTAAGTAGGTTTGGCCAATGTTGTCCAATGAGAATTCAAGTCTCCTCTAGCCATTGACTAGAGGTTAGGGCACAGAGCTTTGGTTCCCTTGGTCTTGGATAAGTCTTGACTGATTTCATATGAGAATGGCTCAGTCCATGCCACCTTGATGGTTTCATTGAATGCCTCATTCCAAATTTGAAGTCTTGTCCCTATTTTGGCCATTCTAGGTTCAACATGCTATTTCTTGTTCCATGGACTTTGGAGGCTTGGCTCAGTGATTGTCCCCTTTAGATTCAATCCTCTGAGGTGTCCAAGTGGATATGAGCAATTGAATTTGGCTGATTTTGGAAAATCGAGCAAAGTTGCAAATTCTGCCTTGCCTTGACAGATTTCAGCAAGGCAACTTGGCAATGTTGTATCTCATGGTGTAGGTTGAATTTGGCAATGTTCTTGGCCATTTTGGAAAGCTCTTACATGATATAACAACTGTTTGAACAAGTTTGGTTTTGATCTCTTTTGATTCCAAGTGAAAAATCCCCCTACATTTGGCAAAAAGTGAAGCAAAATCTGACTTAGTGAAAATTTCACTAAGTGTTGGAAAAAGTGACATTTTCACTTTTCAGCCACTTTGATCACTCCATAACTCAAAATCCTTGATGAATTGGAATGACTTGTAGTTGAATTTTTTGTAGGTGATAATGAGGGCTACAAATCCATCTTTGGATGAGAAAAAATGGCCTTGTGGTTTAGGAGTTATGGTCCTCCAAAGTTGGTACCTTTGCCACTTTATTTTTAACTGAAAAATTTCTAAGTTTTATGGTTACCCCTTTTACAAGTTATCTCACTTTTTTTGATTTTTCTTGATGAATGATGATTCAAATCATACATTAACATCATTTTAGGGTTAAAAATCCATTTTGGTGAAAAATCTCAAAAAGTCAAAGTTGACTTTTGTGCACGTTTGACTTTTTATCAGATGAATTCCAAACTGTGCAATTCTTCAGGAAATCATGTCCTTGACCTAAATAAAACTTGATGGACATGTTCCATGGGTGTCATAGGGTATATTCAATCATGTATTAGGGTTTGGGAGCATGTCTTGGTTAAAAGTCAAAGTTACAGTTGACTTTTCTCTTAAAACCCTAATTGTGGTGCAGATGAAATTGAGACTTGTTGCTCAAACTTCTTGGATTAATCCATTGTCCCAAATGGATCAATATGGTATATTAGAGACCCTCAAATCCTCTCTTGAGGCCTTGGCTCATGGTTTGTCCCAAAAGTCAACTTAGGGGTGAATTAGGTCAAGAAACCCTAATTCCTGATTTTTGATGAATGCATCCCCTGAGGCAAAATTGACTTGATGCATGGGTTCATTAGGTTCCATGAAGTATATTAGGTCATGTTTTGGATCAATGCCTTGTGCCCATATGAAAATTTCCATCTGGAGGCCCTGGTCGACCAAAACCCTAATTTGGTGACACTGTCGATCTTGAGACTTGATCCACCTAGAAGGGAGCAGCCTTGTGCTTAATCCTTGAAGTGGGAGTCCTTTTTTATCCATTGTGGATGTTTGAGAGGTTAGACAAGTTGAAGATCATGTCATTTCTTGATTGATCCTTTGTCTAAGCACTCAGAGAGGGCTTGAAACCCTAATTTTGATTGTATTGAATGCTCACCCATCTTTAGGGAGACTGATGAAGCATGATGGTTCATCCATATTGTGATGATGATTTTCACAATGATGGGAAATCTAAGTGGTCAAAATTTGGGGTATTACAGATGCCCCTATTTAATCTTCTTGGACCCGAAGGTGTGAATGACGAAGGGATTCGGGGATTCGGGCATTTGTTCCTGTAGAGTCCTTCCCAGTTTGCGGCCAGCTTTCCGTCCCGCGAATCTTTCTAGTTTCTACGCAGGACCAAGATGCCAACGGGGGAAGTCGCACTTTATGACTTTAGCGTCGTGGCGCAAGGTTATTTGTTGTTTCAGTGAGGCCTCGCGGAGACCTGCTTCTTACCGTATTTCTTCAACTAGATCGAGCTCTTCTCTTAAGGCTTCGTTGTTCATCTCCTCGTCGAGGGGAGCTTCTGTTCATCTGGAAGGTTCCCTGATCTCCACCAGTATCACCGCCTCGATTCTGTAAGCTAGTCGGAGAGGGGTTTCCCCAGTGGTGGAGTGTGGTGTTGTTCTGTAGGTCCAGAGCACGCTATGTAGCTCTTCGACCCATCTCTTCTTAGAATTGCCCAACCTTTGTTTTAGACCGCAAAGGATTACCCTGTTCGCGGCATCTGTTTGCCCATTGGTCTGGGGACGCTCGACCGAAGTGAAGTGTTGCTTTGTGCCTAACCCGGCGACGAAGTCCTGGAACTTCCTGTCTGTGAATTGTGTTCCATTGTCGGTCACGAGGGCTTGGGTACTCCGAATTATGCGAGGACGTTCCTTTTGTAGAAGCAGAGTATATTGAAGGTTGTGATCTTGGCGAGGGCTTCGGCTTCAATCCACTTAGTGAAGTAGTCGAAGACCACGATCAGAAATTTGTTTTGATAAGACCCCTTTATGAAGGGGTCGAGTATGTTCATCCCCCACCAGGCGAAGGGCCAAGGCGAGGATAGAGTCCTCAATTTGTTGGGGGGTGCTAAGTGCATGTCCCCGTGGCACCGGCACCTATCACATTTTTGGACATGTTCCTTGGCATCGTGCTGCATGCTCGGCCAGTAATATCCTGCTCTCAAGGCTTTTCATGCCAGTGATCTCCCTCCCAAGTGTTGCGTTGATGCCCTCGTGGATTTCTTGGAGGATTTTGGGGACTTTGCTCTCCTCGACACATTTCAGGAGGGGGATGGAGAATCCTCGTCGATAAAGTATGTCCTCAATCAGCACATATGAGCAAGCTCGTCGTTTAGTCACGCTGGCCTCTTTGCTGCCCCCAGGAAGCTCCCCTTTGGTGAGGTAGTTGTATACAGGGGTCATCCAGCAGTGGCTCTCTCTGACGGCGTTGACGTCGAGCAGCTCTGGTGGTTTTTCTATGCTGGGTCGGGCGAGAACTTCTTGCACGACGGATTTATTGTCGCCCTTCTTTCTGGTGCTAGCCAGTTTGGACAAGACGTCTGCCCGCGTGTTTCGTTCGCGGGGGATGTGCTGGACTTCCCATGCGTCGAACTTGGCGATTTTCTCCATTACCAGCGTCATATATTTGACTAGCTGGTCGTTCTTTGCTTGAAATTCTCCTCGTATCTGGGACGCTACGAGCTGGGAATCTGTGTAAATTTTTACCTCTTTGGCGCCCACGTCCTTTGCCAGCCGTAATCCCGCTATAAAAGCCTCGTATTTGGCTTGGTTATTGGACGTAGGGAAAGACAGGACTAGAGATACTTCGATTAGTATTCCTTCCTCGTTTTCGAGGATAATACCTGCACCGCTACCTGAGGAACTGGATGCCCCGTCCACATAGATGATCCATCTTCGTGTTCTATTGGACGGGGACGTTGGGGGTGTCATCTCCGCCACGAAATCGGCCAGGACTTGTGCTTTAAGGCCTTTCCTACCCTCGTAATGAATGTCGAATTCAGACAACTCCAGGGACCATTTGAGTATTCTTCCGACCATATCTGGTCGGCAAAGCAACTGCCTGATGGGTTGGTCTGTGCGTACTACTATGGTGTGGGCCAGGAAGTAGTGTCTGAGTCTTCTCGCTGCGATAATAAGGGCAAGGGCGACTTTCTCTATCTGTGCGTACCTGGTTTCTAGCCCTTGCAGAGCCTTGCTGGTGAAATAGATGGGCTTCTGCTCGTCTGTTGTTTCACGAATGAGTGCGACGCTGATGGCTTCACCGGTAACAGAGAGATATAGATACAAGGTTTCCTCGTAATCTGGTCGGGATAACACGGGAGGCTCGGATAGGGCTAGCTTGAGATGGGTCAGGGTCTGCTCGCAACTCCGGACACATCTCATAAGAAGAAGCGTGATGATATTGGAGCCTCTCCGACGGGCTGCTCGGGTGGTCTCTCTGGAGGGAAGTTTGTGATGCCCTCATGCTACCTTCAGGGGACAATGTTTGATGAAGGGACCTCCGTCGTTGTCCCAGAACTTAATGCCTCCGCAATTTTGTCTGCAGATCCTCAGGCACGGAGGAAGTTTCTCTGCCGGGATGCGGCCGACATGATCATGGTATTGGAAGCGGCGCTGGCCCTTGGAGATGCAGAGGTAGCTCATCGCTCCAACCTCAAGGAGGCCAAGACTAGGATCAATGACTTGGAGTATGAGAACATGGAGATATATAATGAGTTGAAGAAGTTGCAAGGTCACCAGGAGGCCAAAATACTGCTCCAAAAAGAAGTGACCCAAATGAAGGAGGAGGTGAAGAGAGTCAATGATGAGAATGCCCGCTTGAAGGCGAGGATAACTGAGCCGGAGGGGTCGTCGGCAGCGGGTGAGGACAAGACCGACGACGAGAAGGCCTTGAAGACGAGGAAGGACCTGATTGAGAGGATCTGTCTCCTCGGGGAGGATAACCTGGGGGCAGCTGAGTTTGTTTAATGCTGCTTTGGAGTAGCTGAAGGCCCTTAATTCTGACGTCCAGCTGCAAACCGAGGGGATGGATCTGCTCAATGTGATCGTCAACGGCGAGGTGGTCCCCCCGGAGGGTGATAGTGAGGTCGGTAAGTTTGACTTTTTCTTTTTGAATGTACATGTATTTTATGGGCATGTGTGCCTTTTTTTGATGTAATGTTTGTCGGGCACAACCCTTCTAATGTACACCTGACTTATTTCGGCCTTGTAGCCGATGTTATTAACATTATCTGTTTGGGATTTTCTTATCGCATTTATTTATGTATGCTTGTTTGAATGGATGTTTGCTCGACTTGCTCTTGTTGTGCCCGACGGTCTGGGAAACCTGTCGAGGAAGGCAAAGTGGTTTCGCCGATGATGGAACTAGGATCTCGGTTGAGGTACTAATCCCATAGGCTTGGACTGTTCCCATCGCGAGCTGGGTGTCCTGCCTAATTGGTGTGGCAACGGCGGAGCTCAGTTGAGGTATCCCCGTTGTGCGCAGAATTTGCTCGTCCCATAAGTAGAAACTGGCCGACGTTGTAAAATGGATTATGCTTACACCGGGGCACGATCCCGTGACCAAGCCATCTCCCTGTTTAGGGGGGAATCTCGTCGACAGTTAGTCCGACCTCGTAGTTGGTTCTAACTGTAGTATTGTTTGAGCTTTTCAGCGTTCCATGGTTGAGAAAATGGTTCTCCGTTCAAAGTTTCCAAGTAGTAGGCTCCCGTGCCTGTTTTGGACTTGACCCTGTAGAGTCCTTCCCAGTTTGCGGCCAGCTTTCTGTCCCGCGAATCTTTCTAGTTTCTACGCAGGACCAAGATGCCAACGGGGGAAGTCGCACTTTATGACTTTAGCATCGTGGCGCAAGGTTATTTGTTGTTTCAGTGAGGCCTCGCGGAGAGCTGCTTCTGACCGTATTTCTTCAACCAGATCGAGCTCTTCTCTTAAGGCTTCGTTGTTCATCTCCTCATCGAGGGGAGCTTCTGTTCGTCTGGAAGGTTCCCTGATCTCCACCAGTATCACCGCCTCGATTCTGTAAGCTAGTCGGAGAGGGGTTTCCCCAGTGGTGGAGTGTGGTGTTGTTCTGTAGGCCCAGAGCACGCTATGTAGCTCTTCGACCCATCTCTTCTTGGAATCGCCCAACCTTTGTTTTAGACCGCGAAGGATTACCCTGTTCGCGGCATCTGCTTGGCCATTGGTCTGGGGACGCTCGACCAAAGTGAAGTGTTGCTTTGTGCCTAACCCGACGACGAAGTCCTGGAACTTCCTGTCCGTGAATTGTGTTCCATTGTCGGTCACGAGGGCTTGGGTACTCCGAATTGTGCGAGGACGTTCCTTTTGTAGAAGCGGAGTATATTGAAGGCTGTGATCTTGGCGAGGGCTTCGGCTTCAATCCACTTAGTGAAGTAGTCGAAGACCACGATCAAAAATTTGTTTTGATAAGACCCCTTTGTGAAGGGGCCGAGTATGTTCATCCCCCACCAGGCGAATGGCCAAGGCGAGGATAGAGTCCTCAATTTGTTGGGGGGTGCTAAGTGCATATCCCCATGGCACCGGCACCTGTCACATTTTTGGACATGCTTCTTGGCATCGTGCTGCATGCTCGGCCAGTAATATCCTACTCTCAGGGCTTTTCATGCCAGTGATCTCCCTCCCAAGTGTTGTGCGTTGATGCCCTCGTGGATTTCTTGGAGGATTTCGGGGACTTTGCTCTCCTCGACACATTTCAGGAGGGGGATGGAGAATCCTCGTCGATAAAGTATGTCCTCAATCAGTACATATGAGCAAGCTCGTCGTTTAGTCTCGCTGGCCTCTTTGCTGCCCCCAGGAAGCTCCCCTTTGGTGAGGTAGTTGTATACAGGGGTTATCCAGCAGTGGCTCTCTCTGACGGCGTTGACGTTGAGCAGCTCTGGTGGTTTTTCTATGCTGGGTCGGGCGAGAACTTCTTGCACGACAGATTTATTGTCGCCCTTCTTTCTGGTGCTAGCCAGTTTGGACAAGACGTCTGCCCGCGTGTTTCGTTCGCGGGGGATGTGCTGGACTTCCCATGCGTCGAACTTGGTGATTTTCTCCATTACCAGCGTCAGATATTCGACTAGCTGGTCGTTCTTTGCTTGAAATTCTCCTCGTATCTGGGACGCTACGAGCTGGGAATCAGTGTAAATTTTTACCTCTTTGGCGCCCACGTCCTTTGCCAGCCGTAATCCCGCTATAAAGGCCTCGTATTCGGCTTGGTTATTGGACATAGGGAAAGACAGGACTAGAGATACTTCGATTAGTATTCCTTCCTCATTTTCGAGGATAATACCTGCACCGCTACCTGAGGAACTGGATGCCCCGTCCACATAGATGATCCATCTCCGTGTTCTGTTGGACGGGGACGTTGGGGGTGTCATCTCCGCCACGAAGCCGGCCAGGACTTGTGCTTTAAGGCCTTTCCTGCCCTCGTAATGAATGTCGAATTCAGACAACTCCAGGGACCATTTGAGTATTCTGCCGGCCATATCTGGTCGGCAAAGCAACTGCCTGATGGGTTAGTCTGTGCGTACTACTATAGTGTGGGCCAGGTGTACCTCCTGTTCTCTTCGGCCACGGGGATTTGATTATACCCCGAATAGGCGTCCATGAAGGACAAAAGTTTGAAGCCTACAGAGTTGTCTACGAGCTTATCTATGCTCGGCAAGGGGTAAGCATCTTTCGGGCAAGCTCGGTTGAGATCAGTATAGTCAATGCACTTGCGCCATTTTCCACTATGCTTTTTAACAAGTACAATATTGGACAACCAGGTTGTATACCTGGCCTCCAAAATGAATTTCGCCTCTAAGAGGTCTTGTACAAGTTTTTCGGCAGCCTGTGCCTTTTCATCGGATTGTTTTCGCCTGCGCTGCGCGACGGCCCGAGCAGCTGGGTCGATGGTCAAATGGTGGCATGTGGTCTCAGGGTCCAAGCCGGGCATGTCTACGGCACTCCAAGCAAACAGGTCAGTGTTGTCGTCCAGGCACTTCTTCAGCTGTTGCTTGACCTCATCGGGCAGTTCAGCACCAATCTTTACCCCTCTGTTGGGGTTGTTGCTGAAGGTGATGACTTCGAACTCACCGTCTGGAACTGGTCGCATGAGGGTCGATGTGGAGGAGCTGGTCGTCCCTGTTGACGTTCCTTCGCTGCTATCTTCCTCGCTTTCTTTTGAAATTCGGCTGTCAAGGTCGATAGTGTGTACAGGGAGCGCAAGCTTCTTGTCCGATTGGCCGTCTCCAGATAGATGATCTTTCTCCCATGTCCGCTTAGCTACTTTGGGTGATGTTCTGATCTGGTTTTGTCCCTGGGTTGCTGCTTTGAGACATCTGTGGGCAACCTCTATGTCCCCGTGCAATGTCGCGACGTCACCCTTCTCTGTATAATACTTCAATTTGAGGTGGATCGTTGAAGGGACAACAACCAACTCTGCGAGGGCCGGTCTCCCCAAGATGCATTGGTACAGTGACGGGCAATCTATCACCAAGAATTGGGTCTTGATTGACTTGGACGCCCCTTCTTCCCCGAACGTGACTAGGGGCTCCACGTACCCCCAGGGTCTGGTCGTGGCTCCGTTGAACCCTTGGAAATTGGATCCCACGTACGGTGATAGGTTCTTCTGGTCCAGCTTGAGGGCACGAAACAGGCTGGTGTACATTATGTCTACTGAACTGCCCTGGTCGACCAGGATTCTTCTGACATCGGTGCTTACCAATCTTGCCCTGATGAGCAAGGGGATGTGTGAGTTGGGAGAGCCTCCAGGCAGCTCTTCGCGGTAAAAGGTGATCGGCTGGGAGCACCCTTTGATCTTTTCAAGTGTGGACAACCGGCCAGGACTGCAATCAATAAGCTGCTCAAACTTTCGCTTGACAGATCCCACTGTCAGCTCATTGTACCCCCCACATGAGATAACCATGGCTGCAGGGAATGCTTTCCAAGTGCTGAGCATGAACATCTGGGACGACTCCTCAAAATGATCTGGGACGGCAAAGTCCTCTGGTCGCGTGATGGACATAGCGACCTGCGGGGGAGGACTGGGTGGAGATGATTCTGCTTTCTTCTTCGAGTTTGGAGCCTCTCATCGCGAAGACTCACCTTTCTTGATATACTGCTTAAAATAACCCTCCTTGATAAAGATCTCAATTGCATCTTTAAGGTGCACGCAGTCCTCGGTCGTATGACCATGGTTGCGATGGAAACGACAATACTTACTTTTGTCCACGTTGCCTTTGGACGTCGTCGGTTTGGGGAACCTGAGGCCTCCCTGCTTGAACTCTGCATTGATGCATTCAAAAAGAATGCGCTCGCGAGGAGCGGTGAGCGGGGTATACTCTGTGAATCGGCCAGCTGGCCCTTTCCCTTCTCGAGGGCGATCGTCTCGTCGTCTCTCTTTTCCTTGTCGTGATGTCTCCGGCTCATCTTTTTTTGGTGCCCGGGTGTTTTCGCGATCTCTCGCGTCCCGGGCATGGTATGCGACCTCCTTCTCTTCGTACTCTATGTATGCTTCAACTTTTCGGAGAATTTTCGTTAATGTTCGAGGAGTCTCGATTCCGACATGCCTTGCGAAACTCGCTTTTTGGTCTCAAGCCCTTCTCGAGAAGATATTTTTTCATATGGTCCGTAGTGCGAATCTCCACGGCTTCTTTGTTAAACCGTTCGATATATGCTCGCAATACTCGTCCTTGCCTTGTATGATAGCTTCCAAGGTGGCCTCGGACTTGGGATGTCGTCGGGAAGGCATAAAATGTTGGGCAAACCGGTTCTTCAGATCTCTCCACGACGTGATCGACCCTCAGGGAATGCGCTTGAACCAAGCCATAGCTCCTTCCCTGAGGGTGATTGGGAACAGTCTGCACTTTATGGCCCCACTTATGTTGTGGTAGTGGAGCATTGCCTCTATGTTCTCTATGTGCTCGCCGGGGTCGGAGGTCCCGTCATAGGTATCTAAAGCGGGGGGCTTTTCCAACCCACGAGAAACTCTGGTGTCCATGATCTCCTGCGAGAGGGGGCCATGGACGTCGTCGTCGCTGCTTGTGCTTGGGGAATGAGAGAAAGAATGACTGCGACCGCGGCTCCTACTTCGTCATGGGGAATGCCTGCGCGAACGGCGATGCTCGTACCTTTCTGAGGGCCTGGACTTCTTTGACGCTGAGGAACGTCTTGACTTCCGCGGAGGAGACCGTCGTCGTCTTCGTGCAAGATCAAACGCGGGCTCTTCAGACCTTGATCGTCTTCTCTCCAGGGAGAGGCTTCTGGACCTGTCACGCCTTCGTTTCTGAGGGGGAGACCGAGGACGCGGAGATGGGCTGCGAGGCTTCTCCGAGGACAAACTCTCCTGGAGGACATGCTCGAGAGCGTTGATTTTTTCACCTTGCTGGAAGATCAAGAGGTTTGATCTGTTGAGGGAGGCTATGAGAGCAGTCGTGTTGGGGTCAGCGTTTTGCGGAACCAGAATAGGCTCGAAAACACGTTCAGCAGCCCCTGCTCGGGGTTTCACGTCATCGGAAGTAGGGGAGGCGGTTTTACCGCCACGATGATCTGTCTCCGGGAAAGTAACTCCGGAGTAGATGTGGCCGGCGTTGTCGGGAAAAATGGCGGCACCCGATTCCTGACAGACATCATCATTCTTGATGGAGGCCATGATGATCGGAAAGAGTTTGGAAAGAGCTTTGGTCTTTTAGGTGAAAAAGATGGATCTTGAATCAAAAGACGGGGAAGCTAGGTTCCCACAGACGGCGCCACTGATCGGAGGTGATCAGACTGGATTGTCATGGCCTTCGTGTAGGACAAGTGATGATGCTTGTAGGAGAGAAGAGGGGGGTGGTACCTGCAAGGTACTCCGATGCCAAAGTCAGTGTTTGGTCAAAAGAGAGAAAGCAAGCACACAAGTAAGATTTCAAGTATTGGATATTGAATACCCGCCCCTCTTAAGTGAGAGGGTATTTATAGAGGAATCCCCAGCGCGGAGCCAAGGTCTCTCATGCGATCAAAGCGCCTGGTCGACCAATGAGAGACTGTCAAGTGAAAGACAAGGCGTGTGGCCCTTTGACCTGGTCCAACTGTCTCCGTGAGATCCGGGGAGACAGCTGGTCGCGTGAATTGTTTAGCGAGCGAGGGGGACATGCCCAACGACTAGTTTCTGCCCAATGGCTAGTTCCTGCCCAACGACTAGTTTCTACCCAGCGGCTAGTTCTTGGCTAATGGGCCTGGCCAATGGCTGGATTGGGTTGGGCCTTGCCCTTCTGGGGGCACAGCACCTTCCCAGTCCAGAACAGTTTGTTTTTTATTCACCAATGTGTGGATCCTAACGTGTTCGAGAAGATAATTGAAGAAGAAACACTAAAATGAGCGTGGGACAATTTAAAGAACTTGTACGACAGAGATGAAAAGCTAAAAATGGTGAAGTTGTAGACATTGAGAAAGAAATTTGAGATGAACCATATGAATCAGTATCGGAATATCTTTCACGTGTAGTGTTTTTAACAAACTAGATGAAGGCATGTGGTGAATCAATAAACGATTTGCAGAAGATCAAGAAAGTGTTAAGATATCTGACTGTAAATTTTGATTACATTGTAATGTCAATTGAAGAGTCCAAGAACCTAGCTGAGATGAAGTTAGAATAACTTCAATCTTCATTATAGGCTCATGAGATGAGGCTGAAGTTGAGGAACTCAGAAAGGGAAAAGGTGGCTAAACAGGCATTACAAGCAAGATTCATCAAGAAATCTGGGAAAGAGAAGGTGAAGTAGGAAAATAATCTTGCTAATGATGAAAATTCAAGCAAGAACTCAAATAATTACTCTAATTCGATCAAGAAATGCATGGGCAACAAGTATTATGGGAAGAAAGTTGACACGAAGGAGGTGCAATGTTACAATTGTAAAGGATTTGGCCACTATGCTCGAGATTGTCGGAAAAAGAAGGAATCACAAGCGAAAGATAGCGATGAAGTGCAGTATGCACATTCTTAAGATAACGATTTTGATGATGTGCTACTCATGGAAAACACTCAGTCAAACACTAAGCAAACCAACACGTGGTACCTGGATTCAGGATGCAGTAACCACATGACTGGTAATAAACACTGGTTTAATAAACTAGATGAATCATTTGAGAAAGTGATAAAATTTGTAGATGGCAGGCATATCACATCGTGTGGAAAGGAGATATTTTTGTTGTAAAAAAGGATGGTCGAAAAGCTAGCATTATTGACATGTTGTATGTACCTTCGATGACATGTATCAATCTCAATCTCAAACTCAAACTCAATAAAAACAACTGAACTACAACGTATGCCTTATTTTTAGATTAAAAATAAAATATTCAGGAAGACGCCACTTTTGATGAAATAAAAACATAAACTAAAGTTGTTGGGATTTGAAGCATGTACCCTAAATTAGTGTATCCCTTTGTTTCAACTAAAACCGACATAGTAGATTGTATATTTTTAAAATGAAAAAAATACGACGCGTTCAAGAATTATCACTACTACAAAACGCGCAAACAACAACGCCAGGTTTACAACGGATTCATAAACACCGTTGTAATACATTAAAATTTTCGCGCCCAGTGAGTAGTTGGATTTATAAACAGTGATTTAATGACGGTTGTCTATAAAAACCGTAGTAATAAATTATGTGTAGCAAGCTTCGATTCTCAGCAACTTTATTTTTCCATTTTTTAGAGTACATTAAGTGTGTGTCACTTAAGTCCTTTATTTAAAAAATAAAATGTAAACGATTTTACAACGGTGACTTTAAACAATCGTTGTTATAAGCTTGTGTCACTAAAGTTCATTATTTAAAAAATAAATTCTAAATGATTTTACAACGGTGAAGAAAATCAACCGTTGTTAGAGGACATACATTTCCACTATGGTTGCGTTACACAACCGAGATTAAAGGGTTTACTGATAAATTAAAATAAAACTTATTCTATATTTCTTTCATAAGACGCCCTAGGCGAACAAGCGAGTCAGAGACGACAACAGTGGAGTAATCTTTACTTTCTTCGTATCAATTCATTTGGAGCTCAAATCTTCATCTTTCTCAGTACGGTACTCTTCAACATCTTCATTCCTTTTATATTGGTTTATGTTATATATGTTCAAATATTCACCCTCTTCCTTCATTTGATTCCTCAGCTTCGAAGTACGGTACTCTTCAACATCTTCATTCCTTACGTGCATAAGATTCTCAGCTTCGAAGTACAGTATTCTTCAACATCTTCATTCTTTTTTTCTTTGTTTATATTGTATATGCTCAAGTCAGTATGAGAGTACATGTTTCATATGCTTTAAGTTATGATTGTCTGTTAGATTGTACTTTGGTATAAGTTACCAATTTGTAATACACACCATGGTAATCTGATTTCATTGGCTATGATATGGCATTTGTTGGTTATCATGGATAGAATTTTGATTTCTCTTGTGGAAGTTACAGGTATATAGAACATGGTTCTGCAAAGTTGTGTAAGAAATCTGTTAGCCATGATGTTCAAGTTGGTGCTAGGTAACACTTGTTGTATTGCCAATATCATCAGTAGTGTGTTATTTATGCCTCGCTTTCCATATACGCTATGTTCTAATGCCTTCAGTTGTTTCTGTAACAGAAAGAATGTTGAGGAAGCTATTCAGGGATGGAATGGAACAATGGCATCAAAGCAGATTGTGCATATTTTTTGGGTAGCAGTCCGGGAAATAAGCATGTCAGTTCTATTTTCTTCTACTTCAAATTTAATTTATTCGTAATCTGGTCCAGTTTGATGTTTGTGTACTAAAACTTCTAATCTAAATTTTTTCATCGTAACCATGTACATGCATCATCAATGAATGTTTTTATATCATCATTATTTAATATTTTGTGACAGGTTATTTTAGTAATGTTTTACACATAACAAAAATTTATAGGAAAGACCTTTAATAGTTACAACAACATCATAGTGTGGCATCTTAGGTCCCATTATTCCTTAAACACACATTACCACTTCTTATGTAAATAGCATTAGGGCCTATATTAGTTTATTTAATGTTTAGATTTCCAATGCCTCATCTTAAATAATAATATAATAAAAAATGAATGAGTAACATGACCATCACTATTCAATAACCAGCAATGGTTTTTGAATTAAAGAAATAATAATGACTTTCAACTAAAACGATTAGATTTTCAATGTAGAGAGAAGATGAAGAATCAAAGAAATTATTATAAATACGTTATTCCTCTTCTTACCATCACACAAGCAGCATCATTGAAGAGGAATAATCAAAATGAGTTCCAACAATACAGTCCAGGTCCAACAAACTGTACATGTTCAATAACCTATCCAGGTTAAAGATGTTGTAGAGGTCCAAGAAGTTGTCCAGGTCGTAGAGGCTATAGAGGTCCAACAAGTTGTCCAGCCCGAACAAGCTGTACAGACCGAACAGGCGGTCGCCTTGCAAGGAATATGAACTAGGAGGAGAATAAGAAGATCAAGAAGAAATAGAAGGAGGATAACTACAGCCGATTCAGATGATGATGACGCATCACCGTATAGTTGAAGTAACTTTATGTCAGTTAGGGCATTTAGATTTGATAATTAAAACTTAAAAGTGTCTTTTTTCTCTTCAATATTCAGGAGTTTTAGATGTATTAAATATGAAACTTGCACTTGTGAAAGATTTTGTTGTCTTCGATATGGCACACACTTCTTATTAAAAGTACTTGAATGAAAACTTTATCACAAATGTGGGTTGTATTTTCTGCTGTGATATGATGAACAATAATACAAGTTAAAAAATGGGATTATATATAAAAGCATGATGATATTTGTTAATCCTGCAGAATATATAACAACGGTTATACATAATAACCGTTATAATATCTCGCGAGCTGTCCAGAAAAAAATAAATATCAAAACGGCACGGCTTGGAATTGAACCTAGGACCATTACTTTTATCACAACGGTCCTTTGGAAAAGCTGTTGTGATAGGGTGCGCGCTTTCCTGTTTATTACAATGGTTTCTGGGCCGTCATAGTAAGTATCATATATACAACGACACTCTATATAACAACGCATGCGCCCACGTGATTATCTATTTTTCCCAACCGTTGTTAAATGAGTTTTCCGTAATAGTGTATACCTTGATTTTTTTGATATGTGAGATAAAATCTTTGTCACAAAATATATTATTTGTAATAGTATGTGGCTAGTCTGTACTAAAGGGTTTTTAGGTGGCTAGGGTAATCTTTTGTTCTGATGAATTATTTTAATCACTTTTAAGCATTTTTTTATTGTTTGGGAGGGGGTTGTTAAGGATTGGAGGTGGTCTCGTTATGAATTTTCTTTTGGTAGTGTGGTCCATGTGAAAATATTAGAATGATGTTGTTTTTTTAACCATGACTCTAAATATTTAGCAGTTGGAGGATAAAAGTATTTTTCTCTAGGAAATGGTATTTGAATTAAAGTGTGATCAGACAATCTACATGTGATAGGAATATGCATGATGCACGATACATCATCCAATGTGATACTTGTCTCACCAATGGGAAGATGAAATGACGACGTCTCGAAGTGACATATATCAACAAAGTTAATTAGAAAACCATGGTCAATGTTGTAACATCCCGATTTTTAGCAATTAATTATTTATATTAATTATTGAGTGATTTTATGGAATAATTGATTTATGTGATTTATCTAATTTATTTGAATTATTTGATTTAAATGAATTACTTGATTTAGTGAATTTATATGAATTGTTTGATTTATATAATTTATTGAGTTTATATAAATTAATTGATTTATTTAATTTATGTGAATTAATTGATTTAATTGATTAAAGTTGAAATGTGTGATTTATTTGATTATTTGAAAATAATTGAATTGTTGGATTTATCTAATTATTTATTTTAATTAGATTATTGGTATTAAGTAAACTATTTAATTTATTCTATTTAATATGATTTTATAGAATTACTAGGGATTGGTTGAGCTTAAGGTGAGGTGTTAATATTAAGTGTAATGGTTGAGTTAAGCCCACTTGATTATGATTAGTTAGGGTTTTAGAGAAAGAAAGTTAGTAAGGAATTGGGAACACAAGAGAAAAGAGAAAGAATAGAAGAGAAGAGAAAAGGGAGAAGATGAGAGAAACTCAAGAACAAGAACAAATTTATCAAGGAAATCTAAGGTAAATGTGAGTTTTTATTCATTATTGGAATTATTGGGTGATGATTATTGAATATAAATAGGGTTAGATTTAAATCTTCAAAATTTTTCTATGAAATTGGAATTAATTAGGTTAATGTTAATTTCTGAAATTATTAATTTTGGATGTTTAGAAATTAATTTTTGGTAATAGTTTAGAGACCCATTTAATATTTGGGTATCCATTGAAGTTAAAATATCTGGAATAGTTAGGTTCATGATGAGCATGTAGGTAACTGCTAGCTATTTATTTATGAGGATAAAATAATATGTTGTGCTGAACACGACACAGGTATGGAAATTAATCTAGTCATGTAAACCAGTTGGACCACTTTTGGACTCTTGTGCGCTATTCCTAATCTCTAATTCACTACTCCCTCCGTCTCATAAAAAGTGTCTCATTTGTATTTTTTCTTTGTCTCAAAATAATTGTCCATTTACATTATTAATACAATATTTATTATTATTTTTCTACTACTATACCCCTATTTACTAGCTTTTACTTTATTCAACTACTCTATTAACAACATTTAATAAATGTATTATAGTAAATAATATTAGTTTTTTAATTAAAACTAATACATCTAATTATTTTCTTAAGAATCATATATTATTCAAATAAGACATTTTTTATGAGACAGAGGGAGTAGCATATATACTACTAGTACCAGAACATCCAAAAGTGCCAATATCTAACAATATGTGGATTATAAGTTGCGACTTGTCTATGTTTCTCACCTTTACCACTTTTTGATCAATAAAAATAGAAATTTGAGATATTCACATCCCAAGTGCTAAACGCCATTATTTCATGTTGCAATTAATGTGAGTTTTTCCATTTTTTTCTTCTTTCTCTTGTAGCATTATATAAGTCACTTGCAATTAATGTCTCTCTCTCATTTTGTTTGATAGCATGATTAGTAGAATGTAGAAATGAAAGTGCTATTTTTTTCCCTTTTCATTTAAAGTGGCAACACAATATATATGTCCCTGTAACGCATAAGCTAGCAAATGGAATGAAAAATTATATTTTTAGGAACAGTAGTGAACCATAAGTGTGTGTATATATATATATATATATATATATATATATATATATATATATATATATATATATATATATATATATATATATATATATATATATTTTAAATTGTAAAATAGAATTTTATTTAATTTTTAAAACTATTTTAATTAATTATTCAAATATTAATTATTTATTCAACTATTGACTAATTATTAAAATATTGGTAGTTTATTAAAATAGTAATTATTTATTGATTATTAAATTGATTATTTATTTAGATATTGACTATTTATTTAAATATTGAATTTAATTTAATTTCGATTATTTATTAAATATTAATTATTTATTAAAATAATGATTTTGGTTAAAATATTGATTAATTATTGAATATAGAATCATTATTAAAATATTTAATAATTACTAAATAATTATTAATATTGAGTAGTATTGAACATTTACTAAATATTGAAATATTGATTTTAAATATTGAATTATTTATTGAATATTGAATTATTTATTAAATATTGACTAATTATTAAAGTATTGGATTTTTATTGAATACTGACTATTTATTGAATATTGATTCAATTATTGGTGATAGATTAATTATTTTATATTTAATCGGTAATTGTGTTTTGTGAGTTGTGATTGGATCGAGTCGATCCTTGTGTATTATTTGCTAATTGTGGTGATGATGTTTGAAGTAAGAATGTCTTGATTATAAAAATGTGTTGTGTGTGCAATTGTGTGATAATTCAAATGTGATGAATTATTGAGGATATGCATGATATTAAGATTAGGGAGTGGTCTTAATTGCATATGGTTGTTGATTGCATATGCATCATTTGTGTCAAGAGGCAATACTTGCTAGTTCTGTGGGAGCTAGTGACTTGTCCCAAATCTAGAGTGGGGTTTGAAAGCCTAGGGACGGGCTTTTATTTGTTATTGGTCTAGGGGACAAACCCGATTTAAATGTAAAAACCGAAAAATAATAACAAGTGTTGGTACCACATGGCATGAGTTGCATTGAGTCTTGCATTGAGTCTCATTGTGTATATGTTTGTTATATGAGACTATGTGTATTCTTGTGAAATGTTGAATTGGTGAAATGGTAGATTGTGTGGATATACGTGTGAATGATATAGTTACTTGAATGATACTTGTTGATGAAACTTTGAAGTGTGAGAATGATTATAATTATGTTTGTATGCCTTTAAATTAATCGTTATCTTATAATTTCAATATTGATGTGAATTCTCACCCTTTTGTTGGAATGATGTTTTATACGACATCGCTCAGGTACCGAGGAGTAGAGTTGCTCGTAGCGCGAGGTAGCCGCTGATGCAGCTGTTTAGTGTCTTTATTTATTTTATGTCGAGTCGTGCTCTGATTATGTAACACTGGGGAACGTTGGATTCATGTTTTGAGAGATACAATTGTATACTCTATTTATTTGTTAATCTGATTTGAATTTTAGGGTGAAGTGGCTTTTTATGCCTAAGTTGATTTAATGAAGGAAGTTTATTTGAGACTTGAATGTTATGAGATTCTTAATGAAAGTGATTCCGCTGCTACATGCTTAGTGAAAGTTTTTAAAAAGCATGAACTTATTTGAAGTGTTATTGAGCATGACAGGTGTTGTATGATATTTTGAAATTATATGTGACACCCATTTGTGAAAGGCATGATATTTACTCTGATTTATTTATATATTTCCGCGGGGTTTAGATGGGTGTTACAAATGTAACCTTATCTAGCCCTACAGTAATTCTTTAGTGTGGATGCTACTAATACACCCGAAAACCATGATTCATATGCGAGCTCTATTTGTATTATATTCCAACCAAGGTTAACACGCTTGAGTGTCTCACAGTACTACAAAAATTAATGCATCAACGTCATATGATTAATGTCAATATATAATATCATATATCAGATATTTAAATTCATAAGTAAATATTTTGTATCCCTATATCCCATACCCGAGCAACGTCATGACATACATATAGTGAAAGTAGTGACATATCCTATGAACGGAAGCATGTGCAGGAAGATCATGTGCACGATCTCAAACTCTTTCATGAAGCTAGGATCCATGAACGTGTGAAGAAGGTGAAGGAGTAGTTCCAAATGATTTATCTACTTCACAATGTGTATTTTTAGCCTTCAAAGACTTTACTTTCTCCCTGCGTAGTGAAGCATGTTGTGATAATTTACTTTGTATATACCTCTGTTGTTCATCAACTATTTTTTACATTCATACAAGATAATAGATAACATCAGTAAACATTTTAAAATGATTAAAACACAACACATATGGATATATCTCGTGTCCAAATAACATTATCAAGACAAGGTATCCGAATAATGTTATTCGAATGATTTCAAACAATACTTTGCAACAGAGAGATACCTAACCTAACCCCAAAATTTAATAAAATGAAAAATCAAACAACCACCAATACATATAACAATTTCACTAAATGAAATATAGCGTATATTAATTCAAAACTACGAAGAAAATAATTGTATCATACTCATCGGATATGAGTAATGTGATGTGGTTAAAGTTATCGAAGGTTCTTCAAATGCCACAACAGGTGTGAAGAATGTCCGGAATTGATTAACAAAGTTAGTTTAAATGAATAAGAGAAGGAATTAAAAGGTTTTTACTAAATGTTCATAATGCTTGTGTAAAGATTGGAATTTGACATATTTGTTTTTTCTCTCTCAAAATTATTGATTGGATAAAGAAAATTGGGATTCAGGTTATATTAAGGGTGTTCCCATATAACACTATCTAGATAGTGTATTTGGAGAATACTATACAAACTCATTCATTTGAACATTTAATTTGTTTTAATGTGTGTTATATTAAGGTTGTGTCCAAATTTTATTATTAGGACAACACAAAATAGGTCATTTCATAAATTCATAAAATTTGAAAGAAGCATATAAGATGTAATGAGCAATTCTTGAATATTAGTAATGAGTCTTTTGTTTAATGGACCACCATTCAATAACCCAAATCTTAATTTTAAAAGAAAAGACATTGAAAAGAAATGAAAAATTTTATAAGGGGAATTTGAGTCACCTTAAAATAAAATATTTTTTTAATAAATTTTGGGCACTTAAATATCATATTTTGAAAAATATTGTAAAAACAATTAAATTTGTCAGAAGTGGGATTTGAACCCACGCCCTCTTACGAAGACCAAAACTTGAGTCTGGCGCCTTAGACCACTCGGCCATCCTGACTTGTTGTGCAAATTTTCTCTTTGAAATTTTTTATAAATAATCCATTAGTATTTCTTTATATATTAAGTTTATTTTTGGTTTCACGATTTTTTGTTAGAATTGCTTTTTCCATATTTGATTGCTCTTAGGTAGAATTAACTTTAATTTGCATTTAAAATTTGTAGCTTTTGAGTTCAAACATTATTTTTACATTTTTGAGTTAAAATTGCTCTTCACTTTTATGTAAATGTATCCAAACACAAATTACTTTACATTTAAGTCACTTATAGTCAAAATCAACTTTATATAATATATTTACTTCAATTAGTTTTTGTCACCGCATAATCAAACACGCGCTAAAATAAATACCTTGTTGAGAACATACATAAACAAGCATGTTAACAAGTAATTAATCTATGTAATGAACATTAATTTCTATTACTATTATTCATATAATTACATTACCATGCTTACATACCATTTGCCTTTGACACTTTTGGTTTTCTAGCAACAGAAGCAGTTGCCCGTTTTCCTGCCCTTTCTATATTATTTTGACTATATTAATGTTTTTTCATATTACTTTATATATAATGTGTATAGAGTATTAATTACATTTACAAGTAATTAATCTTTGTCGATAAATCTATGGATTTTGATAATTTTATTGGGTCCTGGGAAGAATAGTTAAAGGAACAGAAGTCGAGGCAATTACACAAATATGAGGCGAGCACCGAACAAACATGTTGCACGCCTAGGTGCTCGCACCTGGTCGCCGCATTGGACCTTAACATAACTACTCCAACGCATTCATGTTCCTTACTGATTCAACTAAATGGATAAATGGTGTACATGGATTTAGTCAAGGGAGGGGTAATTACTGCCTTTCTCCGATGGCGTAAAGGAGACTAATGAGGTGTTAGGTTTGAAGCGGACACTTCGTGACTCTCTTCACTGGACTATGATGGGTGTGCTCAGAGTCAGTGAGCGAGTTTTAGAACAGACAAGGAGATTCTGCCCTGATGCCATAATTTCTGCCGAAGTGTTGGACCCGTTTAAGTCATCTCTCGCGATAACTAAAAAAGTTGGCCCCCGTACCTTGGCTCTGGAAGCTTAAGCTTTATTTTCTTTTATTTCTATTATTTTATTTCTTTTAATGCCTCTCAGGCTTTGTGCCTCAGGTGTAACAATATTTGATGTTTAATGGAAATATTTACTTTGACAATTTAAGTGTTATTTACTTTAGTGTGCCTCACGCTTTAAAGTGCCTTATTTTCTTGGACGGGACACCTAGGTGTATCACATTGTATTTTTTGATTGATATATAGCCAGATAGTCAGCTTCTTCGGAGGTGTCATTTAAGGGAAAGCGTTGAAACTCTATGCTCGTCAAATTGCTCTGTCCAATGCTTTAGCATAGCTCTTTTTTATCACTAGGATTGAGACGCCCCGTCTTCTTTCTTATTTCGGAGTGGGTATCTACCTCAAGTAATCCATAAGAGGAATGAGGTATGCTATTGGTCGATCTGGCCTGTTGATTGCCTTCTCTTGTGATGGTCGGGCATTGGCGAAATCCCTTGATAGGCCCGCATATCCGACTTTTATAGAATGAGTGAGAACTGCTTTTCCCATCCAGTATTTCCTTTGGAAAAAGGGTGTTAAGGGACATTCAAAGGCTGCTAACGATTGATTTCCTCACAACTAGAGTTCGGGTATCTTTCTTCAGGCATGCTTGGAGAACCTTTGCTTTTTGATATTGCCTGAGGATACCCTTTGTAGTTGTTTAATTTCAATATGTTTATTTCTGGCCCTTTACTTTACTGTTATTGCTATTTTGTATTTGTTGCACTTGCTACATTCACACACACACACAAGCACACCCATTTGCGCACTCACACACACACACACACACACACACACACACCACACACACACACACACACACACACACACACATATATATATATATGCTGCAAACTCTTACATACATGTGTGTGTGTGTGTGTGCGCGTGTATATATCATTATTTTATTATTAATTCATTGTTTATGTATAATTTAGTTATTTTGCATAATAATTACATGAGTTCAATCAAATTAGATATGTTTGGCTAAGTTCTTAGAGTCCGGAATGTGAGGACCGTCGTTTCAACGTGACTTTATAAAATAAACAACACTGAATTTTTATAATAAAATAAATTTATGGTTCTGAATTTTGTTTCAAAAAGTTAAAAATTTCCACGAAAGCAAAACATATTTAAATATTGATTTCAATGCGAAAGTGTGAAAACGGTATCCGATCATTAAAATTCAAATTTTCAATTTCTAAAAACAATGACAAGGCTATATTGATTAATTAAGACTTAATGGTTTTCAAAAAGTGTTTCGAAATTGTAACTTGTACTTACGAAAGTAGGCGACTACGGTTTTTATGAGCAGTATTTTTAAATTAATAATTCTTCCATAAATGATTTTTAAAACAAAATGAAGTGCTGAAATTTATCTGAGTCCCGAAGGTACCCGAAAATTACATTTTGGTCTCCGTTTAAATAAACTCTAAACCCAGTTATTTTAATCTATTTTCTAGCAAAACTTTTACCGATAGCCTTAAGTTTACAATGCAACAATAGATAACGGTAGTTTGACATTGGTCTCTGTGGGTTCGACATTTTTTTACTATAACTGATTTTTCGTGCACTTGCGGAGAAACAATAAAAAACAACACAAATATAATACAAAATTAAAATACGCAAACAATAATAACAATAACATACAACTTATACCTCAAGCATATCACGGGTACACTTCTAGGACATCTTAAGATCATCCTTGACCATCCTCTTTCGCTCCTCCTCGACCTTCCTCTCTCGCCCCTCTTACTCCTTCTAAACACTCTCCTGCACCTTCTATAACAACATCTCCCTCTCCTCCTCTAAGATCCTATGTCGCTCATCCTTTCACCTTTCCGTCTCCTCCTCCAATATCTTCTACTCCTCCATCCACTTGTCCCTTTCCTCCCTCAACTTAACATCAACAATCTCTTCAATATCTCTCTTATGGTTTTATTCTCTAGATGATTTACATGGTCCGAAAATAATTTGAAGCCAACGTCTCTTCCAAGACCACCGACACACCCAGGATGCTCCTTGATTCCAATCGCTTCTACTAAGATGTCACGACGATCTTGTGAAGCGAAGAGGATAACTTTGGTTTTTTCAACCAGACCATCCTACAACACATATGAAACCTCATCTTTACCAAATTGATTTAACCAAAATAAATGTTGTTGAAAAAATATATAATTACAATATTTTGAGACATTTCACGTGTGGCATTGGATGTGAACTCACCGTCTTTTCTTTGACGTGCCCTCTTCCATTTCTCGTGGTGTGATGGTGGAGGTGAAGTGCCATCAAGGCTTATAGAATCTTCAAGCTCTAGCTCTCTTTGTTATCTTTTTTCTTCAATCATCTTCTTTTCAAGTTTTTGATATCCTCCACGAGACAATATATGTGGATAGATATTTCTAGCTCGATTTTCCTTTCCTTTTTGGCTCTTTGCTAAGAATTCAGGAGCGGTGTGAGACTTTACAAATTTCTCTCAAAAATCTTAATCAATAAATGAATGCATCAAGTATGGAGGCTTATATTCAGGGTCATCTTTATCTTCACCATACTATCATCTGGACTAACATCAAATATGTTTACACAATACAATTGTTATTAGTATTAAACAAAAAATAAATGATTATATATACTTGTAAGCAAAATATAAAATACCTTAACATCATCCCATATGGTATTTTTCAAGTCCTCGTCAACTTCGTGCCAACTATCTATCAAAATACTCACTTTACTTCTACCTTGTAACGCAATGTAACCCATAAATCCTCAGCAATTTCACCATAAGCCATGTCGGTTGTTGCTTAAAAATGTGTCACATGTAAGTATACATGTATGTTTAAAAGTAGAAAATGATAAAAAGTAAGGATATCGTACCCGCAGAGAGTGATTGTTACTTAGGTTGATTTTGTAATAAACTATCTTTGGAATTTAAGCATGAGCAAGGATAAAAATAATATATGAACGTCACAAGTTTAATCTTTCCTCTTTAAACCTGATATAAAAAGTGTAAAGTGAGAGTGAAATAATATCAATAAAGTGCATGTTGAGCTAAGGTCCATTAATGTTAATGAAATAACTATGTGTTCATGATGTGTAATGTCGTGTCATGAAGGATCAGAGCGATCTAGAGGTATAGTTCCATAAAAATAAAGCATACATTACTATAGCAAGGGAACAAATCTCTAAGTCACACTTATAACCCTAAAATACATCTATTTATATTCTGAAGTCTCTTATAGTTGTAGTTTCTTCTCTCTAAGTGAAATAATCAAGTGAATATTTCTATCCTACTATTTTCAACCATTTTCATTATGAAATCCACTTGTTGTTGGATCTCTCACAACAACAAGCTATTATCTTTTTCTAAGTTGATCCCTCAAAGAATCAAATTCGTAAACATGTTAATACATAATAAAACAAGGCACTAAATAACACATCATTTAACACAAAAACATCATAACATTAACTTCCCATTTCTCGACATGCAAAAGGTTTAGCTCATGATGAGCTGAGTACAAACTACAAATATGACTCTCAAAAGATACATCCTTAAAAAATATACTGAAAAAGTAATGTAAACCTAAGAGTAGCATGATGGCTTCTTGAGATGGATAATCAGCAAGAGATGACTTCTAGTCGCTCCAAAGCTCAGCAGCTGGTATAGGAAATGGTGAGAATAAGAACTTTTTTTTCTCTCCATTAACCTCACATTATTGTATTTTGTCTTGTGATTTGGAATAATGTTGAACTCTTTTCTTCAATCAGCATTAGAGTCTATTTATAAGCCTTCACCAGGGTTCCTTGTGATGCCTTGGGTCATGGGCCAAAAGTAAGGAAATCAAATCAAGCCCAATAGAAGAATCAACGCCTTCACAATATTCTTTCTGCTTAGCCTCAAAGGAATCAGGTACAAGGGAACAATTATGGGAGACAAGGTGTCTTGTGATAGACTGCCACAACAAGGTGCAAGTGATGGTCTCCTTTCTTGTAAAGCGCACAAATTAGTGGTTGTACTATTTTACTATCTTTTGTCTTCTGGCGCCCTTTGGTCTTATCCATTCGATTCAAATGAATTCCCTTCAATACTAAGCAGAGATTCCCTCCAATACATCAGTCATTTCATGTTTGCCCTATGAACCTAGCATATTTTCCCCTTTTTCTTCTTTGGTTGAGTTCATCTTTCTTCTTCAGCTTGCGCTCCCAGATACGGTTTACTGCAGTCTTGCCTTGGCTCGACAGAGTTACCCTAAAATCAAGCAACAAGAACATCAATCTAACAAAAGGGATCACCTATTGTGCTCCAAGTTAATTACTATAAAACAACTAAAATGAACTAAAAGTAACAACTTAGGAAGCAATAAACTAACAATAAATAAAAACTAAGGCATGTAATAACTCATTAAATGTGGGTTATCACACACCCAAACTTGAATCATTACTTGCCCTCAGGTTATGCGATAGATAACAACAGAGAAACTTCCCCTCCACACAACCATATTTTTAGGCAGCACAAACTCACCATCAGCCCAAAAATTATCTCAAAGGACTACTATCAAAGATTGGCACAACTCAGCCTTGAAGATAAATCATGAGTGTGTGTGTGTGTGCTTTGTGCACTACTTATGCTACCAGGCACGCCAGTACTATTCAGTCAAGATAGCTATCCTAGATTTAACTTTGATTGCCTTATCCTATGGTACAAGATATCAGCTTTCTGTTTCAGCAGGGAAGGCTTTAACTGTTCTATTTTCAGACTTTTGTATTTAGGAACACACATGCACTTTATTGATAAGCTAGGTAAATGCTCCATCTTTTCCCCTGACAGGATCACACTTGTAATGAGTCCAACCAGGTACTAATGGTGAAGGAATATACTGTTCCTCTAGTTTCGGGCACAGTAACTTATTCAAGACTTGTTCCTCCAGTTTTGGGCACATGAACTTATTCAAGAAATGCACTTTGGCTTACTTCAACTACACACTTTGGTGTGCTTATTTACATATGCAGTGTGTCTGCATGTACTAGATCCTAAAAAGCAGTACTTTCCTCCCCTAACTAAATCCTACAGTGAACTCATATTCCATTCTTTAAAACAATTCAAATTTATCAAAAGGCTATCTACTTTCCATACTACTAAAGGCGTGACTAGGTTATCATAAATATTAGAAATTGTAATTGACTAGCACTCAAAATTTTGTTTCCAATAATGTCACAGTCCTAATAGATTTTTCCTAAGTCTCTTAGAGTTGTCTGACTTTTTAGGGGTTGCATTTAGTTTCTTTTCTCTATTTTTATTATATATATATATATATATATATAATGAGATTATATCAAAATAAGCAACATTTTCATTAATTCAAATTATAGCTAAGGACAGCCAAACCACAACTTAAATAAAGCAATTCGATTTTTAAACTAACAACTTAAAAACAACAACAATCATATGATGATAATTGAGAACTGGTGGAATGATGGGTAAGGTCATGACATAATTCGTCATTCCCCCACTCTGAAAGTAAGGACAATGTCCTCACTGTCAGCTAACAAAATGGGGCACACCGTTTATTG
This sequence comes from Lathyrus tuberosus, assembly GCA_022829125.1. NCBI lineage: Eukaryota > Viridiplantae > Streptophyta > Magnoliopsida > Fabales > Fabaceae > Lathyrus > Lathyrus tuberosus. The sequence continues at coordinate 347,479 of JALAZF010000870.1, forward strand.
CCCCTCAAAAGGTCAAGAGAAATACCATCTAGGCATTAAGCCTGTTGCTCTTCCTTAAAGCATGGTCTTCCTTTTTCTTATTTCTGGTCTCCTTCTAGGCAGGCTCTAGCATGGGCACTTTCCTTGAAGTCTTGGGTGCCTCAGTGAGAGCTTTAGTCGTGACAGTTGTAGGCACCTTAACTGGCTTTGATAGAGCTTTCTTGGGGGATGACTTTGGCTTGGATGAAGGGTTGAGCTTAGCAGGGGATTTCTTCTTCTAGGCAACCTTCGCTGGGGCAGGTGTGTTGGAGTTCACTAGTTTCTTCACCTTCTTAATAGTGACAACAGATGTCACGTCAGTGTTCATCTCTTCCTCAGATTATTCTACAGACTCAGATTTGTGTGAGTCTTTAGTGGAATCACTTGAATCTAATTTTCTTATATATATATATATATATATATATATATATATATATATATGGGAAATGCTAACACACACCCAAAATTGGTGGGCCCCACATAAAAATACACTACATCTATTTTCTTTCTATTTTTTTCTTCATCTTTCTAATGTGGGTCCCACCCAAAATTGGTGGGTCCCACACAAAAATACACTAAGGTGTATGTTGCTAATGCACACCTACATGGGTGTGCATTAGCATAACCCTATATATATATATATAGGTCTAAGCCTCTTAATCAACCCTACTAATTAAGGAAATATTTTATACAATAATATCCTAATTGATATTACTATTAAAAATAATAGATACCGAATAATAATAAAACGATGTCTCAACACTCCCCCTCAAGGTGGTGCATATACATCATAAGCATCCATCTTGTCACACATGTATGTAATTTGAGGTATTCGAAGAGATTTTGTAAAGAGGTCAACAAGTTGATTCTTGGAATTTACAAAGGAGGTTTTGATGATCCCAGTGGTAATCTTCTCTCTAAGAAAGTGACAGTCGACTTCTATATGCTTTGTCCTTTCATGAAAAACTATAATGGAGGAGAGCTGCAAAGCTTATTGGTTATCACATACAAGTTCCATAGGTCTGACTTCACAAAAGTGAAGTTCTTGTGGTAAATGCTTTAACCACATGAGCTCATATATGACATGGGTCATGGCTCGATACTCAGCTTTTGTACTTGATCGAGCAACAACTGTTTGACGTATGATTCCTTTGGAGTGCATCAAAGAGTTAAAACGTTCAAAAAAATATTCTTTTACATTGTCACTGCGTAAAATGAGGATTGTTTTGCCAAAATATGTCGAGATTTCCGAACAGAAATTCTTAAAAATATTAAACAACTTAGAAATATCTTTCATTAAAAACATCCAAGTACATCTTGAGAAATCATCAATCAAAGTAACAAAATACCTATACCCTAGGATATGAGGAATCCGACTAGGACCCCACACATCAGAATGAACAACGCCAAAAAGAGACAAAGCTCTGTTATTAATGCGTCTGGAAAAAGAAACTTTAACATGTTTTCCTAACTGACTTGACTTACATTTCAAGGACTCTAAATGAGGAAGACCAAACACCATTTTCTTCAATATTGATATTACTATTAAAAATAATAGATACAGAATAGTAATAAAACAATATCTCAATAGAACCTTTCCCTTCCTCAACAGCTTTTCCTTCCTCTTCAGCAATTGTTTCATTCTCCTACTGACTATTCAATCCATCTCCAGTTTCCTCCTTGTCATTCTTCTTACTACCATCATTTCCATCAATCTTTTCTTCCTCCTTCTCTTCTTCCTGAATTTTGTAATCTTGCTCTTCCTCTTCATCCTCACTGACCTTGTCTTCTTCAAAAATATTTTTACTTTGCACCCTTTTAGGTACATCATCATCTCCTTCTTGTCTTTAGCAGCTTGTGCTAACAACTCCTTTAATGTTCTTGCATCCTCATCAAAACTCTCTTCATAAGAATTTGCATCTTTCTTTTCATTTTTTCTTTCAATGTCCTCTTCAGACACACCTTTGGTCTTCACTTGTTTGGGCTTTTTATCCTTTCTGGCTTTTTTCCTAGGTTTTTCAACACTGTCCTCCTTGGGCACGCCAGAGCTAGATGCTCTTAGCGCACCAGAGAACCCGACCTTTTCTTTTTCTTTTTTTTCTTCACTACCTCTTGTTTATGGGTTTGATAATTTTTGTCTTCAATTTCTCCCATAATATGATTTGGGAAAACTGGCACAGCTTCATCGTTGTAGTTCCACTCATTCAGTTTCTTCTCCCATTCAAAATTTTCCTTTGAAAATGTATAGTAATCTCTCTGGTCCTTTTGCATCTGCAACAACACTTTCCATAAAATTTTATCTATCTCAAATCTTGCTTCACCACCTTCCAACTCATGTCTTGCCTCCGACTGCCTTCTTCTGCCTTTAGATTTCATCAGGGTTTAAATGGAAGCCTTATTAACGGCAGCTTAGGGGTGGCATATTTCATCAGTTTCCTTCTAAGGCACACCATGCCTCTTGCAAAGATTTGAGATCAAGCAGGGAAAATACATCATACCTTTCTTCTTCTTTGAGCAGGCTTGAATCTCTTGCAAAGTAATCTTTCCCACATTTATGCCTTCACTAAAGGTGATGCAATTAAGCAAAACTAATCTTTCTATCTTCACAGTCTCATTGTTTGTTATTCGATGATGTGAGTGCTTGATAAATTTATACCAGACCTTTGATTCTTTCCTCAAGTTCATCCTTTTCACTATTTTCTCTCCTCCATTTTCCACCCACTTAGTGTATGGGTTGTACAAAGATTCCATGTACACATCATAATCAGCATCATCAGATGCTACCAAAAACTCTTGATACCTGTCTTCAATTGGTCCTAATTTCGAAAACATGTTAATGGTTCCTTGAGAGTAAGACACTTTCACACCTCTATCTACCACTTCGGCCTTTTTGTTTGTGGTATCTGCCAGATTCGCACAAAACTCCTTTACAATTTGAGTGTTGTAGGGCTTTGGTTGCTAACAAAACCTAGTCCACTTCATGGTTTCAATCAACTTTCCCATGTATCCAGGGAGATCTAGGTTTTCATCTTGCATGTCAATAATGAATCCTCTCTCTGAATGCATGCTCATTCCTGAGAAATAGTCAGTAAATCGCTGGCTGGCATCGCTATTTATAAAGGCTTCACCTTCAGACATGTCATCATCAGAATAGTATAACATCAACGTGGCATTCTTACAAGCACATGTTTTGAAACGAAATTGAATATATGTGGGCTTCATGGTGAAATTAGGTTAAAAGTTTGGGAATAAAAGGGGATTTCTGTGATTTTAAGGAAATTAATAGTTTAGAGAAAATGATTAAGAGACGTCTTGGGAATAAGGAGAAGTTGAGATTATATAATGATGGGAGATTTGTGATTGCATGTTTTAAAAGGGAATCAAGGAGAGAAAGAGGGAAAACAAAAGGGTATGGTTTTAAAAATTTGAAACTTCCTAGAGAGAGAAAGAATATCAACCGGTTAATGGGTGGTTACTTGTGTCAGCACCCAAAATCGTGAAGTGTAGAGACTTCACAATTAACGAGTCTTTCCAAAGGTGACGTCACGCACAAGGCTCAATAGCTTGTCTACGTGCGTGGCCTTCTTTTCTATCTCCTGCATTTAATTCTTGTCTTATTAGTACATTTCCTTTTTTGAGAAAAGCTGTCACTTTTTCTTGTTTTCATTGAATTCAAATAGACAATAATTGCTTCCTTAATCATGTTTAACCTCTAGCTCACAGACATGACAACACTTGACTCTGACCATTTCCACTTTTCTTCATCAATTAAAATCATATGAAAATTAACAATCTAACAAGAATAAAAGTTAAGTTGGGCTGCCTTCCAGTAGCGATATTTTATAGTCTTATAGCCTGACTACAACAAAATTAAGAAGATTCACGTAGCCCCAAGGTGACCCTTGTGTTGTGTAGGGATTCACCAAGGTAAGCCTTAACTCTTTTCCCATTCATCTTAAACTCATCGCATGTTCTCTCATTCAACAAGTCCACTGCCCCATGAGGATAAATTTTAATCAATTTGAAAGAACCAGACCACCTGGACTTAAGTTTTCCAGGAAAAAGCTTAAGCCTAGAATTGAATAAGAGAACTCGTTGGCCTTCCACCAATTCTCTGTTCTTCCATTTACTGTCATTTCACCTTTTTGCCTTTTCCTTATACAATTCAGCATTCTCATAGGAGAATAACCTATGCTCCTTTAGTTCATTGAGCTGAAATGTTCTAGCTTAGCCAGCATGAGCTAAATTAAAATTCAAAGTTTTGGCAGCCCAAAATGCTTTGTGTTTCAACTCAATTGGTAAATGGAAAGCCTTACCATATATAAGTCTGTAAGGAGTTTTATAAGCAGTCTTATAAGCCCACAGAGCATCATCCAAATGCTTAGACCAGTCCTTCCTTGAGGGGTTCACAACTTTTTCCAAAATTGTTTTCATCTCTCTATTGGAAATTTCAGCTTGTCCACTACATTTTGGATGGTGGGTCGTGGCAACCTTGTGTTTGACTCCATATTTTGCCATCAAATTTTCAAATAACTTATTCCAAAAATGGGTTCCCTCACTAATAATGATTGCTCTAAGGGTGCCATGTCTAGTAAAAATGTTTTTAACCAAAAATTTGGTCACCACCCTAGTGTCATTAGTGGGAGTTGCTACTCCCTCTATCCATTTAGAGATATAGTCTACAACCACCAAAATGTACATTTTTCCAAAATATTGAGTTAATGGCCCCATGAAGTCAATGCCTCACTCATCAAAAAGTTTTATTTCAAGGATGTTATTGAGAGGCATTTTTTGCCTCGTGGAGATATTCCATACTCTCTGACATCTATCACATATTTTTACCAATTCATGGGCATCTTTAAAAAGAGAGGGCAAAAAATAACCTGATTGAAGAACCTTTGAAGCATACATGATCTGTCGTGCCTTTATTTTGGTCATATGAAAGAATCTCTTCCTTTGTTGGGAGTTAAAATATGGTAGAATGTATCTGCTGACTAGATAGTTAACAATATCAGGATACCAAGGTGTCACACCAGAGGTAATCAGCAGCATCTTTTCATCAGGAAAACTTTCCTGAATGTCTTCATTGGTTTTGTTCTGCACTATCTCTAGCAGTCTTGAAAGATGACCAGCGATCAAATTCTCTACTCCTTTCTTCTCTCTAATCTCCAGGTCAAACTCTTGTAATAACATCACCCATCTTATCAATCTTGGTTTGACATTCTTCTTGGAAATGATATATTTTATGGCAGCATGATCAGTATACACAATGACCTTTGTTCCTACCATGTAGGATCTGAACTTGTCAAAAGCAAAGATAATATCTAGCTTTCAATTGTTGTGTAGTTGATTTGTGCTTCAATTTATGTCCTACTAGTATAGTAAATGGTATCAAACACCTTGTTATGTCTTTGACTAAGTACAACTCCAATGGCAAAATCACTCGCATCACACATCAGTTCAAAGGGATTTGTCCAGTTAGGAGTCTTCATAATTGGAGCAGAGATCAAGTCTTACTTTAATAACTTGAAGGCATCCATACATTCTTGACGGAAGACATAGGGCACGTTATGCTGCAGCAGGTGGCATAGAGGTTTGGTTATCTTGGAAAAATCTTTGATAAATCTTCTATAAAATCCAACATGGCCCATAAAACTTCTAATTCCCTTGATGTTTACTGGGGGTGACAGCTTCTTTATGACTTCCACTTTTGATTGATCCACTTCTAAGACTTTTTTTTTAATTTTATGCCCAAGAACAATACCTTCCTTCACCATAAAATGGAATTTTTTTCCAATTCAGCATAAGATTGTTCTCTTCATATCTCGTCAACACCAAATCCAAGTTACCAAGCATTTCTTGGATGATTCTCCAGAAACAAAAATGTCATCCATGAAAACCTCCATGGATTTCTCAATAATGTCTGGAAATATTTCCATCATGCAATGATGAAATGTGGCTGGAGCATTACACAATCCAAAAAGCATTCTTCTAAAAGCAAAAGTATCATAAGGACAAGTAAATGTAGTATTTTCTTGATCTTCAGGTGCAATAGCTATTTGATTGTAGCCAGAATACCCATCCAAGAAGCAATAACATTCCTTGCCATCCAACTTATCTAACACCTAATTAATTAACGGTAGGGAAAATGGTCTTTCCTTATAGCCTTGTTCAGCTTTCTATAATCCATACTCATCCTCCAACTTGTAATTGTTCTTGTAGGAATTAATTCATTTTTCTCATTGGTGACCACTATCATGCCACCCTTCTTTGGCACACATTGAATTGGACTTAGCCATACACTATCAGAGATAGGGTAGATAATACCAGCATCCATCCATTTGATGATCTCTTTCTGGACCACTTCCTTGAATAATTGGGTTCAATCTCCTTTGGCTTTCTATGTTATTCTTCGAATTTTATTCCAACAATATCCTATGCATGCAAATTGTGGATAGGTAACTTCTGACCTGCCTCTAGATAAGCATATTGCAAGTGAATAGGAAGTTACTCATGTTCCAACTCACGAGGAAGTTCTACTGATGGTAAGCTTTGATTTTTCAATACAGTGGATAGCTCAAATACCTCTACAGGTTCTTCATGAATATGAGGCTTGCATAAAGGTCCACTTATGATACCATCATGTTGAACATTCTCTTTTCTCAACTTTCCTAATTCTTGCTCCCACACATTGCTTGTCTTGAGAAGGTTCTTATGGATGATTCCTTCCCAATGTGAGATCATGGAACAGTCAGTTATATCCTCTTCAGGATAGTGTAAGGCAATGAGCACATTGAAGACAATTTACTGCCCATTAACTCCCATAGTTAGTTCTCATATTTCCACATCAATTAAGGTTTTGCCCGTAGCTAGGAAAGGTCTTCCCAACAAAATAGCAGCCTCTTCATCAGCATTAAAATCGATAATGATGAAATCATCAGGGAACACAAACTTGTCAACTCTCATTAGCACATCTTCTATTTTCCTCGGGGGATAACAAATACTTCTGTCAGCTAGCTGAAGAGTGATTGTTGTTGGCTTGGCAGCTCCAATTCCAAGTTTCTTGAAGATGGATAAGGGCATAAGATTTATATTGGCCCCGGGATCACATAGCGCACTTCCATTGAAAGTATCTCCTATTGTTCGGGGGATGATAAAACTTCTAGGGTCTTTCAGTTTTGGAGGGAGCTTGTCGTGAACAAACTGGTTGCACTTTTGAGTCAGTGTAACAATTGCAAACTCGCCCACTTTTTTTCTCTTAATGATCACATCTTTCATGAACTTTGAGTAGTTTGGAATTTTTTGGACAACTTCAATTAATGGTATGTTGATGTGAAGTTGTTTTAAAATTTTCATGAACTTTCCAAACCACTGCTCTTTTTTGGCTTTCCTAATCCTTTGAGGAAAAAGAGGTGGGGGTCTTTCTTGAACAAACTTTTGGGCTCTGTCAATTTATGGCACGCCTTCTGGATATTTTTCTGAATTGGAAGTCATGTCAGTAGCATTGTTGTTAAGAACTTCTTCATTATGTCCTTCAGAGGAAGGCTCCTGAGGGGACTCCACTTCATCTTCTGAATTGTCCTGAGTTGTCGGTTCTTCATTTGACTGATTGTTTCTTGGTGTGGATCTTTCACATTCCTTTCCACTTCTAAGCTTGATGACTTGATAGGTTTCAACATTCATAACTCCAGATGTTGAGGTCGGAGCTTCAGTAGTGCTTGGGAGAGCACCCGAATTTCTTGAACTAAGTGCAATGGCATTCTGCCCCACTTGGTCCTCTAGATTTTTTATGCTTGAAACTGATTATTGGTCTCTTGAATGAATGATTTCAAAATGTTTTCCAGCTGGTTATTCCCTTGATTTGCCACATCATAATTAGGTGCAGAATAACCAGGAGAAACTTGTGGTGCTTGAGTTACTTGAGGCTTTAGTTGGTTTTGATTATTACTCCAAGAAAAATTAGGGTGCTTGCGCCAACCAAGATTGTAAGTGTTGTTGTAGGGGTTGTTATACTTGTTGTTATCAACATAGTTAACAGAAATTGGATTTGTTGAGCATTCTTCAAATAAATGAGCACCTCCACAATACACACAGGAAACCTCTGAAGCGTAAGTAGCCACCTTGACAGGGTCGGGCTTTGTCACTTTAGGAGACATCATATTCATCATCATTTTATGGATTTGAGCCACCTGAGTAGAAAGAGTTGTAGTCTCGGTGACTTCATGAACACTGGCAAGTCTCTTTTGAGTTAAATTAGCAGTTTCCCTAGTGAAAAGCCATTAATAGGTGTTGGCAATGATAATTTCAATCAACTAGTAATACTCTTCATAAGATTTAGACAAGAAGAGCTTCAACACTAGAGGCATCTAACATGTTCCTTGAGGAAGGCACCAATCCATTTTAAAATGTTTCAAGTTGAATACAAATTGGTATGCCATGACAAGGTCATTTTCAAAGTAGCCCATTGACTCTTTCCCAAACATCAAATAGGGATTTATCATCTTCTTGTCTAAATGAGGTTATCTCATTTTTCATTTTTGGAATGAGGGAAATACTTGGCCAGAAACTTTTTAGCCAAATCATTCCATGTGGCAATAGAAACTTTTAAAGTTACTAGCAATGTCCAGGAATTGTTTTAAGTGCAAGTGAGGATCTTCGTTTGAATTCAAATTGTGTTGCATCAATTACTGGTCGTATGATCCTAGTATTAATGGCACTTATATCAAAGATTGAATAATCTCTGATGTTTCTTTCCCTATCATTGGCAATGCCAATAACCTCATTATATGTCGTGCAACTTCTACCTCTTCTTCGTCTAGCTATAATCCTTCTAACTCTGGTACGTCATCCAAAATGAAAGGAGGAGGACACCTTGGAAAATGTCCAGTAAGTTGATATCTCCTTAATACTCCGAGAGTTCTTCCAGGTTCAAAATCTCCTCTGTAGACTGGGTGCAACAACTTGCACATATAATAGCTAAGCACATGTCGTGACACCAGAGTACAGGAAATGCTAAAGGCACAAATGCTTAAATAATAAAAAAGATATAGTAATGAATACAAAATCAAAAATGCAACTTGGCACTCCCCGACAACGCGCCAAAGACTTGTTGCTTAAAAATGTGTCACATGCAAGTATACATCTATGTTTAAATGTAGCAAGTGATAAAAAGTAAGGATATCCTACCCACAAGGAGTGATTGTTACTTAGGTTGATTTTGTAATAAACTATCTTATGAATTTAAGCATGAGCAAGGATAAAAATAATATATGAATGTCACAAGTTCAATCTTTCCTCTTTAAACCAGATCTAAACAATGTAAAGTGAGAGTGAAATGTTATCAAGAGAGTGCATGTTGAGCTAAGGTGCATTAATGTTAATGAAATAACTATGTGTTCATGATGTGTAGTGTCGTGCCATGAAGGATCAGAGTGATCTAGAGGTGTGTTTCCGCAACAACAAATAATGCATTCCTAGGGCAAGGGCAGAAACTTCTAAGTCACACTTATACCCCAAAATACGTCTATTTATATTCTGAAGTTCCTAATAGTTGTAGTTCCTTATCTCTAAGTGAACTAATCAGGTGAATATTTGTATCTTACTATCTTGAACCATTTTTATTTTGAAATCCACTTGTTTTTGGATCTCTCACAACAACAAACTATTATCTATTCTAAGTTGATCACTCAAAGAATCAGATTGTTAAACAAGTTAACACATAATAAAACAAGGCACTAAATAACACATCACTTAACATAAAAACATCATAACATTAACTTCTCATTGCTCAACATACAAAAGGTTTAGCTCATGATGATTTGAGTACAAACTACAAACATGGTTCTCAAAAGAGACATCCTTAAACAAATACTGAAAAAACTAATGTAAACTTAAGAGCATCGTGAAGACTTCTTGAGATGGATAATCAACAAGAGATGACTTCCAGTCGTGCCAAGGCTCAGCAACTAGTATAGAAAATGCTGAGAAGAAGAACTTTATTTTCTCCCCACTAACCTTACATTATTGTATCATGTCTTGTGATTTGGAATAATGTTGAACACCTTTCTTTAATATGCATCAGGGTCTATTTATAAGCCTTCATTAGGGTTCCTTGTGATGTCTTGGATCATGGGCCAAAAGTAAGGAAATCAAATCAAGCCCAATAGAAGAATCAGTGCCTTCACAACATTCTTTTTGCTTAGCTTCCAAGAAATCAGGTACAAAAGAACAATTGTGAGAGACAAGGGTTCTTGTGACAGACTGCCACAATAGGGTACAAGTAGCAATTTCCTTTCTTGCAGAGCGTTCAGAGTAATGGTTGTACTATAATATTGTCGTTTGTCTTCTAGCTTTCTTTAGTCTTATCCACTTGATTCAAATGAATTCCCTTCAATACAAAGCAGAGATTCCCTCAAATACATCAGTCCTTTCACATTTGCCTTAGGAACCTAAAATCTTTTTCCCTTTTTTCTTCTTTGGTTGAGTTCATCTTTCTTCTTCAGCTTGTGCTCCCATATACTGTCTACCGCTGTCTTGCCTTAGCTCGACAGAGTTACCCTAAAATCAAGCAACAAACACATCAATCCAACAAAAGGGAGCACATATTATAATCAAAGCTAATTACTATAAAACAACTAAAATAAACTAAAAGTAACAACTTAAGATGCAATAAAGAAAAACTAAGGTAAGTAATAACTCAATAAATGTGGTTTATCACCAGTTCTTATATCAACTGTAACTGGGTAATGAACACCACTTTCGTGGGATTTTTTCACCTTGGTATACATCGTGGCACCTCTAGTTTTTCTTTTGCATTTTATATTAACACAAGTTGCAGCTAATGTTATATGGGAGGTGCTTGTTGAATTGGCCATGATTATCTAAATAAACCTCAAAATGATCAAGAAAAACTATTTTAGTGAATCTAACAACACGTAGAAACATGCTAATTAACATTTCAGTGAAAAAGTAAAATAATGATCAAGAGAAACTATTTCAGCTAATCAAACAACACGTAGAAACATACCAACTAACGTTTAAGTGAAATAGTAAAATAATGATCAAGAGAAATTATTTCAGTGAATCAAACAACACGTAGATACATTCTAACTAATGTTTCAGTGAAAAACAAAATGAACAAACGTACCTCAAGCGAGTTTTGGTTGGAATAGAGATGATATTCGAGTTTTGAAGAATATCTTATGATAGAGTTTTGATGAGAGTGATGACAATCACCTAGTTTTTTTTTTTGCAAAATGAGAGTGGCGAGATGACGTTTGATCCTTGATAAAAGTCTAAGTATTTCATGCAAAATATATGACACGTTGGTTTTATATAAAATCTGACGTGAAAGTATTAACTAAAAATAGAAAATATAAAAACACAATAACGCCATATTTTGGGAACTCGCTTAAAATATATATCACATAGGTTTTTGATGAAACCGAGGGATTCGAATATATACAACTAAAAAATTAAAATGGGCTTTTGAAAATAGTAATTTGAAATTGTTAATGCAAAATATATTACCTCTCAATTGGACCATGTAATCGAGGTAAATACTAATAAAAAATGAAAAAAAATAACAAAGAAAAAAAGTGAAGTTGGAAATGTGCCAAGTGAGAAATACTAATTAAAACATTGAAAATAAAACATAAAATGCATTAAATGGGATTCAAAGCGAGCTCCCTTATAGTTATATTCCCTCAGTTTTCTTAAAACGCGAGGGAACATGTTGTTTATTTAAAAAATAAATAAAGCACGGTGCTCCCATTACCTATACCCTCGGTTTTTTATTGTTCGAGGTGTAAGCTTCGTCGTAAAAAGCGTTATTTGTAGTAGTGATATTAGTCTAATAATGCACGTTGAAAGTGGAAAATGTTAGAAGTTGTGATTCGACGTTCTGTCTAAAGTTAGCATTCGACTATCTCGAAGTAGCTAGTAGAGATGTAGAAGTCAGTTGTATTAGATTGATTCAAATACAACATATAGTTGTTATGTCAAAATGTAACTTGTAGTTTTGTACTTTTCGTTTTGTATGCTTTGGGTTTGGGTCGATTTGTATAGTTTTGGGTCTGGGCTTTAGTTGCCTATATAAAAACACTTTGAAATTCTGGCATAGCAGACAGCAGATGTCCTAACACATGTCAAGACATTGTTCTGCATAATCATTTAAACAAGAACAGAATAGCAGACTGATACCTTGAATATCAGTAACTGCAGAATCAAAAATGTTACGACATCTGTTCCAACATGTTTATCAAGACCAATAACAGAATATTTAAATCTGCAGAGTGATAAAAGAACAGAGCAATTGTTAACCCAGTTCGGTGCAATTCACCTACATCTGGGGGATACCAATCCAGGAAGAAAACTCCACTATCTGTAGTAAACTTATAAAGTTAAACTCCCTCGTTTACAACTTTGTCTCCTAAATACTACCCAATGAAATCTTTACCAAAGAACACCCTCTTTGATATGAGAATCGCCACTCACTTCCCCTAATCACAATCTGTGATATCTAAACCATCCTGTCAATACAGAATTCTGTCAAGCATACTTGACCAACACGCTAACTTGGATTTGCTTCAAAGCTTCATCCAAGAACAACACACAATCCAATACCTAAAGGCTTATGGATCTGTGTGATACCTATGTCTACCACAATGCATCAAACAATACAAAGGGAGACTTACAAACCTAGAGAGCCAACGACTCTCAAAACCCTAAACCCTTATTTTTACATAAGAGAACTAGGTTACAAAAGGTATATTTCTAGGTACATAAACCCTAGACTAAGTCTTCTATTATAGTCTTCAGTTGGGCTTCAAATATTTCCTTGATCCACTGTTGAGCGTGCCTAGAATTTTGGAATAGATTTGAAACAGATTTAAAACAATATGTTATGGCAGTCAGGATGTTGAGTCTTCAAGTTGAGGCATCTTCTTCGACATCTTTGTTCTTTGGCAGAATTCTTCAGCTTTGGTCTTCATGTTGGAACATCTTCTTTAGCACTGAGTTTTATCAAAATTTTGTCCAAATTATTTGAGCTTTCAATCTCCCCCTTTTGGCAAATTTTGGCTAAAACTCTTTGTACCCTAAGACCAGGATGTTCCTAACGTCTCTTCACCCTGAGTGTCGGCTATGATTAGAGTACTGATGTGAATCCCCATGAAACAATGAGGTATCTAGAAGTACACATCCATATACACACCTAAGGGATTGGAGACTCCTAAAATTCCTAGGTATATATCTTAACTCAGGACACAAGACACAAAAGAGAAAGAGACTGAGGCTCAAACCTTTCTCCCCCTTTTTTGCCAAAAATTGACAAAAAAATGTCCCAAGCCAACCCAGACACACCACAACCATGAAATAATTCTGAATAATGCCATGAGAACACATAATAGATACACATCTTGAGACAAAAGTGACCAAGGCTTTCCTATAAATACCCGAGCGGTCTTCATAGGAATTAACAAACCACAGGTCAATTTAATAAGAACATTTATAGTGAATGAGACTTCTCCAACAACAAGAGTGCACTGGCCAAGAATGATTTGACTGTTTCTCCTATAAAGAACACCGTCCAACGATTTTTCAAAAACCGAAGAGCATGTTTTGCACGCGCAAGTTTTCCACTGTCCAAGGTACACCGTCCATAATGACCCAATAGAGAGCATGTCCTAAACAGTGTCCTGACATCAGACACACTCTTCTTCTTATTTGACCAGGGCCTCACATCGTTTTCTTATCAATCACAACTAACTAATAATGGTAGAATCCACCTTGAACTGTCAAGTCCCCCACGACCTGCAACAGCAGTATAATGTCAAGACATCCTTCTTGACATCCCATCTCCAAAATAATTATAGTTTGCTTGTCCTCCAAACAATCTTGATTCTGAACTTCACCCCTGTAGTAATACATCTTAGATCAAGGAGCAACTCCCCCTATCTAAGACAACCAGTGCTCCTTCAATGAGCACTTATGTTGATGAATGGAAAACATAAGACGCATCTTCATGTCTTCAAGAGCGTACCCTTTGTTCAACACACTTGCTGAACACATTCACCTAATGCTTGACCCTTAAGCAATCCATGTACCACACCAGTACATTTTACAAACATAAGTTTTTCCCTATCTTTCTCAACAGATGCTTCTTCAGCAAGAAACACCCTAAAATCACCACATGATATCCCATGACAATTTCATGATCATACAATGAGAGTACCAGGAACGCATCCTTGTACCATAACTAACAAACTCTTGGATTGAGACCAAAGCTCCATTAACCCCTCTCGTCCAGAAACCATCTATACACCACACGAATTCCTCCTGAATTCTCATGTATAGATCTCCTTGTTTCCTGAGATACAACCTAATTGAATCTGAAATATTTCACATTCCTCAAAGAGACACACATGGCCCCTTAGTTTGCTAGCTCGCCCAGATGTTCTTCACACTTGAAGGACATCAAACACATGCTCCAGAAATCTTCAGCCCATTTTCTCCACAAGCACCAAACTGATTCACTTCTAGCATGTCATATTCACATCAGACTTCCAAGACAGTCCTTTACCCAACATTCTCCCGTATGATAAGATAAATACCTCTTAGACAAAATGTGAACTCAGAATCCTACTCCAAGGATAACTAACCCAGAAGATGTTCTAACATCAATTAGGACATCCTTCACATATCATAGACACCAACCTGCATGGTTCTAGATATGTTCCACCACTGGACTTATTATCTGCAAAGTAATCTAACTGAAGATCTTCAAACAACAATGCGCCACTAGCTTGATCAATAAGAACTCCACTAACCAAAGAGGGAAATAAACTCTTATCCACCAAAAGAAGGTAATCCTCCATCATCAACTTAGAACTTCTACCACAAGCTCCAAGATAGACCTGAACCAGAACCTCCTTACGTTATCAACCAACTACCCTTCTGCCCAAGAGTAATTAGTTCCAAGCACCCTGCTTGAATGCACATTAAAGATCAACCAAATACCACTGTTTGATTCATCTTAACTTTTCTTGAATCCACATATGAAAACTACCAAATGCCACTTTTGATTGCCTCATCCTTCTTGAATTCAAATATGAAACCAACCAAATGCCACTTTTTGATTGATCTCACCCTTCTTCAGAACTCCCACAAGATACACTAACCCACCAATAAAATCTGGTCTTCATGTTACATAAACTACTTGCTCCATAGCAAGCCATCTTGGATCCACCAAGCCTTAGACATGTAACATCTTCTCCTTCCACAGCTCCCACAAACTGCATGAGATAGACCTTTTTGAAGCATCCATAACTTCCATTCTCCTGTAGATCAACTTATCTTAAGCTGATGTGCCACATCACCAGCTGAGATCCTGATGTTAAGCTTGATGTCACAACATTTTGATACGACATCCAGCCACTGAATTTAGCTCCTCCTTTTGCCACTTAGAAGAACCTCCTCCCTTTAACAGAATAAGAGTTTCATGCTCTCATAGACTTGATTCAACAACCAAGTTTGAGTAGACAACCTCCATCCTAGTTAATCTTAACACAGTTATTCCATTCAAGCTCACACTTTGATGAATATCTGCTTCACAACTCCAAAGAACTCAACGTGCCAAGTCTGATTCTGTAGATGATAAGTAGTCCTAGACTACACCATAACTATACCAAAGGATGCCACTTTCTTTGAGTAGAGCAGATTATAGAAAGTCAGAGATAACTGCCACTTAACCTTGACCTCCAAGATGAGCAAGATCCCATGCTCCTAAGTACCTAGATCTGAAATAAACTGATCCAAGTTGTGCCATCACCAGCACTCTATTCTGGATAAGTCTCTTGCCAGGACACTTTCCAGATAAACACCAGATGCTTCTAGTAACAACTCGAACACACCTGCTGCACTCCAATACTCCTAGATCAGAAATAAACTGATCCAAGAACTATCCATCAAGATTATGATGTCTTCTTCTTCATCTTCCACATCACCATTGTCTAGACCAGTTTCTTACCAGGAAACTCTCTAGAGATCAGATGCTTCTGCCACACCAACTGAAGTAGATTCTTAGGTCACACCCAAGAGAAAAAGATCCAAAAACTTATGTAGTACCCCTCCCATGATTCTGCACAAACCCAGATGAAGAGATGTTTCAACATCGTGTTGAACATCAGTAATCTTGAACTCCACATACAAGAATAATCAATCAAATACTTGTGAGTAACACAAATAGCAATTGATCTTAAATCCTTGTTCAACAATCCTATTTAACCATTAAAGCCACACTCCACCAGATCACTTCATGAACACTTATCAAGTATTCAATCTTTTACAAGTATCTTCTTTGATAAACAAATTGTTGAGATACCAAGGCTGCCACCCTTGACTCAAGTAATTAAGATTCTCTCTGAACGAACCCTATTTACCTCAACAGTTCTAAAAAATCCATTTAGATTGGATCCATCCTTAGGATTAAGAGAGATGAATCCTTCCTTGCACTTTTGGATGGTGAAAATAAATCACCTCCACTTTCTTCAGATTTATGTTTCATATAAACACCTTCTAGTCAGAAGAATAACTAGAAGACTCTAGATGCACGACTGAGATTCCTTTATGAGTGGACTTGAGAGTATTCTCAAGTATCTTTGACAACTTAGTCGATCAATCATTTATCAAATTACTAGAGCATGAACTCGATAAACCTAATCTCAACTCCCCTCCTCTTCAACTGACTTCAAACTACATAATGGAACCAAGCTTCCACGTACCAAGTCACCATACCAGACATCTACCAACAACTCTCTCCACTTCATCGCTCCCGACTTTGGAATAAAAAGATGCAAATATCTTCAAATATAGAGTCCGACGATTGATATCTTCCACCAACTGTCTTCAGTAACAACTCCAGAACCCCATAAATTCTAGAGCTCTTCCATCAGAAACATATGCAGCGGAACCACCAAGGAACAAAATCAGCTTCTTCTGCAAGAGAGCTAGCCATTTCTCCTGCAGTTGTTGCAGAACCTCCTCAGCAACATGAACAACCATCGGGTTGTTACCTTCGATCTAGAACATCCACCCCATCCATTAATACCCTTGAGTATGTCTTAGTTGATTGATTTGATCTTCAAAACTCCTCCTTGTTTAAACGCCAGAAAGTATCTCCCAAAGATTTCATCCAAAGAAACTCCTCCTTTTCAAGACATTGTTTTGCATAATCATTTAAACAAGAACATAACAGCAGACTGATACCTTGAATATCAGTAAATGCATAATCATAGATGTTATGACATCTGTTCCAACATGTTTATCAAGACCAATAACAAAATATGTAAATCTGCAGAGTGATAAAAGAACACAGTAATTATTAACCCAGTTCGGTGCAATTCACCTACATCTAGGGGATACCAATCCAGGGAGAAGACTCCACTTTCTGTAGTAAACTTATAACGTTAAACTCCCCCGTTTACAACTTTATCTCCTAAATACTACCCAATGAAATCTTTACCAAAGAACACCCTCTTTGATATGAGAATCATCACTCACTTCCCCTAATCACAATATGTGATATCTAAACCATCCCTGTCAATACATAATTCTGTCAAGCATACTTGACCAACACGCTAACTTGGATTTGCTTCAAAGCTTCATCCAAGAATAACACATAATCCAATACCTAAAGGTTTATGGATCTGTGCGATACACATGTCTACCACAATGCATCAAACGATACAAAGGGAGACTTACAAACCTAGAGAGCCAAGGACTCTCAAAACCCTAAACCCTTATTTTTACACAAGAGAACTAGATTACAAAAGGTATATTTCAAGGTACATAAACCCTAGGACTAAGTCTTCTTTTATAGTCTTCAGTTGGGCTTCAAATCTTTCCTTGATCCACTGCTGAGCGCGCCTAGGATTTTGGAACAGATTTGAAACAAATTTAAAACAATCTGTTATAGCATTCCAGGATATTGAGTCTTTAAGTTGAGGCATCTTCTTCGACATCTTTGTTCTTTGGCAGAATTTTTCAGCTTTGGTCTTCATGTTGGAACATCTTCTTCAGCACTGAGTTTTACCAAAATTTTGTCCAAATTATTTGAGCTTTCACACTTATATGTTGTAAATCAAAGATAACTTCACTCAACACAAATCCTAATTTCACAAATTAAGTTTATAGTTTTCCTCTATTTTATCTCTTCTTCTTCTTTTTTCATCTATTTTCTCTCTACTTCTCTCTTCAGATTTCAAGATGTGACAAAAATCGTGAATGATGGCGCACCGACATTGGAAGTGAATGAAGATGATGCTATACAAGGTGCACACAAGGAAAAAAGAAATATGGAAAAGGTTTGTTCTTGATTCACCAATGTGTGGATCCTAACGTGTTCGAGAACATAATTGAAGAAGAAACACTAAAATGAGCGTGGGACAATTTAAAGAACTTGTACGACAGAGATGAAAAGCTAAAAATGGTGAAGTTGTAGACATTGAGAAAGCAATTTGAGATGAATT
The DNA here is from genome assembly GCA_022829125.1 of Lathyrus tuberosus. NCBI lineage: Eukaryota > Viridiplantae > Streptophyta > Magnoliopsida > Fabales > Fabaceae > Lathyrus > Lathyrus tuberosus. The sequence goes on from JALAZF010000870.1 coordinate 366,024, forward strand.
ATATGAATCAGTATCGGAATATCTTTCACGTATAGTGTTTTTAACAAACTAGATGAAGGCGTGTGGTGAATCAACCAACGATTTGCAGAAGATCAAGAAAGTGTTAAGATATCTGACTGTAAATTTTGATTACATTGTAGTGTCAATTGAAGAGTTTAAGAACCTAGGTGAGATGAAGTTAGAATAACTTCAATCTTCATTAGAGGATCATGAGATGAGGCTGAAGTTGAGGAACTCAGAAAGGGAAAAGGTGGCTAAACAGGCATTACAAGCAAGATTCATCAAGAAATCTGGAAAAGAGAAGGTGAAGTAGGAAAATAATATTGCTAATGATGAGAATTCAAGCAAGAACTCAAAGAATTACTCTGATTCGATCAAGAAATGCATGGGAACAAGTATTATGGGAAGAAAGTTGACACGAAGGAGGTGCAATGTTACAATTGTAAAAGATTTGGCCACTATGCTCGAGATTGTCGGAAAAAGAAGGAATCAAAAGCGAAAGATAGCGATGAAGTGCAGTATGCACATTCTTAAGATAACGATTTTGATGATGTGCTACTCATGGAAAACACTCAGTCAAACACTAAGCAAACCAACACGTGGTACCTGGATTCAGGATGCAATAACCACATAACTGGTAATAAACACTGGTTCACCAAACTAGATGAATCATTTGAGAAAGTGATAAAGTTTGTAGATGACAGGCATATCACATCATGTGGAAAAGGAGATATTTTTGTTGTAAAAAATGATGGTCGAAAAGCTAGCATTATTGACATGTTGTATGTACCTTCGCTGACATGTATCAATCTCAATCTCAAACTCAAACTCAATAAAAACAACTGAACTACAACGTATGGCTTAATTTTAGATTAAAAATAAAATATTCAGGAAGACGCCACTTTTGATGAAATAAAAACATAAACTAAAGTTATTGGGATTTTAAGCATGTACCCTAAATTAGTTTATCCCTTTGTTTCAACTAAAACTGACAGAGTAAATTGTATATTTTTTAAATAAAAAAAATACGGCGCGTTCAAGAATTATCACTACAACAAAACGCGCAAACAACAACGCTAGGTTTACAACGGATTCACATACACCGTTGTAATATATTAAAATTTTCGCGACCACTGAGTAGCTGGATTTATAAACAGTGATTTAATGACAGTTGTCTATAAAAACCGTAGTAATAAATGATGTGTAACAAGCTTCGATTCTCAACAACTTTATTTATTCCATTTTTTAGAGTACATTTAAACGTGTGTCACTTAAGTCCTTTATTTAAAAAATAAAATGTAAATGATTTTACAAAGGTGACTTTAAACAACCGTTGTTATAAGCTTGTGTCACTAAAGTCCATTATTTAAAAAATAAATTCTAAATGATTTTACAACGGTGAAGAAAATCAACCGTTGTTAGAGGACATACATTTCCACTACGGTTGCGTTACACAACCGAGATTAAAGGATTTATTGATAAATTAAAACAAAACTTATTCTATATTTCTTTCATAAGATGCCCTAGGCGAACAAGCGAGGCAAAGACGACAGCGGTGGAGTAATCTTTACTTTCTTCGTATCCATTCACTTGGAGCTCAAATATTTATCTTTCTCAGTACGGTACTCTTCAACATCTTCATTCCTTTTATATTGGTTTATGTTATATATGCTCAAATATTCACCCTCTTCCTTCATTTGATTCCTCAGCTTCGAAGTACAGTACTCTTCAAATTTTCATTCCTTACGTGCATAAGATTCTCAGCATCGAAGTACAGTATTCTTCAACATCTTCATTCTTTTTTTCATTGTTTATGTTGTATATGCTCAAGTCAGTATGAGAGTACATGTTTCATATGCTTTAGATTATGATTATCTGCTGGGCTGTATTTGGTATAAGTTACCAATTTGTAATACATACCATGGTAATCTGATTTCATTGGCTATGATATAACATTTGTTGGTTATCATGGATAGAATTTTGATTTCTCTTGTGGTAGTTACAGGTATATAGAACATGGTTCTGCAAAGTTGTGTAAGAAATCTGGTAGCCATGATGTTTAAGTTGGTGTTAGGTAACACTTGTTGTATTGCCAATATCATCAGTAGTGTGTTACTTATGCCTCGCTTGCCATATACGCTATGTTCTAATTCCTTCAGTTGTTTCTGTAACAGAAAGAATGCTGAGGAAGCTATTCAATGATGGAATGGAACACTGGCATCAAAGATGGCCGTGCATCTTTTTTTGGGTAGCAGTCCGGGAAATAAGCATGTCAGTTCTATTTTCTTCTACTTCAAACTTAATTTATTCGTAATCTAGTCCAGTTTGATGTTTGTGTACTAAAACTTCTAATCTAAATTTTGTCATCGTAACCATGTACCTGCATCATCAATGAATGTTTTTATATCATCATTATTTAATGTTTTGTGACAGGTAATTTTAGTAATGTTTTATACATAACAAAAATTTATAGGAAAAACCTTTAATAGTTACAACAACATCATAGTGTGGCATCTTAGGGCCCATTATTCCTTAAACACACATTACCAATTCTTATGTAAATAGCATTAGGGCCTATATTAGTTTATTTAATGTTTTTATTTCCAATGCCCCATCTTAAATAATAATATAATAAAAAATGAATGAGTAACTTGACCATCACTATTCAATAACCAACAATGGTTTTTGAATTAAAGAAATAATAATGACTTTCAACTAAAAGGATTAGATTTTCAATGTAGAGAGAAGATGAAGAATCAAAGAAATCATTATAAATATGTTATTCCTCTTCTTACCATCACACAAGCAGCATCATTGAAGAGGAATAATCAAAATGAGTTCCAACAATGCAGTCCAGGTCCAACAAACTGTAGATGTTCAATAACCTATCCAGGTTAAAGATGTTGTAGAGGTCCAAGAAGTTGTCCAGGCCGTAGAGGCTATAGAGGTCCAACAAGTTGTCCAGCCCGAACAAGCTGTACAGACTCAACAGGAAGAGAATAAGGAGATCAAGAAGAAAGAGAATGAGGACAGCTACGGTCGATTCAGATGATGATGACGCTGCACTATATAGTTGAAGTAACTTTATGTCAGTTAGGGCATATAGATTTGATAATTAAAACTTAAAAGTGTCTTTGTTCTCTTTAATATTCAGGAGTTTTAGATGTATTAAATATGAAACTTGCACTTGTGAAACATTTTGTTGTCTTCGATATGGCACACACTTCTTATTAAAAGTACTTGAATGAAAATTTTATCACAAATGTGGGTTGTATTTTCTGTTGTGATATGATGAACAATAATACAGGTTAAAAATTGGGATTATATATAAAGGCATGATGATATTTGTTAATCCTGCAGAATATATAACAACGGTTATACATAATAACCGTTATAATATCTCGCGAGCTATCCAGAAAAAAATAAATATCAAAACGGAACACCTGGGAATCGAACCTAGGACCATTACTTTTATCATAACGGTCCTTTGGAAAAGGCGTTGTGATAGGGCGCGCGCTTTCCAGTTTATTACAATGGTTTCTGGGCCGTCATAGTAAGTATCATATATACAACGACACTCTACATAACAACGCATGCACCCATGTGATTATATATCTTTCCCAACCGTTGTTAAATGGGTTTTTCGTAGTAGTGTATACCTTGATTTTTTTGATATGTGCGATGAAATATTTGTCATAAAATATATTATTTGTAATAGTATGTGGCTAGTCTATACTAAAGGGTTTGTAGGTGGCTAGGGTAATCTTTTGTTCTAATGAATTATTTTAATCACTTTTAAGCATTTTTTTTATTGTTTGGGAGGGGGTTGTTAAGAATTGGAGGTGGTCTCGTTATGAATTTTCTTTTGGTAGTGTGGTCCATGTGAAAATATTAGAATGATGTTGTTTTTTTAACTATGACTCTAAATATTTAACAGTTGGAGGATAAAAGTATTTTTCTCTAGGAAATGGTATTTGAATTAAAGTGTGGTCAGACAATCTACATGTGATAGGAATATGCATGATGCACGATACATCATCCAATGTGATACTTGTCTCACCAATGGGAAGATGAAATGACGACGTCTCGAAGTGACATATATCAACAAATTTAATTAGAAAATCATGGTCAATGTAACCTTATCTTGCCCTACAGTTATTCGTTAGTGTGGATGCTACTAATACACCCAAAAACCATGATTCATATGGGAGCTCTATTTGTATTATATTCCAACCAAGGTTAACACGCTTGAGTGTCTCACAGTACTACAAAAATTAATGCATCAACGTCATATGATTAATGTCAATATATAATATCATATATTAGATATTTAAATTCATAAGTAAATATTTTGTATCCCTATATCCCATACCCGAGCAACGTCATGACATACATATAGTGGAAGTAGTGACATGTCCTATGAACGGAAGCATGTGCAGGAAGAGCATGTGCACGATCTCAAACTCTTCCATGAAACTAGGATCCATGAATGTGTGAAGAAGGTGAAGGAGTAGTTCCAAATGATTTATCTACTTCACAATGTGTATTTTTGGCCTTCAAATATTTCGCTTTCTCCCTGCGTAGTGAAGCATGTTGTGATAATTTACTTTGTATGTACCTCTGTTGTTCATCAACTATTTTTTACATTCATACAAGATAATAGATAACATCAGTAAACATTTCAAAATGATTAAAATATAACACATATGGATATATCTCATGTCCAAATAACATTATCAAGACAAGGTATCCGAATAATGTTATTCGGATGATTTCAAACAATACTTCGCAACAGAGAGATACCTAACCTAACCCCAAAATTTAATAAAATGAAAAATCAAACAACCACCAATATATTTAACAATTTCAATAAATGAAATATAGCGTATATTTATTCAAAACTACGAAGAATATGATTGTACCATACTCATCGGATATGAGTAATGTGATGTGGTTAAAGTTATCGAAGGTTCTTCAAATGCCACAACAGGTGTGAAGAATTTCCGGAATTGATTAACAAAGTTAGTTTAAATGAATATGAGAAGGAATTAAAAGGTTTTTACTAAATGTTTATAATGCTTGTGCAAATATTGGAATTTGATATATTTGTTTTTTCTCTCTCAAAATTATTGATTGGATAAGGAAAAATGGGATTCAGGTTATATTAAGGGTGTGCCCATATAACACTATCTAGATAGTGTATTTGGAGAATACTATACAAACTCATTCATTTGAACATTTAATTTGTTTTAATGTGTGTTATATTAAGGGTGTGTCCAAATTTTATTATTAGGACAACTCTTGAATATTAGTAATGAGTCTTTTGTTTAATGGACCACTCTTGAAAGAAGCATATAAGATGTACTCCCTCCGTCTCACAATAGGTGTCCTCTTTGAGATTTTCACACTTTTTAAGATAATGATTAATTGTGTTGATTTCAATGATAAAATTTGTTTAATTTACTAAAATAACCTTATTAATAATAGATAGTGGGGTTGTTAAATGAATTAAAATACAATAACTAAGGGTAAGTTAGTGGAAAGAAATAATAAATATTACATTGGTATTCTAAAGGGACAAATAATTTGAGACAAATAAAAATAAAAAAGAGGACACCTATTGTGAGACGGAGGGAGTAATGAGCAATTCTTGAATATTAGTAATGAGTCTTTTGTTTAATGGTCCACCATTCAATAACTCAAATCTTAATTTTAAAAGAAAAGACATTGTAAAGAAAATAAAAATTTTATAAGGGGAATTTGAGTCACCTTAAATAAAATATTTTTTTAATAAATTTTGGGCATTTAAATATCATATTTTAAAAAATATTGTAGAAAAAGTAAAAATTGTCAGAAGTGGAATTTGAGTCACCTTAAAATAAAATATTTTTTAAATAAATTTTGGGCACTTAAATATCATATTTTGAAAAATATTGTAAAAAAATTTAAAATTGTCAAAAGTGGGATTTGAACCCACGCCCTCTTACGAAGACCAGAACTTGAGTCTGGCGCCTTAGACCACTCGGCCATCCTGACTTGTTGTGCAAATTTTCTCTTTGAAATGTTTTATAAATAATCCGTTATTATTTCTTTATATATTAAGTTTATTTTTGGTTTCACGTTTTTTTTTTAAATTGCTTTTTCTATATTTGATTGCTCTTAGGTATAATTAACTTTAATTTGCATTTAAAATTTGTAGCTTTTGAGTTCAAACATTATTTTTACATTTTTGAGTTAAGATTGCTCTTCACTTTTATGTAAATGTATCCAAACACAAATTACTTTACATTTAAGTCACTTATAGTCAAAATCAACTTTATATAATAAATTTACTTAAATTAGTTTTTGTCACCGCATAATCAAACACGCGCTAAAATAAATACCTTGTTGAGAACATACATAAACAAACATGTTAACAAGTAATTAATCTATGTAATGAACATTAATTTCTATTACTATTATTCATATAATTACATTAACATGCTTACATATCATTTGCCTTTAACACTTTTGGTTTTCTAGCACCAGAAGCAGTTACCCGTTTTCCTGCCCTTTCTATATTATTTTGACTATATTAATGTTTTTTCATATTACTTTATATATAATGTGTATAGAGTATTAATTACATTTACAAGTAATTAATCTTTGTCGATAAATCTATGGATTAGGATAATTTTATTGGGTCCTGGGAAGAATAGTTCAAGGAACAAAAGTCGAGGCAATTACACAAATATGAGGCGAGCACCGAACAAACATGTTGCACGCCTAGGTGCTCGCACCTGGTCTCCGCATTGGACCTTAACATAACTGCTCAAACACATTCATGTTCCTTACGGATTCAACTAAATGGATAAATGGTTTACATAGATTTAGTCAAGGGAGGGGTAATAACTTCCTTTCCACGATGGCGCGAAGGAGACTAGTGAGGTGTTAGGTTTGAAGTGGACACTTCGTGACTCTCTTCACTGGACTATGAAGGGTGTGCTCGGAGTCAGTGAGCGAGTTTTAGAACAGATAAGGAGATTATGCCATGATGCCATAATTTCTGCCGAAGTGTTGGACCCGTTTAAGTCATCTCTCGGGATAACTTAAAAAGTTGGCCCCCGTACCTTGGGTCTGGAAGCTTCAACTTTATTTTCTTTTATTTCTATTATTTTATTTCTTGTAATACCTCCCAGGCTTTGTGCCTTAGGTGTAACAATATTTGATGTTTAATGAAAATATTTACTTTGATAATTTAAGTGTTATTTACTTTAGTGTGCCTCACGCTTTAAAGTGCCTTATTTGCTTGGACGGGGCACCTAGGTGTATCACATTGTATTTTTTGATTGATATATAGCCAGATAGTCAGCTTCTTCGGAGGTGTCATTTAAGGGAAAGCGTTGAAACTCTATGCTCGTCAAATTGCTATGTCCAATGCTTTAGCGGAGCTCTTTTTAATCACTGGGATTGAGACGCCCCGTCTTCTTTCTTATTTCGAAATGGGTATCTACCTCAAGTAATCCATAAGAGGAATGAGGTATGCTATTGGTAGATCTGGCCTGTTAATTTCCTTCTCCTGTGATGGTCGGGCATTGGCGGAATCCCTTGATAGGCTCGTCCATCTGACTTTTATAGAATGAGTGAGAACTGTTTTTCCCATCCAGTCTTTCCTTTGGAAAAAAGGTGTTAAGGGACATTCAAAGGCTGCTAACGATTGATTTCCTCACAACTAGAGTTCGGGTATCTTTCTTCAGGCATGCTTGGAGAACCTTTGCTTTTTGATATTGCCTGAGGATACCCTAGTACATCAAGTGGAAATCTGTTAGATCCTATGGGAGGTACCCCAGTACTGAATTAGCGCCCAACGTTAACTATGAACTTGTGGTATCGTAGTGTCATTAACTATGAACATGTAGTATCTTCTGATGTAGCCACGACAAGTACCCCGATAGCGCTAAGAAGAAAGAGCGATGTCAGATAGGAGTATTAATTGTGAATCTCTGGCTTGAACTTCATGAAAATCGCCTTCAAGTCATGACATAACCTTAGATATGGATTTGAGACTCTTTATTTAGATATTATGTGGAGCTCTTGAGGAAATCAGAGATCTGGATTTCAAAGAATTAGGATGGAAATGGTGGTTGACCAAATCAACTAAGACGGATCTCCCTGCTTTCTTCAGAGCATTGCTCGATTATGACATCTGAGGAAGTTATGACTGATGGAGTTGGAAAGAGAATGTAAATTCGTGGAAAGAATAGGAATTGAGAGTTGATTCATTCTTGATTCAATGACCTAAGAAGGTTACGAGCTGGTAAATCGGAGATTAGATCTGAAATCATAAGAATCTAGATCTAGGACTTCTATGTGGAGCTCTTGAGGAAATCAGAGATCTGGATTTCGAAGAATTAGGGTGGAAATGGTGGTTGACCAAATCAACTACGACGGATCTCCCTGATCCCTTTAAAGCGCAGCTCGATTATGAGATCTGAGGAAGTTATGACTGATGGAGTTGGAAAGAGAATGTAAATTCATGGAAAGAATAGGAATAAAGAATTTATTCATTCTTGATTCAATGACATAAGCATGTTACGAGCTGGTAAATTGGAGATTAGATCTGAAACCCTAAGAATCTAGATCTAGAACTTCTACGTTTGCACGGTGAGTTTAGAAAGTGAATGTGAAATCGTGGAAATCGTAGGAATTGGTAGTCTATTACCACAGACAGTGCTACTATTCTGTTTGGGAACTAGAAAGGGATGCAGTTGGAAAACTAATGATCTTGAACAGTGGCTCCGATCTCTTTTATGGTGATACGGGGTGGACCTGCATAGTTAACACTCTGAAGCCCATGCCAGTTCAAAATTCAAGATAAGTATAGTGAAAATTGGATATCATATATTATACCTTGCTCTTAGGGTGTGAACTGGTTTTATACATTGGACCAAGTGGAGTGAATTTGAGATGGATTGGGCCTTGGTCCTTTTGTCCTTTGATCATTCCAGAACAATAGCCACAACCAACACAATTTATGTTGTATGTAGTTGTTAAGATTTATTTTAGCATCGTTAGTTAGTTAGTTAAGAGTTAGTTATAACATTGCTTGCTTCTCAAGTAATGCTCACTACTCTATGTGTTTCATGTATAAGTACCAGTTTGGTACTCGTGGTAAGTTAATGAGAACTTTGGCATTCTAATCCAACAATTGGCATCATCACCCCATTTGAGATCCTCATCTTGTGAAACTAAAAACAACAGTTTTTTAGCTATAATCACCTATTTCTCTTACACTATTACTTCTCTTGTTGCCTTATTCTTAAACCCTGCGTGTTTCTTACTCCTTCACCATGATTAAAACCTCACATTAAAATTCATTCAGCTATCAATTCCAAGATTTGATGGCTTATATTTTCACTAGTCTATGCTAATGGAAAATTTTCTTTGATAAAAGGAATATTGTGAACTGATCGAAAATGGTATCATAGTGGCTTCTCTAGATCAGACTCAAGAACAATTAAAGGTTACAGAGGAGAGAAAATTGAAGAACTTTAAGGCCAAGAAGTATATGTTTCGATCCATTGATAGGTCTATCTTAGAAACTATCATTGTGCACAACATAGCCAAAGAATTTTGGGGTGCTATTCACCACAGGTATCATGGTTCCTCGAAGGTCAAAAGAGCACACTTGCGGTCTTTGCAAATTAAATTTGAAGTTATCGGCATGGGAGAAACTGGAACTATTAATGAGTACTTTGTAAGAACACTTGCAATTTCCAATAGAGTGATTGCACATGGATAGAAATTGGATCAAGTAACAGTTTTTGAGAATATCTTGAGATCGATGTCAGCAAAATTTAACTATGTAGTGTGCTTCATTAAAGAGTCCAACAATGTAACAACTCTTTCAATCGATGAACTCCAAAGCAACTTGCTTGTGCATGAGCAAAGAATGAAAAGTCAAAGAGATTTCATTGAAGAGTAAGCATTGAAAGTGTTCAATGTAGGAAGAGGTTGAGGAAAGGTTCTCAGGATGAGATCGTGGCAGAGGTAGACAAAGTAGAGAATTTGTGGAGTGCTAGAAATGTCAGAAGCTAGGCCACTATCAAAATGAGTGTCCTGGATAGGAAGAAAATGCTAACTATGATGAATACAATGAAGAAGAAGCGGCGATCTTGATAGCCAAGAGTGAAACAAAAGGATAGCCCAAGGAAGAAATATGGTATCTTTATTCTATATGCAGTAATCATATGGTTGGAGTTAAAGCATGGTTCTTTGAATTTGATGCAAATTTAAGGGAACCCGTGAAGCTAGGTTATAACTCCACAGTATAATTTAAGGGAAAAGGGATTGTGAAGTTGAGCATTGATCAAAAGGCACGTGTGATAACTGATGTCTATTACATACAAGGTTTGAGAAATAATCTTCTCAACATTGGTCAACTTCAATAGAAGAAAATAAGTGTTGTTTTCAAGCATGATTCTTTCCAAATATTCCATGAAGAGAAGGGCTTGATCTTGACTACTAAGATGTCTCAGAATATGATATATGTGATCTATGCACTAATTATCATGCCTATGTATTTTCAGACAACTAAACTGATGGAATATCAATTGTGGCATTTAGGGTACATTTGAGTATAAATGGATTAGAAACACATGTGAAAAGGGAAATGGTGAAAGGCTTGCCTAGCATGGTAAACTTAGAAGAAAGATGCACTGATTGCTTGATAGGAAAGTGTCATACCCCAAAATTTCCCCTAAATCAATAAATCAATACATTCATCATTACATTTGCATCATCTGCATATCATATCATGCATGTCTTTAAGTATAATGCTTAAAAAGTCGACCAAAATAAAATTTTGGTTTTATAGACAGACCGATTGAATCGTTTCTTAAATACACGTAAATTTAACGGGCAAAAAATTTTGAGGTCAGGCTTGCAGCTGTCATTTTTATTGACCCACGATTCACGTAGTTTAACCCGGCTTGCTCATTTTAATTTTTTTCGATTCCATTTGCGGACCTATTTTGATCAACATGAGCCTTTTCAACCGGACACTGTCTCTGAGCTGCTATTTGTCATTGTTGGTAACTCGTTTGTCTTTTTTCTTTTGTTATGGTTTGTTTGTGTTGTTTAAGATTCATGTTAATTTTGATTGAGATTGACGAGAGAGTATAGGAATGGGAGAGGGACTTGAGAAGAAGGGGGCGTCGCCACCGCCGCAAGGCTTGCCGGTCGGCTGCCCCTATTTCTTCATGACCCGTGTTTGATTTCTTTGAGGAAGAATAAGACCATGTTGTATTTGTTTTGTTTTGGTCATACTATATGTGTGTCACTTAGATTTTTTTCTTTTCTTAATAAGAAACGCCATATGTCACATGGTGATTGGCCATCTTTTAAAAAAATTGAATAGCATGCTGAGAGTTGTGGGACACCGTACCTTCCTCTCTATTGTAGTTTTTTCATTATTTTTTTAAAACTATTATGATTAATATTAGAATTAGGGTTAGTGTGGTTGGATTGAGCCTTGGGCCCTTCCTAATCTTCACACACCACATTAGACTTAAAACCCCTTTATTTCTTTGTTTTTATATTATTTAGTTTCTTTTATTTTAAGATCATTGTTAATTAAAAAAAAATCATAGTCTCACTTTATTTTAGAAAATAAATAAATATCAACAAAAAAAACTTTCTTCTTTTATTAAAAAAACAAAGAAAATTTAACCAAAAATATTTTATCTTTTTTAGTTTGTAATTAATTTTCATTTCCTTAACTTTTTTTTTACTTATTTTTGTATGGGTACTTGTATATAGTTGTATATTATTTTCTCTATCTTTATTTGCATTATTCCACAAATGAAAAATGTAACCCCATTTCTTTGATTGTAATTTTTATTTTTATTTACTTGCTTGTTTTTATTTTATTGTCATTAGTTAGTTAATGAACTAATTAAATAATCGGTCAAAAATAAAATCAACATTTTTTAAAATAAAAATATTTGGTCAACACCAAGTTTCATTTTTAAAAACACTTGGTCAACACCATACATCCATCATTCCAACTTCCAAACATTTCACCATCAACCATTTCGAAACATTTTTTGAACCATTTTGCAATGCAAAACAAACCTCGATCAACATCGAGTGCATTTTCCCAAATAAAAACCAAAAACACTTAATAATTATCTAACATCTTTTCACAAACAAGGACGAAAAGGGAACAAGGTGCGGTCCACGAGCTCCCGAGGGTTAGGATACGAGATGTGGTTCTCGACCATCCAAACACTCGCCATCCTCTAAAAAACTCTCAATATGATTGATGCAGATCATTTTCTCAATAAAATTGGATGAAAAGGGAACATGGTGTAGTCCACGAGCTCCCGAGGGTTAGTATACGAGATGTTTTTCTTGACCATTTGAACACTCTTCTTCCAACCAAATACCTAAGAATATAAAACTTTTTCTCAAAAATAAGATGAAAATGGAACATGGTGCAGTCCACGAGCTCCTGAGAGTTAGGGAACGAGATTAAGTTCTCGAATATCTGAGCTCTCGTCATCACCCAAAAATACTTTCAACACATCAAACTTGTCTTTTCTCGCTGTTGCGCGATTAAAAACCATATTCACAAACAAAAGATATTTCATCTTGAGACAATGCAAAACAACGCCTCGTCCACATATGTGTGAGTGAGATAAGTGGTGTTGTCTCGTGAATGTTGATGTGTATAAATCCAATAAATGTGATGCAAATGTCGGCTCCTCGAACTGTTTTGGGTAAGCAATATTTTTCCGTCGATTGTGACAAAATAGATATCGCTAAAATCGACCCACAAACAAACATTTTCTACCTATAACTACGTAGCATTAAGTTCTCCGTCGCATCTGGAGATATGTAGGAGCGAGATTTAAAGTTTCATCAGGCACCCTAAAAAAATTCACCTTTTCGTCCTATCCTTTTTTCCTTTTAAATAACTCGAGAAGCAAAACATTCAAAAGCTAACACTAAGGCGTATAACTAACTAAATGGTTACTGTTGAGTACAACGGACGTGAAGGGTGCTAATACCTCCCCTTTGCATAATCGACTCTCGAACCTGATTTGGTTGCGACGACCATATCATTCTCGTTCTTTTAGGGGTTTTATCGATATTTTCCCTTTCTCTTTTTGGGAATGAATAAAGTTCAGTGCCATCTCTATTAGTCTTTCCACGAGTGTGTGACACGCTTCGCGAGGTCTTATTATTTTTTCGAGATGTGACAAATGTTAACTATGTTGGGGAATTCTGGATCCCTCAAAAGAGTCAAGCCTAGTTTGTTTTGTTGTGTGCTTTTGTTTACTTTATTTGTTTGGCTTTTCTTTATCTTATGCCTTTGTCATCTCTATTGTGTTATGTATCTTATAATCTCTTAGATTTCTCTGTTGTGTTGTGGTATTGGATTGGATACTTTGATTTCAAACACATTGTGGGAAAGACTCTATACCCGAGTCTACAGTGTAAACATAAGATAGGACGATGGTTGTGTAGTGCGGATCCGCGAGATGTCTCATTGGGGTCGGCACGAAAACCTCACGTACAGTTCATCCTTTTAAGAGTGTTGTAGTCCGACATCTAGTTGTTGTAAGATTCAATGTTTTCATTAGGGTTCGTGACTCTAATGACCTTTTACTACCTTTAACCCCTTGGCCTACTAGGAATGATGGTTTCATAGTATGGGTTTTCAAGATGTAGTTTTCGTTGGGTCGATACGAGAACCTCACTTATAGTAGATTCCCTCAAAGGAATTGACGCACGACATGTAATTGTCATAAGCAGAAATCATTCTTGGCAAATACATTATTCTGGGAACCTTTTCTAGAACCCCGAAGTCGATGGTTGTTGGTGCGGAAATAGCAGCAAACAAAAATTAATTAAGTACCCAGTTTTGTCGTCTCCACAGGGATCGGTGCGAGGGAAAGAATGCCGTTCAACGGTCTCTACATTTCTAAGCTTGTGGTGCAAAAGTTTTGGTTCAAAAAATTTAAGGAACCAAAATTAAAGCAGAAAATGTAAAGACGGAAAATATAAAGTAAAGACTGAATTATAAACAGAGCCTTGTTGGGATTGAATCTCATCAATTGATAACACATGCATTCTTCTAATCAATTAAACACAAATAAATTATTCGCCTAATATCCTCACGCATCACCCACAACAGAGGTTATGTCTAAAGCAACGTCGAGAGAACAACCGTATTGTCTTATTAGTGATGTGTCACGCAACAAAACCAACACAGAGCATTAAGAACTGATGTTCACGCAAATGCTAAGCCTAAATCTATGTCTAGAGTTTAGAACCTAACAGATAATCATCCTAGATTCATATCTGAAGAGTATATGTGTATAAAGATTCAAATCAAAGATAAACAGGTAAATAAAGATGACACCCAAATCAGATAAATGACTGCTTTATATTAAACGCCATTGATCAGAATACGTACATACGCTTAACCCTGTTTACATGTATTCACCTAATTTGCCAAATGTATGTGAACATCGTTCTTCATCACTATTATCACGCATCCTCACAATACCGCATTGATCCTACTCATGCTAGCCATGCTACTAATCAGCGCAATACAATAAAAGATACAATGAATATCAACTAGCAAAACCATGTCAAAAGTTTGCTCATTGGTAGATGAAAATCTAAGACCAAAGATTTGAAAAGGGTTTTGTCAAGACCCACAAATAAACAATCAAAGACAATCAACAATAGAGAATCAAAACTAATTCACAAACATACATTAGATGAAATACATAAGGTATCAAAAGATTACATCCTCACCCAACAAGAGATTGAAGATCTTACCTTCTCCCCCTTGGGGTTTGAGTTTCTATCTCTAAAATATTCTTGAAATGAAGAGAGATCAAGTTCTATGCTGAAAAATATCTATATATTACAAGTTATAATTATTAATTTCTAAAAAATGATGAAAATTACTTATATACTACATTCAGAAATTCCCCAGTTCGTACTGCGAACTTTTCACTTGCAAAGCGAACACCAAATTAGGCACCTAAGGTGCCTCTGAGAAGCTAAATCGCCTTAGAATTTCTACATAAGTTCGCAATGCGAAGGATTATTCGCAAAGCGAACACTCGCCTTCAAGTTCGCAAAGCGAACTTAGGTTCCTTTTTCTTCTGCCATATTCCTGGGAGCGTTCGCTGGAGCATCGCCAGACTTCGTAAAGCAAACCTTCGCTGGCAAGTTCTCAAAGTGAACTTCCTGAAGTTCTTCATTTCTTTGGAAATCTTTGTCCAATCTTTTGTGTCTTACTCATTGATGTTTTATGCCTAATTTCTGCACAATAACACACAAATCAAAGAATCCAAAGGTATTTGCAATATAATTGAAGAATCATACAAGAACATGGATTACATCTATTAAAACATGAGAAATGAGTTGAAAAATGCAAAGAAAGGTAGCTCAAAATAGGTCATAATTTGCACTTATCAAACTCTCCCCAACTAGATTTTTGCTTGTCCTTAAGCAAAGTATGCCCCTCATGAAAACAAGAGGATTTGCTCAAGCATAAGATTCAACCAAGAATGGATTTAACAATTTAAATTCAAATAAGAGAAATTTCTCAAATAAGAGGATTTGGCCAAGCATGAAAATGCGCACAAGCAACGTTCACCACTCAATAGAATCGAACAATGACAAAGAATTGAGTTCTTACACAAATATCATGGAATGTTTCAAATAACAACTAAATTTTCATACTTGAATCACTCTAACACTCCTCTTCAGAATAAGAATGAAGAAATTAACGCGTTTGTAACCGCGGGGCAATTTCACTCACCTGACAAACAATGCTAATAACAACTCAATTCATACAACATCTAACAATAAAAAATGAAAACATGGAAGCAAAAAGATCACTAAGGGCTTTAAGGGTTGTAGCTTGGTCGTGTTAACAATAAAGGGACATTTATAAAGGCCATTGAATCGAAATTGCCGATGCAAAAAGAAACATTCACTATACATGGTATTTACACATCACAGCTTCATTCACCATTTTCATTCCTTTACCACAAACCTTCTCAAACTTCCTTATGCACAATTATTTCATTCTCTATTTTTCTTACTCAAACAAGCATTCTTTTTCTTTTGTTTTTCACATTCATATTCACACTTTTTCTTTTCATGCTTGTTTGAAATTTTTCAAAAGTTTAAAGCAACCTACCATTCTTCTTTTTCATTCTCCCCAACTTAAATTCAACCAAACCTCAAGTGAATGTTCCTTGCTTTTTAAGGCAGGGAAATCAATAAAACAAAGTTCAAAGGTTCAAGAAGAAATTTTTAGAACCTCAAAATTCAATGATGAACTATAATTTCAAATTATGTACATAAACCAAGTTCATCACTAAAATAAGATCTAAACTGTTTAGGCTCAAAGGGGGTTAACGAATTCTCTCTACTCACGGGTAAGATACTTTTGGATACGGTTGTGCTCAATATAAACAAATGTCTTGATCATTTCTAATGCTTCCACAAAATCATAATAATCAACTGATAAAGCATGAATCAAACGAATTAAACAAAGTTATCAGTCATCCTAGCATATAGTAAATAATGGAGGTTTCTCACAATTTGTGGCTTTTGGACCTAAGTGAAACAAGCATTCAAACAAGTTGCAAAATGAAACAAGAATACACATTTGCACAAAGCACAAAATTCTTAAATCATTCTAACATTCTATAAAGCAGTACAATTTACCTCGCTTGCATTCACATGTTCAACATCCTACCATCACCATCCAGACTCGGTCGAAGCTTCATTGAATACTTTTATACAAATAGCAACCAATCTAGAAGAAGTTCTCATCATTCCTAGTCTCACTAGAGAAAACATAAAAGAAAACAAATATATACAATATAAACAAATGTACAAAGCTCAAAAATATAGAAACTATCGCAATGCGATTCAATATCAAAACCAATCCCCGGCAATGGCGCCATTTTGTTGGTGCGGAACTAGCAGCAAGCAAAAATTAATTAAGTACCCAGTTTTGTCGTCTCCACAGGGATCGGTGCGAGGGAAAAAATGTCGTTCAACGGTCTCTACATTTCTAAGCTTGTGGTGTAAAAGTTTTGGTTTAAAAGATTTAAGGAACCAAAATTAAAGCAGAAAATGTAAAGACGGAAAATATAAAGTAAAGACTGAATTATAAACGGAGCCTTGTTGGGATTGGATCTCATCAATTGATAACACATGCATTCTTCTAATCAAGTAAACACAAATCAATCATTCGCCTAATATCCTCACGCATCACCCACAACAGAGGTTATGTCTAACGCAAAGTCGAGAGAACAACCGTATTGTCTTATTGGTGATGTCTCACGCAACAAAACCAACACAGAGCATTAAGAACTGATACTCACGCAAATGGTAAGCCTAAATCTATGTTTAGAGTTTAGAACCTAATAGATAATTATCCTAGATCCAAATCTGAAGAGTATATGTCTATAGCGGTTCAAATTAAAGATAAACAGGTAAACAAATATGACACCCAAATCAGATAAATGACTGCTTCATATTAAACGCCATTGATCAGAATACATACATACGCTTAACCCTTTTTACATGTATTCACCTAATTTTCCAAATGTATGTGAACATCGTTCTTCATCATAATTATCACGCATCCTCACAATACTGCATTGATCCTACTTATGCTAGCCATGCTACTAATCAACACAATACAATAAAAGACACAATGAATATCAACTCGCAAAACCATGTCAAAAGTTTGCTCATTGATAGATGAAAATCTAAGACCAAAGATTTGAAAAGGGTTTTGTCAAGACCCGAAAATAAACAATCAAAGACAATCAACAATAGAGAATTAAAACTAATTCACAAAATACATTAGATGAAATACATAAGGTATCAAAAGATTACATCCTCACCCAACAAGAGATTGAAGATCTTACCTTCTCCCCCTTGGGGTTTGAGTTTCTATCTCTAGAATATTCTTGAAATGAAGAGAGATCAAGTTCTATGCTGAAAAATATCTATATATTACAAGTTATCATTATTAATTTCTAAAAAATGATGAAAATTACTTATATACTACATTCAGAAATTCCCCAGTTCGCACTGCGAACTTTTCACTCGCAAAGCAAACACCAAATTAGGCACCTAAGGTGCCTCTGATAAGCTAAACCACCTTATAATTTTTGCATAAGTTCGCAATGCGAAGGATTATTCGCAAAGCGAACACTCGCCTTCAAGTTCGCAAAGCGAACTTCGGTGCCTTTTTTTTCTGCCATATTCCTGGGAGCGTTCGCTGGAGCATCGCCAGACTTCGCAAATCGAACCTTCGCTGGAAAGTTCACAAAGTGAACTTTCTGAAGTTCTTCATTTCTTTGGAAATCCTTGTCCAATCTTTTGTGTCTTACTCATTGATGTTTTATGCCTAATTTCTGCACAATAACACACAAATCAAAGAATCCAAAGGTATTTGCAATATAATTGAAAAATCATACAAGAACATGGATTACATCTATTAAAACATGAGAAATGAGTTGAAAAATGCAAAGAAAGGTACCTCAAAATAGGTCATAATTTGCACTTATCAATGGTTGCATGGTGCGGGTCTGCGATATGTAGTTCTCGTTGGGTCAGGACAAAAACCTCACATATAAGAGATTCCTTTGAAGGAATTGACACCCGACATGTAGTTGTCGTAAGCGCCAATAATTCTTGTGGATCCATGAATATAGGAACCTTTGAAAACCCTAGATCATACCTTGTGAGAACTCTATGTGAACAAAGAAATCAGGTTCATCTGTACCTTAGACTTATGAATCTGTGTACCTAAAAAACAAAAACAAAAATACATGGCATCTCATTGCATACATTCACATTAAATTTCATTTGCATTCATCAGTATGCATTGCATATTATCCAAAAACAAAAAAAAACTAATTTATCCCTTGTCCATAGATAGCTGCTGATTTCCTGGTACACATATCAGACTTGAAGTAATTCTTGAAAGATCGTGGACTCGGTGGAGCAAAACCAGGTAGTGTTAAGAGAAGACATGTAATTTCCAATCTCCATTTCCTCCTTGGTACAACTCGAATGTCCAATCTGAATTTCATGAGGGAGTAGTGGGGCACTCAATCGAGGAATGTAAGGTCTTCAAAGAAGAAGTACAAGAGTTGATTGACAGTGGGGAAGATGACTTTTAAAAGGAGGCCCTAAAAGGCATCTTGACTTTATGAGGAATGTTATTAGAACTCTTGTATCTTGAGGGAGAATAGCCTCATGGCTTGCTTAGAGAGAAATCCATGATGCATATAAATTCACACCCTAATTTCACAATCCCTTGATGCAACCCTAAGCACGTGATGATATTGATAAACCTTGAAGAATATAACCTTGTGTCATAGAAATATGCTCATGATGACGATGAAAGCACCAGTGGAAATGATCTTCAATGAACATGATTCTTCAGAAAGCCTTGATCCCGTATATCAGGATCTTATGCAAATGAATGATTGGTGAATACTACGATCTAATGGAAATGCATATGAATGAGAAGCAAAAGCCAGTTATTGTTAGGTAGGGTGAGAGCAAATTTTGGGGTACAACAACGAGCATATCAGAAAAGTGAAGTATGATTAAAATAACGACCACGAGGGCCGATGATGTCATAATATTACAATAAAAAAGGGCAACGCCCATTATCCCAATTTTACAAATCACGACGCACAGGCCGGAACAAGTACAAACAAAATAGACAAATCAAACATTATGCTCCCCTCATTGGTGAGCTCTTCATCTTCCTTGTCGTCAGCGAGAAGGCTGGGAGGGGCGACTATCTGACCATCGACCACCCTGTGCTGGAACTCAGTACCCTCAGTGTCGAGCTTGACCCCGAAGTTCGTGATTCAGAGTTGAGCCACAACATTCTCGAAGGTCATCTAGACAGAATCCATGCAATCCTGCTCGAGACTTCTGATCCGGGAAACCAGCTCAGCATGGGTCTGGAAGGCCTTTAGGTCATCATCATTGTCCTCAGCGGGGGCCGTGGCAGCTTCTAAAGCATAAATCTTGTCTTCGAAGCTCTTTTTCTCGGCATCATGCTCGAGCCTCAGGGGGGTCATATATGCATTTAACTTGGATAATTCCTCTTTCTTTTCACGCAGCTCGGTGACAATCTCGGTCTGGATCCGATACTTCTCTTTATAATCATCAAAAGCGGTCTCCAGCTTGATCATCTCCGCTTCGAGCTTCGTATTCATTGTCCGCTGCTTCTCTAGGTCGCCAACAGAGCAGGTCTCCTCGTCATTGAGGACTAGGGCCACCTCCAGGACCCTCATCAAAGCGGCCGCATCCTGAGCCAATGCTTTTCTTCTACCTTCCGTGTCGAGGCCCAGGATGGCTGAAGAATCTTCCCAAGGCACGACAAGAGAAGGGCCCCCTTAAAGAACCCCCTATTGGAATAGCCAAGGGGCAGCATGAACTTGTCCCCAACAATCTCCTTCATAAGATCTATATCCACAGTGTCATCTACACGCTGTCATTTCTTGGTCGGGTGTTCTGTTAGGGGGAAGATTGGTCGCCCCCTGGGAAGAAGAAGAAATGAGGCCGAAGTCAACCTTGGACTGGTTTAGGATTTGAACAATCCTATTCTTGGAGCTCCTCTTTTCTCCCTTTGAAGTATTCCCTTTGGCCATCGCCATCTTGATCACGCGTTCCTGAAGGTTTTCCATTTTATCTACGACAAATGGCGAGCACAGGTTAATATACCAAGAAAGAATAAGCACATAAACAAATTAAAGGGAAAACAACTACCTAAAAGTGATCTAGCATCCTCGACGGTATTATACTCGAGGAGCTCCTTAGTGTTAATGTATCGAGCTTCGTTGGCCATGCTCGTCGGAGCGAAGCTTTCAATGAACTTCACAAGTTTGTCGAAGCGATATTGGTCCTCGGGGTCCAACTCATTAGGCTTAGTGATGTAATAATATGTGTTCTCCTTAAAGTGGGTGGTACTCCATTGAAGGACGAACTTCGAGACCAGCCTCGTTACCTCATCCCACTCCTCGTCCAGATTCACACTTCCATCTTCCTCGGTTACAACCACACGCTCGAACAAAACGTCGATGGTTGCTCGAGACACGAGCTTGACCGTATAATACCTATCCTTAAAGGTATGAATGAAGTCCATGAATGTTCTGAATAGCTTCTTCGGGTTCTTGAGGGACACCCAACTGTGCTTCCCATGCGAAGTTTATTGTTGAAGGTGGAAACAACTAAAGAATAGAGGAATGGTGGCACCAATCTCGAGATACTAGCACACGATCGCGAAGGCTTGAATAAATGTGATTGAGTTCGGATGCAGCTGAGAGGGTGCTAGCTCCACCCGGTCAAAAATACCCACTTGGAGGCCGTTGAATGGCAATCAAAGCCCCAGCTCCTTAAAGGCATACTCGTACATGGCAAAAAGATTCCCTGATAAACGCGAGCAGATTCGTTCCTCCCAATCAGTATTGTAAACTTCCTTGTTCTCCAAAGCCCCCAGAAATCCTGCGCCTTCCCCGACGACTGTAAATGCGTTCTCTGATAAATCAACGAAATGTGAGGCTATCCCTCGGGGTTTCGGCCCGACCCAAGCCAAGTCAGGATCGGTGATGGCGTCGACCAGGTGAAGACCCTCAGTGCTGCGAGCCATAGAAACCTGAAATGCAGAGGACAAGAGTGAATTTGAATATCAAATTAAATCCATCATTCCACCACAAATAAAGTGAAAGAGCGATGAGAGGCACGAGGATGCTACCCTCGACCAAGGCCCTTATTCAACATCAAGCAAAAGGAATCATGAGGATCTTCTCCTTGACGGAGGTCTCAATCAATTTATCAACAAAATCACGAGGAAAAGGCTCCTCGACGCGAAGCCTCATTAGAAATTACATGAATCTTCATCGGAAAATTCATGAACTTCACGAGGAAGAGCCTCATAGACACGAAGCTTCATCAGAAAACTCATGAGTTTTGCGAGGAAGAACCTCCTCGAAACAGAGCTTCATTGGAAAACTCATAAGTTCCACCGGCGCAGGTCCTATTCACCGCCTTAACGGTGGTGCCGGAGCAGTTTTCAGAAGAGATATCACACAGATGTTAACTTTCCTTCTTAAAACCATGCTTCTAACATATAAACCCGCCAACAGCCGATGTTTGGAAATGGCCAAACCACCACCAAACACCAAACACCAATACCTACCGGAAACCAACATAAAAAAGGCAAATCTACGTTTTAAAGATAATCTGCATTCTAAAACCAGCATGCAAGCTAGGAGAAGGAGAAAACTTACTTGATTTGAAGATTAGATGAAGGTTGGTGACAATGGCGACAACGACGGCAGACAGCGGAGATAATGCTCTGAAGCTTGAAGAAAAGTAGAGGGAAGAATGAAGCCAAATGTGCAAATGTCTCTCCACTTCTTCCTATTTATTAGCCCACTCCATGACATAGGTAAACATGTCACCGTCTAGCTCATAAGTACCCCTAATTATAGGTCATCATTATGTATTTAATGGTTATGGCAGGTGGCTCGAGGAGACGAAGCGTTTGTCTCTTCAAGTCCCATCAACCTTCTGGACTCCAATACGTCAAGCACCCTTTGACGGACACAGGCGACGAACTTTCGCATTCATTCGCGAGCATGGCCTTGACGAAAATTTTGAAGAAAATATATGAGCAG
Organism: Lathyrus tuberosus; assembly: GCA_022829125.1. Lineage (NCBI taxonomy): Eukaryota > Viridiplantae > Streptophyta > Magnoliopsida > Fabales > Fabaceae > Lathyrus > Lathyrus tuberosus. The sequence goes on from JALAZF010000870.1 coordinate 388,769, forward strand.
CTTGACAACTCGCGGTAAGAGACAAACGCTCAATGCGAGTGCAGGTTAAGCTCTCGACCACAGTCCCTGCACGACGTGTATTTCTCGACCACAGTCCTTGCGCGACGCATCATGCTAGAAAGCAAATTTCAACTAGTTACGAGCAAAGCATCATACCAGTGGGCACGAACTCTCAAAAAACGTCCACACCACAGCAGTGTGAGCTCATAATCATGAGCCCAAATGAATGTTCTCCTTGCGCAGAGTCCCTTGCTCCTCCTCGACACACGAACTGACTCTAAATCATTGACCCCATGCCTAGGGGCAACAACTTGGGGGGCTCCTGTTCTGGACTAGGTCTGTGGCTGGTCCATCCTCGAGCACAGCCCAATCCAGTTCTACATCGAGGACGGCCCAGAGTGCTGGCCCAACCCGTTAGGGCCAGTGGAGAGCATGTTCCCCACTTTCCCCTCACCCAAAGACACGTCACCAACTGAACCCACGCCCCTTGCAAAGATGTTTGGCTCTTCGTAACGGGCAAGTCCATCCACTATCAGGGGAGGGCAGAGCGGTTGACCAAGGACGATGAACACAAGCTGCTCATCCTTACTTTCACGTGGAAGTCCTGGCAGTCATCTGTTGTGGGCTTGAACACTCATCCCATAATGAAGACCATTGGCTAAGCGCTGGGGGCTAACTATAAAAACCCTCATCTGCAGGAGGGTCAGGTATTTTTTATTCTTTACCCTTTCTTACTCACCTCTTCACCCGAACTGACTTAAGTATCGGAATGCCTGCAGGTACACCCCCTTTTCGTCAACCGTTCAAGACCGCGAACGTGTTGCTGTCCACTCACTTTTTCTGATCAACTGTTTAGATCATAAATGAATTATACTTTGGAGTTAACAACACTACCTAAAGGCATAAACATCATTGGAGTAAAATGGATCTACAAAACAAAGTATAATGAAAAAGGAGAAATGGACAAATACAAAGCATGGTTAGTGGCAAAGGGATATTCTCAAAGGCATGGTATTTTTTAGTGAAGTGTTTGCACCTGTGGCTAGGTGGGACACCATTAGAACCATACTAGTAGTAACAACAAAGGTGGTATGTGTTTCAAATATATGTGAAAAGTGCTTTCCTGCATGGTGAAATATCTGAAGATGTCTACATAAACCAACCTGTGGGGTATCACAAGGGCAAGCCTGAAATGGTGTATAAAATGTAGAAAGCACTTTATGGTCTAAGACAGGATCCAAGGGCTTGGTATAGCAAGATTGAATCATACTTATACATTGACAAGTTTTTGAAATGTCCTTATGAGCACACTTTCTTTGTTGAACATGAAATTAGAGGGAAGATTCCCATTGTAATCTTGTATGTAGAATATCTTATATACACTGGCAATGATCTTCAAATGATGGATGAGTTTAAGAAGTCAATGAAGGGAGAGTTTACAATGATTGACTTAGGAAGGATGGGAGTTTTTTTTGGAATTGAGTTGAAGCAAGGCAATTATGGGATCTTTATACAACAACAAAGGTACGCAACCAAGATTCTATCAAGAATTGGCATGGAAGGATGCAACAAGGCATGCAGTCATATTGTTCCAGGCTGCAAATTAGTGAAGGATGAAACCGGTAAAGCTGCACCATTTACAAACAGATGGTAGGAAAGCCTAATGTACCTTCTAGCAAAAAGACCAGGCTTGGCATTTTCTGTGTGCTATGGAAAGGCCTATATAAATTCATGTTGTTGCATTAAAGAGAATAATGAGGTACCTATAAGGCACCTTGGACTTTGGTATCAAGTACAAGCATAGAGGCACCACCAACTTACAGCTGCTAAGATGGACTGATTCTGATTATGATAGGAAAAACATCTTAGGTCATTTGTTTAAGATAAGATCAAGGTCAATATCATGGTCCTCGAAGAAACAACCAATATTCATATTGTCCATAAAATAAGCAGAGTTAATGGTTGTTGCTTCATGTGCTTTCTAAGAAGTTTGATTAAGGAATGTGTTTGATCATTTAAAAGTGTCTCAAAATCAAGGGCCACTCATTTTTTGTGACATTAATTCCTCGATCAAGCTGTCAAGGAATCCTATCAAGCATGGAAGGTGAAAGCACATAGATGTTAGGTTTCATTTCTTGAGGGACCTGGCTAAAGATAGAGTCATTGAGTTGAAGCACTGCAACACATAAAACCAATTGGCTGACATTTTAACCAAACCATTGAAGCTTGAGTCACTTATTGATAAGTGAAAAATGTAACTATTTTTGTATATAATTTTTGTTGCACTTATTGATACTTTTTTGTTAATATCGTTTGAATAAACCCCGATTTGTTTATAAATACGTTTACTTTATATTTCAGTGTATATATTGCGTATCTTGTAAATATCAATGAGTTTAATTGATTTTATCTCATTTTTTGCAGGTATTTAATCAAGGATATCTTGCCATAGTCGTAAAGAGCATTTAATAAGCTTTCCAGCGCTTCTGACCGTGCGTAAATCAGAGTTACGGTGCAGAAGTTGTGGTCCAAATAAGAGCTGGTTTGCTGTCATGTTCGCTTTGCGAGTGTGCCAGCGAATGTTCGCTTTGCGAATGCCTAGCGAGTTCCCAACGAAGGCTCCCAGAATTGGACAGGGGAGAAAAGGACCAAATTTCGCTTTGCGAACTGTGTAGCGAGCATTCTCTTTGCGAATAAATCGTTCGCACTGCGAACTTCTGGAATTTTGCAAAGGCGGTTTAGCATTTCAGAGGCACTTAAGTGCCATTTTTTTAGGCTCGCTTTGCGAGTAAAACGTTCGCTTAGCGAATGCACGAATTTTGTAATTGTATTTAAGACATTTTCAGTCATTTTTTAGGTATGGTTTTGGGGATTTTTGCTCCCAACTCCATCAAACTTCATTTTTCAGTAGATTAGCTTAGAAAACAACATGGAAGCTTTCATACGGATGAACCGGGGTGGATTGATCGTCGATCGGCGTTGACAAACCGCGAGATGTTTGGTTTATTTCTTTTCTTCTTTGTGTTTTTCTTCTATGTTGGGTTGTGTATATGTATTTATTCTGAACTCATGTATATTTGTCGCCTATGGCGTTGTATGATATCTGCTTTACAAATCTTTATTGGTGATTGTCTCTGATTTTTGCTTTATGCCCGGAGTTTGAGTTGCGCTAGAGATAATCCTCACAAACTTTGATTAGGGATGATTATCTGTTAGTTTCTGGACTCTAGAGATAGATTTAGAGCTAACAATCTTCAATAGGCATCGAAGCTTAATGCCTCCGTGTCTTGAGTCGGGTGCGAGAGTGTCGGCGATGGTAGCACGGTTGTTCTCTCAACTTTGCATTAGACATAACCTTTGTTGTGAGCGATGTTGGGTGATATTGAGGAGTATTGTTGGTTGAGTATAACTGGTCGATAAGTTTAAGTTTGTGAGGAGTCGATTATGTGCATGCTGGATAAGTTCGTCTCTCTGATTAATGATTTCTTTTTTTTTTAATGTTTACTTTTATGCATTTACTTTAAACCCATTTAAACCTAAACTCATGAACACGAGAGACTGTCGAACGACATTCTTTCCCTCGAACCGATCTCTGTGGACACGACATAAATCTCAGAGGGAATTCTTCCAAAAATAAATATTTTTGCTTGCCGCTTTACCGCTCCAACACTTATCAAGATGAGGGAGGGCTTAGGAATGAAGACATTAACTAGTGCTACTTGATTTCTTTGGAGATGTGAGGGATTGTTGAATATAGTTGTTAAGATCTGTTTTAGCATTGGTAGTTAGTTAGTTAGAAGTTAGTTGCAACATTGCTTGCTTCACAAGTAACGGGCACTACTTTATGTGTTTAATGTATAAGTACCCTTTTGGTACTCATGGCAAGTTAATGAGAACTTTGGCATTCTAATCTAACAATTTATAGTAAAAGACTATCATTCATACAACACTCCAACTCTAAATCTCTAAATATATTCAAACAAATGCAAGTGTGAAAATATATCATGCAACAATATTGATTCCTTATAATGTTATGTGTGCATCATGTTCTAACCTTCTTAAATTAAATTTCCTGAATCCTAATTGCATAAAACCTTAACAATGTATGAGGAATGAAGGAAGAAGAGTCTGCATTAATCTCTAGATGATGATGATGATGATTATAAAGAACCACAAGCCATTTCTTTTTCTTATTGCATATTTCCTCTCGTAGATTTCTTGAACTGTAGTTTTCTTTGATTCCTCCATTCACTTTCTTGTAGTTTTCTTTTATTCCTCCATTCACTTTCTTGAATCCTTAAATCACAAATGTTTTCCTTTTTATCTTCAATGTTCTACAACTAAGGTTCATAAACCTTAAAATGGAATAGGATATCCAAATTGGTGCTTGCATGAGTTAGTTTGAGAAGTTTAGATAATGATATATGAAAATGGTGGTTTATAGTGGTCTAGAGGAAGAAAATGTGTTATGGAAAGAGGAGAAGAAGAAAATTATAATTTGTTTTCTCTGATTTTCTATTTATATGAACTATATACAATTCCCAAAATGTTCATATACTTACACATTAATTCCTAATTCATCCTTAGATATTAGTGGCTATTCCATCTATGTCCTTTTCTATGTTTTGGGCCAATTTAATTTTGGCTTAAATGCAGTTTTAGTCCCCCGATTATGGCTTTTTATCAGTTTTGGTCCCCCCATTTCTAAATCCTGTTTTTTAGTCCCTTAAGTTTCATTTTATGAGGATTTTGGTCCCCCATTCAGTTTGAGGCCAAATTTTGATGACATGGTTGTCAAAATTGCCACATGTCAGTGCCAACTCATAAATTTTATTTTTATTTAATATTTTAATTGTTTTTAAATTATTATTCGTTTATATTTATTTTACATGAATATGATAAATATCTATCATAATTTTGAAAACCCTAATTCATGTTCTTCTCCAACATCAGCGCCTCCTTCTTCACAAGCACAAGATTCTGCAAGCCCGTCTTCAATCAAACCCTCTCAAGTTCCTCTTCAAGTACGTCTTCAAGCTCGTTTTCTTCTCCAACAATGTCTGAAACAAGCTTCTCATTTGCCTCAACAAATCAGTCCGGTCTACGAATAAGGGGAAATAGATGTTGGTGTGGGATTGAGTCACCATTGATGACATCATGGACTTATGAGAATCCTGGAAGAAGATTTCTTGGTTGTGGTAATTATAAGGTGATGAGGAAAAAAGGATGTAACTATTTTGAATGGGTTGATGAAGAGATGAACTACCATGCCAAAGATGTGATTAGATCTTTGAAAAACAAGAATGATGAGGCTATGGATTTAATTAAGCATACAAAGAAAAATGAAGATTTGTTGAAGACGAAGATAAAGTTTATGGGTTATTTGTTGGGTTTATCTTTTGTGTTTGTGTTGTTACTTGTGTTTGCATTAGTTGCAACAAATGTATTCAAATGATTGTATTGTAATGTTATTGAAAGTTCAATTGAATGTTGTTGTTACTTTTGTGACTTGTTCTAATGTCTAGTGAAAAAATGATTTGTGAATGTTGTCTGTAGTAAATGTTGTCTGTAGTAAATGTTGTTGTTCTAATGGCTGTAGTGAAAAATTATGCAGTAAAAATTCTGCACTAAAAATTCTGAACTAAAAACTCTGTACTAACTACAAGGTCTGTTTCAAAAGGGGAAATGTTGTGTTATGTTTACATGTATTGTGAGTTGTTATAAATATGTTATGTTTACCATATTCAAAAGGGGAGGTACTGTAAACATAACCTCAAAATATGTTATGTTTACCATCGAAGCTCATGTCTGTAGCTAGTTTACATTTGATGCTCATTATAATAAGTCAATACTAAAACTTTTACATTTCAATACTAAAACTTTTACATTTCAATACTAAAACTTTTACATGTCTGTAGCTAGTTTACAACTTTTACATTTTTCTGTACAGGATCAATACTAAAAATTCGATGGTGTAGCATAAGACTGAAATAGATTCATTTAAATCTGCATTAAGACAGAACAGGATAAGATACTAAAAATTCGATGGTGTAGCATAAGATCTGTACATAATTCAATTAATTTGCATTAAGACAGAATAGATTCATTTCAACCAACGTGCATTCTGCATTGCAGTGTAACATTAAGACTGAATAAATTCATTTCAACCAACGTGCATTCTGCACTGCAGTGTAACTACAAGGTCTGTTTCAAAATAACAGCAAAAGCAAAATACAAAGTATGTTTCGAAATGTTAAACAACAAAATACAAGGTCTAGTTTAACCAAAACACATTGTCATCTAGTCTTGAATAAAAAACAATCATCTAGTCTTGAGTTGGTCTTGGAGCTTGGGATCCCCCTTCAATAATAGTTTGTCCATCATCCGTTGCCTTCACCTTTTTATTGCCACCTTTGGGTATTGATCTCTCAGCTGCCCTTTTTCCTTTGCACGTGCGCTTGTTGTGTCTAAACTTCCCACATTTTTGGCATTTCACTGTTTGAAGTTTTCTTGGTAAAGAGTGTGGGTTTCTTGGCTCATCATTTGTTTTGTTACGATTCTTTTTTGGTCGACCAATAGCTCTCCTCATGACCGGAGGTTGAATTGGTTCAGTTATATCATTTGTTGGCCATAGTTGCGGGCCATTGGTTGGTTGGATGATATAGCTGTAAGTAGCCATTACGGTAGACCTCCTAATCAAAGTAAATTTGAAGTAAGCTAACATACAAGATAACGAATGATCATATATGTAGTAGGATGAAAATGAAGTAAATTAGCTATAGTATGACGAAACATACTCTTCTGGTTCCTTCTTGTTATACCATATGCATGTGATTGCATGACAACAAGGTACACCCGTCAGATCCCACTTCCTGCAAGCACATCTTTTCTGCAATAAATTAACATAATATGTCTCAATACCATTAGACACTCCAAATAGTGTAAAGTCATCATCGGAATGCCACGTTGCACTTCATCTTCAGCCAGCCTCTTTGTTTTTTCTAGAACTTGTTGAATTTTGGGACATATGATGTCTTTGACTCTACCTAATGCTTCCTTCTGGGTTGCGATCCTTAAAGTCAAATAGTGTTTGATTCCTTCTAGCAGTGTAATGATAGGTTTGTCCCTATAATCCAAAATTGCGCGATTAAAGGCTTCACACATGTTGTTAACTTGCAAGTCACTTTGTGTATCTATCTTAAAATGTGATCTACTCCAACACGCAGCCGGTACATCCATCATATCTTTCCAAGCTAACATCTTCCACATTCACATTAGTCGGATCTTCCACATCCACATTAGCTTGTTTATCCTCCGCCTCCACATTTTCTTGAACTTCATCCACATTCACATTTTCTTGAACTTCTTCCACCTCCACATTATCTTGAACTTCCTCAGCTTCTATGTATTCAGGTATGTCAATCGTGTGTTCAACGTACACGTCGATGACATGGAACCCTTTAACATCTTCAATAAAGTTTAACACATCTCTGTCATTATTCAACGGTCGAATCCCTCTAGAAAATGAAAACCTAGGATTCACATACCAGAGACATTTTATATTCCTATAGTCTTCACTTTTTATCATAGATTCAATCTGCATGTAGGACATTAGGTCCACGTCCCAATCCCAATTCATTTCAGCCACTATTTCAGCAACATACAACATTACAGGATGATTAACCATCTGTCCCTTGTGATGAATTCTAAGTCTGACAGATTGTTTTTCTGGTGGCCTACATACACAAAACATGAACACACGTCCTTGCAGACATTAGGGACACTATTGGGATCACAATAACCTAACATTATACTAACAATAAACTAAAAATAACATATCAGTTTTTTTGGGACCACCATAACCTAACAATAAACTAACAATAACAAATCAGAAAAACATCTGGGACGAAGCCACTTACCTCAAAACAAATGTTGGGTTTGACATGTTGATGACTATCTGGGACGAAGACGATCTTTGGCGAAGACGGTCTCGAACAGACGAGGACAAGCAGATTCAATAAACGAAGGCGAAGCTACAGACGATACCAGATTCGTAGGGTTTGTGTTCGTGGACGAAACGCAGAACAAGAAGGAATCAAATTTAGGGTTTGTGTTGATGGAGAGACATGATAGAGAGAAACATTGATGGAGAGAAACGACTGGAATTTCTGTAATATTTAATAAAAAAAATTTAATTGCAAATGATTCTATTTGGAAAATAATTTAAATTAATTACATTAATATTTTAATATATTATTATCCAGTTGGCACTGACATGTCAGCGTTTCCAGGCCCATGTCATCATTTTTTGCCCATCATATCACGTGGGGGGCCAAAATCCTCATAAAATGAAACCTAATGGACTAAAAAACAGGATTTAGAAATGGTGGACTAAAACTGAGAAAAAACCATAATAGGATAACTAAAACTGCATTTAAGCCTTTAATTTTTTTTCAATCACCGAATTCCTCCCCTAATTTATTTAGACTATGGTTAAAAAAATAATGTTATAAAGTATTTGTTTATGTATTATTAATAATACATAATGTTACATGAAACTTAAAAAAGAAATTGTAATAAAATGCACAAAATTAGTATTTATAGTATTTAAGATCTCCTTAAATTATCATGAGAAAAAGGGTTATGCACTGACAGTGTAAATTAATTTTACATTGTCAACCAATGACGACGATGCATCCCGCCAAGTCACAATGTAAAATTTAAAATACTTGTATGATATGATAAAATAATATATTCTCATTGAATGACAGTATAAAACATTTTCACAATGTCAGTGCATCACTATTAAACCCAATTATCATTATATCAATTGAATTGTATACGTTATATCTCTCTAAAAACTATTAAATCATATTTATTATAGATAGTTCTAAGATCCACCATCTTCCTCCAGAGCTTTGAGTTATTCCTCCTCCTTCCTTTCCACGAAGATAATCTTCTGCACAACTTTACAATAAAATGGGACCAGGTGGCTTTCCTTCTAGGATTCACCCCACTCGACTACCTAGGAGAGTGAAAGGAAAATAACCAAGTTCACAAGACAAAAAAATAAATAAATAAAATAGCAGCAACATAAGCAAAGTCATCTTTCAAATTAATATCACAAATTAATACCACGAATCTTACTCTCGCAAACATTAACCCTAAGCCAATTCAAAACCTTTAAGAATTGATTTTAAACACCATAAATTCTTCAAAAACCCATCACAAATTAACACACAAACTAAAGCCTTTATCCATTTAAGCCACCTAGAACCAAAACTCATCCTTTTTAAAAATGTATTTGATATAATCTCAATCGTAAACTTTCTCAAAGTCAACTTAAACTACCAAACACTCCTTCTCGAAAGAGAAAAATAAGGTTGATACCAAACAATTTTAATACTGCATTTAATTTTCATAATAAGTTTCGGACACAGTAGAAAGAAATTCTATTAAAAAAATAATTAATCTCAACCATAAACTTCATTTCGATCTAATAAATAAAAATACAAAAGGAATTTTAAAAATAAAAAACAACACAAAGACCAAGTAAAAAATCTTATTCTTATTGGCACTGAATTCCCTGAATTGCCCTTGACGTCAATATGATACTCAAATTGCAAACCATTTCTATTGTCTTTCTCTTATGAACAATCTTCAACCACTGAATTTGAACAATCCCACTAAATTTCACATACCCCGTAAGATTCAACGTCCCTGAATAAACATCCCTAGTAAAATTCCCATTCTCATCAACAAGTAACTCAGGAAACTTCACATTCACCGTAACATCCGTATGTTTGGTTCTTCTTTCTTTCACTCTGGCATCAGAAATTTTCGTATAACCAACTTTAACACCTGCATACAGCAATTTCACATCGCTATTCTCGTAACTGAATACACCACCGAAATTAGGGTTCCAGATACTGAAATATGTGATAATTGTTGCGTTGAATGAACGCGACGGTGAAGTAACGTTATAGGTAATTTGATTCAATGTAGTTGAAGTTAACGTTACCTCTGGATTCCTCAATCGGAATATCAATGCAGCGATTAGTAAAACTGCACAACAGATGACAAAGAATGTGAAAAAGAAGACGAAACATTTGTTGCTTCGTTCCTGGCGTACTGGCTTGTACATGATGTAGGGGTATTTTGGTGAATCAATTGTTTGATTGATTTTTTGGCATAACGTTTGGTGTTTTTTTTCAGTAACTGAATTAGATGAAGATAATGGGCTTGAAGAATTGAAATTTGAAATGTATGTTATGAGTTGTAGTGTTTATTTATATAAGTTTAGTGTGGTAGCTGATTCATTCATGAGTAATGGATAGTTATGTAAATTAATAACTAAGGTTTATTTTTTTCTTTAATTAACTTTTCGCAGGGGTTACGGTTAGGTTGCCCTTTCTTTAGTTTGGCATTTTCAACTTGTAATGCACTTGCAATATACTAAAAATATTATATATATATATATATATATATATATATATATATATATATCTGGGTCATGCTAATACACACTCATGTAGGTGTGCATTAACAACATACACCTTAGTGTATTTTTGTGTGGAGCCTACCAATTTTGAGTAGGACCCATATTAGAAAGATGAAGAAAAAAAATAAAAAGAAAATATATGTAGTGTATTTTTGTATGGATCCTACCAATTTTAAGTGTGTGTTAGCATATATATATATATATATATATATATATATATATATATATATATATATATATATATATATATATATATATATATATAATATTCTATATATTTAATTAAAATATTATAATTAATTTAAAATTTATGATTGATTTGGGGGCATACATAATTTGTCCTTGTAAATTTATACGTAAATGCATCATCTATTTTCTCTCAACTTTTAACTGAAGTGATATTTTAAGGAACAATAGTTTTTTACCACTTTATTGTTCTGATTAATCTAATTTGAAAGTTAGTACGGACATCAAATAATTTCAATCACCTTGCGAAAAGTATTCTTTAATAAATTTAACTCAACTACACCTGAACCAATGGTGACAAATTCATTTTTCAGATATATTGTGTGATCGCATGGAATCCGGATTCTAAAATTTTATATTGGATAGAGATACTATGTATAAATACACTTAAATCAACTTTTAATTCAATTAGGACAAAAAGAATTAAATATTAATAAAATGACAACTCGGGAGTACCTTTTTGTGTGTCAATGTATTTTTTTACCTAGTGAATCTGGTCAATATACCGGATACATTAATTTATTTAATAAATTAAAAAAAATATTAATAGAGAAAATACATAGAATGAATTTATAAATACATAGAAAAGAAAAGAAAATAATTGATATGTACAGGATAAAATATTTTATACGGTCAGTATATCATAACCATTTAAAAATGATACTCTATATGTGATTAAAGAAAAAGTTAAATATTTATAAAAATTTAACGGCTATAATTCACTGACGGTGTAAAACTTCTTTATACTGTCTGTGTATTCCAATTAAATTCAAAAGAAAAAAGTTATTCATAGACATAATAAATCTCATTAGAGATTAATTGGAATACACTGTCAGTGTAAAACCACTTTACACTGACATCCAATTAGAATGAATTATTTTAATAGATGAGAAGAGAAAAACATGGAAGAAGTGGTTATTAAAATAGTTTAATTATAATTTATTTATTTTTATTTTTAATTTCTTAATTATGTGTTAAAATGATTCATTCTAATTGGATGTCAGTGTAAAGTAGTTTTACACTGACAGTGTATTCCAATTAATTTCATTAGAGATTAATTAGAATACACTGTCAGTGTAAAACCACTTTACACTGACATCCAATTAGAATGAATTATTTTAATAGATGAGAAGAGAAAAACATGGAAGAAGTGGTTATTAAAATAGTTTAATTATAATTTATTTATTTTTATTTTTAATTTCTTAAATATTTGTCAAAATGATTCATTTTAATTAGATGTCAGTGTAAAGTAGTTTTACACTGACAGTGTATTCCAATTAATCTCATTAGAGATTAATTGGAATACACTGTCAGTGTAAAACCACTTTACACTGACATCCAATTATAATGAATTATTTTAATAGATGAGAAGAGAAAAACATGGAAGAAGTGGTTATTAAAATAGTTTAATTATAATTTATTTATTTTTATTTTTAATTTCTTAATTATGTGTCAAAATGATTCATTCTAATTGGATGTCAGTGTAAAGTAGTTTTACACTGACAGTGTATTCCAATTAATCTCATTTTAGATTAATTGGAATACACTGTCAGTGTAAAACCACTTTACACTGACATCCAATTAGAATGAATTATTTTAATAGATGAGAAGAAAAAAACATGGAAGAAGTGGTTATTAAAATAGTTTAATTATAATTTATTTATTTTTATTTTTAATTTCTTAATTATGTGTCAAAATGATTCATTCTAATTGAATGTCAGTGTAAAGTAGTTTTACACTGACAGTGTATTCCAATTAATCTCATCTTATTATTATTATTATTATTATTATTATTATTATTATTATTATTATTATTATTATTATTATTATTATTATTATTATTATTATTATTTATATAAATATTAATTTATAGTATAGTAAATACATAATTAATATTTATCATAGACATAATAAATAGAAAAAAGTAAAAATTATTGATTTGGAGTCGGTAAATTCTTAAACAAAACTGTTTTTAACTTGAAGTAGATAAGGTCACATCAATAAAAAAAATCATGTTTAGTCCTTTTACTTTGTTTTTTTTTCTGTTTTATTTTTATATTTGATTTAAAATTAGTTTTTATCTTTTATAAATTATTATAATTTAAAATAAAATAAATATATTTTAAATGCAGAAATAGAAAAATTCAAACTTTATATTAAAATATATTTGGCGGGTAGCAAAATATTTGTTCCTCCAAAGTTGATATAGATAAAGTTATTTTCAGCATCATTTATGTATATTTTGTCAAAAATTGTGGTCATAGTCAAATATTTTGGTCATGGTAAAAGATTATGGTTGAATAAAGTCACAATTTATGGACCAAGAAAGAAACACGCATGGTTTTGCACTCATGGTTTTGTAACAACTCATGGTTTTGTGAAGATGAGCATCTATAAATAGAAGTGCATTTCTCATTTCTAACACAACAACACAAAGCATTGCAACATAACATATAAAAAAAAATTTAAAGAGATAGAGTATATTGTATTTTCTCCTATAAGGTTCTTTTTGTAAATGTTCTTCTATAACAAGAGAGTGTAATTTGTTATCTCCTTGTATATAGAGAGAAGTGTGTAATTTCTCTCACTTACTAAAAATCTTTTCTATCGGTATCCGTGGTTTTTCCCTTATTTGTTAAGGGTTTTTCACGTAAATATTCTGTGTCAAATTTTCTACTCTTTGATCTCTTATTTTGTGATATTTATCTTGCTACTCTAATATCCAACTGTGTAAATAACAAGTCTTCCTAACCAATAGTTAACAGTACTTACCAGTTACAGTTACTAAGTTAGCACTCCTGATGGCCCTTCCTATAGATATTTAATTTTAATAATGTAACTTGTATTCTGTGCATCACCATTCAAGCATAATCATGGCACACATCTCTCCTTTTAAGTTGCATCCTGCATCACGTTGATTTTTGGAAAAGCTCAATATATTAACCACTTCTTGTAGCAGTAATCATAACTTGATCATTTGGTATAAATGATTGATTAATTCTACTTTGATAGGGATTTCGATATGTGGCATTTAGGGCCATGGTAAGGTCTTCGTACAAAGCAGGTGAATTCTATTTTAAATCCATGATTGACAGAGATCGAGCCGCATATTCCTCAAAGTTGATTACATGTTGATCCATTCTTTTTCTTTCATTTTTGGTTGTATAAGAAGAGGTGCAGGCTAACTTTATATTATTGACTCCCTCATCATAATTTATCATTAAAAGGGCAATAAACCTTCAATGAATGGACAAATGTATTTGGAAAATGCTAATCTTAAAAGTTAAATTGTGATCTCATCTTATACTTAATATTGTACCTGTCAAAAGTATTTTGTTTGAAGCTATTATTTTAAAACTGTTGCTTTTAGAATGTGCATTTGAATACAAACTAAACAAAATTAATTTAACCTATACAGAGGCACGGGTATCATTTTTTTTATACAGTTATATTTATCATTTAACATTTACAAGTATATTTAAACAAATTATATATACAATATCAAATAAATTGCACGGGTAATTTACTAGTTTATATATACGACACGAGGAAACCAATAGTGATCCACTGCGCCAGCTTGTTAACATAAACATTTGGAATCACAGCATGCTGATCTCATAATGTGCATATTCCTTAGAAATTCTCTTTGTGGAACTCAAATTTTGATTTTGATGCACCTTTTTTGTTGAACTCGGAGCAGAGCTTGCTCAATTCTTTGGCCAAAATTGGTGCTCCACAATAAAATACTCCTAATACCAGGCGAAGATATGTGAGTAGAAGATATAATAACAAATAACAAAGTCTCTAAACAATGTTTGATGTAGAATGACTTACCTATTCGCTTACTACAATGCTTAGAACATATTTCAGAGAAAACCATTTTCCAATTAGGCCTTGCAAAATGAGTTCGCACCTAATAGTAGATTCAAATGGAGGTTAAAATTTTATGTAAGATTAGAAGGCAAATTCTAGCTTAAAGTGTTGGTAATTCGCGAAAGACAAAGTCTTCACCCGAGTCCCAGAAACAATATCAACTCCCTTTTTCGCATGGTTGAGGGCTTGCACCATGGTGATGAGGGTGGATCTTGCATCACCTTCCTCGTATACGCTAGTCAAGTAGTTGTGCATCTCAATAACACCCTGAAGACCATAATTTAAGGACTATAAGAAAATTTTCAAGAGGAAGTCTTAACCACTTGAATCACCTACAAATCTGAATAGAAGTGTCTCCAGTGTCTCACATATGTCCGTGTATGTTATTACATTTGATTAATGTATTTATTTAAATTATTACCTGTGTGTGTCAGTGTCCTAGCCGTGTCTGGTGTCTCTGTAACTACTTCATAAACAAGATAAAAGAACATTTCAGTAAAACTTAGTACCTTCTGATCTATTTCATTAACTTGGTTCATGACCCCTTTAAACCAATCAAAAGAACTTTGTTCTCTTGTTACCCAGTAGAAATAAGTGCTGGTAGTCGCCACTGTTTTCTTCTGCTTGTTGAGAAGATCTTTTAGAATGCTGATAAAAGGTGTTGCTCCTATTCCAAGACCAACAAGTAACAAGACATCATATTTTGCATAGTCCTGTGCTGGCGCACCGTAAGGCCCATCTATCCTTAGCTTAGGTAAACTGTATCAAGACCAGAAGATGGAAGAACTCTGAAGATAAATTATTTCCCATTAGGACAGAGTTGCAAGATACATAAAAACAGCATGTACCTTTTTTTAGTGGTTTCATCAGCCCTGAGAAGACCACTCTTCCCAGCTAAGGGCGGCTCGCATGCCTCGGAGAATACTCTCTTAAGCTCCTGTGTCCAATCACCCAGTGTCCGGATGTGAACACTCAGGTAGTCATCGCCCGGTGCTGAGGTAATAGAAAACGGATGCCTGTCATGCATATACATTATACCATCAAATACCGATAAATTCATTATAGACGGCATAAATAGAGATATAGTTAGTTGTTTATAGTTTAACTAGTTTGTTATTTAGTTAGTTAGATTAGTTAGTTGTTATAATTAATTATATAAGCCTTGTACTTCGTCATGTAATACATAATGATTTGAAAAGTATACAACTGTAATTTACCACTCAAATAGAGAAATGACGGGACATTGGACAAACATATATTGTCCGCTCTTGTAACGAAATCGAGGCGGCTTTGACATTTGCAACGTGAGAACATTTCCAGGATAGATTGCAACCTAAATGTTTTCCATGGTACGAATGAAAGATTGGTAATCAAAACCTTGACGGAACTTAACTTGAGTCGGATAATGACCAACAAAAAGTAAGTCAAAACCTTTATCTGTGTTTAGTGTTGGAACTAATGTGAAAAGTTATCAAGGTTGAAAACAGAATCAGAGTTTAGGAGTAACTGCTTAGAATTGTGTGCTCACCTTTATAAGACTGACTGTGTATAAATTAGAACGGAAGAATCTGAGTGTTCTTTCTCCTGCATAAAGTAAGATTGGAACTACAAGATACATCCATGTCTGAATAAAGAGATCAATGTGTCAAGTAATGAATCACTGACAAGAACTCGTTTGACAAAGCTCCTAAGTAGTTGAGAACTGATACTACAGATTACATACCGTTTGATAGATCCGTTCGCGCACGAGGCAAAGGTTTATTCCGTGAATGATGAGCAGCACATAGACAATGACAAATAGATGGTGTGAATACCAAAAGGCATTGAAACCTGTCAGCCTATTAAGTGGTTTGGGAAGCTTAATGAGATTTCTCCTGAACCTTGTTGTTGCAAGTAAAAATGCTATGGCCATGAAAATCACCATCAAAATTCCAGTCACACCCTCAATCCCTATAACAAGATCTCCATAACTGGGTTTATGATCTCCGAATGCATCATTTAAATACTTCTTATACTCATCTTCAGAGGAATTTACAAGTCTTGGAAAATCACATGTTAGGTGATTACCGACATGAAGCGTAACTCCAATGACTATGGCCGCCGCGATTGTCTGCAAACATCCATAACTACACATTATATTCTGTTCAGTTACTCATAATAAATTTTGTTGCTTTCTTCAAGATAATTTTCTGCAGCTATTTTCTGTTTTCTTTTTCTCTGGTTTTTTGCAGGTGAAACTTTTTTAGGACTATTTGCTTTTGGAAAACAAGTCAAAAGGTAATACGATGAAAATATTATATATCATCAATACAAACAGTAAATTACTAATCTTATGATTAGTAGTTTATCTACCAAGTGTCATAAAAAATTGTTAAGAATATAGTCTATCTCAAATAAAGATTTAAAAAAATATTGATGTATTAAATGGTTACCTTGTGAAAGTTGATGTTATCATCAAAAGGTACAATGTAAGCCAGTTTAGTAGACCTGAGCCATGTTATGGTGTTTCTGCATACAGGCAAGAGTATAAGAGCCATATTGAACTTCAGGGTCTCAGCCGCGCCTTTTGCCGTGAGTAGACAGTAACCCATGATATTATAAGCATCTTTTTGCTTGTATTGGATGAACTTCCACATAAACAGCCCAATCATTATGGAAATCCACAGTGTTAAAACCCAAAGTCTCTTCCAATTTTCTTCTAAATAGTAGAGCAACCTGTGACTCATCCTACCAATTAGAGTTATCCTCCATAGTCCTTGTGGGTTCTTGTTCAGAGCTTGACTTGGGTAGCTTGGAGCCCGGCTGTAGCCGATATATGTATCCTTTTGTAACAAAAGTGTCTCCAATTGCCATAGCTACAATAACACAATGAGCATAAAAGTGCAGTAAGACTATCAGGTGTTGAATCATGCATGTGAAAGATATTTCAATGTCATCTAAGTTAGTTTTAATTCAAACTTTACAATTAGTTTAAATTTAACAGTTATGTTTGTTACAATTTAGTTGGTAATTTGGAGATTAGTTAAGATTAACTAACTTTGGCTACTGGTTTACTTGCATCACAAGTAAACCAGTTATAGTGTTGCTAAATCTCTACAAATGCTTAGTTTGTGCTGGTAATCATGTATTCATTCTTCTACTACTAAATCAATAAACTCTTCTCTCTTAATTGTTCATTCACCCTTAGTTGCTTCCGTTTTCAACTGATATAAGTTTGTTTTCAATCTTAACATATTGGTATCTTAGAGCTTATACGATTCAAGCGAGTCTTGATCTTTCAAAAAGTTTAAAAAAAATAATAATAATAATTCATGTGAGAAATCATGGCTGGAGGAAATGGCACCTTTCATGCTAACCTTCCCATTCTTTATGGCAAGAATTGGGATCAATGTTTTAAACAAATGAAGGTGATCTTCGTTGTTCGTGAGGTGTATAAACAAGGGAGTCTCATTGTCTTTCTCATGCCATGAATGATATTGTTATTATTTCCAATTTTTTTACTATGCCTCAATCTATAGAACATTATAAACTAGGAAATCTATATGTTACACACCACAAACAACATGTTTCAATACCCCTTCCTGACCCTGATTCGCCACCTGATCTTGTATTGGTTGAACCACGACGTTCTAGTCAAATATCTCGAATACCAAATAGATATTCACCATACATGTATGATTTCTAACATACTTCTCGGACAATCTCACTCTCTAGCATATGTATTCCTACTTGTTACTTATAGGTTGTTAAAGATGTGGGTTGGATAAAAACAATGAATGGGGAAATTCACGCTCTTCAAGAGAATTTCACATGGGATATTGTTTCTTGTTCACATGATATAAATAAAACCTACTGGCTGCAAATGAGTGTATTCATGAAATTGAATTCAGAAGAGTCTATCGCCCATTAAAGGATGAATTTGTTGCCTTAGTAAACAACCTAGAATATGGCATTGATTATGATAAGACATTTGCATCGGTTTCTAAAATGACAATTGATCGCACTATGCTCTCTATATCTGCTTCCAATGGGTGGTCACTCCATCAAATGGATGTGAACAATGATTTCCTTCAAGGTGATTTGGTTGAAGATATTTATATGACTTCTCCTCAAGGCTTCTCCTCTTCATCTAAGGGTGTGTGAAAGATCAAACACTCTTTATATGGTTTAAAACACGTGCCTAAAGCATGGTATGAAAAATTTTGCTCTACTCTACTTGAATCATCCTTTATGCAGAGTCAATATGATTCATCCCTATTTTTTCATAGAACATCTATGAGAATTGATATGCTTCTTCTATATGTTGATGATATAGCTATTACTATTTTTTATCGCGCTTTTATTCAACGACTTAAACAACAGTTACACGTCTCATTTCTTATGAAAGATCTGGGTAACCTGCATTATTTTCTAGGCCTTAAGGTTCATTCCACGTCCAAGGACATCTTCTTACACCAATACAAGTATGCCACAAATTTGATTTCTATGGCTAGTCTCAAATCGGCGAATTCGGTAGATATTCCTCTTAGATCAATGATAAATACCATTATGATGATGGTGATTTTTTCTGGACCACTTAATGTATCAGCATCTCGTGGGCAGCCTTAATTACTTGACTATTTCCTTAATATATCTTTTGTTGTTTAACAAGTAAGTCAATCCATGCATTATCCTCGTTGTCTTTCACTTGGTAGTGTTTTGTCATATAACTCACTGCTTGAATGGAACCTCTCACACAGTCAATTCTTTCGCATCAATATAGCCCTTAAATTAAGTGCTTACAATAATGCCGATTGGGCGAGTGTTCTAATACTTGAAGATTTGTCATTAGATGGTGCATGTTTCTTGATTCTTTATTGGTCACATAGAAAAATAAGAAACAAGTAAAAGTCTCTAAATCTTTTAGCTGAACTTGAATTTCCTTAAACAAAACCATTGTCACTTTATGTTGATATACAAGTGTTTCTAAATTGTTGCAAATCCAGTTTTCATGAACGCGCCAACCATTTTGAAGTTGGTTTTCATTCATCTTGCGACGCCTATGATGACCAAATTATATCACTTCCTTACTAATACTCAGTTTCAAGTTCCATATATTTTTACGAAGTCTATTTCACGCCTATGTCATCATATTTTTGTTAGCAAATTGATGCTCATTGATGAGTCTCATCAATTTGAAAGGGGATGTCAACTAAGAAATAATATCATGGTGTCCTTATATTTATTATCTTTCTTAGAATAAGTTAGACAAATCAATGATTTATTTATTCCATTTAATCTATAACTATTAGTTGTAAATGTGGGAACTACTATATAATAAGTGAAATATCAAAGCAAAAAGTATTAAGCCAAACAAAATGCACCAATCAAATTACTTACAAACCAAACGTTTAAGATTTCTCACCTCAATGTAACCAAGTCTTTCAGGGTCTAACTCTTCCATGATTAAAGCTGCATATTCTTGAGCCTGCTCCTTTAATCTGGACAACTTATTTGCTGAAGCACTTAGTGCAATGATCTAAAAATTGAATGAGATATAACTATTGTTTAGTGAAAGTTTTAACTTTGACTTATATTTTTACTTTTTCTTTTTACAAAATAGAATGTTAAACTCAAAATCACTCTTAAGAAATGTATGTCTCTTTAAGTTAACTACTATGCCAATACCCAAGATAGCAAGAGATTATATGTTGGTAAAAATATAATTAATATGCTTTAAAATATTAAAGCAGTTATATAAAAAAGAAAGAAAAATCTAGAGAAACTTAATTGATTTTGATAGATTGAGAAATTGTCAAAGTCCTAAATCCTTCCCCTCCAAATGCTGGCCAAATGTTTTTGTGAGCTAACAAATTCCAACTTCTTAATCCTTGCAAAAAGAATTGTTTAAAATGATACACACAAAATTAAAAGAAATAAACTGTTTTATACCTCTTTCACTTCTTCTTTGTTGAGTATACCGTCTTCGTTTTTGTCCACCCTGTAAAGTCAGGTAAAAAAATACAATTAGGAGCAGATTTTATTTAAAAGAATTAATAGTATTCGATTTTGTTTTATTTTTAATTTTAAAAAATTAATTTATTGTTTTATTTTGAATCAGTTGAAA
Organism: Lathyrus tuberosus; assembly: GCA_022829125.1. Taxonomy (NCBI): domain Eukaryota; kingdom Viridiplantae; phylum Streptophyta; class Magnoliopsida; order Fabales; family Fabaceae; genus Lathyrus; species Lathyrus tuberosus. The sequence continues at coordinate 409,495 of JALAZF010000870.1, forward strand.
TTCTAATGAATAATGATTACTTAACATGTTAAAGAAAATAATAAGCCGCGAATCAAAACTCTGATCGGTAATTTGCAACCAAAATTGACGAAGTTCATCTTTATTGATCTTGTTAACCTTCATTCTTCGTTTCCGATTCAAAGCATCAAATATTTCCAAACCAAACTCCTTAGAATCTCCCATGCCTTCAAAACAACAAAAACAAAAATAAGTTATGCATTATTGAAAATCAAGTATAATTATCGTTTCAAGTGATTAGGCTATGCACGTATGCAGACACACATATTCGATAGATTAGTCTATGCAGTTACGCGCAGAGGATATCGGTTTTTAAGGAATTTTTTTTATAAATAGTGTTGAAAAAAAATGCGAAATGGAGAGTGAAAATGCCTTTAGAATAACGAACCCAACCCATGCACAATGGAGAAAAAAATACTGAAATGAAAATTGCAGGAAAAAAAATAATGAAACGAACCTATGCAATGGGCAAAATCAGTGCGATGGAGAAAACCGTTATCGGCAAATCTATCAAAATTGCTCTGCACATCGTTCCAGGCATCACCGTCGTTGGATTTACTGCTAATAAATTTCAATCCACGTAGCGCTTTCTTAGCACCGGAGCGATTACGATCAAGCTGAGCGCGTTGTTTCCTAAGATCTCTAGCCAGCAACGCCTCTTCAGATCCGCCGTGATTGAAGGTTAACCGATTAAGCTCTTGTGAAAACTGCTTTACCTTGGCAACCGCCTCGGTTTGATCCTATGTGAGAACTGCCGCAACATTTTGGAAGTGCTTCTCCTGATCGACGGATGCTTCGTAGCCGACGCTGAGCTTTCGTTCCCGCTAGTTTTGACATCATCGTCGATGTTAATGGCAACGTCGTGAAGAACGGCAGCGTGATTGTCTTGAAGATCAAGAGTGACCTCGACATTTCTGTTAGCAACAGAATCGGACTCAGTTTCCGGCAATGTACCGGTACCGGTAATTATCTTCTCTGGAACGGTGTCGAGGGACCTTCGGTGTTCGCGCTTCGGAGTACCATTCATGGATTAAACCATGCTGAAGAATTGGCTATAGATTTTAATTTATAAATATATACTACTCCATATATGTAAAAGTAAAAAAATAAAAAGCTAGATAATAGGATGTGATTTGTTTACTATGTAATGAAATAAAAGTTATTTTTAATGAAAAAGAAATAAAAGACTTTTTAATATCTTAAATAATATGTGAGACGCTGTTATTATGTTTTTTTATTTTTTTTTTTAAATCCAACTAAATTAATATTTTATATAAATGTGAGTTGAAAATTTCACATTGAAAAAATGGAGGCAATATAATCAATATTTTATGTTTTAAGGTTTTTGATAAATATATGGTGTGTTTGACTTGTGTGGTTGTTTTTTATTCAATATGGATACTCACTTTGTAATTCATCAGTGTATTAGAGTTAATGGTTCGAGCAAAAGACCGATTTTTTATATTGAAAGTCTTTCTGACAATGATAGTAATTAGGTGGCATGTTTCGTTAAAGTGTAAGTGACGAGGAAAAGGTGCCAACAGTTATATGAAAGAGTTTATGCTTAAGGGAGAGTATAGTAGATACTTGAAGGGAAGATTGTTGTGATACAAGTGTGAGTTAAATCTCATATTGCTTTAAAAAAATGGAGGTTAAACATTTTATAAAAGAGATGACTCATGTACCTAATGTTTTAATATTTTGGAAAAATATGTAATACTTTTCTCACTTGTGTGGTTGCCCTTGACCCAATGTTGATGATCCTGTGACCCACTAATTAATTGTATGGTCATGACCCTCGTGAAGGTGGCAGTATTTCGTCTTGTCGGTTACGGAAGTTTCCATAACAAATGGGTTTTGATCCGGGGCTTCCGAAATTCTGTGTTGGCACACCTTTAGTATATCTTATCGCTGGACGTGTTTATAGAGGTGTGCTTATCATACCGACAAAGAGTTTCACAGTTAGATTCATCTCTCCCCTATTGGAATCTTTCTTAGACGATCGTCCGGAATTTGCATATGATGTGGGTGGGTTTTCGAACCGTTTAGTTTCTCATTTAGATTGATGAAGGGTTGTGCTCTATTAAGCATCTCTTTCACGTTATGGGCCTCTATGTGCCCTAGTTTATGCATAAAGGAACTATCATATGACGGATCGTTCTCAAATGTCCAACGTTTGAAGCCTTCTTCACCTTCTTCTACTTCCATAACTACTTGCGTGAAATGGTCGATATATGAGCGTAAACTTTCTTTCTTTCACTATGTTATCTCGCTTAGGGAATTTATCATCAATAGCTGCCTTTTTCAGGTTGTGCAATGAGCGACGAAGCTCCCGCACAGGTCAGACAATGACTCAATGTTCCCATCCAATAGAGCTTTGAGCAAGAGTCAGACAGATCTGTCATACCCCAAAATTTGTCCTACTTCTTTCCACTTTTCATTTGGCTCTTGGTCTATGATTCATTTGCATACTCCTAGTCATCTAGATCATTCATTCATAATTGCATTTTTAAACGTCTTGACATCGCCTTGGCCCTTCTCTATGTGGGGGATTGATATGATCGGAATGATCGAACCGAAAGCTTCAAACAGTCATCACTTCATTCTAGTTGCTATTGACAACTTCACAAAATGGGTTGAAGCTGCTTCATATGCTAATGTCATATGACAAGTGGTTACAAGTTTCATCAAGAAAGGAATAATTTTTCGTTATGGAGTTCCTAGTAAGATTATTACTGACAGTGCCAGTAACCTGAACAACAAGATGATGAAAGAGTTGTACCAAGATTTCAAAACTGAATATCACAACTCTTCACCATACTGGCCAAAGATGAATGGTGTCGTAGAAGTAGCAAACAAAAATATCAAAAATGAAATTCTGGTACAGACATGTGATGTTAAGTGCGATGTCACAACATCAATATCTGTTGTATGAACAAGACACTAAAAACCTGTGATGTTATGTGTGATGTTACAACAACACACTCTGCAATTTAAGACAACAGAAAAGCACAGAATTGCACACAAGGATTGTTCACCCAGTTCGGTTCAACAACCTACATTTGGGGGTATACCAAGCCAGGAAGGAAGTCCACTATTAGTAGTATCAAATTACAGACTCAACAGACCAGTTGACAATCTACCAAATTTAATCACTACCCAATGACCCTTCTACCTAAGTCCTCCCTAGGTAAGAGACTCCATCTCACTTCCAATCATCACAATGATGTCTAGCAGTCAACTACACCGCCACTGCATCAACAGCTTGATTACCAACAACTGTTCAACCATAGAAGATACCCTTCCATGACACACATTGGAGTTGCTTAACAGCTTCCTCCAAGAACAATACCAAACTCATTACCTACAGGTTTCTGAGTTAAACACAGTGACCATCTCACAACCCGAGTGGTTCACTTAGACAAAGCCCTAATGATCTACATCTTGGACCCGTACCCATTCTAGATTACAAGCATTCTATTTATAACCTTTTCCCAACTGGATTTGGGCCTTCAAATCATATCAAATCTTCTGCTACAAATCTCCAACAAATTATGCTCTTCAATAGATCTTTAATTAAATCTTCAATCAAATCTTCAATTAAATCTTCAATCAAATCTTCATGTTTTAAATACGCAATCTTTGCTAGATTTTATCTTTAATCTTCCACACCTTTAAATCAGCTCCACATAATATTTCCAGGATATTATGTATCTTTTAAATCTTCACTTTTTAATTCAGCTGCAAGATCTTCTCCACACAAATAGGAACAATTCTCCATGTCTATTTGCACAAAAATAGTAACAAACTATTCTCCACAAGATATGCAGAATTAATTGTATCAGAATAAATCTTCTCCAATAAATTCGCCTGCAATCTCTCTATCTCTTAGCAGAAAATCTCACTAACAACAAAACATCCTAACACGCGCAACATCACAAACTGATGTTCTGATGTTCTGGTATACTGATGTCAAGACATCACTTATAACATCAGCATACAAAACTTCCAACCCTGCAACAACTAATGATAAGAACCAATGTTATGACATCAGACATATGACATCAACATTGTTCAACTTTGTTTTACCAAAATTACAGCCAACACAAGAACTAACAATCTCCCCCTTTGGCTAATTTTGGCTAAAACAAACTCTGCCATCATTAGAGAACCCAGCAGCACCTCTTCAACAAGCTGCACAAACTCACTAACCAGCAACAACAAAAACCAACAAGCTGCATAAACTCACTTTCACATCAGCATAGGGAAAACTCCCCCTCAAACCAAGAACCAGCTCACAGCTGTTCATACACTCTCCCCCTCAGCTGCTGCACCATATCAGAAAAGGCTTCACAACCACACCTTGGCAACTCTCTCCCCCTTTTTAGCCACAATTGGACAAACTCTGAACATCGCAGCCAATATACTCAGAACAAAATCCAGACTCAGCAGCTACTACTGTACATTCTCTCCCCCTTTATGGCCAAAAATTGACAAACATTGGTGTAAATATATACTTCTGATCCATTGACACACAAATCTATAGAACCAGGTCTAAACTGTCAAGTACACCATGAACTTCACCAGTAACACAATGTCACGACATCTTGTCTGACATTACAATCTGGAAAAACAACTTCTTCAACAAAATATCAACTCTCCCTATCGAAGATAACCAGTGCTCCTTTGCAAGAAGAACACCTTAAATGAATGGAAAACATAAGACTCATCTTCATGTCTTCAAGAGCGCACCCTCTGTTCAACACACCTGCTGAACGCATTCACTTAATGCTTAATCCTCAAACAATCCAAATACCAAAACTCACATGATTCCCTCTTGGTTTGTTATCTTCTCATGCTCCAAAACTCACATCTTGCCAAGCTGATCAACTTCTCTCGGTAATATCCACAGGAATGATCACAATGAACTCCTTGATCATAACATTTGGAAAAACCAGACAATGCCTTCCACTGAACTCACACACCAAGACAAGTGTGACATCTCCTATAAAAAAAAACCTACTGAGTTCTTCCAGAAATTGCAGAGAAAAGCACATTCTCCCAGACATAAGCAAAGTTGCCCTTCAGACTCCTCCTCAGTAGCATGTGTGCATATGATTCAATCAATTAGCTTCACATGGCTAGAACCATTCATGTCCACCCCAACATGTCATCTGACATTAAATCCTCATAAGATTCAACCAATCTTCACAATATATGTACCTTTGCAGCAAAATCCATAGACAAGTACTCCCCCAGTCATGGTTAACTAATGCTCTAGATGAAGATGAACATTTGAGCACACTTGCTGAGCACATGCATTTTGGTATCATTGTCCCTTTCTTTAAAGGCAGTCATTCCCTATCATACTCTTCATCTTCAGACTTCCAATCAATCAATACCTGATCTACTTCAGTCTTCTCTACATTCTTCATCCAAGGCAGACCTTCTACTTCATCATTCTCCCGTATGACTATGTAGACGCTCCTTAGGCATAATGTATGCACCAAACTCCATAACTAGAACAAAATCATCCTATACCAAGGATATCCAACCCAAAAATGTTCTAACGTTTGTTAGGACACATCACATATACCCCACACCATGGTTCTAGATATGCTCCACCAACTGAACTTACTATCAGCATAGTAATCCAAACTGAACAAAGAGAGCTGCCAGAGAGGACTAAACTCTCATCCACCAAAAGAAGGTATACTTTCATCCTCAACCTAGAACTTCTGTCAACAACTCCAAGAGAATTAGAATCTCCTTACATTTTTAACTAAATACTCTTCTACACAAGAGCAACCAGTTTCAAGCATCCTGCTTGAATGCACACAATGTAACCAACCAAATTCCACCTTTTGATTGATCTCATTCTTCTTCAGAACTCCCACAAGATATCCTGATCCACCTATGAAACCAGATCTTCAAGTCATATGAACTACTTGCTCCAAGGCAAGACATCTTGGATTCACCAAGCCTCTTAGTCATGTAACATCTTCTCAAACCACAACTCCCGCAAACTGTATGAGATAGATCTTTTTGAAGCATCCATAACTTCCATTACTGTAGATCACTTCTATCTTAAGATGATGTGCCACATCACCAGCTGAGACTTATGATGTTAAGCTAGATGCCAAAACATTATGATATCCAACTGTTGAATTCAGCTATTCCTTCTGCCACTTAGAAGAACCTCCTCCCTTTGCAGAAACAGATTTCCATGCTCTCATAGACTTGATTCAACAATCAAGTTTGAGTAGACAACCTCCATCCTGCTTAGAAGCTCCAAAGACTTCAAACCTACCACATCTGAATCTTCAAAAAATAAGTAGTCCAAGACTACCTCATAGCAATACTAAAGAAGGTCACTTCCCTCAGTAGAGCCGTCAGTAGAAAGCCAGAGATAACTGCCACTTATCCTCGACCTTCACAACCAGAGCAAACACCATGCTCCAAACCACTTAGATCAGAACTAATCCAAGCTGTAACAATCAAGACTATGATGTCTTCATAGTCTTCCAACATACTTAAGGTCGTCACACAGCCATATAGAGAAAAGTAAATTCTCAACACTTCTGCAGTCCTGCACTTTTACATCAGACATATACAAAGTCTCCCGTCAATGTATTTTGTCATTAGTTGAAAGCACATCCTCAAAAGCAGATAAATACTCAACTCCTGTCAAGGTAACCTTCTCACACAACCGCCTTCTACTGAAACTAACCATCACAACAACCACTCATACCACAAAACTCTTCCAAGTAAGGTCAGTGTCTTGATCTTTCACTTTGCCCTGAGCAAAGAACATAATTGATGTTTCAACATTAGTTCTGACATTAGTCTTAATCACAACTCCTAATCATATTCATCCACACATATCTCTTGCAGGGAACATAAGAGAGCATATCAGCATCTTCCAAGATTAGACCAACAAAACTGCAGTAACTTGCATAACACACTCTTCCAGAGGCTTCTTCTAATAAGCACAAGGTTCAGACCTCCTAACCAAAGAGTAATAACTGCCATCCTTCTGCAGAAACATACCATAGACAATCTGCTCCTTTGAATCCTTCAAGGCACAAAACTGGAAGAGTTCATTCCATACAACTAATGCAGACACCAATTGACCACCGGCTGACTTACCCTGCTACTGCACACAAACTCTTCGATGCCTTTTCCCTTCTCTTCAACCAGCTCCTGCTGAAATGCTATAACATTATGAACAGCATCTCAAAAATTGTTCAACTTCACAGCTTCAGTGATCCTTCAAAACAGCTACAATCCAATAGGTCTTTGACTTAGCATTTACCATAAACTGCTAATGTGAAGCACGATGTCGAGACATTAGAATAGACATATTAAGCTCAGCTTCTTTCTTGATGAAACCACAACTAAGCTTAAGAGATGACTGATCAAGATCTTCACTCCCGCATGAAAGATTTGACAGTGATACTCTTTTGCTTTGGCTCTACCCTCTTCTTTCACCATAAGGAATCACTGTACTGAACAGATTGGTCTTCAATGTCTGACTTGACATATATTCTTCTTCTGATCCTTCCATGTCAAATAGTCTTTAGAAGATCCATTCACCTTATGAACACTTCACTCCCAAACAAGGATATGAGATAATCCTCAAGTAACGTTGGCCTCTCTAACCAACCGGTTGAAGCTGTCTTACATAAACTACAACATCATAGGATATCCTGCTGGGGAGACCAAACCCTAATGTCTTTCCAAGAGAATATCTTCCTAGAATCTCAACACCAGAAATGTAAGAACCAACCAGGGTTACAACAGATACCATGCAGCAGAACACATAACAACTCCTCAACAACCTTCAGGCACTAATCAAAAATCCTTGCACACTATCAGCATAAACCACGTGCCAACAATACTTTATCATGAATAGTCCAACCTTCACTCCAAGGGATCATCCAAACAACTCTCTATCTTGCTCATGAACCAGAAAGTATCTTCCCAAGATCTCATCCAGAAACAGACAGGATGCCTGCTCTGATACCAATTAAAATTCTGGTACAGACATGTGATGTTAAGTGCGATGTCACAACATCAATATCTGTTGTATGAACAAGACACTAAAAACCTGTGATGTTATGTGTGATGTTACAACATCACACTCTGCAATTTAAGACAACAGAAAAGCACAGAATTGCACACAAGGATTGTTCACCCAGTTCGGTTCAATAACCTACATCTGGGGGCATACCAAGCCAGGAAGAAAGTCCACTATTAGTAGTATCAAATTACAGACTCAACAGACCAGTTGACAATCTACCAAATTTAATCACTACCCAATGACTCTTCTACCTAAGTCCTCCCTAGGTAAGAGACTCCATCTCACTTCCAATCATCACAATGATGTCTAGCAGTCAACTACACCGCCACTGCATCAACAGCTTGATTACCAACAACTGTTCAACCATAGAAGATACCCTTCCATGACACACATTGGAGTTGCTTAACAGCTTCCTCCAAGAACAATACCAAACTCATTACCTACAGGTTTCTGAGTTAAACACAGTGACCATCTCACAACCCGAGTGGTTCACTTAGACAAAGCCCTAATGATCTACATCTTGGACCCGTACCCATTCTAGATTACAAGCATTCTATTTATAACCTTTTCCCAACTGGATTTGGGCCTTCAAATCATATCAAATCTTCTGCTACAAATCTCCAACAGATTCTGCTCTTCAATAGATCTTTAATTAAATCTTCAATCAAATCTTCAATTAAATCTTCAATCAAATCTTCATGTTTTAAATACGCAATCTTTGCTAGATTTTATCTTTAATCTTCCACACCTTTAAATCAGCTCCACATAATATTTCCAGGATATTATGTATCTTTTAAATCTTCACTTTTTAATTCAGTTGCAAGATCTTCTCCACACAAATAGGAATAATTCTCCATGTCTATTTGCACAAAAATAGTAACAAACTATTCTCTACAAGATATGCAGAATTAATTGTATCAGAATAAATCTTTTCCAATAAATTCACCTGCAATCTCTCTATCTCTTAGCAGAAAATCTCACTAACAACAAAACATCCTAACACGCGCAACATCACAAACTGATGTTCTGATGTTCTGGTATACTGATGTTAAGACATCACTTATAACATCAGCATACAAAACTTCCAACCCTGCAACAACTAATGATAAGAACCAATGTTATGACATCAGACATATGACATCAACATTGTTCAACTTTGTTTTACCAAAATTCCAGCCAACACAAGAACTAACAAAAAAGATTGTCTAAATGATGGTCAAGACTTACAAGGATTGGCACGAGATACTTCCATTTGCTCTGCATGGCTACTGAACTTCAGTGCGTATTTCTACTGGGGCAACTTTATTCTCACTCGTATATGGTATGGAAGTTGTCTTACCGATTGAGGTTAAAATTCCTTCATTAAGGATTATCATGGAAGCTTAGCTTGATGAAGCCGAATGGGTTCAGTCCACATTTATCAGGTGAATATCATTGAAGAAAAGCCTTTGACTACTTTTTGCCATGGTCAGTTGTACCCGAGACGTCTCAAGAAAGATTTTGACAAAAAGGTTGGCCCTCGTGTATTTCAAGAAGGTGACCTAGTGCTCAGGAGATACTCTCTAATACACTTGGATCCACGAGGCAATTGGACTCCTAACTACGAAGGATCATTTTTTGTCAAGAATGTCTTCTCAAGTGAAGCCCTGAACCTCACCACCATGGATGGGGAGGAGTTTCCACTGCCCGTGAACTCCGAAGCAGTCAAAAAATATTATGCCTAAAAATAAATGAATGAAGAGTCTGCTAGGTTGACATCTGAAAGGATAACCTAGAAAAAAATGGGTATCCCGATGGACCAAAAAAAGAAATGTCCATGCAAAAATTAGGGATCAAACAAAAAATATATCATAAGCCCGCTAAGTTGAAAACTTGAAAAGGCGACTTAGACAAAATTGAGTATCCCGGTGGACAGAAAAAAGAGAAAAAATCTAAGCAAAAGTTAGGGATAAAAGCATTTTACCGCAACGCTTGAGCCTATTTCATCTCAACTAGAACTCAGACGGCAAAAGATCGGTCCAGTAATCGTCAACTGAAATGAAGTGTTGGGACTCGGATCTTACGGTGGATAGTAGCCTGTGTAGCCTATGTTGTAACCAATGGAAATTTATACAAATTTTCCATTGCCATTTACCTTTATTTTTCAATTTTTGTGATTTTCTCTTCTAAAATTTTGCATCTTTGTGCACACATCATATGTACACACTTTTCCACATTCAATAAAATTTTCTTTTCCTTATCAATTGCTTTTCTTTATCAATTTCTTTTCCCGTATTTTGTTTGCAAAATAATTGATTATTTTTTATCATATAATGTCATAAAACATCGAGAGTAATAAAAGCTAAAAAAGAAAAACTTTTTGCATTACCTTGTTTACTTGAAAAGTTCTAAAGAGAGATCGATAGTCTATAGTGAGCGCCTAATAGACGAAAGCATCTCAATAACTACCTAATCTGATCACCGGTCATTCTTTCTCTCTCTCTCTCTCTCTCTCTCTCTCTCTCTCTCTCTCTCTCTCTCTCTCACACACACACACACACACACACACACACACAGAAAGAATCAGATTTTGAAATCTCCAGCAGTTGTGGTGAAGTGAAGTTTTCTCTTTTGTGCCAAACTCTCCGGTTCGGAGGTCGGAGAATCGAAGTTTACCACTACACAAAAGGAGTCGCATCCTTAATAACCCACATTGTTGCGTAGCATACATAACTTCATGGATCCTGTAAATCGATCATACATTGCATACATCATGCATACCAAACATCTCTCGTGCCACATCCTTATTTCCCTAACAGGGCATTTCAGTCAATTCCCAGCAGATGACTCCACAAAAAGCCTATGCACCATTATACATCACCAGAAAACAAATTATCAATAATACACTTAACTTTCTTACAATACATATTTTCCTTTCTCAAAGGACAAATTTTCAGATATTTTTGTATTTAATCCTCTTCTACCTTGAATGCCCGAAAAACTATCACCATTCGTGCATTCAAGTCCAAGATGATTAAATAGGGGCAGCTGTCATCCCCAAAAATTTGCCCTACTTCTTTCCACTTTTCATCTGGCTCTTGGTCTATGATTCATTTGCATGCTTCTAGTCATACAGATCATCCATTCATAATTGCATTTTTAAATAAACATCATTGATTCAAGTGTTTTGCTATTTATGACTCAAAGATATGGATCAAGCTTATAGATCTCTCTATACTATGTTTTAACTAGGTTGGCACAACAAATTGTGGTTGTTCTTTCTCTTAGACCCTAATATTGGTATATGACATTTTTGGATCATTATGGACTACATCATGACATTGAATTTTGAAGTTACTTGCAAGCTTGACTTTGGTCAAGGCCAACCATGGGAGGTTGACTCTTGTTTACCAACTTCTTTATGGGATTTTTCTACACTAGTTCGTTTGCTATTTGTTTGGATTCAAGAAATAACATTGCAATTCGAGATTCATTCAAGAAATCAAGGTTAAAATTCAATGCAAACTCAAGATCATTCAAGTTCATTTTCAAAATTGGAAATTGGAGGGGAGATCATCTTTCTTGAAAATCAAGGTACACAATTCAAATTAAGATCATGTTTCATTACAAAACCATCAAATTTAATTACAAAATCCAAATTATAAATGTCTATACAAATTACACCAATTGACATAGAGCTGAGTTTTGGTCAATAATTGACCAAAGTCAAACTGACCATTCTAAACCCTAAACTACGTTTGCCTTCACCCTCAACAGGTCTTCTATCTTTATGCTTCCAAATTCTCCCAAGTTCATTCCGTCCACATCAAGCACCATGAAGTCATGCCATGCCACGATTCCACACCACGTTGCCTTGTTCCATGCTAAGTTAATAGGTTGCCCTGCCAATCTCCATCCTACCAATCCTGCAACAAATGAAAACATGCACAATTCAACACATACACATGACTACACCAATACACAACCAAGCCAGCCATGGTGTACATAAGCCAATTCACATTCAAACCTAATAGTTGGTTCCAATTAACACATTCGTGAACAACTAACTAACAACCTATTAACCATATCCTAATTATAACAAATCAAAACAACACAAGCATAACTCAAACATTCCTTAACTGCTCCAACTGCAACCATGAACCACAAACATAACTTTAAACTCCATCAAATTTCCATACAAATTTCAATCTAACTACCATAATCATAATGCTAACAATTCACTTTGACTAATCAGCATATAACTCCAATTCGAAATTCAAGTGAACATCATCAGTTAGCGAGGTTTTTCTTTTCACAATTAGTTAGTTATCCTAACTTCTTTTTTCCAAAATATCAGCACTAACCAACAACAATAACAATCACAAACATGACCTACTAACTATCCAAAGCAAATATTAACTAGTATGCTTTCATAACTTGAGACAACTAACTTTTTAAATGATGTTAACTACCATAACACATTAAACCAACTGCACTGACAGTTTAGTAATAGTAGCAAGATTAAAGCAATCAACAATGGTAGCTCTAACTATTTCATAACAGGTGCCAATTAGAACTAATGTTCTAAGTGTATCTTTCATAATTTAACTAACTTAAACACCTTAACTGTCAATTTAACCGCAAAATTAACATTAAAATTCTAACCAACCTTTTTTCATTTGATCCAACATTCCCATTAATCCAAATCAATTCAACAAGTTCCATAAACATTCATAGTCAATAACAGCTCCACTAACATTCATCAACGTTATGCATTGCTAAACCACTAACCTCAATTCAATTACAGCTCAATTCATCAACATGATTAAATTCAAACTTCCTAACATATACTGACAAATTCCAATCAACTAAACTAGTTTCACAACAATTTCTAATTCATTTTAACCTAAGCCAACCAACTAACCTAATTACAACTAAGAATAACTAACTCATTTACTATTTAGATGACTGGCATTTCGATCCAACCACACGAGCTTTTAATTCTTTGCTAACATCCCCTAATAACTCATTCTAATAGATCAAATTTCAACATAACTAACTTCTTTTTAACTCTAACTGATTTACTTGATTCTAACCAACTTTTTCCTAATGTTCCTAACATAATTAATTTTAATTATCAAAACTTCAAACAAAATTCCTAAACTTCAATCTAACCAACCTACTAACTTCAATATCAAACTAATCTCATAACAGTTCCCAATTAATTCTAACATAACAAATAACTTATACTTCATTAACTGTCAAATTCAACTTCTAACAGCCACTTAACATAGTTAGGAACCTCTAACAAACTTATTCATTGATTCACTTAACACTAACCCTGCCCTAACCTCTAACAGAATTGCCTTAATCCTCTGCCCAAAGTTGTTACAAAATTCCTCTATATAATCTCATACTAATCTTCACTCATCTTCAACAACTCATTTTTGCAAATTCAGATCCTCGTGACTCTTTCTCTCTGCATTCAATATTCCCACCACACTCACCTAGAGCTCTCAAATACCCCATTGTTGAGCAAGCTTATCCTTGAAGCTTGTTGCAACTTGAGCATTAGCCACTTTCCTATCCTACACTCCTTCTTTACCCTCCAACACACTAATCAATAACAACAACATCAAGAATTCACAACCTTTAGACTAAGATTTGAAGGAGAAGAAGAACAAAGTTTCGTTGCAAAAGGAATTGAGATTCTAAGCGCACCTGAATATTCCTCTGGTTTTCTTCACCTTCATCAGATCCGTCTTCAACAAATTCCAAGGCAACCTCTGCCTTGCAAGTAGGTCTTCACTTCTCCTTCTTTTTTGCCTCAAACGTTGTCACTACGATGTAGTATTGAAGTATCCGAACCAAACCCCTGAGGTTTGAGTTCGGATTGAGCCCCCATTGATAACACTATTTTAGTGTGTCATAATGATCCATTTTCTATAGTAATTTGGCTAGGTTTAATTAGATTTGTTTGCATTTCTCTTGTTTGAGTATGGATTTGTCTTCAGTGCACTAGTTGCACCTTTTATGGTTTATTGTGTTTGGCCCTAAAGCAATTTAGATTAAGGCAAGATGAGGCGTGACACCTCAAGACATAGTCTGAGCAGAATGGAGATAAGAGGAAGAAAGAAAATGGGATTTGTCAATTGCAATTTCACCAAGAGCTTGGAAGAATGTCTATCACTAGGACATACGTGGCAGAGGTTCGTGTCAAAAAGAAGCTGAAGCATCAAGATAATATCAAAGGAGCTAGAGGACAAAGGAGGGTACAATGGGGACCACGCCTGCAAAAGCGCGTCCTGCACCCAGCCACCCGCCGTCTGCTCTGCGCCACTACTTGCTGCAGCAGCCTGCCAAAGACGCATTGTCTCCAAATGTTGTCTGTCCTTGATAACTTGTTCACAAAGGAAGAAGTGACAGCTGGAGATACTTGTGATTTGATTTGGGTTGAACCTTATTTTCATCAAAAGCTCATGATCCAAGACCCATCAACTCCTATGTCTCATTCTTAAAGGCTATAAAAAGCAAGTCATGTTCAGCATTGAAGAGAGACGCAAGTTAGAGAGCACACATTATATTTTCTGTTTTTTTTTAGTTTAGTTACTTTGCGGATTAAGAAGAGTAGAGAGATTTCTTCTTCTCATCCAGTCCTGTACTCACTGCTTGAAACTGTCGTGACTGCAGGGGTCTGATGTTGTTTACCCAACGCAAAGGATCTTCAAGTTATTACTAGGTTGCCATTTCTTTTCTATCTTTTGTTAAGAATATGTCAACTTGTATTTTCATTCCAGTAGTTTGTACTCAGCTCATTTTGAGCTTAACTCGTATTTGATGAGCAAAGTGAAGTTAATATAAAGTTGTTTTTACATTGAAATGGTGTGTTGTTAAGTGTCTTATTTTGTTATGTGTTTCCATTGTTATATATACTTGCTTCTTAGAATGATTAACTTAGAAAAAGGTACTAGTATGTGGTTGAGAGAGATCCAACAACATGCTGATTTCATAACAAAAGTGGTTAACAAAGTAGGATAGAGATATTCACTTAATTCAACTTACTTAGAGATAAGAAGTTGAGACCATAAAGATTTTGCAGAACTAAAACCATACACATTTTAGGGTTATAAGTGAGGCTTAGAGATTTGTTCCCTTACCCTAGTTATGTATGTTTTGATGTTGTAGAAATACACCACTAGATCACGTTCTAACCTTTTGAGGCACGACACTTCACATTATGAATACTGTTTAGCAACAATGTATTAATGGATCTTTGCTCATCAATAAATCTCTCTAATATCTTATCCTTCTTTATTTAGATTTTTAGTTTTTAGTGTGTTGTTCTTGCTGTTACTATTATTATTATTTGTTATTTTGCTCATACTAGTTTTAAACAAAAATAGAATACTTTAAAGTTCAAAGTTATATCAAGATTCACTCCCTGTGGGTACGATCTCTTATTTTATCACTTGCTGCAATCAAACATACATGTATACTTGCATGTGACACATTTGCTTTAAAATAAATTGATTAGAGTAAACACTTTGAAAGCAAACACCAAGTTTTTGGCACCGTTGCCAGGGAGTGGAAGATACAATTTAAACTACTGTATTTGTTATTTTTGTTTAAAGATTGTATTTGAGCCTTTAACGTTTTTGCTGTGATTTGGTGTTATGACAGGTTTAAACTATTGCATGCGCAGGTCGTTTCAACCAGTTTACAGTGGTTATCCTGAACCTGAAAGAATTCTAAGAGCACGAATGAGATTTTTACGTTCTCAACAACCATCTGGAGATCCATCTACATCAGTTGTGGCTGAATCAGAGGAAGAAGTACACGTGGAGACAGACGAAGAAGCTTCATCTTCATCATCAGACAAGAAACAGCCAGAAAGTGTCATGGCTGAGCAAGACATCATTGGCATTGCCAATGACAGAGTGCGCAACATCAAAGACTACGCTGTCTTTGATCCAGCTGCCATGAGCACTGGTATTGTTATACCAGAGATCACTGCACCACAGTTTGAGTTCAAACCTATGATGTTTCAAATGTTGCAAACCACTGGTCAATATTCAGGCTCTCCTCTTGAAGACCCACACTTGCACTTAAGACAATTTCTAGACGTTGCTGACAATTTCAAGATTCTTGGCGTGACTGATGATGCCTTTAGGTTAAGGCTATTTCCTTATTCTCTAAGGGATAGGGCCAAGAGCTGGCTAAATTCCTTGGAACCAAATTCCATCACTACATGGAATACCTTGGCAGCAAAATTTCTAGCAAAATACTTCCCTTCTTCAAAGAATGCAAAAATGAGAAATGAGATTACTTCATTTAGGCAAGGAGATGACGAATCATTATTTGATGCTTGGGAAAGATTTAAAGAGTTACTAAGACAATTCCCTCATCATGGGATTCCCATCTGCATTCAACTTGAGACTTTCTACAATGGATTAATTTCATCCTCAAGGAATATGCTAGATACATTCAGTGGTGGAGCTCTCTTGTCCAAATCTTATGAAGACAGTTACAAGTTAATTGAGAGCATTACGGCCAACACATACCAGTGGCCTGTCACTAGGGCTTCTACAAATTCAACTCACAAAAAAACTGCTGGAGTTCATGAAGTCACTGAGACAACAGCTCTTGATACTCAAGTGGCTCAAATTCACCAAATGATGAAAATAAGATGATGCCTGAAGTACCAAGACCAGAGCCAGTAAAGGTGGTTACTGACACGACTGCGATTGCCTGTGTCTACTGTGGAAGACCCCATCTATTTAAAGAATGTTCTTCAAATCCTGTATCAGTCAACTATGTTGGCAACAATAACAATAGATACAACAATCCTTACAGCAACACATACAACCCAGGGTGGCGCAACCATCCAAAATTTTCTTGGAGTAATAATCAATATCAACCAAAGCCCCAAGCAACAACAACGCAAGCTCCTCCTGGTTTTCCTACTCCTAACTACGGAGGGGGGAATCAGAGCAACAACCAGCTGGAGAATGTTTTGAAGTATTTCATTCAAGAAGCAAAGAATCAATTTCAAGCACAATGAGTGAGTATCAAGCATTTGGAGAATCAAGTAGGGCAAATAGCTACTACTTTGAGTTCAAGGAACATGGGAACACTTCCTAGTTCCACGAAAACTCCAAATGCACCTGCTGGAGTAAAGAATGTTGAAACATGCCAAGCCATCAAGCTGAGAAGTGGAAAAGAAGTTGAAGAATCTTTCTCAAAGGACAAAGAGGCAAGCGCAGAACTGCCTGAGCCAGACAGTACTAAAACAAGAAAAGATACTGATGAAGAACCGTCTCAGCATCAGAAGCAGAATGAAGAGGTTACTAATGCAAATTTGACTTCTCAAAAGTCGCAAGAAGTCATGACTGACTCCTGCAAGAAGCCAAAGTTTATTCAAGAAAGACCACCCCCACCTTTTCCACAAAGGATTAGGAGGGCCAAGGAAGAACACCAGTTTGGAAAGTTTTTGGAGATTTTGAAGCAGCTTCACATCAACATACCATTGATTGAAGCAATTCAACAAATGCCAAATTATTCAAAGTTCATGAAGGATGTAATCACCAAAAGAAAGAGAGTGGGAGAGTTTACCACGGTTGCACTCACTCAAGAGTGTAGTCAGTTGGTTCAAGGCAAACTTCCACCTAAATTAAAAGATCCTGGGAGTTTCACTATTCCATGCACCATTGGAAACACCTTATATGGAAAAAAACGTTGTGTGATATTGGAGCCAGCATTAATCTTATGCCCTTATCCATCTTTAAGAAGTTAGGGATAGGAGCTGCCAGACCTACAACCATCACTTTGCAACTGGAAGATAGGAGTATTTGTTACCCCCAAGGAAAGATAGAAGATGTGTTAGTAAGGGTTGACAGATTTGTTTTCCCTGCTGACTTCATTATCATGGATTTTGATGTTGATGAAGAGACCCCTATATTGTTAAGAAGATCATTCTTAGCAACAGGAAGAACTTTGATTGATTTGGAAAGAGGAGAACTCACCATGAGAGTTAATGGACAACAAGTAGTATTTAATGTCCTTAATGTTTTACAGTATCCTGAAGAGGATGTAGTTGATTGTTCCATGATATCCAGTTGGGAAGGTATAATTCATAAAAACCTTCTCAAGACTAAAGATGTGTTGGAACAAGAGCTAGGAAAATTAAAAGAAGAGGAAAAGCCATAAAGTGGACTCATTTATGGTCCAATGAAGAAGCACGAGGAAGAAATTATGGAAGTAATAGAATCTACAGTTGTTGGTCATAAACAACATCTACCTTCCATAGAAGAACCTCCTGAACTGGAGCTGAAGCAACTGCCCGAGCATTTGCAATATGCTTATATAGAGGCAAGGCAGAATTTACCAGTCATCATTGCTACATATTTGAAAGAAGAACAGAAGGAACAGTTGTTAGCACTGTTGAAAAAACACAAGAAGGCAATAGCTTGGCAAATCTTAGACATAAAGGGAATCAGCCCAACAATTTGCATGCACAAAATTCTATTGGAAGAAAATGCTAAGAATAGAATTGAATGTCAAAGGAGATTGAACCCAATCATGAAGGAAGTTGTCAAGAAAGAGATTATTAAGTGGTTGGATGCTGGAATTATCTACCCTATCTCTGATAGTGTGTGTGTAAGTCTCATTCAATGTGTTCCAAAGAAAGGAGACATGATTGTGATTGTCAACAAGAAGAATGAATTAATTCCCACCATAACCGTTTCTGGTTGGAGACTGAACAAGGCAACGAGGAAAAATCATTTCCCCCTCCCTTTCATTGATCAGATGCTGGACAGGTTGGCTAGAAAAGAATATTATTGTTTCTTAGATGGGTACTCCGGGTACAATCAGATTGTCATAGCCCCGAAAGACCAAGAAAATACAACATTCACTTGTCCTTATAGCACATTTGCTTTCAGAAGAATGTTGTTTGGACTGTGCAATGCACCAGCCACCTTCCAACGCTGCATGATGGCAATATTTTCAGATATCATTGAAACTTCCATGGAAGTGTTCATGGATGATTTCTCTGTTTTTGGAGAATCATTCAAGAAGTGTTTGGAAAATCTAGTTCTGGCATTAGCTAGATGTGAGGAGAATAACTTGGTCCTTAATTAGGAAAAGTACCATTTTATGGTGAAAGAAGCGGTCGTTCTTGGACACAAAATCTCCAAGAAGGGTTTGGAGGTAGCTCAAGAAAAAATGGATGTGATATAAAAATTACCACCACCTGTGAACATAAAAGGAATCAGAAGTTTCCTGGGGCATGCTGGCTTCTACAGAAGGTTCATCAAGGATTTTTTAAAAATTACCAAACCTCTGTGTCAGCTGCTGCAACATGACGTGCCATATGTATTCATTCAGGAATGTGATGAATCCTTTAATCTGTTAAAGAAAGCCCTAATCTCTGCACCCATTGTGGAGACTCCTGACTGGACAAAACCCTTCTAGTTGATGTGTGATGCTAGTGACTTTGCTATTGGAGTTGTACTAGGTCAAAGATACAACAAGGTTTTCCACACCATCTACTACGCTAGTAAGACCTTGATTGAAGCACAAATCAATTACACTACAACTGAGAAAGAGCTGCTGGTTGTAGTGTTTGCATTTGCCAAGTCCAGACCTTATTTGGTAGGAACAAAGGTCATCGTATACACAAATCATGCAGCTATCAAGTACTTGATTGCTAAAAAGGATGCTAAACCAAGGCTCATATGGTGGATTCTCTTGTTGCAAGAGTTTGACCTAGAGATTAGAGACAAGAAGGGGATAGAGAATTATGTAGCTGATCATCTTTCAAGATTTCCAGAAGAAGTGCAAAGCAACAACAGTGGAGACATTCAAGAAACTTTTCCTGATGAGAAGTTACTTCTAATAAACACTGACGTGACACCATCGTATGCTGATATAGTGAATTATCTGGTTAGCAGATATGTGCCCCCTGATTTCAACTTCCAGCAAAGGAAAAGGTTCTTTCATACAGTCAAGAGCTACTTTTGGGATGAACCTTTCCTTTACAAAAAGTGTGCAGATAAATTTCTAAGAAGATGTGTGGATCATACAGAGGCACGACAGATCTTGTCTGCCTGTCATGAAGCTCCATACGGAGGACACTTTATAGGAACCAGAAGTGATGCAAAAGTTTTGCAATCAGGTTATTTCTGGCCCTCTCTTTTTAAAGATGCTTATGAGCTAGTTAAAAAATGTGATTGATGCCAGAAGGTAGGAAATATTTCCATGAGGCAAGAGATGCCTCTCACCAACATCCTTGAAATTGAAATTTTTTATGTGTGGGGCATTGACTTCATGGGACCTTTTTCTCCATCTTTTGGTAATTTATACATTCTTGTAGTTGTGGATTATGTTTCCAAGTGGATAGAGGAAGTAGCAACACTCACTAATGGTGCTAGAGTTGTGCATGGCACGCCTAGAGCAATCATTAGTGATGATGGGTCACATTTTTGCAATAAAATTTTTGAAAATTTAATGTCAAAATATGGGATCAAACACAAGGTTGCTACAACCTACCATCCACAAACAAGTGGCCAAGTGGAGCTGTTTAATAGAGAGATTAGAAGGATTTTAGAAAAGGTCGTTAACCCTACAAGGAAGGATTGGTCCAAACATTTGGACGAAGCTCTTTGGGCGTACAGAACTGCCTACAAAACTCCTCTAGACATATTTCCTTATAGACGTGTTTATGGGAAGGCATGTCATCTACTCATAGAATTGGAGCACAAAGCATTTTGGGCAGTTAAGCAATTAAATTTCAACTTAAAAACTGATGGCCAAGATAGAATGCTCCAACTCAATGAGTTAGAGGAACATAGGTTGTTCTCTTATGAAAATGCTGAGCTCTATAAGGAAAAGACCAAAAGATGGCATGACAGGAAATACTGGAAAAGGGAATTAGTGGAAGGTCAAAGAGTTTTTCTTTTTAACTCTAGACTGAAATTATTTCCTGGAAAATTGAAGTCAAGATGGTCAGGACCATTCAAGTTAGTGACAATTTTCCCTAATGGAGCTGTGGAATTGATGAATGAAAAAGATGGTGAGAAGTTCAAGATTAATGGTCAAAAGATTAAAACCTATTTTGGTGACCCTTCAACCAACCCTGGGGGAACCATTCATTTCACGGATTAAGTGATTTTGTGTTGGTCAGGCTATAAGACCTTAAAATAGTGCTATTGGGAGGCAGCCCAGCTTAATGCAATTATCTTTTTATTTTTGTATAGTTGAGTGTTCTTTTCATGACAGCAACATGCATTTGTAGTCACGACCATGGTACTGTGACAAATGAGAAATAAGCAAGATATTCAGAACAAATATTCCTAAGTCCCGAAAATTAAATAAAATGCTGAGTTGGCAATTTATTTATTTTATTTGGACGGGAATTGAAGGATCTGAAGTGGCGGAGAGAGAAATTAATATGGTGGACATCACGCGCCTTGAGCCCTGCAATAGGGAATCATGATGACCAGTCTGACACGTCAGACTGGTGGGACACAGTGTTAGATGTCAAACATGTCTTATATTTCTTATTAATACTTGGCATTTTTCAACTCTTTTATGTTGAATTATTGGATTTTATTCTTGAATTGTTGTCATTCTTCAAACATTGTGAAAATACCTTTGGTTCTTGTAATGTGTGTGTTATTATGCAGAAATTAGGCATAAGTTATCAAAGAAGTAAGACACAAAGAAAGGATCCAAGTTGCCAAAGAAATGAAGAGACTTCAGTAAGTTCGCTTTGCGAACTTGCTAGTGAATGTTCGATGGCGAACATCTGGCGAAGCTCCAGCGAACACTCCCAGACTTTGGGCAGTAAGAAAAGGGACCTAAGTTCGCTTTGAGAACTTTCCAGTGAATGTTCGTTGATTCAACGCTCCAACGAAGGCTTGGCGTAGGACATCATAGATGAGGCAGTAGCTAAAGGCACCTAAGTTCGCTTTGCGAACTTGTAGGCGAATAGTTCGCTTTGCGAATAAAAGTTCGCATTACGAACTTATGCAGAAAAGCAGAGGCGGTTTAGCAGATCAGAGGCACCTTATGTGCCTATTTGGTAGTTCACTAGGCGAATAAATAGTTCGCAGTGCGAACTTGGTAGATTTCAAGTGATGTATAAATACACTTTTTGTTATTTCTTGGGATCATAACTTAATTTTCTCACACCATAACCTAAGTTTCTAACTTTTCTTCATCCAAGGGTGATAATTCTCATAGAGAAGCTGGATTTGCATCCGATCTCGATTATTCGACGCGGATGCTTTTTCATCTCCTCCCGAAACTTGTGAAGCAAGCTACCATGACAATGTGTAGCTAAACACCTTTTGTGTCAAGATTAGAGGCAGTTAATCTTGCTTGTATGTATTTCTTTTTTATCTTTTGTATATGAACAAGGTTGATGATCAATATATGATGAAGTTGTTTGCTTTTAATGTCATATTTATGGTTTGAATCACTCTAGACATAGATTTTACAAATTTTTACCTAATGTCTTCATCTCTTAAAATTTTAAAAACCAAACTCTAGACATAGACTTGGGATTTAATATTCGCTTTGTATTGATCTTAACATTTGTTGTTTCGATTATTAGCATGAGACGTCATCTAACGATTTAAACAATAATACCCACGAATTTGCTTTAGACATAAACTGATTTGCGAGGATACGCGATTGTATTGATCGAAACTAAGTTCATATGCTTGATTAATCAGATACGTATGAAAGGGATTAGCGAAATCTATTCTTGACATGCTTTTCTCAAACTTACAACATCTTTGCTCTAATTTACTTCTTTGCTACAAACTTATGTTACAAAACCAAGAACCATTTGAAAACTATTTACTTAAAACAGTAAACTATTGAACGGCAAGCATCTAATATCACACAATCTCTGTGGATACGATAAAACACCCCCCGAAAATAATTTTCAACAAAATGGCGTTGTTGCCGGGGAGCAATTGGAGCGCCTAAAGCTGAAGAAAAGTCTTTGTTCAAAAGACTGTTTCTGCATTCCCTAATTAGGAAGGCAAAGGAATGGTACCTTGACCAATAAACTGCTATTATGACGGATTGGAACATGTTGGAAGAGAAATTCTTGGAATGATTTTTTCCATATAATCGTTTCATGGAAGCGAAAACGGCGATCGCGGTTTTCACTCAAGGTGGAAATGAATCCCTCAACGAAGCTTGGGAGAGATTCAAATTCATGCTTAAAAAATGCAAATGGCACGATTTTGATGAGCTTACGCAAGTGCATATTTTCAGAAATGGTCTCCAAATGGTTCACAAGACCTTGTTGGGTGCTACTGCAGGCGGATCTTTAATGTCCAAAAGTGTTGAAGAAGCAATTACTTTCATCAACAAGATGGCACTAAACGATCATCAAGTGAATCATAATTGTGGCCAACCGCAAAACCGGGAGTGCTTGAATTGGGGACTAATTATGCAATTCTCGCTCAGAACAAATTGTTATCTCAACAAGTGGAGTTGTTAACACAACAAATGTCAAAGCTCCCTCAACAAACTAAAGAGATGCAAGATTTACCGAGCATGAATGTGCAAATAGTCGTTTGTGAACTATGTAAAGGAGATCACCCCAGTGGCTATTGTCCTCCGGAGAATGAAGAAGAAAATTACATGGCAAATCAAAATCAACAACAAGGTTATAAAAGGCAACAACAACCTTATCAAAACCCTCAAGGATACCAACCAAGAGGGAATTATCAAAATCAACAAGGATACCTAAAAAATCCTATCTACCGACACAACCTCAAGGTGGTAGTTCAAAGTTAGAAGAAACTCTAAACCAATTCATTCAAATGTCAATGGCAAAAATAAAGACTAATGAGGCATCAATCAAAAATCTTGAGAACCAAGTTGGGCAACTTGCAAAATAATTAGCTGATCAATAACCGGGGCCACCCTTTTCCGCAAACACTCAAACCAATCCGATGGAGCATTGCAAAGCCATTGTGACTAGGAGTGGAAAGGAGTTAGGGGAGAAGAATATGACAAAAGGGTGGATGATGTGAGTAGTGATGAGATTGTTGAGGAAGAAAAAAAAGATGAGAGAGTAGTTGAAAAGAATGATGGAGAGAAGTTAGTTGAAAATGAGAACAATGAGGGAGAAAAGATATAAGAGAAAAAGAGAAGAGTTAAAAAGGGGAAGGAGAAAGTGAATCCTATTCCTATTCAAAATCTACCCTACCCTCATGTTCCCACCAAGAAAGACAATGCAAGGCATTACACTTGTTTCATGGACATATTCCGACAATTGCAAATCAACATTCCATTTTCCGAAGCGCTTGAACAAATGTCCAAATATGCTAAGTTCATGAAAGATATTCTTACAAAAAAGCAAAGATATTTCGGAGCCGGAAATAATTATCCTTGATGCAAGTTGTAGTGCAATAATTCAAAGAACTCTACCAAAGAAAGAAGTCGATTTGGGGCGTGTTACTTTGCCGGTAACAATTGGCGATGTTTATGTTGGCAAAGGCTTAATTGATTTGGGCTCAAGCATCAACTTAATTCCATTGTCTTTTGTGAAGAGGCTTGGGAACAT
The DNA here is from genome assembly GCA_022829125.1 of Lathyrus tuberosus. Taxonomy (NCBI): domain Eukaryota; kingdom Viridiplantae; phylum Streptophyta; class Magnoliopsida; order Fabales; family Fabaceae; genus Lathyrus; species Lathyrus tuberosus. The sequence goes on from JALAZF010000870.1 coordinate 434,166, forward strand.
TGAAATGAAAGTAATTCGAATGACATTACAATTGGCCGAAAAATCTACAACTCATCCTCATGGATTGGCTCAAGATGTATTGGTTAAGGTGGATAAATTTTTCTTTCCGGTTGACTTTGTTGTAATTGATATGGAGGAAGATGAGGATGCTCCATTGATTCTTGGACACCCTTTTATGAAGATCACTCGAATGATGATTGATGTTGACGACGGCCTTATGAAAGTAAGAGTTCAAAATAAAGAGGTGTGCTTTGATCTTTTTGAAGCAATGAAGCATTCCAAAGATAAGCATGATAGTTTCCGTATTGATGCAACGGATGAAGCTATTATGGAAGTCTCAAAACAAGTTCACATAACATCTCCCTTGGAAAGAGCTCTTGGTGACTCATTTGAAATACTTACCAATGAGGAAGAAATGGAACTTGAAGAATGCTTGAAGGAACTTGAATCTTTAAAAGAATTACAAGCATGGGAAAGTGAAATGGAAGTGTTAAAGAAAGAGGCGAATGAGGATAAATCTCAACTTGAATTGAAGGTGTTGCCTTCTAATTTGAAGTATGTGTTCCTTGATGACGGTTTTAACAAACCGGCCATCATTAGTAACATTTTGTCCGACAAAGAGGAAGATTGTTTGATTCAAGTTTTAAAGAAAAATCAATAAGCTATAGGTTGGGCTCTTTCTGATTTGAAAGGAATTAGTCATGTCTATTCCATGCACAAAATCTTAATGGAAGAGGACTTCAAAGCGGTAACTCAACCTCAACGCCGTTTGAATCCTACTATGAAGGAAGTGGTGATAAAGGAAGTTGTTAAGCTATTGGATGCCGAAATGATTTATCTTATATCCGATAGTCAGTGGGTGAGTCATGTGCAAGTTGTGCCCAAGAAGGGAGGAATGACCGTTATAAGAAATGAAAAAAGTGAATTGATTCTGAAGAGAACTGTAACGGGTTGGAGAATGTGTATCAATTATAGGAGGCTTAATACCGCTACTAGAAAAGATCACTTTCCACTTCCGTTTATGGATCAAATGCTTGAGATATTGTCGAGTCAAGAGTTTTATTGCTTCCTAGATGGCTATTCCGGTTATAACCAAATTTCGGTTGATCCGAAAGACCATGAGAAGACGGCGTTCACTTATCCCTTTGGAATTTTTGCATACCGAAATATGCCTTTTGGCTTGTGCAATGCACCGGCAACTTTTCAACGGTGTGTACAAGCCATTTTTTCCGACCTTATTGAGAAAACAAGGGAAGTGTTCATGGACGACTTCTCCGTGTTCGGAGCTTCTTTTGATCTATGTTTGAAAAATTTGGAGACCGTTCTTGAACAATGTGTGGAAACAAACTTGGTACTAAATTGGGAGAAATGCAACTTCATGGTAACGAAGAGGATTGTGCTCGGCCACAAAGTCTCCTCTAAAGGCCTTGAAGTGGATCAAGCAAAAATAGAAGTGATCGAGAAGTTGCCACCACCAACCAATTATAGGAGGCTTAATACCGCTACTAGAAAATATCACTTTCCACTTTTGTTTATGGATTAAATGCTTGAGATATTGTCGGGTCAAGATTTTTATTGCTTCCTAGATGGCTATTCTGGTTATAACCAAATTTTGGTTTATTCGAAAGACCATGAGAAGACGGCATTCACTTGTCCCTTTGGACTTTTTGCATACCAAAAGATGCCTTTTGGCTTGTGCAATGCACCGACAACTTTTCAACGATGTGTACAAGTCATTTTTTTTGACCTTATTGAGAAAACAATGGAAGTGTTCATGGACGACTTCTCCGTGTTCGGAGCTTCTTTTGATCTATGTTTGAAAATTTTGGAGACCGTTCTTGAACGGTGTGTGGAAACAAACTTGGTACTAAATTGGGAGAAATGCAACTTCATGGTAACAGAGGGGATTGTGCTCGGCCACAAAGTCTCCTCTAAAGGCCTTGAAGTGGATCAAGCAAAAATTGAAGTGATCGAGAAGTTTCCATCACTAACCAATGTTAAAGGAATCTGGAATTTTCTAGGCCATGCGTAATTTTACAGGCGATTCATCAAAGACTTCTCCAAAGTTGCAAGACCTTTGAGCAATTTGCTCAACAAAGATAAGTATTTCCTCTTTGATGATGAATGTTTAAATGCCTTTCAAATTCTAAAAGAAAAACTCATCACCGCACCCATAATCATTGCTCCTAATTGGACTTTAAATTTTGAATTAATGTGTGTGTCGTAACCTGAAATTTGACCTCTCTCTTTTGCCGTTTGCATAAGCATGCACATTCGCATCGTTAGCATAAGCATTCACGCTTTTCTTTTTGTGTTTTGATTGCAGGATATTCAGGTTTTCCAAGCCCGATTAATCATATCCTCAAAAGGTCATCACATCATCAAGACAAGCACAAAATAAGGGTTTCTATGCCTATTCATCATTACAAGAAGTGGAAAATCGAAGTCGGGACCACAACACCTTTTTTTAGCAAATTGGGCATATTTTGGCCTGGGTAATCGATTAACCATTTACAGTGCAATTGTGTTAATCGATTAACATAGGCAGAATAGGAACAATTTGCTGCTTTTTCATGACAGCACCTTTGCACACACTTTGGTCTTGGATTCTACAGTATTCTAGCAGCATGGGGAATATTCTAGACATCTCTAGACATTGCAAAGCTCTTCAATTCATTCCAAGTGCATTTGTTCTAATGTTTCACTTCAAAGTAAGTGCACCATGTTCCTTGTTTTCCAAGTAATGTGGATCTTTGGATGTTGGAGCTCACCTTGGGATTATTACCGAGTTGGTTCTAACTAACCGAGTTAACCGCCTTGACTCGGTGAGTCAAGCCCAACTAACTCCTATCCTAGTTCCAAACCCAAAGCTAAGTCCAAACCAAATTCCAAACCTCTCATACTCCAAACCTAAAGTCTATATAAACACACCTTCCCTCGGTTCAGTACTCTCATTTTGGTTTATCACAGTCCGTCTGTTGACACCATCCCCTTTTCCCTGCCAGGGTCTTACTCTCTTTCTTCGGTTAACCACTGCCAGCCAGTTAATATACCGAGTCTACCTTTCCTCTTGGTTTTGGCACCATCCCTTTATTTGGATCCCCAGCAGTTCTTTGATCTTTTCTTCCCCAGTGGGGTCTTTTCTATTCCCTTTGCTCTTACTTCCTTGGTTTTGACACCAATCCTCTTTGTTATCCCCAGCGGAGTTTCTTTCATTCTTGGTTTTGACACCGTTCTTTTTCTAGTCTCTTGTGCAATCGCTCATACTGTGTAGTTTTCCCCCAGTAGAGTTTTTCTTTCACTCTTGCTCTTAGTTTTGACACCACTTCATTTGTTTTCCTGTTTCTTTCTTGTTTTGTTTTCTGTTTGGTTCCCCGAACTACGGAAGCTCTGATTCTGCATTCTTTTGAATGTCAGATACGTAGGCACGAGATGCGATGTCTTGGCGAGCGCACTTCCACCTTTCTTTCCTTCTCCCGTTCCTCCTTCCTCTCTGTCCCCTGGTTCCATGAACTACGACGCTCTGATTTCCTCATTGCACTATGAGGGTACGTAGGCACGAGGTCCCCAATCCTCCGCGAGCACTTTCTTTCTTTTCTTTCTTTTTCCCCCTTTCTTTTCTCTCTCTCCTTTTCTTTAGCTAGAAGCCTTTAGATAGATAACTCATCCAAGCCTAAAAGCAAGCGAAATGGTTCCCGTCGAGTACGACGAATGCGTTAGGTGCTAGTACCTTCCTTTCACATAACCGACTCCCGTTCTCATTTCTCTTCCCCTCGGGTTTTATCGATATTTTCCTTGTCTTTTGGGACTAAATAAAGTTCGGTGGCGACTATGTTGTTATCTTTGAGTGTGCGATTCACTCAGGTATAAACCAGCCATCTTCAGCTGGCAACTCTGCTGGGGAACTTTGCGTTGTAGGTTGGGGTCTCGCCTAATTTTGTTTGCTTTATTGCTTGTTTGGGTGCTTATCTTCTGCGCTTTACTAGTTTTATCTTTACGCTTTATTTGCTTTATGTTTATTTACCGCATTTCTTTACCGCTTTAAATATTCATATGATGTATATTCTGGACATCTGCTATTTTCTTTGCTGTTGTCGGTTGGGTTGCTACTTGAGAGATAAGCCCAATACACAGGCTTGAGTATACACCTAGGATTAGAGTGGAAAGTAGTGGGACCTACATGCCATCTTGGTACGTTTGGTGTTCAGGAAATTCACATCCAGACGAGGTTTTCTTGGGAGATGCTCTGACGTGCGTGTCTTGCGCATTTCAGGGTGTTGATCTAGAGAGCTGTCGACTCTGGCGACCAGTCCCGAGGACTCAGTTGAGGCACTCCTCCCAAGGAGCGATAATGGCAGACCAGAAATGGAAAACCCATTACGCTTCTTGATTCGAGGACCCAAAGCTGGAAACTTGCCATATGATGACCTTTTTTGGGGGAATCAGTGGACGATCTCTTTGTTTGGCGATGGTATTGTACCCCGAGGGATGAATGTACTATTGCTTCTCAAATCGAGAATCCGAAAGTAAGAATCCCGCTTTCTATGTCATACCTGTGAGGGGGATATTGGGTTCTTCTGCAGGAAACCAAGACTATTCCAACCTTTGTTCTCTCATTACGTCAGATCTCGTACCAACACAGCACTACCTTTGTAGATGTTCAGATTTGACTATTCAGACTATGCTGGCTTGTTGATTCTGGTGTTGCATATCATCTCATCATGTCAAATTAATTTTTGCATAAGCATTTTAAAACTTTATTTTTGCATAAATTGCATTCATTCATGCCCGCATATGCATGTCCTTCATCCGGGAACCTTTGCTTACCCTGATCATTTCCGCCTTGTTGGAAGACGACGACTCGACATCGGTATTTCACTCGCTCAAGCAAATCCAGGATCATGGCTGACTTTGAAGCTGAGAACGCTGCTTATAAGGAAACCCTGGCCCAATTTCAAGGTCGGATGGATCAGTTTCAGACGAACATGGACGTTATCATGGAACTCTTTCGTGCTCAGAGGGTCGCTGCTGCTGCCACTGTTGTTGCAACTGTTGTCACTCCTGTTGTGACTGTTCCTCCTGTTGTTACGGCTACTCCCGCTGTTGTTGTTCCTTCTCCTGCTATGGTTGAAGTACCAGTAGAGGCTGTGAATCAGCCTGTTGTTTAACCCGGTTTGAACCAGATGCCCGCTGGCTTTCCTTGGGGCATGCCTCCGAATTACGCTCCTCAGATTGTAAATAATGGTAGTGCCTTCATGCCATATCAGCCTTTTGTTGCGCCCATGCCTAATGGGAATGTTGCCACATATCCATGGGCTATGCCTACTTCTGTCCCACCTCTAGTGTTGAATGATGATCCTGAGAATCTTCAGGTTCAAACTCATCAAACTTCTGGGTTGGCTGACACTGAAACTCCTGACGAAGAAGAGCATGTGTATAGAGGTCCTTCTATTCATGTTCCGGTTTCATCTCAAGTTGCTCAAACTGCTGTTCAGAATGTTCATCCTGGGATGTTCTACCCTTGGGCATCTTCCTCAGCTGCTGGGGTACTTCCTCCGAATTATCCGTATGGTGCTCCGATGGGGAAGAATGTTGGTCAGTTGGTTAATCCGGGTTTGGTATATCCTTCTCAGTTTGCTACTCCGCAAGTGCACGCTCTCGCCGTTTCTCAGTTGCCAAATCCTCAGATTCTTGTCAGGCCCGCTAATCAGAATAGACCTGCTGACTACAAGTTGTTGGAAGACCGTATCAGAGCTATTGAAGGGTTTTCTGCTTTTGGCTTGGAGGCTAAAGATTTGTGTTTGGTTCCAAATGTTGTGCTGCCGCAGAAATTCAAGATACCTGATTTGCCAAAGTATAAAGGTTTAAGCTGCCCGCGTAGTCACATCACTATGTACTGCACGAAGATGGAATCCCATATTGATAATGATGAATTACTGGTTCATTGTTTTCAAGATAGTTTGTCTGGGGCTTCATTGGATTAGTACATGGGCTTGGAGTGCAGTAAAATCCATACTTGGAGGGATCTAGCCGAAGCGTTCGTGAAACAATACAAATATAACCTTGATCTGGCACCCACTAGATTGCAATTGTAGAATCAGTTCCAGCGCTCAGCTGAAACATTCAAAGTGTATGCACAAAGATGGCGTGAGATAGCATCTCGTGTGCGACCGGCTCTCTCTGACAATGAGTTGGTTGACATCTTTATGGGTACCTTACAAGGATCTTACTATGAGAAAATAGTGGGAAGTTCTTCGTCGAACTTCGCTAATGTTGTAACAATTGGTGAACGGATTGAAAACGGTTTAAAGACTGGAAAGATTCCTGGAGCTGGTTCCCAGCAGCCGACCACCAGAAAGTCTCATAACAGTCAGTCAGTCCAAGAAAAAGGATGGTGAAGCCAATGTTGTGACATCTCAAGTTTCTCCTCAGTATCAAGCTCCCATGGCTCTCATGTCGTATTATCCATATCCATACATTGCTATTGCACAGTATCAACAACCTCCATATCAGTATCATCCATAACAACCAGTTCAGAATGCTCAGAATCAGCAACAGACTCAACAGAACAAAAACCAGCAGAATCAGAACCGTCAGAACAACAACAATCAAGGAAACCATAAGCGTCCAAATTTTGATAGAATTCTGGTGTCATACACGGAATTATTTCCTTACTTGGTTCACCAAGGGGCAATTGTCCCCAAGCAGATTGCATCTGCAATTGCTCCATTTGGTCCGAAGCATAATCCAAATGCGTCTTGTGCTTATCATGTTGGATACATAGGACATGCAACAGAGGACTATTTTGTTTTCAAAACCAAAGTTCAGGAACTCATTGATAAGAAGGTTCTGACTTTCGCCGAGGAAGGACCTAACATTCAGAATAATCCGTTGCCGAATCATGGTGGACCTGCAGTTAATATGATTGGGGATAGTTCAAGGGCTGAATTGATCACGGATGTCGACAAAGTAAAGACTCCGATGGCTGTGGTTTTCAAGAGGTTGAATGAACACGGGATGTTGAAAGGATTGCATGGTAAGTGTCAGATTTGTGACGATAATCCTAACCAGTGTCGAAGGTTGAAGGGTTGTGTTCAGATTCTGATGAACCGTGGCGAAGTGCAATTTTCCAGATCTAAACCTGTTGAGGAAGTTATTGCCATTGAGCCATTCACCATTGTCTATAGGAAGGTTCTAGTTGAATCCCCTAAGCAGAAGAAGGTGCAGCCCATCGTTGTTTGTTCGCCGAAGCCATTTTCGTATCAGAATTCTAAGGAGGTACCTTGGAAGTATGGGTCTACCATATTTTCTAGAGGTCAAGAGATAAGGTTTGCCAAATCTGAGATCGTAAATGTTACAACCGGTGGAGGTATGACTCGTAGTGGACGAGTGTTCGCTCCGAAGGTCACTACGAAGCCTGTGCAAATTCCAACCGTTGTTCCTCCCAATGAGACACCTGCATCTGCAACCCCTGTTGTTCAACAAGGGATATCATCTACTGCCATTCCAGTACCGACTATCCCGTCTGAGGATGTTTCAAAGAATAAAGAGACCCTTGATGATCAATAGTTCCTTAAGTTGATCAAGAAAAGTGACTTTAAGATTGTGGATCGGCTGGGTCAGACTCCCTTGAGGATCTCAATTTTGTCCTTACTTATGAGTTCGCATGCACATAGATCAACTTTGTTGAAAGTCTTGAACAAAGCCCATGTCATGCAAGATATATATGTTGTCGAGTTTGATGATGTAGTGGCCAACATAACTACAAGTCGGTATTTGGGTTTTAATGAATCAGAATTACCTCCTGAAGGAACTGCCCACAATAAAGCACTGCATATATCTGTAACCTGCATAGACACCCTGTTATCTCGTGTTCTAGTGGATATCGGTTCTTCCCTCAATGTGATGCCCAAGGGCACATTGAGTCAACTACTGGTGGAAGGAAACGAGATGAGACCAAGTGCCTTAGTTGTTAGAGCCTTTGACGGGTCTCGAAGGCAAGTTATTGGAGAAGTGGACTTACCCATCAATATTGGGCCGCATTTGTTCACCATTACCTCCCAGGTGATGGATATCAATCCGGCATACAGTTGCCTATTGGGTCATCCATGGATCCACGCCGCAGGGGCAGTTACCTCCACTTTGCATCAGAAGTTGAAGTTCATGTTTGATGATCAGCTTATCATCGTTTGTGGTGAAGAGGATTTGATTGTAAGCGAGTTATCATCTTTTAGATACATCGAGACCGAGGAAGGCATAGCTGAGGTGCCGTTGCAGTGTATCGAATTCAAAGATACCAGCTCTGCTTCAACTAGTCAAAGTAGATCACCACAATTGACTTTAGCGTCTGCTAAGAGTGCTAAGGAGACTATCCAGAAAGGTGTTTTGTCAGGCTGGGGGCATGTAATTGATGTGGTTGAGAAGCATAATCGGTTCGGATTAGGCTACCATCCTGGTCTTTAATCTAGTTCCTCTGGTAAAAAGCAGTGCAACTTAATCAAGTTCAATAGCGCGGGTTTCCAGTAAGGTGACATCATGGCAGCTATTGATGATGATGGTCCCAGTAATCAGACCTCGAGCTTTATGTGCAAGTGCCCGCCGGGTTTCAAGCTCAACAATTGGACATCTACCGTGATTCCTGTGGTTTTCCCATATAACATGTAATGCATTTTGCTTTCTCATTCCCTCGTCCTCGCCCGAGACGAGTTGATAGCTTGTAAAGGGCCTCGCGCTTTTGTAATATTATGTGATCAATAAATAAAAGTTTTTTTGCATTCAAAATCATGCTCTATTTTCTTTCTTTATTTTAATTTTTCACAAATAAATGGCAAAAGTTTCTTTTGTTTTTCACTTTTCAAAATAGCTCATTCTATTCATAAATATGCAGAAATAATAAAAGCATTAATAACAACATGGCAAACATCCATTGTAATTCTAGAATTCCAATTAACCAAGTCGAAGAAGATGGTGAGGAAGATTGTGAATTACCGGCTGAACTAGCAAGGTTCCTTGAGCACGAGCATAGAGAGATTTAGCTACACAAAGAGCCAGTGGAAGTTGTCAATCTTGGTACTGATGAGGTCAGAAGAGAAGTCAAGGTTGGTGCATCCCTCACAGAGCATGTACACTCCGAGTTGGTCAAGTTAGTGAAAGAGTATGTTGATATCTTCGCCTGGTCCTATCAAGATATGCATGGGTTAGATACCAACATCGTTGAGCATCACTTACCACTCAAGCCCGGATGTCCTCCTGTCAAGCAGAAACTCAGAAGAACTAGACCCGACATGGCACTCAAAATCAGAGAAGAGGTAAAGAAACAACTTGATGTTGGGTTCCTAGCCACTTCCGAATATCCTGAATGGATTGCCAACATCGTCCCGGTTCCTAAGAAAGATGGTAAAGTCAGAATGTGTGTGGATTATCAAGATCTCAACAGGGCAAGCCTGAAGGATGATTTTCCTTTGCCTCATATTGATGTCTTAGTAGATAACACAGCGCAGTTCTCTGTCTTTTCCTTCATGGACGGTTTTTCAGGATATAATCAGATCAAGATGTCCCCAGCTGATATGGAGAAGACTACTTTCATCATGCCGTGGGGTACATATTGCTACAAGGTCATGCCATTCGGTCTGAAGAATGCAGGGGTAACATACCAACGTGCCATGACAACCCTCTTTCACGATATGATTCATAAAGAGATTGAGGTTTACGTAGACGATATGATTGCCAAGTTCAAAACTGAGGATGATCACGTAGTTCATCTGAAGAAACTGTTTGACAGACTCCAGAAGTTTAGATTGCGGTTGAATCCTACGAAGTGCACCTTCAGAGTTCGATCTGGTAAACTGTTGGGCTTTATCGTGAGTCATAAGGGCATTGAAGTTGATCCTGATAAGGTTCGGGCAATTCAGAACATGCCGCCTCCCAAAACAGAAAAAGAAGTCCGTGGCTTTCTGGGCAGACTCAATTACATTTCAAGGTTCATTTCCCATTTGACGGCTACCTGTGAACCAATGTTCAAATTACTAAGAAAAAATCAATCGGTTGAATGGAACAATGATTGTCAAGAAGCATTTGACAAAATAAAACAATATTTGCAAGAACCACCGATCTTAGTACCACCGGTTCCTGGTAGGCCTTTAATCATGTATCTCACCATTCTCGATGAATCAATGGGATGTGTATTGGGTCAACATGACGACACTGGCAGAAAAAAAAACATGCAATATATTATCTGAGCAAGAAGTTCACTGATTGTGAGACCAGATACTCACTCTTAGAGAAAACTTGTTGTTGTAGCGCGAATTTTTGTGTGGTTGCGAAGCACTATCGCTTTGGGGTACTACAATTCGATTCATTTTTTATCCTATTGAAGCTGATGAAGGAAGGGAAATAGATGTCTCCAATTAACCCTGCTCGCAAACTGAGTTTAAACAGATAATTGTTGGTTTACAGATGCTATTAAGATGGTGGGTCTCTCTTAGGTTATTTTGTTAAAAAAAAGTGTCTAGGCTATTGGTAGGATGTTAGGACTGATGCTTTTCGATTGATGTATGAAGGTACGGGATTTTGGGTTTTTGATTAGTATGCTCGCTAAGATTTTTTCAATCTTATGCCTACGTATTCCCGTTTAACGAAACAGGGAAATCAGAGCGATCGTAGTTCCTCATATTCTATGGGAGGAAAAAAAAGTTGCTTTGGTGTCTTGTTCAAAGCCCAAGACGTGAAGCTAAATGTGGTTTGTATCTTGTTCAAAGCCCAAGATGTGAAGCTGAAGGGTCTATTTGTATCTTGTTCGAAGCCCAAGATGTGAAGCTAAAGGATTTTGACTTTAGAGAGAATTTGTCATCTCTAAAGGGGATATTTGGTCTGTTTATCATAACTGTTGAGTGACTGATTATAAAGGAGAATTACTTTAATTGGGATATGTGAATCCAGCAATGCCATAATTTCCTTTATAGAGGATTTTTAACCTGAAGGAGAAGACTTTAACTGAGTTTAGAGCAATGCCATCTTTCCTTAAGAATTTCTCATGCTAAAAGAGGGACAGTGGCGTGGATGTAAATAATCCAGAGGCTTGCCGCTTACAGCAATTTAGATGAAGGAAAAGGAGTTGTTGATGTTTGTATACTGTGAGCAAGGCACAAACTTGGATGCTAAAAGGTTGATTGACTCAACCGGGGTTTTCCTTATACAAAGCCTAAGAGGAGGCTATTGACCCAACAAGAGGGTGCTTTTATGTGTCTCGTACGAAGCCCGAGAGAGAGGCTAAAAGGGTTTACTCAACAAGAGAGTACTAACAAGTGACTGACTTAACAAGAGAGTGCTTTTATATGTGTCTTGCACGAAGCCCAAGACGGAGGCTAAAAGGTGATTGACTCAACAATAGAGTCTTTTATACTCAACAAGAGAGTGTTTTTGTATCTCGTACGAAGCCCGAGATGGAGGCTAAAAGGCTTTGACTCAACAAGAGAGTCTTTTATACTCTATGAGAGAGTGCTTTTGTATCTCGTACGAAGCCCGAGATGGAGGCTAAAAGGCTTTGACTCCAACAAGAGAGTCTTTTATACTCAATAAGAGAGTGTGAAAAGGTTAGCTCCGCTGGGGAGAATCATTGTACAAAGCCCAAGAGGAGGCTATTGTGCTGGTGACTGTTTCAGTTTAGTGACAGGTCCAGTATGTTGGATAAAGAGAAAATCAATTCTTATGAAGGGAACGATTAAAGGTATTGTTGTGCTTTGGGATTGATCAGAGGATCAGGGTTATTTCCTGTTCTTTAAGGAAATGGAAATCCAAAGGGTATTGAGACTGTCCAAGTCTACTGGTCTTTTGAGAAACCGATTCTTAGGTAGTGAATGATCTTTGTATAATGCCCAAGAGAAGGCTGGTATGTTAAGGGATGAAGGTCAACCCATTAACAGGTCTGACACTTGACTCAGAAAGAGAGCTCTAGTAAATTGATGACTAGGTTCTGTTCCTATACCTGTAGAGGTCTCTGGGTCCTTGTACTAAGCCCAAGAGAAGGCATGAGAGCTTTTAAGAAGCCGAAGGGTCCTTGTACAACGCCCAAGAGGAGGCGAGGATGCTTTTAAGAAGCCTGTGGGTCCCCAAACCTCGAGAAGTTCAAGACATGCCATTCACCAAGAATAGATCAAGCCAGGAAAGTCTGAGAATTTGGAAGAAACTCAAGAGATGCCATTCACGGAGAAAGGATCATCCCTGGGGAGTAGAGTTTCTTTGACAACGTCTAAGGGTGACAGTCTGAGAAAGGGTTTACTGAGAATGCTACCTTTCACGTCTCCATATTGTTTAACCCCAAGAGGAGGGAAGACTGTGTCTGGTAATCCTATGGGGATCCAGTTTTGTTTGTATTTAAGAGTGACCAACAGGGCTTTACCTAGTGCTAGATGTAGTTGCCAGGGAAAACTCTAAATAACTATATTAGTATTACACAGTGGATATTTGACAAGTATATAAAAGTTTGTGAAAGAAGACTTACAGTGAGCAGCCCCACAATACAGTTATATATATATATGAAAGCGGATAAAGAAAGCGGGTAAACACTTACTCGGTTGTAGAGCTTCCATGCTGTTTTGTTAGTTTGTTCAACAAAGAAAGCTTTGATAACAATATTATATTCAAAATCAAAGGAGAAAGTGCTTTGAAAAGATTGTTGGGGCTTACAGCTCAAGGAGAGGCCCAAGGTTTTATGAGTGATTGCACTGTTGTTTGAAATTGTACAGGGACTTATACAAGTGACTGAGGCCCAAAAAGGTTTTATGTACAAAGGGATGGGTCTTACACTCTCTCAAGAGGCCCAAAGGTGTTTAAAGAAAAATAATGGGGCTTATAACACGAGGGTAGGCCCAGATGATTTTCATTTTGAAATGGCGATCGCGCCGAGACTTTTGAAAGCATAGTGGGTCTTATACAATGACTGAGGCCCAAATATTTTGGTTTCAAAAATAGGTTGGGTCTTACACTCTATTAGAGGCCCAATGATTTATTTTTGTACAAGTGGTGGGGCTTACAGCTCAAGGAGAGGCCCAGGGTTATTTGTTTTGAAAACGGAGATCGCGCCGAGGTTTTTGAAAGCACAGTGGGTCTTATACAATGACTGAGGCCCAAAAAGGTTTGTTTCAAAAATGGGTTGGATCTTACACTCTATTAGAGGCCCAAAGTGTTTGAAAAAGTTTGATGAGGGTTGAATTAATCAAAAACCCTAATTTGTTTTCAAAATGTATTTTAATTGAATAAAAATTCAATTAAAATGATCAAAATTGTTAAACATGTGTGGAAACAAATTGTGATCTTGGATTAATGTTTCAAAAATTATGTTTCTATCCACAAAATGATTGGAAATCACTAAAATTTGAAAAATCAAGAGGGAGAAAATATTTTAAATGTCAAGAGGGAGAAAATATTTTAAATGTCAAAAAACAATTAAAATATTAATTATTTACAAAAATATCAAGTATATGAAATAAATAATATTTTTTGGATTTTTTGGGAAAATAAAATATTTTAACATTTTTGTGAATTATTAAAAAAAGAATCAACTCAAAATCATTAAAACTCAGAGAGAAATTAATTTTTGAATCAATTAAATAAAATCACAAAATTCAAATATTCAAATGTTCAAAAATGGCGCCAAGAACATGGCAAGAACACGCGCCACCCTTTGTTTCTGCAGATTTGCGTTTTCTATCCAATCTAACTGAATACTTGATGATATAATGCAATCTACATATCAATCTACTCGTTTTCACCTCACGATCGTGTTTATGGTCTTTAATTTCATTTATTTTAAACATGGAATTAGAAATCAAAGAGAAACCTCAAGAACCCTAAAATTTGCATGAAGGTTCAGAAATTCCATACACGATTCAAACAAAGCAATTGATTAAGGGAAAACACTCTATGCATGATTATGAACATATGGCCAAATTATTGTGCAGCAAAAAATGCATGGATCATAGAGTTAGAAGAGCTCATGCTTACCTCTTGCAGCTGGTGATCGTGTTTTGTGTTAGAGGTGTTACAGCTTGGTTCCAAGGATATGGACAACTTCCCTAGGTGCTATGGAGTGTGTTTGGATGCTTGGAATGAATGGAAATGATCTGGAACTTGAGATGGTACCCCAACTGCAAATCTGTCAAGAACTTGAGCAATTGGCTAGTGATTTTGTGATTTTGGTGTTCCAGATGTTGTGTGAGTGTTTGGATCACTTCTATATGATGTTTATGAGGTGTGTGTGTGTGATTGGTTTGATTGGAATAGCTCTCAAACTCAAAACCCGATAGTGAATTGCTTTGGAAGGCAATTTTGGAGTGAAGAAGGAGATTTTGAGGAAAGCATCTGTTTGATGGCTTTAGTGTACTCAAACTGATCAGAATGAGCTATATTTATAGTAGAACAAGTTTGTTTTGCAAGGAATAGTGAATGGCAACTGCTGCATAGGTTTGGCCAATGTTGATCAATGAGAATCCAAGTCTCCTCTAGCCATTGACTAGAGGTTAGGGCACAAGCTGCTGGTTCCCTTGGTCTTGGATAAGTCTTGACTGGATTCAGTTGGAAATGGCTCAGTCCATGCCACCTTGGTGCATCCATTGAATGCTCCAAAACAAAATTGGAGTCTTGTCCCCTATTTATGGATTTCTAGGTTTGGCATGCTATTTTTAGTTCCAAGGACTTGGGAGGCTTGGGATCAGAGTTGGTTCCTCCTTGGTCTCCCCTTGAGGTGTTCAGATGGATAAGTGTGTTTGTCATTTGCACAAATTTGGCAAATCGAGCAAAATGCACAAATCTGCCTTGCTTTGACAATTTTCAGCAAGGCATGTTGTCATTGTCATATCTCATGGCTCAAATGTAATTTGATGGAGTTCTTGGCCATTTTGGAAAGCCCTCATATGATACAACAACTGTTTGATCATAATTGGTTTTGATACTTTTTGGATCCAAGTGAAAAATGCCCCTACATTTGGAAAAAAGTAAGACAAATTCTGACTTAGTGAAAATTTCACTAAGTGTTGGAAAAAAGTGACATTTTCACTTTTTGTGATTTTGACCATTCCATAACTTAAAATCCATGATGAATTGGAATGAGTTATGTTTGAAGCTTTTGTAGAGTGCCATGAGAGCTACAAATCCAGCTTTGGATGGGGGAAAATGGCCTTGTGGTTTAGGAGTTATGATCCTCTAAAGTTGGTACCCTAGCCACTTTGTTCCATAACTTAGAAAATTTCTAAGTTTTTATGGTTACCACTTTTACAAGTTATCCCACTTTTCTTGATTTTTCTTGATGAATGATGATTCCAATCACACATTAACATCATTTTAGGGTTAAGGAATCATAATTGTGAAGTTGACTTTTGTGCACAGTTGACTTTTTGTCAGATGAATTCCAAACTGTGCAATCCTCTATGAAATCAAGTCCTTCACCTAAAGCAAACTTGATGGATTGATTTCATAGGTGTTATAGGGTGTATTGAATCATGTCCCAAGGTTTGGGAACATGTCTTGGTCAAAAGTCAAAGGCACTGTTGACTTTTTCCTCAAAACCCTAATTGTGGTTCTGATGAATTTGAAACTCGTTGATCAAGCTTATTGGATCAATCCATTGTTGCAAATGGATCAATGCGGTTTATTAGAGACCCCCAAATCCTCTCTTGAGGTCTTGGCTCATGATTTGTCCCAAAAGTCAACTTAGGGGTGAATTAGGTCAAGAAACCGTAATTCCTGATTTTTGGTGAATGCATCCCCTGAGGCTAAGTTGACTTGATGATTGGGTCCATGGTTCCATGGGGTATATTAGGTTATGCTTTGAAGCATTGGCTTATGCTCAGAGGAAAATTCCCATCTGGAGGCCCTGGTCGACCAAAACCCTAATTTGGTGACACTAGCGATCTTGAGGCTTGATCCACTCAGAATGTTGCAGCCTTGTGCTTAATCCTTGAGGTGGGAGTCCTCTTGATCCATTGTGGATGTTTGAGAGGTTAGACAAGTTGAAGATCATGTCATTTCTTGATTGATCCTTTGCCTAAGCACTAAGAGAAGGCTTGAAACCCTAATTCTGATTGTAGTGAAGGCTCACCCATCTTTGGGGAGACTAATGGTTCATCCATATTGTGATGATGATTTGCACAATGATGGGAAATCTTAGTGGTCAAAATTTGGGGTATGACAGATGCCCCCGTTTAATCTTCTTGGACCCGAAGGTGTGAATGGCGAAGGTATTCGGGCATTCGGGGTGCAAGATGATTAAA
Source organism: Lathyrus tuberosus (assembly GCA_022829125.1). Classification (NCBI taxonomy): domain Eukaryota; kingdom Viridiplantae; phylum Streptophyta; class Magnoliopsida; order Fabales; family Fabaceae; genus Lathyrus; species Lathyrus tuberosus. The sequence goes on from JALAZF010000870.1 coordinate 450,431, forward strand.
TATCGGAATACCCAAAATTTTGATAGCGGTTAAGAATGGCAGTTTGCGCATCCTTCTTCTTTTGATAAGCGATGATGCTTAGAAAAGGTAAAACTTCCCCTCGATCCTGGTCTTCTACCAAGGAACTGGTCTAAGTTTCTGAAATGAACTTCCCCTTGATCCTGGTTTCCTACCAAGGAACTGGTCTAAGTTTTTTATTTAAACTTCCCCTCAATCCTGGTTTCCTACCAAGGAACTGGTCTAAGTTTTTGAAATGAACTTCCCCTCGATCTTGGTTTCCTACCAAGGAACTGGTCTTAGTTTCTTGTGTCAATAAAATTTATTGACAAGGGACGTTATGCGTAGCGGTTTTCCCCAAACTTCTCGCTGAATTTTCCTGGGGAGATTCCATTTGATGGAAAAAATTTTGATGTCAGACTTGCTGGAGAACCCATCTGTCTGAATTGTAGAGGGGTACAAACTTCTCTGTTGGAGATGCCATTTGTTGACTCTATCTGGGGAAAACAAGTCTCTTGAGGGACTGTTTCTGCTTGGAGATATTACATCATACTTTTCTCGGAGATCTTCTCGAAGAAATGCCATATGATGTGATCTAATTTTGAGGTGCTGATGACTTTATTAACATCGACTCTCCGGGGAGCAAAATCAATGTGTTGCTGAAAGTCTTTAGTTGCGAGGCTTTCTCTAGGGATTTTCCTTAATCTAGGAAAGCGAAGATATCATCTTCAATGGCGAAGATTGACATTTGTCGAAAGTTTCTCTGGTTTTCTCAGAGGTTCAAGTTATCAAAGTGGTCAAGGGCCAACTCTAATTCAGAAATAAATTGGAGGAGAGAGATTGTTCAGACGCAATATTTCCTGACGAGGAAAGAACCGACAACTTAATTGTGAAGACTTTTATCACTAGGGGACAAGACCGACTAGAGTGATAGTGATACAATATGAATATGAATGTAAATCAATAAAGCATGATGTATGCATGTATATGCTGACAAAACTGACACGACATACAGACTAATGGATGAACACGATTGGATACTCAACCATAATGGGGAGATAAAAAGTATCGCTGGTCCACAATAGCAATTTTACCTTGCTTAGGAGAAGTAGTCCCTGTAGGGGACAACCGTTGATCGGGCTTAGGAGATGAGAACTCGGCCGAAGATGTCAGATGGAGTATTCGCATATGACATAACTGATCCTTCGTTTAGGCGCACTGGTTTAGAAGAAGTACTTTGATTCTGCACTTTGAAGCTCGATTACTTCTGGCGAAGCGATCAATGTTCTTTCGATGTTCAACAGTTAAAAGAAATTGCCATCTTTATTTAAAAGCAGAAAAATTTTACAAGTAAATTCGTTTTTGTTTTATTTCAAGAAGCGTTGATCATGTTAAAATGTCATTCTGTAAAGCTAAAACAAATAAGAATTGCAAACAAAAGCACTAGGGCTCAAATTTTATTGATAGGATGGAAATCAGCCAAACGCGTGATTCCCTAGAGTATTTACAAAGTTTAGAAAATGGTAATTTAGGGGAAAAGGGCTACATTGAAACATGGCGACCACTATCCTTCTACCAACTTTGAATTCGGGGCATCCTGAGCTTCCGTCGAAGATGACCTTGACTGGAGTTTTCTGATGGATGGCAGGACTGCTACTAGGGAATTTACCCCTGTTGGACGTAGTTACTTGCCATTATCCCTAACTTTTGCCTGGATTGTACTTTGAGATTTCCAATCCACCGGGATGGTTTTTTTTTTTTTAGTTTAGGCGAAGTATTTCTTGACTACATCAACATTTGTGGGGTAGGCAAATTCCTCTCCGTCCATGGTTGCAAGTCTCAAGGCACCGCTGAGAAAGCTTTCTTGACCACGTATGGGCCATCATGATTCGGAGTCCATTTGCCCCGGGAATCAGTGAGAAATGATTGTATCTTTTTTAGCACAAGGTCTCATTTCCTTAAGACGCGAGGTCAAACCTTTTTGTCGAAGGCCTTCTTCATTCTCTGCTAATACAACTGACCGTGGCATAGTGCCGTGATTTGGTTCTCTTCGATCAGGTTTAATTCGTCGTGTCGACTTTGACACCATTCAGCCTCTATTAGCTTAGCTTCCATCAATACCCAGATCGATGAGATCTCTACTTCTATGGGGAGCACTTCCTCCATGCCATATACTAGAGAGAAAGGGGTTGCCCCTGTTGAAGTGCGGACAGATGTGCGATAACCATGAAGAGCATAAGCCAACACCTCGTGCCAGTCTTTGTAGGTTACAACCATCTTTTGAACGATCTTCTTGATGTTCTTGTTAGCCAATTCTACCGCTCCGTTCATCTTGGGTCGGTAGGGAGATGAGTTATGGTGTTCGATCTTGAACTCAGCACACAACTCCTTCATCATCTTATTGTTCAAGTTAGATCCATTATCAATAACGATCTGGCTCGGAACACCATAACGGCAGATGATATTGTTTTTGATAAATCGGACTACCACTTGTCGGGTTACATTAACGTATGACGCTGCTTCGACCCACTTGGTGAAGTAGTCAATGGCTACCAGGATGAACCGATGTCCGTTTGAAGCCTTGGGCTCAATCATGCCAATCATGTCGATTCCCCATATGGAAAAAGGCCACGGGGAAGAAAGAACTTTGAGATGCGTTGGCGGTACATGGATTTTGTCTGAGTATACCTGACACTTGTGACACCTTCTCATGTACTTGTAGCAGTCAGATTCCATTGTCAACCAATAGTACCCTGCTCTTAGAATTTTTCTCGCCATTGTGTGTCCATTGGCATGAGTGCCAAAGGATCCTTCATGAATTTATTTTATCAGCATGTTTGCTTCTGGTCTGTCTACGCATCAGAGCAAGACCATGTCAAAATTTATCTTATAGAGTGTGTCACCGCTCAAGAAGAAGCTTCCTGCCAGCCAGCCTTCTGAGGGTTTTTCTGTCTTTTCTGGATGCCCCAGGTGGGTACTCTTGTTTCCGAAGGAAGCATTTGATATCATGATACCAAGGTTTGTCATCTATGACTGCTTCAATCTTGAAGATGTAAGCGGGCCGTTCAAGGCGCATTATGTCGATCTTGGGTAAGTTGTTCCATTGACCTACACTAATCATGGAAGAGATAGTGGCTAATGCATCAGCCATGTGATTCTCCTCACGAGGGATGTGATGAAACTCGATTCTGTTGAATAAAGGTAACAACCTTCTTGCATAATCTCTGTAAGGAATCAATCCTAATTGGTATGTGTTCCAATCTCCTTTGATCTGATTGACGACCAAAGTTGAGTCACCATATACATCCAAGTTCTTGATCCTCAAATCAATCGCTTCTTCGAGACCCATAATACAAGCTTCGTATTCGGCCTCGTTATTTGTGCACTTGAATGTAAGTCTGGCAGTGAAAGGAATATGGGTACCCTGAGGTGTTATGATGATTGCCCCAATTCCGTTTCCATAATGATTGACAGCTCCGTCAAAGATTAGTCCCCATTGGGAACCTGGTTCTGGCCCTTCACTGGGTAGCGGTTCATCGCAGTCTTTCATTTTTAAATACATGACATCTTCGCCTGGGAAGTCAAACCCGATTGATTCCTGATCGTCAATCGGTTGATAAGCCAAATGATCAGCTAAAATACTTCCTTTAACGGCTTTCTGAGCGTGGTACTCGATGTCATATTCCGATAACAACATCTGTCAATGGGCAATTCTTCCCGTGAGAGCTGGCTTTTCAAAGATATACTTGATTGGATCCATTTCTAAGATCAACCAAGTAGTGTGACGAATCATGTACTGGCGAAGACGTTTGGCTGCCCAAGCCAAAGCACAACAAGTTTTCTCAAGCATAGTGTACCGAGTCTCGCAGTCGGCGAATTTCTTGCTCAAATAGTAGATAGCAGACTCTTTCCTTTTCGTTTCGTCTTGCTGGCCAAGCACACACCCCATTGAGTCCTCTAGGACTGTGAGGTAGATGATCAGTGGTCTTTCTTCCACTGGAGGTGATAGAATCGGTGGGTTCAACTGATATTCCTTGATACTGTCGAAGGCGGTCTGGCAATCTTCCGTCCAAACGCAGTTCTGATTCTTTTTGAGTAATTTGAAAATTGGCGCACATGTCGCGGTCATGAGGAATATGAATCTGGAGATGTAGTTCAAACGTCCCAGGAATCCTCTGACTTGCTTTTCAATTTTCGGAGAAGGCATTTCTTGAATGGCCTTGACCTTGTCAGGATCAACCTCAATTCCTTTCTGGCTGACGATGAACCCTAAGAGTTTCCCTGAACGGACACCGAATGTGCACTTGTTGGGATTCAAGCGGAGTTTTTACTTTCTCAACCGCTCGAACAGTTTTGACAGGTGGGTCACATGCTCCTCCTCTGTTTTAGATTTGGCAATCATGTCATCGACATATACCTCAATTTCCTTGTGTATCATGTCATGAAACAGGGTAGTCATGGGCCTTTGATAGGTTGTCCCGGCATTCTTCAAACCGAACGACATTACCTTGTAACAAAAGGTACCCCATGGGGTAATGAACGAAGTTTTCTCCATGTCTTTCGGCGCCATTTTGATTTGATTATAGCCCGAGAATCCATCCATGAAGGAGAAAACTTTGAACTTTGCTGTACTGTCAACCAGCATATCAATGTGTGGTAAAGGAAAGTCGTCCTTTGGACTAGCCTTGTTTAGATCTCTGTAATCGACACACATTCTGACTTTTTCGTCCTTTTTTGGAACGAGTACGATATTGGCTAACCATTGAGGATATTCTGACGTGGCGAGGAAACCCGCGTCAATCTGTTTCTGTACTTTCTCTTTGATTTTGATGGCCATGTCCGGGTGAGTCCATCTCAACCTCTGTTTTACTGGCGGACATTCTGATTTCAACGGTAGATGATGTTTCATGATGCTGGTATCCAACCCTGGCATGTCCTGGTAGGACCAAGCAAACACATTAGGAAATTATCTGAGAAGCTTTGTCAAACTCTCTTTGGCAGTTGGACTGAGCAGTGCCCCAATCCTGATTTCTTTTCTCTCTTTTTCTGAACCCACGTTGATTGTTTCTAACGGCTCTTTGTGAGGTTCAATGTACCTTTCCTCTTGTCGGAGTAATCGGGAGATCTCTTCTGGAATTTCGTTGTCAACTTCTTCTTTAGCCTCAAATACCGAGAATTCAAAGTTGGGAGAAGGCATTGGATCGTATGTTTCAACGGGGTTTAAAACAAGCAATCTGCATGACGTGATGATTTGTGTTTAGAAGAGATAGAGAAAATGCAAGTGTGTGCAGTGTATTTTTTTTTTTGAAAAACTGCTTATTTATTTTGAATTATTTTTTAGGATTACCATTTTCTGAGAAAAGCGAAAAGAGAAAACAACAATTAATGCGGAGATTACAGAACGACATTATTTTATTCATGAACAAGTCGATTCATGAAACTACAGCCCTATAAAACAAAACTCTGTCGCTTTGGGCGAAGCGAAGAGGGAAATTTACAGAAAGTGAGCCCTATCAAAACGTCCGTTTCACCTGGACAGGGTGAAAGGTTAAAGACGGCAATTACTTTGACTTATGAACAATCTTTGGAACATCGACAACAATCCATTGGCGGCGAACTCCTCGGTGAATCACAAAGTCTGGTACTTTCCTTGATTTGTCTTCAGAAATAACGCTGATTTCTGGCGAAGCAGGATCATTAGAATCTGTCTCGCAGGCAGAGTTGTCGTAGGAGGATTCCTCTGTTGTATTTTGCATAGCATTTGTGCTCTCAGGCAAATCTCCCCATCCAGTTGGCTGGATGTCTTCGAGCCTGATACGAGAGCTTTCGGGAGCGATGTACTTGACCATAAAGTCAAATTTCTCACTTGGTTGTCCTAAGGTATCCCACACTTCTGTGGAACTGGAGGAGTCATCTCTCTCGATGACGTTGACCTCAGGAAAAGCGTAGTTGAATAACTCTAGTCCGGCGAACGTTGCAAATTCATCGTCGTGCGGGATATTTTCTGAATGACCTGAGTGTTGATCCCATGACATGGTGGTTACACAGGTATTCTTTTTAATGACGCTCAGCTGATTTTCATTGTTCGGCTGATTTTCTTGCCCCAAGTCTCTTGGGTACGGCTGCCAGATAGGCAGGCCATCCATTGGGCCATAATAGTCGTGGTCAAAGTTGTCATTCATCATAGTGTCTTCCTCTAATGAGTTTGGTGGAGCACGACATCCTTCAGGATCACAATCTCCGTATATCATTTTGACGTCTGACCTGGATATAAATCTCGGACTCTGTGCGGGATAGCAAAATGGTGTAGGCACCTCTTCCTGAGACATATGACCGTCCTCATTGAGATAGGACTTCCATTCTTCATCCGTATCGGAGGGATCTCCCTCGTTGATGGTATGGACTTCTAGAGGCATTGGGTGAAGGAAACCTCCACTGTGGAAGAAATCCTGAATGGGATGAAGACTTTCATCGTTAGCAGCTATCTGGGTGCAGGTTGCAGAAAAACCAAGACCCTTCTTTGTTTTATTATCAGTAGGAATAACAAGTTGTCCCCATCCTTTTGTATTGTTATTCTCGATTACTTCGAGAGCATCTCTGTATGAGGAAATCGAGGTTCCTTTCTCTGATTGATTCTCCGTGTTCACCGAAAGTGCTTGGAACTGAATTCCAGCAACCTCCTCGGGTTCTACACAAGTAGATAATGACAAGTTACTCTCGAGCAAGGCTTGTTCTCCACAGACCGTGACGAGTTGATCTTTCTTGACGAACTTCAGTTTCTGGTGAAGCGTCGAAGTGACTGCCCCAGCCTGGTGTATCTAAGGTCTTCCTAATAAGCAACTGTATGTTGCCCGGATGTCCATGACCTGGAAAGTGATTAGGAAAGTGTGAGGACCGATAGTTATGGGAAGGTCGACTTCTCCGATAACTGCTTTCCGAGACCCATCAAAGGCTTTGACGATGACCTCACTTCCCCTCATCGGGGACCCTTTGAATGATAGTCGCATTAAAGTGGACTTCGGCATAACGTTGATGGCCGATCCTGTGTCTACCAGTACGCTAGCTAAAGCGTCGTCCTGACAGTTAACTGTAATATTGAGCGCCATGTTGTGACTTTTACCCCCCTCTAGCAAATCCTCATCACTGAATCCTAAGTTGTTGCAGGAAGTGATGTTAGAGATGATGATATTGAACTGTCGTATTGACACATCCTGTTCCACAAAGGCCTGCTCTAAGATTTTCTATAGAGCCTCTCTGTGGGCTTCGGAACTGAGTAAAAGTGATAGCACTGAGATATTTGAAGGAGTTTGTAACAGTTGATCAACAATGTTGTATTCACTCCTTTGGATGAGCTTCAGCATCTCATCATTGTTTTTCGAAAGGTCGGTATCACTTGATTGACCGACTGGTGGATTGGGAGATTCTGTCTGAAGTTCCTTTTCTTTGTTAGGTTCTTCAACTCCTCGATTGAAGATTCGACCGCTCCGTGTTACTCGAATGATGTCTGCAATATTCACGACGGAGGGTAATGGAATTTCCTTTCCATTCTCAATTATTGTGGCACCGTATTTGTAAGGGATCGCCTTAGCTGATTCATACGGTAACGGTCCTGGTAGATAGATAACTACATAAGCCTTCTGATTTTTCTTACTGTCGTAGGTAACTTCAATCAGTTCCTGGCTAAGAACCTTTGATTCGTCCAGTAGAGGGATGATGGTACAAACATCCTTGTTCTGTTGATGATCAGAGATTATGACAACGTCTCTGATTTGATCAGCGAAGTAGTCCGGCGTCCAGTTGATTGGCTCGGAACTCGGACACGGGTGAATCCCTTTACGATCCAACTGACCTTGAAGGGCTACCCTCACAAGGTAGCATCCTTGGTTACTCTCCGAGAAGACTCTACAACGTTCATAGTTGTGTGGTGGCACCTGGCCACGCCTGCTTTAAATGCAGTGCAACCTTACCAGGTTTGTTTCCATAGATCGGATATCCTGACTTTGACGCCGAGTAGGGTTTCCATTAAGCATACTGATTTGTTGCGTGTCTTCATCCAGATAGATTGGAAGCCATCAGTGGTTTAATAAGTGTTGTAAAGTTCTCTGAACGAGAGCGCACCCTTGGTTACTCTCACAACATCCTTTACAGTTCTGATAATCATGAAAAGTGAGAAAACCGAGTTGGACTTGCCTGGCGTGTAACTCCACCAAGCTGGTATTCATCAGACGAATATCAAAAATTTGAATCATGTTGATATAATAAGGATTTCTATCATGGTAGTCCTGGATCCATCTAAGATCCATCTGACGCTGGAGGGCCTCTTGTACAAAAGAGCATCCCTGTTTGTTTACCGAGCAAGTCAGACAGGAATTATAATCGTGTCGTGGCAGATTATGATACTGGCTTTGCCTTGAGTGCATCGCCACCAAGTTGACATTCATTGCATGGATGTCGTGGTTCTGAATAATGTTGGAATTCGTATAGGTCATGTTGACTCCACGAACTCGATCTCTTAGATCCATCCGAGATCCAACTGTTCCTGTAGAGCTGATTGCACCACAGAACATCCCTGATTATTCTTAGAGCAGATATCACACTGGTGATAGTTATGAGGTGGCACATGGCCATATCCGCTCTGTATACAATGCATCTTGACCAAGTTGGCCCTTAATAAGAGTACATCATGAATTTGATAGATGTTGTTAGACTCTCCCTCTATCAAATTGACTGCAGCTTTCTCATGTTGAGGCAGCGGGTTTATGAGAACATTCGGATTCGTATCTTTGAAAGATAAGACCCCGCTCCTAACAAGCTTTTGCACATCAGATTTGAAACTGAGACAGTTTTCTATGTTATGCCCTGGTCCTCCTTGATGGTAAGGACAAGTCTGATCTGTTTTGAACAAAAAGGGCAGATTTTCCAGTACTGTAAGAGGAGACTTAGTTTGGACATGCCCCTTGACCAGTAATAATGGAAGCAGCTCCGCGTACAACATGGGTATAGGGTCGAACCCTGGTGGTCGCGTTGTACGGTTGTTGTTGTACTAAGGACGAGCCTGCTGAAGAGGTTGTTGTGTCCTTTGCTGATATTACTGTTGAATTGGTAAGGTCTGTGCAACCTGAGGTTGATACGTAGGAACAGGCGTGGGATTGATAGCAGGAGTTACAGCTGCTACTGGTTGGTAACGTCGTCTTTGCTTTCCGAGAAAGATATTCCCGATATCTTGCTCTTTTTTCTTAGGGAGAGCACTACCGTATCGTTTCGTACTACTTGATGATCCAGCGTCTTTAACCAAGCGTCCTTCCCGGACTGCTTCCTCAAGACGAACTCCCATGGCCACCATCTCGATGAAGTTACTGGGCACACTGGCGACCATTCTGTCATAGTAAAATGAGCCCAAGGTCTTTAAGAAGATCTTTGTCATCTCTTTTTCCTCAAGAGGTGGACAAATCTGGGCGGCGATTTCACGCCATCTCTGAGCGTATTCCTTAAAGGTTTCCTTGTCCTTTTGTGACATCGATCTGAGTTGATCTCTGTCCGGTGCCATGTCCAAATTGTATTTATATTGTTGAACGAAAGCAGCGCCAAGATGTCTGAATGTGCCGATCATAGTGCGGTTTAAACCCATGTACCATTTTAATGCGACACCGGTTAAACTATCCTGAAAGTAGTGAATCAGTAGCTCCTGGTTCTTTGTATGAGCTGACATTCGTCGAGCGTACATCACCAAATGGCTCCGAGGGCAAGAGTTACCCTTGTACTTTTCAAAGTTGGGCACTTGGAACTTGTGCGGAACTTTCACATTGGGGACCAAACAAAGGTCTGCGGCATCCTTTCCAAATAGATCCTGACCGCGAAGGGCCTGCAGTTCTTTCTATATCTCCAGGAATTGTTCCTGGAATTCATTCATTCTGTCGAACATGCTGTCATTTCCACCAGAAGGTATCTGTGGAATCTGTCCCTCTGGGACAGTGTGTACCACGGCCGGTGGTATAGTCATTATGGCCGAGACCCTCGGTGTCTCTCGAAGTTTGTAACCTTCAGGAGTTGCTGTCATGCCCCTGGCATCTTCGTTTTCCCAAAGTTTGTAACCTTCAGGCCCAGCGGTTCCTGCTGTGGTTCCCTGATCCTCAGCGATCGACGGAACATATCCTTCCGGGATATAGTTAATAGGCATGCCCCAGGGACGATCTTTCTGCATCTTGTACCTAGGATCATACTTTTTCACTATGGGCGTAGATGTGATCTCTGAGATCACAGTCCTTTGTTGTTGCATCTGAGCTTCTGCTAGAGCTTGCATGTCGTTATAAATCTTTCTCAGATCCTTTTTCAGAGTGTCGATCTCTTCTCTCAACACTCTGTTCTCTTCCTCGAGATCATCCATCTTTTTCTGACGATTAGCCCAAGTATTGTGCGAATGATACAGTTTGACTCTAGAATCGAGACGCAAACATGAGATTCGTAGGTAAGAAGAATGAGTTTATGAGAATGATGAATGCAATGATTATTAATTACTTTTGTTTATTCAAAGTAAACTTCGACAATTGGATTGCAAATATCAAATAGTGGAGAAACCCCGTTTTATTGAATTCAAAGGATTGTGGAAATGGAAATAAAGTAGATTATAAAGTGCTGAAAAACGAAATCTAAACTAATGGATCCTGAGTCCTCTCTGAAGAGAGCTCAAGTGCTGGTTCTGGTACTTCCCTTTTCTTTGACTGGGGCTCTTGGGTCGTTGTCGGGTTGTCATTCCTTTGCCAAGTGAAAGGAGCGAGAAAATTCCTTTGGTCATCCTGATTTTCTACAGCATGTTGCTCTAAAATCTCAATCAGGGCATCTTTTTCTCTTAACAGTTGCTGTATTTTCTTGCACTCCACATTGAGAATACGGTACTTGTTCCTCCAAGACCTCTTCTCCTGCTGAACTTTGCTGAGAGTAACCTGAAGTTTTCCCATCTCAGACATGAAATAAAGGGCATAGTCCCTTAATGGAAGAACTTCCTGATGAGGGTAAGGCATCCTCAGCTTGAGAGCTCTAGTTTGTACCCAATGGAGATAAGGCTCCATCGAGACACAGTCTGGTTTTCCTAGAGACTCTCGTCCTTTCCTACGAACGTGTTTCCAAGCGTGTACTATTTTCGTCTTTAGTGCCCTGTTATTTTCTTCTTCCTTAAAGAAAAGACCTTCCAGATGAGCATTGCGCGGGACATGCCTCATTGGGTATCCAAATTGACGACGAACTAACACTGGATGATAGTTGATTCCCCCTTTAGTTCCTATAAGGGGTACATTTGGGAAACTTCCACAACGGTCAATGATCCTGATCCCGTCATAGATTCGATTATACCAATCGATGTCAGAGTTGGTAAGAGACATGATTCTCTGCGACCAACGTAAAGTATTCTTTTGATCCCAAAATGCAGCAGACTTGGGCAAATGGGAAGTGAACCATTTGTATAGCAGGGGTACACAGCATGTGATCATTCCTCTGCTGTATAAATTCCTTAAGTGTACCGAATGATACGCATCTGCGAGTAAGGTCGGTACGGGGTTTCCAATCAGAAAGATCTTAATGGCGTTGATATCCACAAAGTTATCGATGTTGGGAAACAAAAATAACCCGTAGGTGAGCAAAACAAAGATGATCTCGAAAGCGGCCACGTTCCCTATACTAGCAAAGTATAGGGCTTTCTTTATCAAGAATTGGGCTGGCAAACCCTGGATGCCACCCTTAGTGGTTATGTGAGTCCTGACTTCTGACTCGTCCAAATAAATTGCTCTTGCAATGGTCTGATCCTTTGGAATTTCTTCCAGTCCAGAAAAGGGAGCTTGATCATTAATATGTAAATCAGTCAGGTGAGAATACTCCTCCAGCGTTGGTGCAAGCTAATAATTCGGAAATGTGAAACAGTGATAAACCGAATCGTAGAACTGGATTAGTGTGGACATGATTCCTTCAATTACGTGGACCCTTAACAAGGACATCAGTCCTCCATACTTGGCTCTGAAAGCCTCGTGGTTGGTGATCATTCTCGCCAAACCTCTTAAATCCTCTAACTTTGGAACCTTAAAGGTGTACTTATGAGTTTTTCTTCTACTGAAATCCATTAGCGCAATCTCCTTTCTCTGACATTTGCAATCATTGTCTTAGTTTAATTTGAAAAAGAGAGACTAGAAAAGAAGATTTTCTTTGTTTTAATGTTTTTTAAATGAATGCATGAATGCAGCACACAAAAACATAGAAAAAACATGGGGTCAAAGGGTCGGTGTCATGAAGTCAAGGCTCTACCCCTCCCCCCAAAGGTTTATACTGGTGATTTTTTGTACCTGTCCGTAAAATCATTGACCCCTCTGGGATAACAACAGCAAGCGGATCGCCAGCGAGCTGATGTATCCTGGAGTGATCTCAGATGAGGGTAGTATCGCGTGACAACTATTTCCGATAGCTTCCGCACTACAAAATGTCTTAAGTCTACTAAAAACCTCAGCTTCTCAGATAACCCAATCGACCATACTACTTTCAACAACCGAAGTCGTATAGGCATTGTATCTGCAAAGGGAGTCTCCACTGAGTTTGATGGTCGATCGGGGGCTCTTAACTGGAATTCACTCCCAGTAAGATTACCCGCATTGCCATCACCTATCTTAGGTGTATACTCAATCTTTCCACATGCGGCATCACACGCATTCCCATTAGCATAAAAATAAACATAGATATCAATTAGGAAAAGCAGTATATATATTTGTCCTAATCACCCTAGACCTCTAGTCTTATGATCCTATACAGACAATGACTCCCCAGCAGAGCTGTCATTTCGGTGACATGAATTTAGGGTTTCATCCCTTGAGAAGGCAAGAAAGAATGCCTCCCACTGTGGTCGCCACTCTGCTGTGGCATTTTTTAAGGTTTCTACCTAAGAGATGGGAGGAGAACAAGATCTCTATGAAGGTCCCCAGTGAAGTTGCCATTTTTCTGTTTGTGGAAAAATGGGGATGAATGATGACTAAGGTAAAACAGATCTTACAGTGACTCCCCAGTGAAGTCACCATTTTTTTGTTTGTGGAAAAATGGGGATGAATGATGACTAAGGTAAAACAGATCTTACAGTGAGTCTCCAGTGAAGTCGCGATTTTTCTGTTTGTGGAAAAATGGGGACGAATGGTGACTAGATCTTACTTTGACTCCCCAGTGAATTCGCCATTTTTCTGTAGCGCGAATTTTTGCATGGTTGCGAAGCACTATCGCTTTGGGGTACTACAGTTCGATTCATTTTTTATCCTATTGAAGCTTATGAAGGAAGGGAAATAGATGTCTCCAATTAACCCTGCTTGCAAACTGAGTTTAAACAGATGACTGTTGGTTTACATATGCTATTAAGATTATGGGTCTCTCTTAGGTTATTTTGTTTAAAAAAAAGTGTCTAGGCTATTGGTAGGATGTTAGGACTGATGCTTTTCGATTGATGTATGAAGGTACGGGATTTTAGGTTTTTTATTAGTATGCTTGCTAAGATTTTTCCAATCTTATGCCTACGTATTCCCGTTTAACAAAATAGGGAAATCAGAGATATCGTAGTTCCTCCTATTCTATGGGAGGAAAAAAAAGTTGTTTTGGTGTCTTGTTCAAAGCCCAAGACGTGAAGCTAAATGTGGTTTGTATCTTGTTCAAAGCCCAAGATGTGAAGCTGAAGGGTCTATTTGTATCTTGTTCGAAGCCCAAGATGTGAAGCTAAAAAATTTTGACTTTAGAGAGAATTTGTCATCTCTAAAGGGGATATTTGGTCTGTTTGTCACAACTGTTGGGTGACTGATTATAAAGGAGAATTACTTTAACTGAGATATGTGAATCCAGCAATGCCATAATTTCCTTTATAGGGGATTTTTAACCTGAAGGAGAAGACTTTAACTCAGTTTAGAGCAATGCCATCTTTCCTTAGGAATTTCTCATGCTAAAAGAGGGACAGTGGCGTGGATGTAAATAATCCAGAGGCTTGCCGCTTACAGTAATTTAGATGAAGTAAAAGGAGTTATTAATTTTTGTATACTACGAGCAAGGCACAAACTTTGATGCTAAAAGGATGATTGACTCAACCGGGGTTTTCCTTATACAAAGCCTAAGAGGAGGCTATTGACCCAACAAGAGGGTGCTTTTATGTGTCTCGTACGAAGCCCGAGAGAGAGGCTAAAAGGGTTGACTCAACAAGAGAGTGCTAACAAGTGACTGACTCAACAAGAGAGTGCTTTTATATGTGTCTTGTACAAAGCCCAAGACGGAGGCTAAAAGGTGATTGACTCAACAAGAGAGTCTTTTATACTCAACAAGAGAGTGTTTTTGTATCTCGTACGAAGCTCGAGATGGAGGCTAAAAGGCTTTGACTCAACAAGAGAGTCTTTTATACTCAACGAGAGAGTGTTTTTGTATCTCGTACGAAGCCAGAGATGGAGGCTAAAACACTTTGACTCCAACAAGAGAGTCTTTTATACTCAACAAGAGAGTGTGAAAAGGTTAGCTCCGCTGGGGAGAATCATTGTACAAAGCCCAAGAGGAGGCTATTGTGCTGGTGACTGTTTCAGTTTAGTGACAGGTCAAGTATGTTGGATAAAGAGACAATCAGTTCTTATGAAGGGAATGATTAAAGGTATTGTTGTGCTTTGGGATTGATCAGAGGATCAGGGTTATTTCCTGTTCTTTAAGGAAATGGAAATCCAAAAGGTATTGAGACTGTCCAAGTCTACTGGTGTTTTGAGAAATCGATTCTTAGGTAGTTAATGATCTTTGTATAATGCCCAAGAGAAGGCTGGTATGTTAAGGGATGAAGGTCAACCCATTAACAGGTCTGACACTTGACTTAGAAAGAGAGCTCTAGCAAATTGATGACTAGGTTCTGTTCCTATACCTGTAGAGGTCTCTGGGTCCTTGTACTAAGCCCAAGAGAAGGCATTAGAGCTTTTAAGAAGCCGAATGGTCCTTGTGCAACGCCCAAGAGGAGGCGGGGATGCTTTTAAGAAGCCTGTGGGTCCCCAAACCCCAAGAAGTTCAAGACATGTCATTCACCGAGAATAGATCAAGCCAGGAAAGTCCGAGAATTTGGAAGAAACTCAAGAGATGCCATTCACGGAGAAAAGATCATCCCTGGGGAGTAGAGTTTCTTTGACAACGTCTAAGGGTGACAGTCTGAGAAAGGGTTCACTGAGAATGCTGCCTTTCACGTCTCCATATTGTTTAACCCCAAGAGGAGGGAAGACTGTGTCTGGTAATCCTATGGGGATCTAGTTTTGTTTGTATTTAAGAGTGACCAACAGGGCTTTACCTAGTGCTACACGTAGTTGCCAGGGAAAACTCTAAATAACTATACTAGTATTACACAGTGGATATTTGACAAGTATATTAAAGTTTGTGAAAGAAGACTTACAGTGAGCAGCCCCACAATACAGTTATATATATATATATATATATATATATATATATATATATATATGAAAGCGGATAAAGAAAGCGGGTAAACACTTACTCGGTTGTAGAGCTTCCATGCTGTTTTGTTAGTTTGTTCAACAAAGAAAGCTTTGATAACAATATTATATTCAAAATCAAAGGAGAAAGTGCTTTGAAAAGATTGTTGGGGCTTACAGCTCAAGGAGAGGCCCAAGGTTTTATCAGTGATTGCACTATTGTTTGAAATTGTACAGGGACTTATACAAGTGACTGAGGCCCAAAAAGGTTTTCTGTACAAAGGGATGGGTCTTACACTCTTTCAAGAGGCCCAAAGGTGTTTAAAGAAAAAGAATGGGGCTTATAACACAAGGGTAGGCCCAGATGATTTTCGTTTGGAAATGGCGATCGCGCCGAGACTTTTGAAAGCATAGTGGGTCTTATATAATGACTGAGGCCCGAATATTTTGGTTTCACAAATAGGTTGGGTCTTACACTCTATTAGAGGCCCAATGATTTATTTTTGTACAAGTGGTGGGGCTTATAGCTCAAGGAGAGGCCCAGGGTTATTTGTTTTGAAAACGGCGATCGCGCCGAGGTTTTTGAAAGCACAGTGGGTCTTATACAATGACTGAGACCCAAAAAGGTTTGTTTCAAAAATGGGTTGGGTCTTACACTCTATTAGAGGCCCAAAGTGTTTGAAAAAGTTTGATGAGAGTTGAGTTAATCAAAAACCCTAATTTGTTTTCAAAATGTATTTTAATTGAATAAAAATTCAATTAAAATGATCAAAATTGTTAAACATGTGTGGAAACAAATTGTGATCTTGGATTAATGTTTCAAAAATTATGTTTCTATCCATAAACTGATTGGAAATCACTAAAATTTGAAAAATCAAGAGGGGGAAAATATTTTAAATGTCAAAAAACAATTAAAATATTAATTCTTGACAAAAATATCAAGTATATGAAATAAATAATAGTTTTGGGAAAATAAAATATTTTAACATTTTTGTGAATTATTAAAAAAAGAATCAACTCAAAATCATTAAAACTCAGAGAGAAATTAATTTTTGAATCAATTAAATAAAATCACAAAATTCAAATATTCAAATGTTCAAAAATGGCGCCAAGAACATGGCAAGAACACGCGCCACCCTCTGCTTCTGCAGATTTGCGTTTTCTATCCAATCTCACTGAATACTTGATGATATCATGCAATCTACATATCAATCTACTCGTTTTCACCTCACGGTCATGTATATGGTCTTTAATTTTATTTATTTTAAACATGGAATAAGAAATCAAAGAGAAACCTCAAGAACCCTAAAATTTGCATGAAGGTTCAGAAATTCCATACACGATTCAAACAAAGCAATTAATTGAGGGAAAACACTCTATGCATGATTATGAACATATGGCCAAATTATTGTGCAGCAAAAAATGCATGGATCATAGAGTTAGAAGAGCTCATGCTTACCTCTTGCAGCTGGTGATCGTGTTTTGTGTTAGAGGTGTTACAGCTTGGTTCGAAGGATATGGACATCTTCCCTATGTGCTATGGAGTGTGTCTGGATGCTTGGAATGAATGGAAATGATCTGGAACTTGAGATGGTACCCCAACTACAAATCTGTCAAGAACTTGAGCAATTGGCTAGTGATTTTGTGATTTTGGTGTTCAGATGTTGTGTGAGTGTTTGGATCACTTCTATATGATGTTTATGAGGTGTGTGTGTGTGTGATTGGTTTGATTGGAATAGCTCTCAAACTCAAAACCCGATAATGACTTGCTTTGGAAGGCAATTTTGGAGTGAAGAAGGAGATTTTGAGGAAAGCATCTGTTTGATGACTTTGGTGTACTCAAACTGATCACAAATGAGCTATATTTATAGTAGAGCAAGTTTGTTTTGCAAGGAATAGTGAATGGCAACTGCTGCATAGGTTTGGCCAATGTTGATCAATGAGAATCCAAGTCTCCTCTAGCCATTGACTAGAGGTTAGGGCACAGGTTGCTGGTTCCCTTGGTCTTGGATAAGTCTTGACTGAATTCAGTTAGAAATGGCTCAGTCCATGCCACCTTGGTGCATCCATTGAATGCTCCAAAACAAAATTGGAGTCTTGTCCCCTCTTTAGGGATTTCTAGGTTTGGCATGCTATTTTTAGTTCCAAGGACTTGGGAGGCTTGGGATCAGAGTTGGTTCCTCCTTGGTCTCCCCTTGAGGTGTTCAGATGGATAAGTGTGTTTGTCATTTGCACAAATTTGGCAAATCGAGCAAAATGCACAAATCTGCCTTGCTTTGACAGTTTTCAGCAAGGCATGTTGTCATTGTCATATCTCATGGCTCAAGTGTAATTTGATGGAGTTCTTGGCCATTTTGGAAAGCCCTCATATGATACAACAACTGTTTGATCATAATTGGTTTTGATACTTTTTGGATCCAAGTGAAAAATGCCCCTACATTTGGAAAAAAGTAAGACAAATTCTGACTTAGTGAAAATTTCACTAAGTGTTGGAAAAAAGTGACATTTTCACTTTTTGTGATTTTGACCATTCCATAACTTAAAATCCATGAGGAATTGGAATTAGTTTTGTTTGAAGCTTTTGTAGAGTGCCATGAGAGCTACAAATCCAGCTTTGGATGGGGGAAAATGGCCTTGTGGTTTAGGAGTTATGATCCTCTAAAGTTGGTACCCTAGCCACTTTGTTCCATAACTTAGAAAATTTCTAAGTTTTTATGGTTACCCCTTTTACAAGTTATCCCACTTTTCTTGATTTTTCTTGATGAATGATGATTCCAATCACACATTAACATCGTTTTAGGGTTAAGGAACCATAATTGTGAAGTTGACTTTTGTGCACAGTTGACTTTTTGTCAGATGAATTCCAAACTGTGCGATCCTCTATGAAATCAAGTCCTTGACCTAAAGCAAACTTGATGGATTGATTTCATAGGTGTTATAGGGTGTATTGAATCATGTCCCAAGGTTTAGGAGCATGTCTTGGTCAAAAGTCAAAGGCACTGTTGACTTTTTCCTCAAAACCCTAATTGTGGTTCTGATGAATTTGAAACTTGTTGATCAAGCTTCTTGGATTAATCCATTATTGCAAATGGATCAATGTGGTTTATTAGAGACCCCTAAATCCTCTCTTGAGGTCTTGGCTCATGATTTGTCCCAAAAGTCAACTTAGGGGTGAATTAGGTCAAGAAACCCTAATTCCTGATTTTTGGTGAATGCATCCCCTGAGGCTAAATTGACTTGATGATTGGGTCCATGGTTCCATGGGGTATATTAGGTTATGATTTGAAGCATTGGCTCATGCTCAGAGGAAAATTCCCATCTGGAGGCCCTGGTCGACTAAAACCCTAATTTGGTGACACTGGCGATCTTGAGGCTTGATCCACTCAGAATGTTGCAGCCTTGTGCTTAATCCTTGAGGTGGGAGTCCTCTTGATCCATTGTGGATGTTTGAGAGGTTAGACAAGTTGAAGATCATGTCATTTCTTGATTGATCCTTTGCCTAAGCACTCAGAGAGGGCTTGAAACCCTAATTCTGATTGTAGTGAAGGCTCACCCATTTTTGGGGAGACTAATGGTTCATCCATATTGTGATGATGATTTGCACAATGATGGGAAATATTAGTGGTCAAAATTTAGGGTATGACAGTTGTGCTCTAGTCTGGGCTGCTCGACGCCTACGACAATACATGATTTACCATACTACTTTGTTGATGTCCAAAATGGATCCGATAAAGTACATATTTGAAAAGCCTGCTGTCTCTGGAAGGATTGCTCGGTGGCAGATGTTGTTAACCGAATATGATATCCAACATGTTACCCAGAAAGTAATAAAAGGGAGTGTCTTGTCTGACTACCTTGCCCATTAACCTGTAGAGGGTATTCAACAGATGAAGTTTGACTTTCCCGATGAGGATGTTCTGTTCATCAGAGATTATGAGACTCCAGACCCTGACATAGGACCCGAACCAGGGGCGCAATGGATGCTCGTGTTCGATGGTGCCTCTAATTCTAAATGTCGTGGAATCGGTGTTATCCTCATCTCTCAAACAGGTTTTCACCTTCCCTTCACTGCCAGGTTATGCTTTGCATGCACCAATAATATGGCTGAATACGAAGCATGTGTCTATGGTATTGAAGCGGCTATTGACAGGAGAATAAAGATTCTTGAGGTCTATAGAGATTCTGCCTTGGTCATCGGTCAAGTCAGAGGGAATTTTGTGACTCGGGATTCCAAGCTGGTTCTGTACTAACAACACATTGCGAAGTTGATTCCTTACTTTGATGAGATTTCTTTTCATCATATCCCTAGAGAGGAAAGTCAACTAGTTGATGCTCTTGCCACTCTAGCATCCATGTTCAAGGTCAAGTGGAAGAATGAAGCTCCTCATATCCGCATTGATCACTTGAACGAACCAGCACACTGTTTAGCAATCGAGGAAGAGTCTGATGACAAGCCTTGGTTCTACGACATTAAGAGATATCTGGAAAAACAGGAATATCCCGAGGGTATCACTATCACTGATAAGAGAGCTCTTAGGCGGCTTTGCGCCAAATTCTTCTTAAGTGGTGGTATACTGTACAAGAGGAATTATGATTCCGTGTTGCTCAGATGCGTGGATAGACACGAAGCAAACACGATCTTAAGGTCCATACATGAGGGCTGCGAGGGTGTACATGCTAAAGGTCCTGCTATGGCCAAGAAGATCCTTCGGGCTGGGTATTACTGGACGACAATGGAGGTAGATTATTACAACTTTGCCTAGAGATGTCACATGTGCCAAATCTACGGAGACAAGATCCATGTGCCTCCAACTCCATTGAATGTTTTGACTTCACCTTGTCCATTCTCCATGTGGGGTATATATATGATTGGAATGATTGAGCCGAAGGCTTTCAACGGTCATCGATTCATTATGGTTCTATCGACTACTTCACCAAGTGGGTTGAAGCTGCTTCTTATGCAAACGTTACACGACAAGTGGTTGCCAGATTCATCAAGAAAGAGATAATCTGTCATTATGGCATTCCTGGCAGCATTATCACGGACAATGCAAGCAACCTAAACAACAATATGATGAAGGAGTTGTGTCAAGAATTTAAGATCGAGCACCATAACTCTTCACCATATCGGCCCAAGATGAATGGCGCCGTTGAAGCAGCAAACAAAAACATTTAGAGGGTTGTCCAGAAAATGGTCAAGACTTACAAGGATTGGCATGAAATACTTCCCTTTGCACTGCATGGCTACCGAACTTCAGTTCGCACTTCTACTGGGGTGACCCCGTATTCGCTTGTGTATAGTATGGAGGCAGTTCTACCCATTGAAGTCGAAATCCTTCGCTCAGAGTCATCATGGAAGCAGGTCTTGACGAAGCTGAATGGGTTCAATCCAGATATGACCAGCTGACTCTCATCGAAGAGAAGCGCCTTACAGCCGTTTCTCATGGTCAATTGTATCAGAGACGCCTTAAGCGAGCATTTGACAAGAAAGTTCTTCCTCGAACATTCTGTGAAGGCGGACTCGTGCTCAAGAGATATTCACCTGTTCACTCGGATCCACGAGGCAAATGGACTCCCAACTATGAAGGACCCTTTGTTGTCAAGAAGGCCTTCTCAGGAGGAGCCCTGATCCTCACCACCATGGATGGGGAGGAGTTGCCATCGCCCGTGAACTCCGATGCAGTCAAAAAATATTATGCCTGAAAAAAATGGATAAGGGTCTGCTAGATTGACATCCGCAAGGACAATCTAGGCAAAAATGGACGTCCTGATGGACCAAAAAAAAGAGATGTCCATGCAAAAGTTAGGGACAATGAAAAAATAATAGCAGCCCGCTAAGTTGAAAACCCGAAAGGGCGACTTAGGAAAAAATGGGTATCCCGGTGGACGAAAAAAATAGAAAAACATGTCCAGGCAAAAATTAGGGATAAAGGCATTGACTATGAACACTTGAGCCTTTCTTCATCATGGCTAGACCTCAGACGGTAACAGAACATTCCAATCATCATCAACAGGCGCAAGGCGTTGGGACCTATACTTACAATGGATGGTGGCCAATGTAGTAATCAATGCAAAACATGACTTCCCTTTTCCATTTACACTTGTTTTTCAATTTTATTGCAAATTTCCTCATCAAGGATTTTTGCATCTTTGTGCACATCTTATGTACAAACTTCTTTCCATTTCAATAAAAATTCATCATTTCACTTCTCAATCGTTTTATTTTCAGTATTTTGTTTGCAAAATAAACAATTATTTGTGATCACATAATACTAAAAAACGTTGAGAACAATAAAAGCTAAATCAATCGAGAAAGCATTATGCATTGCATGTGTTACTGGTAACTCCTGTAGGATAATCAGTAATATCCATTGGTAAGCCTAACACCTGGCCGACAATGTGATGGTTCTTTGAAGAAGTTGTTATTTCCTCAGCAGTTCCTCAGCAGAGTCATCATTCCCTCCAGCAAGCGTCACTACGATTTTTCGAAAGGCTTATTTGTTTACATCTCTTTTCTCCGACAGATTTGTAATGTCGTTGGGCAGGTTTCCAAAGTGTTCCCAGCAGAGACACTTTGCTCTCTTTTCCCCAGCAAGGGTTGTACATCATCTCCAATAATTTGAAGCTATCTGTCCCCAGCAGCAGTTGTTTCTCCTCAGCAAAGTCAACATGGTTTGGAAGGATATTTTTCCCCACACGGATCCAATCTTGGTCGGAAGGATTGATTTAATTCTTTCATCCCCAGCAGTGACGGCCATGGTGACTTAGAAACTTGAGATGGTCTCGGTTTCTTTTCCCAGCGGAGTCATCATCCTTTGTGAACTCGATTCCTCAGCAGAGATTGTCTTTATCTGCGGGTCCTCTCCCCAACCGAGGATGTCGAAGTCGTTTTGCTACTTCACATTATGCCTTACCTTGCGCCTTTGCATTGCATGGTATCAAGCATCATGTAGAAACGCATACATAGCATATGCATCAATCATACTCCCTCTCTTTTTTCCTGACTTATCTCCTAGCATATTTTCAGCCCAACTTTGCACGTATCTTTCTACCTTTGCACCACTCCTTTTGCCGCCGTCGGCCAAATTTTCGAGCTACTCTTTTATTTAATCCACTTTTACCTCGAATCATCAAAAATCTAGCACAATTCGTATATTCAGGTCCACGAGGATTAAATAGGGGCAGCTGTCGTAACCCGAAATTTGACCTCTCTCTTTTGCCTTTTGCATAAGCATGCACATTCGCATCGTTAGCATAAGCATTCACACTTTTCTTTTTGTGTTTTAATTGCAGGATATTCAGGTTTTCCAAGCTCGATTAATCATATCCTCACAAGGTCATCACATCATCAAGACAAGCACAAAATGAGGGTTTCTATGCCTATTCATCATTACAAGAAGTGGAAAATCGAAGCCGGGACCACAACACCTTTTTTTAGGCAAATTGGGCATATTTTGGCCTGGTTAATCAATTAACCATTTGCAGTACAATTGTGTTAATCGATTAACATAGGCAGAATAGGCACAATTTGCTACTTTTTCATGACAGCACCTTTGCACACACTTTGGTCTTGGATTCTACAGTATTCTAGCAACATGGGGAATATTCTAGACATCTCTAGACATTGCAAAGCTCTTCAAATCATTCCAAGTGCATTTGTTCTAATGTTTCACTTCAAAGTAAGTGCATCATGTTCCTTATTTTCCAAGTAATGTGGATCTTTGGATGTTGGAGCTCACCTTGGGATTATTACCGAGTTGGTTCTAACTAACCGAGCTAACTGCCTTGACTCGGTGAGTCAAGCCCAATTAACTCCTAGCCTAGTTCCAAAACCAAAGCTAAGTCCAAGCCAAATTCCAAACCTCTCATACTCCAAACCTAAAGTCTATATAAACACACCTTCCCTCGGTTCAGTACTCTATTTTTGGTTTATCACAGTCCGTCTGTTGACACCATCCCCTTTTCCCCGCCAGGGTCTTACTCTCTTTCTTCG
The DNA here is from genome assembly GCA_022829125.1 of Lathyrus tuberosus. Taxonomy (NCBI): domain Eukaryota; kingdom Viridiplantae; phylum Streptophyta; class Magnoliopsida; order Fabales; family Fabaceae; genus Lathyrus; species Lathyrus tuberosus. The sequence goes on from JALAZF010000870.1 coordinate 473,870, forward strand.
GTTAACCACCGCCAGCCAGTTAATATACCGAGTCTACCTTTCCTCTTGGTTTTGACACCATCCCTTTATTTGGATCCCCAGCAATTCTTTGATCTTTTCTTCCCCGGTGGGGTCTTTTCTATTCCCTTTGCTCTTACTTCCTCGGTTTTGACACCAATCCTCTTTGTTATCCCCAGCGGAGTTTCTTTCATTCTTGGTTTTGACACTGTTCTTTTTCTAGTCTCTTGTGCAATCGATCTTATTGAGTTGTCTTCCCCCAGTAGAGTTTTTCTTTCACTCTTGCTCTTGGTTTTGACACCACTTCTTTTGTTTTCCTGTTTCTTTCTTGTTTTGTTTTCTGTTTGGTTCCCCGAACTACGGAAGCTCTGATTCTGCATTCTTTTGAATGTCAGATACGTAGGCACGAGACGCGATGTCTTGGCGAGCACACTTCCACCTTTCTTTCCTTCTCCCGTTCCTACTTCCTCTCTGTCCCCTGGTTCCATGAACTACGACGCTCTGATTTCCTCATTGCACTATGAGGGTACGTAGGCACGAGGGCCCCAATCCTCTGCGAGCACTTTTTTTCTTTTCTTTTTTCCCCTTTCTTTTCTCTTTCTCATTTTCTTTAGCTAGAAGCCTTTAGATAGATAACCCATCCAAGCCTAGAAGCAAGCGAAATGGTTCCCGTCGAGTACGACGGATGCGTTAGGTGCTAGTACCTTCCTTTCGCATAACCGACCCCCGTTCCCATTTCTCTTCCCCTCGGGTTTTATCAATATTTTACCTGTCCTTTGAGACTAAATAAAGTTCGGTGGCGACTTTGTTGTTATCTTTGAGTGTGCGATTCACTCAGGTATAAACCAGTCATCTTCAGTGTGATGCAAGCGATTATGTTGTTGGTGCGGTGCTTGGGCAAAGGAAGACCAAAATTTTTCATGCCATACATTACACGAGTAAAGTTTTAAATGAGGCACAAGTGAATTATGATACCACAGAAAAAGAATTACTCGTTATAGTGTATGCTCTCGAGAAATTTCGGTCTTACCTGATTGGTTCAAAAGTTGTAGTCTACACTGACCATTCGGCCATTAAATATCTTCTTACCAAGCCAGATTCAAAGCAAAGGCTAATTCGGTGGATCCTTTTGTTACAAGAATTTGATTTCGAAATTCGTGACAAGAAGGGGTCTGAAAACTTGGTAGCGGATTATTTATCCTGTTTGGTCAATGTAGAAGTAACACACCGAGAAAGTGAGGTCCGAGAAGAGTTTTCGGATGAAAAATTGTTTCGGGTACAAGTTAGACCTTGGTTCGCAAATTTGGCTAACCACAAAGCAACCGGATTTATACCGAAAGATCTAAATTAGAACCAAAGAAGGAAATTCTTATCGGATGCCAATTTTTATGTTTGGGATGAATCATATCTTTTTAAGTTAAGATGTGATCATTTGTTGAGAAGGCGTGTCACTAGTTATGAAGCAAAAAGTATCCTTTGGCATTGTCACAATTCGCCGTATAGAGGGCATTACAATGGTTTGAGAACGGCAACAAAAGTTCTCCAATCGGGCTTTTATGGGCCAACATTGTTTAAAGATGCAAACCTCCATGCAAAAAGTTGTGACAAGTGTCAACGGAGTGGTGGAATTTCAAAATGGAATGAGATGCCGTTACAAAACATGTTGGAAGTCGAGGTGTTTGATTGTTGGGGAACAGACTTTGTTGGACCTTTTCCATCGTCGTTTTCCAATGAGTATATTTTAGTCGCAGTTGACTATGTATCCAAATGGGTAAAGGCGATAGCATGTGCTAAAGCAGACGGAAAAACTGTGATCAAATTTTTAAAGAAAAACATTTTTTCTCGATTTGGTACTCCGAGGGTGTTGATAAGTGATGGAGGATCCCACTTTTGCATCACTCAGCTAGAAAAAGTCTTGGAGCAGTATGGTGTAAAGCAGAGAGTTGCAACAACATACCATCCTCAGGCTAATGGACAAGCGGAGGTATCAAACCGAGAAATTAAAAGGATTTTGGAAAAAACAGTGTCGACCTCGAGAAAGGACTGGTCAAATAAGCTTGACGATGTTTTGTGGACCTATCGGACAACTTTTAAGGCTCCGATTGGTCTCACACCTTTCAAAATGGTCTATAGTAAGAATTGTCATTTGCCGGTGGAGTTGGAACATAAGGCATTTTGAGCCTTGAAATTTCTGAATTTTGATCCAACTTTAAGCGGAGAAAAAAGAAAGGTACAATTACATGAAATGGAGGAATTACGCCTCCAAGCGTATGACTCCAACAAGCTTTACAAAGACCAAGTGAAAACTTACCATGACAGAAAGATAATGACCAAACAGTTTGAAGTAGGGCAGTTGGTCTTACTTTTCAATTCTCGATTAAAACTGTTCCCTAAAAAATTGAAATCTAAGTGGTCTGGTCCATTCCGGATTCGGGAGTTCAAACATTATGGGGCGATAGTCATTGAAGACACGCAGTCAAATGAGAGTTGGACTGTAAATGGTCAGAGGTTGAAGATTTATCTTGGTGGTGATTTCAAGCGGAATATCGCCGTAGTGCCTTTTTGCGATCCTTGAGGTTGCAGTTGATCGTCGAGCTCAAATGATGTTAAACAAAGCACTAGTTGGGAGGCACCTTAACATTGTAAGTATTTATGTATTTCTTACTGTTTTGGTGTATTAAGCTGTTTAGAGTTTGTATGAAGTGTGGTAGCAGCGTGTAGAAGAATTTTCAAAATGTTGTCTTGTTCGCTGGGAAGTTCGCTTTGCGAACCTGGGGCGAGTGTTCGCTGGCCAGTTCGCATTGCGAATTCAGCGAGATAGACACAAATTGTCTGCTGTCACATCACTAAAAAAAAGGGGGGTTAAAAAGTGTGGTCCAGATACTTGGGCCCATGACCCATTTTTTTGTTTTCTGGATTTGTGAGGTAACCCTAACCTCACTTTGCCACTCTCACTCTCTCACAAACACTTACACTTTGTAACCCTCTCAAGATCTCTCTCTGATTCCTGCATCTTCTCACGAATTTTTTCCAAGTATTCTCACCAAGTTCAGGTTTAATTCTCATTCTCTCTTTTAATTCTTGTTAGAACATGTGGTTTGGTTAGGTTGATCTTAGAGAACAAGTAGATTCTAGGTTGATGTGATCCAATGCACCTCTATTTTTAAGGTTTGTTTGTTGTTGCATGTTGATTTTTTATCAAACATTAAGAATAAAGGTGGGGTTGTGAAAGATTAACTGATGTTGGAAAAGTAGGCAGAACTGCTAAGTTTGAAAATCGCAGGTTCGCCACTAGTTCGCTTTGCGAACCTGGGCCGAACATTCGCCAGAACTTTGCCTAGCGAATCTGGGTGAATGTTCCCCAGGGATAATGTTGAGATGATTCGGTAATTCTACGCAAATACGCTCCCAGATGATGGTGAGTATTTTGCGTGGAAGACTTTGGTTTTGGGAAAAGAGGTGATGTTTGATCCGGATACAATAAACACATTTCTTGGCAACCCTCTGCCTTTGAGAGAAAATGAGATCGATACCTACCACCGAACCTTGAGATTATACAGAGACACTGATGCCATGACTAGAGACTTATTGCGTGAAGGCAAAACTGTTGAGTTGAACCCATCTGGGGTTGCACGCAGGTACCGTCGAGAGGACATGCGTCCTTTTTCCCAGTTGATTTTATTATTGGTTCTAACAAACATCAAGCCAATGTCGCATTCTTCGACTATTACCATACCCCTTGCTCATTTGGTTCATAGCATCATGACGAATGTCCAAATTGATGTGGCCCAGATTATTGCTGATGAGATGAGGGTTGTTGTGGAAAATGGACTTGGTTCGACTTCACGAAAGAATTGTCATCTTGTCTTTCCTTGTTTAATCATGACTCTTTGTGTGCATGCGTGGGGTAAATGTACCTATCCGCAGTCAGGTTACAATCCCGACCGCTATTGATGATAGGTATGTGGACAAATTTTGTAAGTCGAAGGGGTTGCGAGGTGAGTCTTCAGGTGCTGGTACTGATGTCGGCACAGGTGCAGGTGATGGGTCGAGTGGTTCTGGATCTCAAGGATTTTACTTGTATTAGCAACAGATATGCCAGTACAACTAGGACTGGATGGCGGCTTCTCAGCGTGTTATGATGGATTTGTACGATTCTATGTAGGTGTTGCAACTGCAGATTCGAGAGCCCTCCATGGATCACTCTATGATGACTAGGGAGCAATTCCTAGCTCATGCTGGTTGGCCTGAGGCCATGCCAGTTTTTGGAGGGGGGCAGAGGCAGCTGAGCCTGAGGATGCTGAGGATGCTGATGCTGATGTGGATGATGATGATGACGAGGTTGTGGAGGTATCTGGTTCCGAGTCTGGTTCCGAGGATGAGGAGATTGAGGTGTGTGGTTCTGAGTCCGAGGAGGACTAGTTTTTGATTGATGACATTTTGTGCTTCCTTTGATCTTCAAAGTGAATTTTTCTTATTATTATGTTTTTTGTATCAATTTTTATTGTACTTCATCCACTATGTGGATTATTTTGGGATATTTGATGTACTATGTACCCTTGTGAGGTACTAATTACTTTTGTTGGTGTCTTAACACCATGACATTATCACTATTATTATTAGTATTTTGTTATTCCGTTGAATTGTTCAGCTTTCAATTTTTTTTTTAATTTCGTTTCTTTTTTATTATTGTTGTTAAGAGTTGAATTCTTCAGTTAACGAATGTTCAACTCTTAAATTATGTTGGTATGCTTATTTTTGTGTTATGTTGGTATGCTTGTGGAAATTTAATGTTTCCATTTTTTATTGTGGAGTTGAAAGAATTTTTAGGATGATGATTGTTGTTCATCAAAGAAGATTCTTCCAAGTTTGGATGGCAATGATAGTGCTTAAGCATGTAATTGTTGGCAAGGTACATGGTTACCTATTTCTAGGGTTTAGAATGTGTTAGAACTTCTTGTCTTTGTGCAAATGTAATTTTGTTTCTTGTTATAATTTTATTGATTACTTATGTCACTTAGGTCCAAAAACCAAAATAGTGAGAAACCTCCATGGTCTACTAAATGCATAAGATTACTGATGAATTTTGTTTTATACTTTTAATTCATGCTTTATCTTATGATTTGTGTGATTTTGTGGAAGCATTAGAAATGATCAAGGCATTTGTTGATAATGAGCACAACCATTTCCAAACAGTGATTTACCTGTGAGTAGTGAGTATTCGTTAGCCCTTTGAGCCTAAACAGTTTAGATCTCGTCTTAGTGATGAACTTTGTGTATGTACATAAATTGAAAATTAAGTTCATCATTGAATTTTTGAGAGATTCTAAATTTTTTCTTCTTCTTGAACCTTGGAACATTGTCTTTATTGATTTCCTTGCCCTAAAAATCAAGGAGCATTCACTTAAGGTTTAGTTGAAAATAAGATGGGGAGAATGAAAAAGAAGATTGGTAAATTGCTCAAACTTTTGAAAATTTTCAAGCAAGCATGAAAAGAAAAGAAAATGTGAATATGAATGTGAAAAACAGAGAAAAAGAATGCTTGTTTGAAAGAGAAAAATAGAGACCAAATAATTGTGCATAAGGAAGTTTGAGAAGGTTTGTGATAAAGGAATGAAAATGGTGAATGAAGTTGAGACGTGTGAATACCTTGTATAGTGAATGTTCTTTTGCATCGGAAGTTTCGATTCAATGGCCTTTAGAAATGTCCCTTTATTATTAACCCGACCAAGCTACAATCTTAAAATCCCTTAGTGATCTTTTTTCTTCCATGATTTCTTTATTGATCTTTTAGATAAAGTATGAATTGGTTTGTATTTGCAACATTTGTCAGATGAGTGAAATTGCCCTGCATTTGTAAGCGCGTTTTTCCTTCAATTCTTTTTCTAAGAGGAGTGTTAGAGTGATATGAGCATGATAGTTTAGTTGTTACTTAAAACATTATCTGATATTTGTTTAAGAATCAAGTTCTTTTGCATTGTTCGATTCTAGGAATTTGTAATTGTTGCTTGTTTGCAATTGTTGTTTATTTGAGCCTTAAATCTTTTCTTGGTTGAGTTAAATGCTTGAGAAAATCCTCTTGTTTTCAATGAGAGACATACTTTGCTTGAGGACAAGCAAAGAGTTAGTTGGGGAGAGTATTCTAGATGTCAAACATGCCTTATATTTCTTATTAATACTTGGCATTTTCAACTCTTTTATGTTGAATTGTTGGATTTTATTCTTGAATTGTTGTCATTCTTCAAACATTGTGAAAATACCTTTGGTGCTTGTAATGTGTGTGTTATTGTGCAGAAATTAGGCATAAGTTATCAAAGAAGTAAGACACAAAGAAATGATCCAAGTTGCCAAAGAAATGAAGAAACTTTAGTAAGTTCGCTTTGCGAACTTGCCAGCGAATGTTCGTTGGGAGAACATCTGGCGAAGCTCCATTGAACACTCCCAGACTTTGGACAGTAAGAAAAGGGACCTAAGTTCGCTTTGTGAACTTTCCAGCAATTGTTCGCTAATTCAACGCTCCAGCGAAGGCCTGGCAAAGGACATCATGGATGAAGTAGTAGCTAAAGGCACCTAAGTTTGCTTTGCGAACTTGTAGGCGAATAGTTCGCTTTGCGAATAAGAGTTTGCATTGCGAACTTATACAGAAAAGCAGAGGCGGTTTAGCATATCAGAGGCACCTCAGGTGCCTATTTGGTAGTTCGCTAGGCAAATAAATAGTTCGCAGTGCGAACTTGGCAGATTTCAAGTGATGTATAAATACACTTTTTGTTATTTCTTGGGATCATAACTTAATTTTCTCACACCATAACATAAGTTTCTGACTTTTCGTCATCCAAGGGTGATAATTCTCATAGAGAAGCTGGAATTGCATCCGATCTCGATTATTCAACGTGGATGCTTTTTCATCTCCTCCCGAAACTTGTGAAGCAAGCTACCATGACAATGTGCAGCTAAACACCTTTTATGTCAAAATTATAGGTAGTTAATCTTGCTTGTATGTATTTCTTTTGATCTTTTGTATATGAACAAGGTTGATGATCAATATATGATGAAGTTGTTTGCTTTTAATGTCATATTTATGGTTTGAATCACTCTAGACATAGCTTTTACAAATCTTGACCTAATGTCTTCATCTCTTAAAAACCAAACTCTAGACATAGATTTCGGGTTTAATATTCGCTTTGTATTGATCTTAACGTTTGTTGTTTCGATTGTTAGCGTGAGACATCATCTAACGATTTAAACAATAATACCCACGAATTTGCTTTAGACATAAACTGATTTGTGAGGATACACGATTGTATTGATCGAAACTAAGTTCATATGCTTGATTAATCGGATACGTATGAAAAGGATTAGTGAAATCTATTCTTGACATGCTTTTCTCAAACTTACAACATCTCTGCTCTAATTTACTTCTTTGCTACAAACTTATGTTACAAAACCAAGAACCATTTGAAAACTCTTTACTTAAAACAGTAAATGATAAGTGCACAATGTACCTATTTTTGTATATAAGTTTTGTTGCACTTATCAGTACTTTTTGTCTATATCGGTTCAAATAAACCCCACTTTGTTTATAAATACGTTTACTTTACGTTTTGGTGTATATATTGCGTATTGTTTAAATATTACTTAGTTTAATTGATTTTTATCTCAATTTTGTAGGTAGTTAATAAAGGCTATCTTGCCATATTCTTTAAGAGCATTGAATAAGCTTTCCAGCGCTTCAAACCGTGCGTAAATCGGAGTTACGGTGAAGAAGTTGTGGTCAAAATAAGGACTGGTTTTCTGTCATGTTCGCACTGCGAACTGGCAGCGAGCATTCGCATTGCGAAGGCCAGCGAAGTCCACAGCCAAGGAGCCCAGAATTGGGCAGGGGCGAAACAAGCCAAAGTTCGCACTGCGAACCAGTCAGCGAGCATTCGCATTGCGAATGGTTCGTTCGTACTGCGAACCAACGAAGGAAAGCAAAGACGGTTTAGCAATCAGAGGCACTTGAATTGCCATTTTTTGAGTCATTCGCACTGCGAATGATCGTTTGCACTGCGGACTGTGCAGAATTTGAAATGTATATAATTCATTTCAGTCACTTTTTATGATGTTTTTGGGGATTCTTGCTCCAACTCCATCAAACTTCATTTTTTCAGTAGATTAGCTTAGAAAACAACTGTGGAGCATGCATACGGATGAACCGGGTGGATTGATCGTCGACCGGCTCTGACAATCCGCGAGATGTTTAGTTCATTTCTCTTTTTCTTTGTGTTTTTCTTTATGGTTGGGTTGTGTATATGTATTTGCTGTAAACTCATGTATATTTGTCGCCCATGGCGTTATATGAAACTTGCTTTACAAATCTCTATTGGTGATTGTCTCTGATTTTTGCTTTATGCGCAGGGTTTGGGTTGCGTTAGAGATAACCGTCGCAAACTTTGATTAGGGATGATTGACTGTTAGTTTCTAGATTCTAGAGATAGATTTAGGGCTAGCAATCTTCAATAGGCGTCGAAACTTAATGCCTCAATGCCTTGAGCTAGCGTACGAAAGTATCGGCAATGGTAACACGGTTGTTCTCTTAACTTTGCGTTAGACATAACCTGTGTTGTGAGCGATGTTGGGTGATATTGAGGAGTATTGTAGGTTAAGTATAACTGGTCGGTAAGTTTAAGTTTGTGAGGAGTCGATTATGTGCATGCCGGATAAGTTTGTCTTGCTGAAAAGTGAATTTGTTTTTATGTTTTAATGTTTACTTTTCTGTTTTCATGTTTTAAACCATTTTAATCCAAACTCATTAACGCGAGAGACTGTCGAACGACATTCTTTCCCTCGAACCGATCTCTGTGGACACGACATAAATCCCGGAGGGAATTCTTCCGAAAATAAATATTTTTTCTGCTTTCCCTATTCTGCATTCAACAGTAAACTATTGAACGGCAAGCATCTAATATCACATAATCCCTGTGGATACGATAAAACACCCCCCAGAAATACTTTTCAACAAAATGGCGTCGTTGTCAGGGATTGTTGTTTGATATTGCAAGCATTGCAATAGTTTGGTGATTTTAAGATTTGTGTATTGTTAATCTCTTACCTCTGTAATTCCTTTGTGCTTTTTAATTTTTTTGGCTAAGTGTGCACACTTTGTTTATGCAAGGGAAGTTACCCGCATATCAACTTCTTTTTGATCCTGAGATTGAAAGAATTGCGCGTAAGTTAAATAGCAGAACAAGACGGAGTAGGAAACTTGCTAAAGAAAGACGAACACAATGAAAATCTTCTACACCAACACCACAGTCTATGCCAACCATGGCAGCTCCACCACCACCACCACCACCTGCTTCAACACCATGTGTTAATAGTCCAAGGTACACAACTCAGTCCGCATGCAATACCCACAATGGGAGGCATTCCGAGATGAAGACTGGAATTCTTGCTCTTCTATACCAAAATCCATTCACTGGTATGGATCATAAGGATCCATTCACTCATCTTACAAAGTTTTATGAAATTACGAGTGCAACTGGAGCGCCTGAAGCTGAAGAAGAGTCTTTGTTCAAGAGACTGTTTCCGTATTCCCTAATTGGTAAGGCAAAGGAATGGTACCTTGACCAATCAACTGCTATTATGACGGACTGAAAAATGTTGGAAGAGAAATTCTTGGAACGATTTTTCCACATAATGGCAATATTTTCAGATATCATTGAAACTTCCATGGAAGTCTTCATGGATGATTTCTCTGTATTTGGAGAATCATTCAATAAGAGTTTGGAAAATCTGGATCTGGTATTAGCTAGATGTGAGGAGAATAACTTGGTCCTTAATTGGGAAAAAATGCCATTTTATGGTGAAAGAAGGGGTCGTTCTTGGACACAAAATCTCCAAGAAGGGTTTGGAGGTAGATCAAGCAAAAATGGATGTGATAGAAAAATTACCACCACCTGTGAACATAAAAGGAATCAGAAGTTTCCTGGGGCATGCTGGCTTCTACAGAATGTTCATCAAGGATTTTTCAAAAATTACCAAACCTCTGTGCCATCTGCTGCAGCATGGTGTGCCATATGTATTCATTCAGAAATGTGAGGAATCCTTTAATCTACTGAAGAAAGCCCTCATCTCTGCATCCATTGTGAAGACTCCTGACTGGACAAAACCCTTTGAGTTGATGTGTGATACTAGTGACTTTGCTATTGGAGTTGTACTAGGTCAAAGATACAACAAGGTTTTCCACACCATCTACTATGCTAGTTGTAGCGAGCGATTTTGGACGCGGTTCTTAAGCGCTGGTCGCTCTCTACGGTTTGAGCTTTGACTACAGGTCGATTCATTTTTTATCCTATTGTGAGCTGAATAAGGAAGGGAAATAAATGTCTCCAATTAACCCTCTTTTGCATACTGAGTTTAAACAGCGGTCTGTAAGGTTACGGATGCTATCAATGTGGGGGGGGGGCTTTGTACTGGTTATTTGTATTTTCGCCAATACTGTTTTCTTTCTTTTTTACCTGGGCAGAAGGTTTCTGGCGGGGAACAAGGATTAGGATGTTAGGACTGATGCTTTTGAATTACTGCTTTTGATTGATGGAGATATGGGATTTGGGTTTTTTGTTGATTGCGCTCGCTAAGATCTTTTCTTTCGATCTTATGCCTACGTATTCCCGTTTACCGAAACAGGGAAATTAGAGCGTTCGTAGTTCCTCCTATTCTATGGGAGGAAATGGTGTTTTTGGTGTCTTGTTCAAAGCCCAAGACGTGAAGCGAAAGGTGATTTGTATCTTGTTCAAAGCCCAAGATGTGAAGCTGAAAAGTCTATTTGTGTCTTGTTCAAAGCCCAAGACGTGAAGCTGAAAGACCTCGACTTTAGAGAGAATTTGTCATCTCTAAAGAGGGGGAAGGAGAATTACTTTAACTGGGATACGCGGATCCGAGCAATGCCATAATTTCCGAAGAAAAGGGTTTTAACCTGAAGGAGAAGACTTTAACTCAGTGTAGAGCAATGCCATATTTCCTTAGGAATTTCTCATGCTAAAAGAGGGACAGTGGCATGGATATAGATGATCCAGAGGCTTGCCGCTTACAGCGATTAGATGAAAGGAAAGGAGTTGTTGATGTTTGTGTACTGTGAACGAGGCACAACTTTGATGCTAAAAGGTTGATTGGATCAACCAGTGGTTTTCTTATACAAAGCCTAAGAGGAGGCTAATTTTCGCTAGGAAAATCATTATACAAAGCCTAAGAGGAGGCTATTTTGTGTCTCGTACAAAGCCCAAGAGAGAGGCTAAAAGTTTTTGACCCGGCGATAGAGTCTTTGTGTCTCGTACGAAGCCCGAGAGAGAGGCTATTATTTGTTTGACTCTACGAGGGAGTCTTTGTGTGTCTCGTACAAAGCCCGAGAGAGAGGCAAAAAGGGTTGACTCAACAAGAGAGTCTTTGATACTCAACAAGAGAGTGTTTTTGTATCTCGTATGAAGCCTGAGATGGAGGCTAAAAGTTTGTTTCAGTTGAGTGACAGATCCAATATACTGATTTTAAAAGAGAAAATCAGTTCTTATATGAGCAACACTGTACTCAGGGATTTGATTTGAGGATCAGGGATATTTCCTTCTCTTTGAGGAAACGGGAAATCCAAAGGGTATTGAGACTGTCCGAGTCTGCGGGTTTCCTTCCTATTTAACGAAGGGGGTCACTTGAGAATGTCTTTGAGACTCAAGGAAGTTAGACTGTCCAAGTCTAGAGTTTTTTTTCTTTTGTACTATGCTTTGAGAAACAGTAGTAGACTCTATGAAAGGACTGTTCTATGAGGATGACTAGGTTCTGTTCCTATACCTCTAGGAGGTCGTCGGGACAATTTGTACGAAGCCCAAGAGGAGGCTGGAAACTTTTAAGAAGCCGACGGGTCCTTGTACGAAGCCCAAGAGGAGGCTATCATTCCTGAAGGAAGAGATCATTATACGAAGCCTAAGAGGAGGCTGTGAATACTTCTAAGAAGCCGTAGTGTCCTTGAATAATGCCCATGAGGAGGCCGATGCTTTTAAGAAGCCCGTGGGTCTATCATCTCCTTTCCATTAGGAGAGATAACTCTTTTAAAGATAAAAACCACTGGTAAACGTGCGAGGTTTACTATCCAGCGACTTTTAGCTTTTGAAGAGGGTTCCTTAGTTAAGGTCCAAGATTATGACCGTAGTGGGTACCCAAACCCCGAGACATTCAAGGCAAGCTATTCACAAGGAATAGATCAAGTCAGGAAAGTTCGAGAATTTGGAAGAAACTCAAAGATGCCATTCACGGAGAATACATTCATCTTGGGGAGTAGAGCTTCTTGACGATTCCTAAGGAGGACAGCCGAAGAGAAGACTGTATCTGGTGCTCCTATTGGGGATCTAGGCGTCTATTTCTACGAATAAATGAAACGGCGTCACCTAGTTCTAGACGTAGTTGCCGGGGAAACTCGAAATATCTATACTATTATTACACAGTAGATATGAGTTTATGAAAGGAGACTTACAGTGAGCAGCCCCACAATACAGTTTATAATATGACAGCAGTAAATGAAAGCGATAACCACTTACTCGGTTGTAGTGCTTCCATGCTGTTTGGTTAGTTGTTCAACAAAGAAAGATTGAAAACAACAGTATATTCAAAATCAAAGGAGAAAGTGCTTTGAAAAAGAAAGATTTGGGGCTTACAGCTCAAGGAGAGGCCCGGGGTTTTATCAGTGAGCACACTGTTTGACTTTGTACAGCGGGACTTATACAAGTAACTGGGGCCCAAAAAGGTTTTCTGTACAAAGGGGTGGGTCTTACACTCTCTCAAGAGGCCCAAAAAAGGTTTAAAGAAAAGAGAGGGGCTTATAACACGAGGGTAGGCCCAAATGATTTTTCGTTTAAAAATGGCGATCGCGCCGAGGTTTTCTTTTAACGCAGAGGGACTTATACAATAAGTGGGGCTCAAAATGTTTTGGTTAAAATGGGATTGGGTCTTACACTCTAATAGAGGCCCAAAGTGTTTTGAATGGGTCTTATAGCTCAAGGAGAGGCCCAGATGATTTTTATTTTTAAACGGGCGACGATCGCGCCGTTTACTTGTACAGAGGGACTTATACAATGAGTGAGGCCCAAAAAGTTTTTGTACAAGGGGGGATGGGTCTTACACTCTCTCAAGAGGCCCAAAGAGTTTTGAAAATGATTTATGAGGGTTGAATTAATCCAAAACCCTAATTTGTTTTCAAAATGTATTTAATTGAATAAAAATTCAATTAAAATGATCAAAAATTGTTTAACACATGGAAAACAAATTGTGATCTTGGATTAATGCTTCAAAAATTAAGTATTGACCTACAAAATAATTAGAAAGCATTAAAAGTTGCAAAATCAATGTAGAAAAAATATTTAAAATGTCAAAAACAATTAAAATATTAATTCTTTGCAAAAATATCAATTATATGAAATAAATAATATTTTTGGGATTTTTTGTGAAAATAAAATATTTTAACATTTTTGTGAATTATTAAAAAAAGAATCAACTCAAAATCATTAAAACTCAGAGAGAAATTAATTTTTGAATCAATTAAACAAAATCACAAAATTCAAATATTTGAATTTCTAAAAATGGCGCCAAGAACAGCTGAAGAACACGCGCGTGTTCTTGGTTTCTCAGATTTGCATTTTCTATCCAATCTCCATGAATACATAATCATATCATGCAATCCACATATCATTATGCTCGCCTCAACCTCACGATCATGTCTATGTACTTTAATTTCATTTAAATTAAACATACAATAAGAAATCACGAAGAGACCTCAAGAACCCTAATTTCTGCATGAAGGCTAGGATTTTTGATACACGATTCAAACAATGCAATTAATTGAGGGAAAACATTCCATGCATGATTATGAACATATGGCCAAATTATTGTGCGAGGAAATATGCATATATTGAGAGATGACCAAGTATGTGCTTACCTCCAAGTCGTGACAGCAAGTTCAAAGTGATTTTTGATTTGGAGGTGTTACAGATGAGTGGTGATGATCTGAACAGCTTCCCTACACCCTATGGATTGTGTTTGGATGGTTGGACTTGATTGAAATTGGCTGGATCATTTTGTGGCACCTCAGCTGCACTTTGGTTAAAACCTTGAGCAATCAGCTGGTGATTTCATGAAATTGATGTTTCAGAAGTAATCTAAGTGTTTGATCAGCTCATATGTGATGTATGTGAGGTGTGTGAGTGATTGGTTTGATTGGAATTGCTCTCAAACTCAAAACCCGATAGTGACTTGCCTTAGAAGGCAAAATTGGAGTGAAATAAGAGATTTTGAGGAAAGCATCTGTTAGATGGCTTTGGTGTACTCAAACTGACCACAATTGAGCTCTATTTATAGTATATCAAGTTTGTTTTGCAAGGAATAGTGCATGGCAGCTGGTAAGTAGGTTTGGCCAATGTTGGCAAATGAAAATCCAAGTCTCCTCTAGCCATTGACTAGAGGTTAGGGCACAGAGCTTTGGTTCCCTTGGTCTTGGATAAGTCTTGACTGATTTCAGATGAGAATGGCTCAGTCCATGCCACCTTGATGGTTTCATTGAATGCCTCATTCCAAATTTGAAGTCTTGTCCCTATTTTGGCCATTCTAGGTTCAACATGCTATTTCTTGTTCCATGGACTTTGTAGGCTTGGCTCAGTGATTGTCCCCTTTAGATCCTCTGAGGTGTCCAAGTGGATAGGAGCAATTGAATTTGGCTGATTTTGGAAAATCGACCAAAGTTGCAAATTCTGCCTTGCCTTGACAGATTTCAGCAAGGCAACTTGGCAATGTTGTATCTCATGGTTTAGGTTGAATTTGGCAATGTTCTTGGCCATTTTGGAAAGCTCTTACATGATACAACAACTGTTTGAACAAGTTTGGTTTTGATCTCTTTTGATTCCAAGTGAAAAATCCCCCTACATTTGGCAAAAAGTGAGGCAGAATCTGACTTAGTGAAAATTTCACTAAGTGTTGGAAAAAGTGACATTTTCACTTTTCAGCCACTTTGATCACTCCATAACTCAAAATCCTTAATGAATTGGAATGATTTGTAGTTGAAGTTTTTGTAGGTGATAATGAGGGCTACCAATCCATCTTTGGATGAGAAAAAATGGCCTTGTGGTTTAGGAGTTATGGTCCTCCAAAGTTGGTACCTTTGCCACTTTATTTTTAACTTAGAAAAATTTCTAAGTTTTATGGTTACCCCTTTTACAAGTTATCTCACTTTTCTTGATTTTTCTTGATGAATGATGATTCAAATCATACATTAACATAATTTTAGGGTTAAAAATCCATTTTGGTGAAAAATCTCAAAAAGTCAAAGTTGACTTTTGTGCACAGTTGACTTTTTATCAGATGAATTCCAAACTGTGCAATTCTTCAGGAAATCATGTCCTTGACCTAAATCAAACTTGATGGACATGTTCCATGGGTGTCATATGGTATATTCAATCATGTATTAGGGTTTGGGAGCATGTCTTGGTCAAAAGTCAAAGTTACAGTTGACTTTTCTCTTAAAACCCTAATTGTGGTGCAGATGAAATTGAGACTTGTTGCTCAAGCTTCTTGATTAATCCATTGTTCCAAATGGATCAATATGGTATATTAGAGACCCTCAAATCATGTCTTGAGGTCTTGGCTCATGGTTTGTCCCAAAAGTCAACTTAGGGGTGAATTAGGTCAAGAAACCCTAATTCCTGATTTTTTATGAATGCATCCCCTGAGGCAAAATTGACTTGATGCATGGGTTCATGAGGTTCCATGAAGTATATTAGGTCATGTTTTGGATCATTGCCTTGTGCCTAGATGAAAATTTCCATCTGGAGGCCCTGGTCGACCAAAACCCTAATTTGGTGACACTGTCGATCTTGAGACTTGATCCACCTAGAAGGGAGCAGCCTTGTGCTTAATCCTTGAAGTGGGAGTCCTTTTTGATCCATTGTGGATATTTAAGAGCTTAGACAAGTTGAAGATCATGTCATTTCTTGATTGATCCTTTGTCTAAGCACTCAGAGAGGGCTTGAAACCCTAATTTTGATTGTATTGGATGCTCACCCATCTTTGGGGAGACTGATGAAGCATGATGGTTCATCCATATTGTGATGATGATTTTCACAATGATGGGAAATCTAAGTGGTCAAAATTTGGGGTATTACAGATGCCCCTATTTAATCTTCTTGGACCCGAAGGTGTGAATGATGAAGGGATTCGGGCATTCTGGGTGCAAGAGGATTAAATATCGGAATACCCGAAATTTTGATGGCGGTTATGAATGGTAGCTTACGCATTCATCTTCTTTAGCTAAGCAATGATGCTTATAAAAGGTAAACTTCCCCTCGATCCTGGTCTCCAGCCAAGGAACTGGTCTCTGTTTTCTTTTGAAATAAACCTCCCCTCGTTCTTGGTTTCCTACCAAGGAACTGGTCTCAGTTGTGGAAACAAACTTCCCCACGATCCTGGTTTCCTACCAAGGAACTGGTCTTAGTTTCTAATTTAAACTTCCCCTCGATCCTGGTTTCCTACCAAGGAACTGGTCTTAGTTTCTGATTTAAACTTCCCCTCGATCCTGGTTTCCTACCAAGGAACTGGTCTTAGTTTCTTTTGTCAGTAAACTTTACTGACAAGGGACGCTATTCGTAGCGGCTTTCCTTCAAACTTCTCGCCGAATTTTCCTGGGGAGATGCCATTTGAGTGGAAAAAGTTTTGATGTCAGACTTGCTGGGGAACCCATTCGTCTGAGTTGTAGAGGTACACAAACTTCTCTGTTTTGGAGACGCCATTTGTCGATTCTACTGGGGAAAGCGAGTCTCTTGAGAGACTATTTTCGTTTGGGGTTACATCATACTTTTCTCGGGATCTTCCCGGAGAAATGCCATATGATGGGATCCAATTTTGAGGTGCCAATGACCATCTCATCAGTGGTTTTTCGGAGCAAAACTGGCGTGCTGCCGAATCTCTGATCACGAGGCTTTCTCTGTGGATTTTCCTTAATCCGGGAAAGCAAGGATATCATCTTCAATGGCGAAGAGTGATGCTTATTGAAAGTTTTCTCTGGCTTTTCAGAGGTTCAAGTTATCAAAGTGGTCAAGGACTAACTTCTTTCCAGAATTAAACTGGAAGCGAGGTTGTTCAGACACAGTATTTCCTAACGAGGCAAGAACTGACAACTCGATTGAGAGGACTTCTACCACTAGGGGACAGGACCGACTAGAGTGATAGTGATGCAATATGAAATGTGAATGCAAATAAAAAATGCATGATGTATGTATGTATGTGCTGACAAAACAGACGCAACATACAGACTAAGAGATGAACACAATTGGATACTCGGCCAATACGGGGCGAAGAAGTACCGTTGATTCAAAATAGCAATTCCACCTTGCTTAGGAGAGATAGTCCCGTTGGGAGCTATGTTGATCGGGCTTAGGAGATGAGAACTCGGCCGAGGATGTCAGACGAAACAAGGTCTCTGACACAGTTGATCCCTTCATTCAGGCGAACTGGTTTAGAAGGAGTACTTTGATTCTGCACTTTGAAGTTCGCTTACTTCGGGAGAAGCGATCGATGTTCTTCTGATGTTCAACAGTCAAAAGAAATGCCATCTTTAATTTAAAAGCAGAAAAAGTTTAACAAGTAAATTTATTTTTGTTTTATTTCAAGAATCGCTGATTAAGTTTAAACAACGTCGTTCTGTAAAGCTAAAACAAGTAAAGAATTACAAACAAAAGCACAAGGGCTCAAATTTTATTGATAAGATGGAGATCAGCCAAACGCGTGATTCCAAAGAGTATATACAAAGTTAGAAAATGGTAATTTACAGTGAAAAGGGCTACGTTGAAACATAACGACCACTATCCTTCTACCAACTTTGAGTTCGGGACATCCTGAGCTTCCGTCGAAGATGACCTTTGACTGGAGATTTCCTCTGATAGATGATGCTGTAACTGCTGCTGAGGGACTTGCCTCTGTTGAACATAGCTACTTGCCATTATCCCTAATTTTTGCCTGGATTGTACTATGAGATTTCCAATCCATCGGGATGATTTTTTTTTCATGTCTCTAACTTTTGCCTGGACCGCCCTTTCGGGTTTTCAATCCACCGAGACGTTTTTTTTTAGTTTAGGCGAAGTATTTCTTGACTACATCAACATTTGTGGGGTAGGAAAATTCCTCTCCATCCATGGTTGCAAGTCTCAAGGCGCCGCCTGAGAAAGCTTTCGTGACCACATAGGGGCCATCATAATTTGGGGTCCATTTGCCCCGAGAGTTAGTGAGAAATGATTGTATCTTCTTGAGCACGAGGTCTCCTTTTCTGAAAATACGAGGTCAGACCTTTTTGTCGAACGCCCTTTTCATTCTCTGTTGATATAACTGACCGTGGCATAGTGCCGTGATTCTCTTTTCTTCGATCAGGTTCAGTTCGTCGTGTTGACTTTGACACCATTCAGCTTCGGTGAGCTGAGCTTCCATCAATACCCGGATTGATGGCATCTCTACTTCTATGGGGAGCACTGCTTCCATGCCATATACTAGAGAGAAAGGGGTTGCCCCTGTTGAAGTGCGGATAGATGTTCGAGAACCGTGAAGAGCAAAGGGTAGCATTTCGTGCCAATCTTTATAGGTTACAACCATCTTCTGAACAATCTTCTTGATGTTCTTGTTAGCCGCTTCTACCGCTCCGTTCATCTTGGGTCGGTAGGGAGATGAGTTATGGTGTTCGATCTTGAACTCTGCACACAACTCTTTCATCATCTTATTGTTCAAGTTAGATCCATTATCAGTAATGATCTCGCTTGGAACACCATAACGGAAGATGATATTGTTTTTGATAAATCGGACCACCACTTGTCGGGTTACATTGGCGTATGACGCTGCTTCGACCCACTTGGTGAAATAATCAATGGCTACAAGGATGAGCCGATGTCCGTTTGAAGCCTTGGCCTCAATCATACCAATCATGTTGATTCCCCATATGGAAAAAGGCCACGGGGAAGAAAGAACTTTGAGATGTGATGGCGGTACATGAATTTTGTCGGAGTATATCTAACACTTGTGACACCTCCTCATGTACTTGTAGCAGTCGGATTCCATGGTCAACCAGTAGTACCCTGCTCTCAGAATTTTTCTGGCCATTGTGTGTCCGTTGGCATGAGTGCCAAAGGATCCTTCATGAATTTCTTTCATGAGCATGTCTGCTTCTGGTCTATCGACGCATCGGAGCAAGACCATGTCAGAATTTCTCTTATAAAGAGTGTCACCGCTCAGGAAGAAGTTTCCAGCCAATCTTCTGAGGGTTTTCCTATCTTTTCTGAGTGCCCCAGATGGGTACTCTTGTTTCTGAAGGAAGCATTTGATATCGTGATACCAAGGTCTGTCGTCTATGACTGCTTCAATCGCGAAGATGTAAGCGGGTCGTTCAAGGCGCATGATGTCGATCTTAGGTATGTCATTCCATCGACCTACACTAATCATGGAAGAGAGAGTGGCTAATGCATAAGCCATGTGATTCTCATCACGAGGGATGTGATGAAAGTCGACTCTGTTGAAGAAGGGTAACAACCTTCTTGCATAGTCTTTGTAAGGAATCAATCCTGATTGGTATGTGTCCCAATCTCCTTTTATCTGGTTAATAACCAGGGATGAATCGCCGTATACGTCCTAGTTTTTGATCCTTAAATCGATCGCTTCTTCGAGACCCATGATACATGCTTCGTATTCGGCCTCGTTGTTCGTACATTTGAACGTAAGTCGAGCGGTGAAAGGAATGTGGGTACCCTGAGGGGTAACAATGATTGCCCCAATTCCGTTTCCATAATGATTGACTGCTCCGTCAAAGATAAGTCCCCACTGGGAACCTGGTTCTGGCCCTTCACTGGGTAGCGGTTCATCGCAATCTTTCATCTTTAGATACATGACATCTTCGTCTGGGAAGTTAAACCCGATTGATTCTTGATCGTCAATCGGTTGATGAGCCAAATGATCGGCTAAAATACTTCCTTTAACGGTTTTCTGAGCATGGTACTCTATGTCATATTCTGATAGTAACATCTGCCAACGGGCAATCCTTCCCGTGAGAGCAGGTTTTTCGAAAACGTACTCGATTGGATCCATTTCGGAGACCAACCAAGTAGTATGACGAATCATGTACTAGCGAAGACGTTTGGCTGCCCAAGCCAAAGCGCAACAAGTTTTCTCAAGCATTGTGTACCGAGTCTCGCAGTCGGTGAATTTCTTGCTTAGATAGTAAATGGCAGACTCTTTCCTTTTAGTTTCGTCTTGTTGGCCAAGTACACATCCCATTGAGTCCTCTAGGACTGTGAGGTAAATGATCAGTGGTCTTCCTTCCACTGGAGGTGATAGGATCGGAGGATTCAACAGATATTCCTTCATACTGTCGAAGGCGGTTTGGCAATCTTCTGACCAAACGCAATCCTGGTTCTTTTTGAGTAATTTGAAAATCGGCGCACATGTCGCGGTCATAAGTAATATGAATCTGGAGATGTAGTTCAAACGTCCCAGGAATCCTCTGACTTGTTTTTCAGTTTTCGGAGAAGGCATTTCTTGAATGGCCTTGACCTTGTCAGGATCAACTTCAATTCCTTTCTGGCTGACGATGAACCCTAGTAGTTTCCCCGAACGGACACCGAAGGTGCACTTGTTGGGATTCAAGCGGAGCTTGAATTTTCTTAAACGTTCGAACAATTTTGACAGATGTTCAATGTGCTCATCCTCTGTTCTTGATTTTGTAATCAAATCATCGACATATACCTCGATTTCTTTGTGTATCATGTCATGAAACAGAGTAGTCATGGCCCTTTGATAGGTTGCCCCGGCATTCTTCAAACCGAACGGCATTACCTTGTAATAAAAGGTACCCTATGGGGTAATGAACGAAGTTTTCTCTATGTCTTTCGGCGCCATTTTGATCTGATTATAGCCCGAGAATCCATCCATGAAGGAGAATACTTTGAACTTTGCTGTGCTGTCAACCAGCATGTCAATGTGTGGTAAAGGAAAGTCGTCCTTTGGACTTGCCTTGTTTAGATCTCTGTAATCAACACACATTCTGACCTTTCCGTCCTTTTTGGGAACGGGTACGATGTTGGCTAACCATTGAGGATATTCAGATGTAGCGAGGAAACCCGCGTTGATCTGTTTCTGTACCTCCTCTTTGATTTTGATGGCCATGTCCGGGTGAGTCCGTCTCAACCTTTGCTTTACTGGCGGACATTCCGATCTTAGCGGTAAGTGATGTTCCACGATGCTGGTATCCAACCCTGGCATATCCTGATAGGACCAAGCGAATACATCGGGGAATTCTTTGAGAAGCTTTATCAAACTTTCTTTGACAGTTGGACTGAGCAGTGCTCCGATCCTGATTTCTTTTCTCTCTTTTTCTGAACCCAAGTTTACCGTCTCCAACGGCTCTTTGTGAGGTTCAATGGACCTTTCCTCTTGTCTGAGTAGTCGGGAGATCTCTTCTGGAATTTCGTCGTCATTTTCTTCTTCAGCCTCGAATACTGGGAACTCAAAGTTGGGAGAAGGCATCAGATCGTATGTTTCAACGGGGTATAAAACAAGCAATCTGCATGACGTGATGATTCATGTTTAGAAGAGATAGAGAAAATGCAAGTGTGTGCAGTGTTTTATTTTACTGCTTGTTTTTTATTTTTGAATTGTTTTTTTAGGATTACCATTTTCTGAAAAAGCAAAAAGAGAAAACAACAATTAATGCGGAAATTACAGAACGACGTTATTTTATTAATGAACAAGTCGAATCTTGAAACTACAGCCCTATAAAACAAAACTCTGTCGCTTTGGGCGAAGCGAAGAGGAAAATTTACAAAAAGCGAGCCCTATCAAAACATCCGTTTCACCTGGGCAGGGTGAAAGGTTAAAGATGGCAATTACTTTGACTGATAAACGACCTTCGGAACCTCGACAGCAACCCATTGGCGGCGAACTCCTCGGTGAATCACAAAGCCTGGCACCTTCCTTGATTTGTCTTCAAAAATGACGCTGATTTCTGGTGGAGCAGGATCATTGGAATCTGTCTCCCAAGCAGAATTGTCGTAGGAGGATTCCTCTGTTGCATTCTGCATAGCATTGGTGCTCTCAGTTGTATCTCCCCATCCAGTTGACTGGATATCTTCGAGCCTGATACGAGAGCTTTCGGGAGTGGTGTACTTGACCATAAAGTCGTATTTTCCACTCGGTTATCCCAAGGTGTCCCACACTTCTGTGGAACTGGAGGAGTCATCCCTCTCGATGACGTTGACCTCAGGAAAAGCATAGTTGATGAATTCTAGTCCTGCAAACGTTGCGAATTCATCTTCATGTTGAGTAGTTTCTGAATGACCTGAGTGTTGATCCCATGACATGGTGGGGACACAGGTATTCTGTTCAATGATGCTCAGCTGAGTTTCATTACTCGGCTGACTTTCTTGCCCCAAGTTTCCTGGGTAAGGTTGCCATATTGGCAGACCATCCATCGGGCCATAGTAGGTAGAGTCAAAGTTGTCTTTCATCAGAGTGTCTTCCTCTAATGAATTTGGTGGAGCACGGCATCCTTCCGGATCACAATCTCCGTAGATCATTTCGACATCTGATCTTGGTATAAATCTCGGACTTTCTGTAGGAAAGCAAAAAGGCATAGGTACCTCTTCCTGAGACATATAGCCGTCCTTATTAAGGTAGGACTTCCATTCTTCATCTGTGTCAGAGGGATCTTCCTCATTGATAGCATGAACTGTCTGAGACATTGGGTGAAGAAAACCTCCACTGTGGAAGAAGTTTTGAAGGGGATGAAGACTTTCATCGTTGGCGGCTGTCTGAGTACAGGTCGCAGAAAAACCAAGACCCTTCTTTATTTTATTGTCAGTGGGAATGACAAGCTGTCCCCATCCTTTTGTATCGGTACTCTCGACCGCTTTGATAGCATCTTTGTATGAAGAAATTGAAGTTCTTTCTTCAGATTGATCGTTCTTGCTCACCGATAGTGCTTGGAACTGAGTTCCAATAACCTCCTCGGGTTCTACACAAGCAGATGATGATAGGTTACTCACAAGCAAGGCTTGTTCCCCACAAACCGTGACAAGTTGATCGTTCTTGACAAACTTTAGCTTTTGGTGGAGGGTTGAAGTAACCGCTCCAGCCTGATGTATCCAAGGTCTTCCTAATAAACAACTGTATGTTGCCCGGATGTCCATGACCTAGAAAGTGATTTGGAAAGTGTGAGGACCAATAGTTATGGGAAGATCAACTTCGCCGATAACTGTTTTTCTGGATCCGTCGAATGCTTTGACGACGACCTCGCTGACTCTCATCGGAGGGCCCTTAAATGATAATTGCGTCAAAGTGGACTTCGGCATAACATTCAGGGCTGACCCTGTGTCTACCAGTACATTGGCTAAAGCATCGCCCTGGCAGTTAACCGTAATGTTGAGCGCCATGTTATGACGGCGACCCTCTTCAGGTAATTCCTCATCACTAAATCCCAAATTATTGCAGGAAGTGATGTTAGAGACAATGCTATCAAATTGTCGGATTGTTACATCCTGTTCCACAAAGGCTTGCTCCAAGACTTTCTGTAGAGCCTCTCTGTGTGCTTCTGAACTGAGTAACAGTGATAATACTGAGATCTTTGAAGGAGTCTGTAACAGTTGATCAACAATGTTATATTCACTCATTTGGATGAGCTTTAGCATCTCATCTTTGTCTTTTGAAAAGTCGGGATTACCAGATTGACTGACTGGTGGATCAGGAATTTCCGCCTGAAGTTCCTTTTCTTTGTTGGATTCTCCAACCCCTCGGTTGAAGATTCGACCGCTCCGTGTTACACGACTGATGTCTGCAATATTCACGACAGAGGGTAATGGAATTTCCTTTCCATTCTCGATTATTGTTGCACCGTATTTGTAAGGGATTGCCTTAGCTGATTCATACGGTAGCGGCCCCGGTAGATAGATGACTATGGGAACCTTCTGATTTTTCTGACCATCATAAGTAACCTTGATCCGTTCCCGGCTGGGAACTCTAGATTCGTCAAGTAGAGGGATGATGGCAAAAACATCCCTGGTCCTGTGATGACCAGAGATCGTGACAACATCCTCAACTTGCTCGGCAAGGTAGTTCGGTGACCAAATGATGGGTCCTGAACCGGGATATGGACGAATTTCTCCATGATCGACCTGACCCTGAAGAGCTGCTCTCACAAGGTAACACCCTTGGTTACTTTCTGCACAGATGCTACAACTGTCATAGTTGTGTGGTGGCACCTGGCCATGCCCACTTTGAATACAATGTAACCTTACTAGGTTACCTTCCATTGATCAGACATCCTGACTTTGACGATGAGTAGGATTCCTGTTATTGATACTAATCTGCTGAGTATCTTCGTCCATATAGATTGGCATCCACCAGTGATTTAACAAGTGCTGAAGTGCCTCATGAACAAGGGTACAACCTCGATCGTTTTCGCAACCTGCTTTACAGTTTTGATAGTCATGTGATATTAAGAATCCGAGTCGGACCTGCTCAGCATGTAACTCTACCAGGTTGGTATTCATCACGCGAATATCGAAGATCTGAACCATATTGATCTGATAAGGGTTCCTATCATGGTAGTCTTGGATCCATCCAAGATCCCTCTGACGCTAGAGGGCCTCTTGTATGAAAGAGCATCCCTGTTTGTTTACTGAGAAAATCAGACAGGAACTGTAATCATGTCGCGGCAGATTATGATACTGGCTTTGCCTTGAGTGCATCGCCACCAAATTGACATTCATCGCACGGATGTCGTGGTTTTGAATGACGTTGGAATTCGTATAGACCATGTTAACTCCACGAACTCGGTGCTCTTGGATCCATCCAAGATCCATTTGTTCCTGTAGAGCTGCTTGCACCACTGAACATCCTTGGTTATCTTTAGAGCAGATATCACACTGGTGATAGTTATGAGGTGGCACATAGCCATATCCACTCTGTCTACAATGCATCTTGACCAGATTGATTTTCAACAAGAGTACATCGTGAATTTGATAGACATTGTTAGTCTCTTTCTCAATCAGATTGACTGCAGCTTTCTCATGTTGAGGCAGCGGGTTCGTGAGAACATTGGGATTCGTATCTTTGAAAGATAAGAGCCCGCTCCTAACAAGCTTTTGCACGTCGGATTTGAAATTGAGACAATTCTCTATGTTATGCCCTGAACCTCCTTGATGATAAGGGCACGTCTGATCTGCCTTAAACCAAAAAGGTGGATTTTCTGGAACTGTAAGAGGGGACTTAGTCTGAATGTGCCCCTTAGCCAGCAGTAACGGAAACAGCTATGCGTACGTTACGGGTATAGGATCAAATCCTGGTGGCCGTATTGTACGGTTGTTGTTATATGGAGGACGAGCCTGCTGAAGAGGCTGTTGTGTCCTTTGTTGGTCAGGTTGGCTCTGCGCAACCTGAGGTTGATACATAGGAGCAGGCGCGGGGCCGATAACAGGAGTAACAGCTGCTACTGGCTGATAACGTCGCCTTTGCTTTCCGAGAGAGATATTCCCAATATCTTGCTCTTTTTTCTTAGAGAGAGCACTACCGTATTTTTTAGTACCGCTCGTTGATCCATTGTCTTTTACCAAACGTCCTTCTCGGACGGCTTCCTCAAGACGTACACCCATGCCGACCATTTCGGTGAAATCACTGGGTGCACTGGCAATCATTCGGTCATAGTAAAATGAGCTTAAGGTCTTTAAGAAGATTTTTGTCATCTCTTTTTCCTCAAGAGGTGGACAAATTTGAGCGGCAATTTCACGCCACCTTTGAGCATACTCCTTAAAGGTTTCCTTTTCCTTTTGCGACATTGATCTGAGTTGATCTCTGTCGGGTGCCATGTCCAAATTGTACTTGTATTGTTGGATGAAGGCATTACCAAGATCTCTGAATGTACTGATCGTGGCACGGTTTAAACCCATGTACCATTTTAATGCGGCACCGGTTAGACTATCCTGGAAGTAGTGAATCAGTAGGTCCTGATTCTCCGTCTGAGCTGACATCCGCCGAGCGTACATCACCAGATGGCTTTGAGGGCAAGAGTTACCCTTGTATTTTTCAAAGCCGGGAACTTGAAATTTGTGCGGGACTTTCACATTGGGGACCAAGCAGAGGTCTGCGGCGTCCTTTCCAAATAGATCCTGACCGCGAATGGCTTGCAGTTCCTTCTGCATTTCCAAGAACTGTTCCTGGAATTCATCCATTCGGTCAAACATAGTTTCCTTTTTACCAGAAGGTGTCTGTGGAATCTGTCTTTCCGGGACAGTGTGCACCACAGGGGGTGGTACCGTGACTACGACAGTGAATTTTGGTGTCTCCCGAAGTTTGTAACCTTCAGGAGTCTTCAGTATGCCCCTGGCATCTTCGCTTTCCCGAAGTTTGTAACCTTCAGGCCCAGCGGCTTCTGTTGTGATTCCCTGATCTTTAGTGATCGGCGGGACATATCCTTCTGGGATATAGTTAACAGGCATGCCCCAAGGATGATCTTTCGACATCTGATACCTAGGATCATTCTTCTCCACTATGGGCATTGAGGTGATCTCTGAGATCACAGTTCTTTGCAGCTGAGCTTCTGCCATGGCTTGCATGTCGTTACGAAGCTTTCTCATATCCTCTCTCAGAGTGTCGATCTCTTCTTTCAACTCTCTGTTTTCTTCCTCAAGATTATCCATCTTTTTCTGACGATTAGCCTGAGTATTGTACGAATGAGACAGTTTGACTCTAGAACCGAGACACAAATGTGAGATTCGTAGGGAAGAAGATTACGCGATGTGAGAATGATGAATGCAATGATTATATTAATTATTTTTTTGTTTTAATCAAAATAAACTTCGACAATTAGATTGCAAATATCAAACGGTGGGGAAACCCCTTTTTATTGAATTCCAAAGGATTACAGAAATGGAAATACAGTAGATTACAAAGTGCAGAAACAGAAACCTAAGCTAAAGGGTCCCGAGTCCTCTCTGAGGAGAAACCGGGTGCTGATTCTGATATCTTCCTTTTCTTTGACCGGGGCTCTTGGGCCGTTGTCGGGTTGTCATTCCTTTGCCAAGTGAAAGGAGTGAGCAAATTCCTTTGGTCATCTTGATTCTCTACAGCATGTTGCTCCAAAATTTCAATCAGAGCATCTTTCTCTTTCAGTAATTGCTGTATTTTGATGCACTCTACGTCGAGGGTGCGGTACTTGTTCTTCCAAGATCTTCTTTCCCGTTGAACTTTGTTGAGAGTAACCTGAAGCTTTTCAGTTTCCGTCATGAAGTACATGACAGATTCCCTCGGCGGAAGAATTCCGTAACGAGGATAAGGCATCTTTAGCTTGAGAGCTCTAGTTTGTACCCAGTGGAGATAAGGCTCCACCGAGACACAGTTCGGTTTTCCCAGAGACTCGCGTCCTTTCGTATGAACCTATTTCCAAGCTTGCACTATTTCCATCTTTAGTGCTCTGTCATTTTCTCCTTCTTTGAAGAAAAGACCTTCCAGATGAACACCCAGTGGGATGTGTCTCATCGGGTATCCAAATTGAAGAAGAACCAATATCGGATGATAGTTGATTCCTCCTTTAGTTCCTATGAGGGGTACGCTAGGGAAGTTTCCACAACGGTCAATGATTCTGATTCCCTCATAAATCCTATTACACCAATCTATATCGGAATTGGTGAGAGACATGATCTTCTGCGACCAACGTAAGGCACTCTTGCAATCCCAAAAAGTAGCAGACTTGGGCAAGTGGGAAATAAACCATTTATAAAGCAGAGGTACACAGCATGTGATCTCCCCTCCACTGTACAAATTTCCTAAGTGTACAGAATGATATGCATCTGCGAGCAAAGTCGGCACAGGGTTTCCAATGAGAAAAACCTTAATAGCGTTAATATCGACGAAGTTATTGATGTTAGGAAACAAAAATAACCCGTAGGTGAGCAAGACAAAGATGCTTTCAAAAGCAGTGACGTTTCCTATACTGGCAAAATATAAGGCTTTCTTTATCAAGAACTAGGCTGGCAAACCTTGGATGCCACCCTTGGCAGTCATGTGAGTCCTAACCTCAGACTCGTCCAAATGAATTGCTCTTGCAATAGACTGATTCTTTGGAATTTCTTCCAGTCCAGAAAATGGAGCTCGATCTGTAATGTGTAGATCAATCAGATGAGAATACTCCTCCAGCGTTGGTGCTAGCTGGTAATTCGGGAATGTGAAACAGTGATAAACAGGAGCGTAAAACTGAATGAGCGCATCCATGATTCCCTCAATCACATGGACTCTCAACAGTGGTAGCAGACCTTCGTGTTTAGCTCTGAAAGCCTCAGGGTTAGTGATCATCCTTGCTAACCTTCTCAAATCCTCTAGCTTTGGAACCTTGAAGGTGTACGTATGAGTTCTCCTTCTACCGAAATCCATTAGCGTAATCTTTTTCTCTGATATTTGCAATCACAGTCTTAGTTTAATTTGAAAAAAAAAAGACTAGAAGAGAAAGTTTTTTTTTTGTGTTTTAATGTTTTATTAAATGGATGCATGAATGCAGCACACAAAAACATAGAAAAAACATGGGGTCAAAGGGTCGTTGTCATGAAGTCAAGGCTCTACCCATCCCCAAAGGTTTATACTAGGGTGATTTTTGTACCTGTACTCATTATCATCAGCTCCTCCCAGGAAGGCAGACAACAAGCGGATCGCCAACGAGTTGTGTGCAATCTTAGAGTAAGTGCCATTCACCGAGAATAGATCACCAGCCTCAAATGAGGGTAGTATCGCGTAACAACTATTTCCGATAGTTTCCGCACTACGAAAGGGTTGGCTTTTCTTAAGTGTATACTCAAACTCACCACATGCGGCATCACACGCATTCCCAGTAGCAGAAAAATAAACACATATTCAATTAGGAAAAGCAGTATATATATTTGTCTTAAACATCCTAGACTTATAAAGCTAAGAATCCTAAGTTCCTGACAGAAAATGGGTTCCCCGGCGGAAGCCCCAATCTGTGGTTTTCACATAAGTGAAGAAAAGGAAGACCGAGTTTGACAAAGACTCGGTTCTTAAGCGCTGGTCGCTCTCTGCGGTTTGAGCTTTGACTACAGGTCGATTCATTTTTTATCCTATTGTAAGCTGAATAAGGAAGGGAAATAGATGTCTCCAATTAACCCTGCTTTGCATACTGAGTTTAAACAGCGGTCTGTTAGGTTACGGATGCTATCAATGTGGGGGGGCCTTTGTACTGGTTATTTGTATTTTCGCCAATACTGTTTTCTTTCTTTTTTACCTGGGCAGAAGGTTTCTGGCGGGGAACAAGGATTAGGATGTTAGGACTGATGCTTTTGAATTACTGCTTTTGATTGATGGAGATATGGGATTTGGGTTTTTTGTTGATTGCGCTCGCTAAGATCTTTTCTTTCGATCTTATGCCTACGTATTCCCGTTTACCGAAACAGGGAAATCAGAGCATTCGTAGTTCCTCCTATTCTATGGGAGGAAATGGTGTTTTTGGTGTCTTGTTCAAAGCCCAAGACGTGAAGCGAAAGGTGATTTGTATCTTGTTCAAAGCCCAAGATGTGAAGCTGAAAAGTCTATTTGTGTCTTGTTCAAAGCCCAAGACGTGAAGCTGAAAGACCTCGACTTTAGAGAGAATTTGTCATCTCTAAAGAGGGGGAAGGAGAATTACTTTAACTGGGATACGCGGATCCGAGCAATGCCATAATTTCCGAAGAAAAGGGTTTTAACCTGAAGGAGAAGACTTTAACTCAGTGTAGAGCAATGCCATCTTTCCTTAGGAATTTCTCATGCTAAAAGAGGGACAGTGGCATGGATATAGATGATCCAGAGGCTTGCCGCTTACAGCGATTAGATGAAAGGAAAGGAGTTGTTGATGTTTGTGTACTGTAAACGAGGCACAACTTTGATGCTAAAAGGTTGATTGGATCAACCAGTGGTTTTCTTATACAAAGCCTAAGAGGAGGCTAATTTCCGCTAGGAAAATCATTATACAAAGCCTAAGAGGAGGCTATTTTGTGTCTCGTACAAAGCCCGAGAGAGAGGCTAAAAGTTTTGACCCGACGATAGAGTCTTTGTGTCTCGTACGAAGCCCGAGAGAGAGGCTATTGTTTGTTTGGCTCTACGAGGGAGTCTTTGTGTGTCTCGTACAAAGCCCGAGAGAGAGGCAAAAAGGGTTGACTCAACAAGAGAGTCTTTGATACTCAACAAGAGAGTGTTTTTGTATCTCGTACGAAGCCCGAGATGTAGGCTAAAAGTTTGTTTCAGTTGAGTGACCGATCCAATATACTGATTTTAAAAGAGAAAATCAGTTCTTATATGAGCAACACTGTACTCAGGGATTTGATTTGAGGATCAGGGATATTTCCTTCTCTTTGAGGAAACGGGAAATCCAAAGGGTATTGAGACTGTCCGAGTCTGCGGGTTTCCTTCCTATTTAACGAAGGGGGTCACTTGAGAATGTCTTTGAGACTCAAGGAAGTTAGACTGTCCAAGTCTAGAGTTTTTTTTCTTTTGTACTATGCTTTGAGAAATAGTAGTAGACTCTATGAAAGGACTGTTCTATGAGGATGACTAGGTTCTGTTCCTATACCTCTAGGAGGTCGTCGGGACAATTTGTACGAAGCCCAAGAGGAGGCTGGAAACTTTTAAGAATCCGACGGGTCCTTGTACGAAGCCCAAGAGGAGGCTATCATTCCCGAAGGAAGAGATTATTATACGAAGCCTAAGAGGAGGCTGTGAATACTTCTAAGAAGCCGTAGTGTCCTTGAATAATGTCCAAGAGGAGGCCGATGCTTTTAAGAAGCCCGTGGGTCTATCATCTCCTTTCCATTAGGAGAGATAACTCTTTTAAAGATAAAAACCACTGGTAAACGTGTGAGGTTTACTATCCAGCGACTTTTAGCTTTTGAAGAGGGTTCCTTAGTTAAGGTCCAAGATTATGACCGTAGTGGGTACCCAAACCCCGAGACATTCAAGGCAAGCTATTCACAAGGAATAGATCAAGTCAGGAAAGTTCGAGAATTTGGAAGAAACTCAAAGATGCCATTCACGGAGAATACATTCATCTTGGGGAGTAGAGCTTCTTGACGATTCCTAAGGAGGACAGCCGAAGAGAAGACTGTATCTGGTGCTCCTATTGGGGATCTAGGCGTCTATTTCTATGAATAAATGAAACGGCGTCACCTAGTTCTAGACGTAGTTGCCGGGGAAACTCGAAATATCTATACTATTATTACACAGTAGATATGAGTTTATGAAAGGAGACTTACAGTGAGCAGCCCCACAATACAGTTTATAATATGAAAGCAGTAAATGAAAGCGATAACCACTTACTCGGTTGTAGTGCTTCTATGCTGTTTGGTTAGTTGTTCAACAAAGAAAGATTGAAAACAACAGTATATTCAAAATCAAAGGAGAAAGTGCTTTGAAAAAGAAAGATTTGGGGCTTACAGCTCAAGGAGAGGCCCGGGGTTTTATCAGTGAGCACACTGTTTGACTTTGTACAGCGGGACTTATACAAGTAACTGGGGCCCAAAAAGGTTTTCTGTACAAAGGGATGGGTCTTACACTCTCTCAAGAGGTCCAAAAAAGGTTTAAAGAAAAGAGAGGGGCTTATAACACGAGGGTAGGCCCAAATGATTTTTCGTTTAAAAATGGCGATCGCGCCGAGGTTTTCTTTTAACGCAGAGGGACTTATACAATAAGTGAGGCCCAAAATGTTTTGGTTAAAAGGGGATTGGGTCTTACACTCTAATAGAGGCCCAAAGTGTTTTGAATGGGTCTTATAGCTCAAGGAGAGGCCCAGATGATTTTTATTTTTAAACGGGCGACGATCGTGCCGTTTACTTGTACAGAGGGACTTATACAATGAGTGAGGCCCAAAAAGTTTTTGTACAAGGGGGGATGGGTCTTACACTCTCTCAAGAGGCCCAAAGAGTTTTGAAAATGATTTATGAGGGTTGAATTAATCCAAAACCCTAATTTGTTTTCAAAATGTATTTAATTGAATAAAAATTCAATTAAAATGATCAAAAATTGTTTAACACATGGAAAACAAATTGTGATCTTGGATTAATGCTTCAAAAATTAAGTATTGACCTACAAAATAATTAGAAAGCATTAGAAGTTGCAAAATCAATGTAGAAAAAATATTTAAAATGTCAAAAACAATTAAAATATTAATTCTTTGTAAAAATATCAATTATATGAAATAAATAATATTTTTGGGATTTTTTGTGAAAATAAAATATTTTAACATTTTTGTGAATTATTAAAAAAAGAATCAACTCAAAATCATTAAAACTCAGAGAGAAATTAATTTTTGAATCAATTAAACAAAATCACAAAATTCAAATATTTGAATTTCTAAAAATGGCGCCAAGAACAGCTGAAGAACACGCGCGTGTTCTTGGTTTCTCAGATTTGCATTTTCTATCCAATCTCCATGAATACGTAATCATATCATGCAATCCACATATCATTATGCTCGCCTCAACCTCACGATCATGTCTATGCACTTTAATTTCATTTAAATTAAACATACAACAAGAAATCACGAAGAGACCTCAAGAACCCTAATTTCTGCATGAAGGCTAGGATTTTTGATACACGATTCAAACAATGCAATTAATTGAGGGAAAACATTCCATGCATGATTATGAACATATGGCCAAATTATTGTGCGAGGAAATATGCATATATTGAGAGATGACCAAGTATGTGCTTACCTCCAAGTCGTGACAGCAAGTTCAAAGTGATTTTTGATTTGGAGGTGTTACAGATGAGTGGTGATGATCTGAACAGCTTCCCTACACCCTATGGATTGTGTTTGGATGGTTGGACTTGATTGAAATTGGCTGGATCATTTTGTGGCACCTCAGCTGCACTTTGGTTAAAACCTTGAGCAATCAGCTGGTGATTTCATGAAATTGATGTTTCAGAAGTAATCTAAGTGTTTGATCAGCTCATATGTGATGTATGTGAGGTGTGTGAGTGATTGGTTTGATTGGAATTGCTCTCAAACTCAAAACCCGATAGTGACTTGCCTTAGAAGGCAAAATTGGAGTGAAATAAGAGATTTTGAGGAAAGCATCTGTTAGATGGCTTTGGTGTACTCAAACTGACCACAATTGAGCTCTATTTATAGTAGAGCAAGTTTGTTTTGCAAGGAATAGTGCATGGCAGCTGGTAAGTAGGTTTGGCCAATGTTGGCAAATGAAAATCCAAGTCTCCTCTAGCCATTGACTAGAGGTTAGGGCACAGAGCTTTGGTTCCCTTGGTCTTGGATAAGTCTTGACTGATTTCAGATGAGAATGGCTCAGTCAATGCCACCTTGATGGTTTCATTGAATGCCTCATTCCAAATTTGAAGTCTTGTCCCTATTTTGGCCATTCTAGGTTCAACATGCTATTTCTTGTTCCATGGACTTTGGAGGCTTGGCTCAGTGATTGTCCCCTTTAGATTCAATCCTCTGAGGTGTCCAAGTGGATAGGAGCAATTGAATTTGGCTGATTTTGGCAAATCGACCAAAGTTGCAAATTCTGCCTTGCCTTGACAGATTTCAGCAAGGCAACTTGGCAATGTTGTATCTCATGGTGTAGGTTGAATTTGGCAATGTTCTTGGCCATTTTGGAAAGCTCTTACATGATACAACAACTGTTTGAACAAGTTTGGTTTTGATCTCTTTTGATTCCAAGTGAAAAATCCCCCTACATTTGGCAAAAAGTGAGGCAGAATCTGACTTAGTGAAAATTTCACTAAGTGTTGGAAAAAGTGACATTTTCACTTTTCAGCCACTTTGATCACTCCATAACTCAAAATCCTTAATGAATTGGAATGATTTGTAGTTGAAGTTTTTGTAGGTGATAATGAGGGCTACAAATCCATCTTTGGATGAGAAAAATGGCCTTGTGGTTTAGGAGTTATGGTCCTCCAAAGTTGGTACCTTTGCCACTTTATTTTTAACTTAGAAAATTTTCTAAGTTTTATGGTTACCCCTTTTACAAGTTATCTCACTTTTCTTGATTTTTCTTGATGAATGATGATTCAAATCATACATTAACATCATTTTAGGGTTAAAAATCCATTTTGGTGAAAAATCTCAAAAAGTCAAAGTTGACTTTTGTGCACAGTTGACTTTTTATCAGATGAATTCCAAACCGTGCAATTCTTCAGGAAATCATGTCCTTGACCTAAATCAAACTTGATGGACATGTTCCATGGGTGTCATAGGGTATATTCAATCATGTATTAGGGTTTGGGAGCATGTCTTGGTCAAAAGTCAAAGTTACAGTTGACTTTTCTCTTAAAACCCTAATTGTGGTGCAGATGAAATTGAGACTTGTTGCTCAAGCTTCTTGGATCAATCCATTGTTCTAAATGGATCAATATGGTATATTAGAGACCCTCAAATCATGTCTTGAGGTCTTGGCTCATGGTTTGTCCCAAAAGTCAACTTAGGGGTGAATTTGGTCAAGAAACCCTAATTCCTGATTTTTGATGAATGCATCCCCTGAGGCAAAATTGACTTGATGCATGGGTTCATGAGGTTCCATGAAGTATATTAGGTCATGTTTTGGATCATTGCCTTGTGCCCAGATGAAAATTTCCATCTGGAGGCCCTGGTCGACCAAAACCCTAATTTGGTGACACTATCGATCTTGAGACTTGATCCACCTAGAAGGGAGCAGCCTTGTGCTTAATCCTTGAAGTAGGAGTCCTTTTTGATCCATTGTGGATATTTAAGAGCTTATACAAGTTGAAGATCATGTCATTTCTTGATTGATCCTTTGTCTAAGCACTCAGAGAGGGCTTGAAACCCTAATTTTGATTGTATTGGATGCTCACCCATCTTTGGGGAGACTGATGAAGCATGATGGTTCATCCATATTGTGATGATGATTTTCATAATGATGGGAAATCTAAGTGGTCAAAATTTGGGGTATTACACTAGTAAGACCTTTATTGAAGCACAAATCAACTACACTACAACTGAGAAAGAGTTGCTGGCTGTAGTGTTTGCATTTGACAAGTTCAAACCTTATTTGGTAGGAAAAAAGGTCATCGTATACACAGATCATGCAGCTATCAAGTACTTGATTGCTAAAAAGGATGCTAAACCAAGGCTCATACGATGGATTCTATTGTTGTAAGAGTTTGACCTAGAGATTAGAGACAAGAAGGGGATAAAAAATTCTGTAGCTGATCATCTTTCAAGATTGCCAGAAGAAGTGCAAAGCAACAACAGTGGAGACATTCAAGAAACTTTTCCTGATGAGAAGTTACTTCTAATAAACACTAACGTGACACCATGGTATATTGATATAGTGAATTATCTGGTTAGCAGATATGTTCCCCCTGATTTCAACTTCCAACAAAGGAAAAGGTTCTTTCATACAGTCAAGAGCTACTTTTTGGAAGAACCTTTCCTTTACAAAAAGTGTGCAGATCAATTGCTAAGAAGATGTGTGGATCATACAGAGGCACGACAGATCTTGTCTGCCTGTCATGAAGCTCCATACGGAGGACACTTTAGAGGAACCAGAAGTGCTGCAAAAGTTTTGCAATTAGGTTATTTATGGCCCTCTCTTTTTAAAGATGCTCATGAGCTAGTTAAAAAATGTGATAGATGCCAGAAGGTAGGAAATATTTCCATGAGGCAAGAGATGCCTCTCACCAACATCCTTGAAATTGAAATTTTTGATGTGTGGGGCACTGACTTCATGGGACCTTTTCCTCCATCTTTTGGTAATTTATACATTCTTGTAGCTGTGTATTATGTTTCCAAGTGGATAGAGGCAGTAGCAACACCCACTAATGATGCTAGAGTTGTGGCCAAATTTTTACTTAAAAACATTCTAACAAGGCATGGCACACCTATAGCAATCATTAGTGATGGTGGGTCACATTTTGAAATAAATTTTTTGAAAATTTAATGTCAAAATATGGGATCAAACACAAGGTTGCTACAGCCTACCATCCACAAACAAGTGGCCAAGTGGAGCTGTCTAATAGAGAGATTAGAAGGATTTTAGAAAAGGTCGTTAACCCTACAAGGAAGGATTGGTCCAAACATTTGGACGAAGCTCTTTGGGTGTACAAAACTGCCTACAAAACTCCTCTAGACATGTCTCCTTATAGCCTTGTTTATGGGAAGGCATGTCATCTACCCATAGAATTGGTGCACAAAGCATTTTGGGCAGTTAACCAATTAAATTTCAACTTAAAAACTGCTGGCCAAGATAGAATGCTCCAACTCAATGAGTTAGAGGAACATAGGTTGTTCTCTTATGAAAATGCTGAGCTCTATAGGGAAAAGACCAAAAGATGGCATAACAGGAAATGCCAGAAAAGGGAATTAGTGGAAGGTCAAAGAGTTTTGCTTTTTAACGCTAGACTAAAATTATTTCCTGGAAAATTGAAGTTAAGGTGGTCAGGACCATTCAAG
Source organism: Lathyrus tuberosus (assembly GCA_022829125.1). Taxonomy (NCBI): domain Eukaryota; kingdom Viridiplantae; phylum Streptophyta; class Magnoliopsida; order Fabales; family Fabaceae; genus Lathyrus; species Lathyrus tuberosus. The sequence goes on from JALAZF010000870.1 coordinate 510,363, forward strand.
TTTGTGACAATTTTCCCTAATGGAGTTGTGGAATTGATGAATGAAAAAGATGGTGAGAAGTTCAAGATTAATGGTTAAAGGATTAAAACCTATTTTGGTGACCCTTGAACCAACCCTGGGGGAACCATTCATTTCACGGATTAAGTGATTTTGTGTTGGCCAGGCTATAAGACCTTAAAATAACGCTATTGGGAGGCAACCCAGCTTAATGTAATTATCTTTTTATTTTTGTACAGTTGAGTGTTCTTTTCATGACAGCAAGAGGCATTTGTAGTCACGACCATGGTACTGTGACAAATGAGAAAAAAGCAAGATATTCAGAACAAATATTCCTAAGTCCTGAAAATTAAATAAAATGCTGAGTTGGCAATTTATTTATTTTATTTGGACGGGAATTGAAGGATCTGAAGTGGCGGAGAGAGAAATTAATAGGGTGGACATCACGCGTCTTGAGCCATGCGCTAGGGAATCATGATGACGAGTCTTACACGTCAGACTGATGGGACACAACAACAAGCAATTCCTTTTTCATGCCAAAAATTCAAGATCCTGTCCTTTCTAAGACGTTACATCAACCTGCCTGTTCATTTTTGCCTTAATTTCACAAAAATAGTTTCTTTCATTTTTCTCTTTCCAACCCTTCCACTTCACTATCACAAAAATCTCACTCTCTCACATTCCCATTGTAACACCCCGGTTTATTTTTAATTATTTTTCGTAATTAAATGACGTTGTGTATTTGTGTATGATTATGTGTGTTTTGGTTGAGGTTGGGTTGCCTTAGTATGGAGTAGAGACCTTAGAATTATAGAAAATAAGGTATCGAAGGGTGTGTGACCAATGGGATGGAGATAGGTGATGTGGTTAGTAAATAATTATTAATTTAAATGATTTAGTTGGAATTAATTAGATTTAAAATAATTAGTTTAATTATTTTATTTAATTAAAATTGGATAATATGAGTGGAGAGATGATATGGACAAGGTGGTTCATTCATGAGGATTAGTAAGGGTAAAGATGGAAAAACATAATAAGGGTCTAAGGGGTATAGTAGAAAAAAGGATAAAAATTGGAAAGGAGGAGAATCAGTTGGAAACGATCGTACTCTGGGAGAAAAGAGGAACGGAAGAGAGGAGCAGAGCTAGGGCTTAGAGAACCTTCGAAGAATCGTCACTAAGGTAAGGGTGGGGTTCTTTAATCTCTAAGGGTTGCATAATATTTGTATGAGGGTAGATAAATCTTTAGGATCATCCCTATGTGTTGGTGTGTTGAATTGGAATCGGGGTTTTTGCGTGTCGGAAGTTTTGATAGGAGAAAGAATGCGTAAATTATCAGTTGAATTATGACTTCTGTATTTCCTACTTGTTTGTGTGTTCATATGTGGTTATATGTGTGTTTTTGGACTGATTGTGAGTGGAATTGGAAAAGGATTGGGGTCTGAGTCGTGAAGAATCGCAATCGCAGGATTGCTGATTCGCGCAGATTCTCCAGGCAAAAGGAAAATTCGCCAGGTGAAAGTGACTTCGCTTGATGGTCGCCAGGCGAATTGAGAGGCGAACAGAGGGTGAAAAATAGGGGTTTCTGGAATTTGTATGTAAGAAGGAAATTCGCCTCTGCTCTGCCAGGAGAGCATGAGGAGAAAGGGGAATTTTCCAGGAGAAGGGGGATTTCGCCAGGCGAAAGTGGTTTCGCGGGTGCTTCGCTGGGCGAGCATCAGGCGAACAGAGCTGAGACGAACCGAACTTTCTAAAACTTTAAAAATTCATATCTCTTGATCCGTAGGTCCGTTTCAGTCGTCGTTCAAAGCGTTGGAAAGTTGGTTTCATATACTTTTTGTTAAAATTAATTTCAGTACCAGAATTCACACCATTTGATGCGTTAATTGGGTTTTTGTGTATGTTGTTATGTGTTGTACGGTGAAATGGTGATTTCGGTTGTGTGTATGCTTGTTATGGCTATGGATTGCTGTTGTTGTATATGTTGGCAGGTATGGACTGTGTGTTGTATAGTTGTAGTATGATGTATTGACGCATTGATAGTCATATGTATTTCGTTGTCGTTGTATGTTGTCATTGTATGTATACTATGTTGCATCAGTTGTGCGATAAGTCGTGTGCCCATGTGGGGTGTGAGCGTCTTATCAAGATTCTTTGATAAAGAATCGTGTTGCTGTTGTTGTTGAGGTGATCGTGTGCCCATGTGGGGTGTGAGCGATCACGGATGCCGTGTGCCCATGTGGGGTGTGAGCGACTTATATGGAAATTCCGACGGGAATTATGATCATGAAAAAGGGATCGAATTGGTACCACATGCATTGAGTCGAGTCGTGGGTCTCATTGCATTGCATTGTGTTGTGTTGTGGCGCTTATGATTGTCTGCTTGTGTGGAAATTTGCATTTGTGTTGATGTTGTGTTGTTAGGGTGAGTTGTATATGGATTATGTTCTTTCATACTCATCTTATGTATTTCTTATGTTGATTTGAGAATCTCACCCCTTCTGTTTGAATGTTACCTCTATGTGGGTAACGTGCAGATAAGCAAGATTAGTGCGGCGTTGAAGTTAGTGGAGACGGAGTCTTCTCTTTTATTTCGTTGAGTCGCGTCTGCTCTAATTGTAACACTGGGTTTTGGAACTCTTGTCGTTGTTTATTTTATTATTTGTCATCGTTTTATTTACTTGAGGATGATGATGTGATAGTAAACATGTTATGTTTCAATTGAATTTCCGCTGCTTTATGAGAAGATTAACCAAGCATGCTTTTATCGATAATATTTATGTGTTACATTTAGTATGTATGAGCAGGGGTTTGTTGAATGTAGCATCCTAACTAATTGTATGTTTTATTTTACTCTAATAATTTATTATTAATTGTCACGGGGGTTTAGGGTGTTACACCCATCACCGTCTCACTTCCCCTTTTTGATGTACCTCACCATTTTTGTTCAACCTAAAACACCTTCACACCAAAACTATGGAAATCTCTACTGGAAAAAGAGTTAAGATGGCTGCACGGAAGAATGCAAACACTGTATATTGTTTATTCAGACGAAGAGCAAGACAGATATGAGAAGTTCATCAATAGTGAAGCATCTCGTCGTTTCATGGAGTTCTTCAGCAAAATGGGCTTCCATGCTGAAAGGGGTTTTGTGTTAGATAACCAAGAAGAGAACTTGGGGCTTGCTGGAGATCTGGGCACCACAATCAAAATGCTAGGGTGGATGAAACTTTGTCGTCAACCCGGTCCCTACAATATTTCACTTGTGAAGGAATTTTACTTAAACCTCACTGATCCTGGCCATAAGAGGATTGAGGTTGTGGTGAGAGGTACTAAGGTGGTCTACAATGAGGCTACTTTGAACCTGGTGCTGAACATCAAGCAGTCAGCGGATGAATATCAAGAGTTATTGTTAAAACTGGATGAAGCAGATTATGATGTGATTATGGAGTCACTGTGCAACCCAGGGACCAAGTGGGTGGAATCAAGCTCTGAGAAAGCTGTAAGGACGATGGACTTGCTGCCTACAGTGAACGTTTGATACCAATTTATGAAGCATTCTCTGAAACCTACAGCTCACAATGAAACCGTGAGTAGAACTCGACTGGTGTTGCTTCACTGCATCACCTCATTAAGCAAAATCAATGTTGGGAAAATCATCATGCAAGAGCTCCAAGCCTGCTCACGAAAAAAAGAAGGAATGTTGTATTTTCTATTGTGTGATTATGATGTTATGCCGAAGACACGGAGTACCTGACCTGGATACTGATGAGACTAGGCAGCCACAAGCTGCATTATAACTGAAGGAACTGGCCCCGACTATGAGGTGGTCGACGGTCAGATTGTGCAGCCGATGCAAGAGGATGAGGTCCGCGAGGGGCGAAAGAGGACGGGCAGCCAGAGGGGACAGTCACCGATTAGATCTTTCCTTTATTTTCTTGTCTTGTTTGGCCTGCGAGCCATTATATTTTTTTGTTTTAATGCCTATGCCCGGCCTGCGTGCCAGGGGCTTTTTGATACTTGTCTGTAACACCTATACAATGGGCTTCTGCCCGCTTAATGCTTTTTCGTTTATCTGCTCGTGTTATGCTTGTACGTTTTCTCTTGTGTGTGATGTTATTGTATTTGCTATACTTTGTTTATTTTTGTCTAAGTAATAGAGATTTTGGGGCTTGCTCGACTTCAATAATCCTCGACTGCGCGGAGAGCTGGTCGAGTGGCCGGGAGTGTATCCCGACCTTCAACGAGGCTAAGATCTCGGTCGAGGTATTAGCTTAGTGGCGTGAACTTCCCATCGCGAGCTGGGTGTTCTGCCTAATCGTTACAACGACGAAGGAGCTCAATCGAGGTGTCCTCGTCGGATCAAAGTGCTCGCGCACATACAACGCGACCCTTGATCATCGTGTTCTGTATAGGGGTCTCGCGCTTGTACCCTAGTGCGTCCTCGTAACCGCGATGCTAGTGTGTCGCGGGCAGTGTTTAACTATAGTACTGTTTGAGCTTCTCAGCGTTCCATGGTCAAGCAAGTTCTTCCCCGTACAGATTTTCAAGAAAGTAGGCTCCTGTCTCCGTTTTCGTGCGGACATGGTACAGGCCCTCCCAGTTCGCGGCGAGTTTGCCTTCTCGCGAATCTTTCTGGTTCCTTCATAGGACGAGGGTAACTACTTGAAAATCACGTTTGATAACTTTGTCGTTATAATGTAAAGTTATTTTCTGTTTAAGTGAAGCTTCCCGGAGAGAAGCGCCCGAACGCGTCTCCTCGACGAAATCGAGCTCTTCCCTCAGGGCTTTGTTGTTCGCGTCTCCGTCGAGGGAGGCTTCTGTCCTCCTCGAGGGTTCCCTAATCTCTACGAGAATCACCGCTTCCGTTCCGTAGGTTAGACGAAAAGGGGTCTCCCTGATTGTGGAATGCGAGGTTGTTCGGTAGGCCCAGAGGACGCTGTGTAGCTCCTCGACCCATCATTATTTGGCGTCGCCTAATCGACGTTTTAATCCTCGGAGGATTACTCTGTTCGCCGCTTCGGCCCGCCCGTTCGTTTACGGGTGCTCGTCCGACGTGAAGTGTTGCTTTGTGCCTAGTCTGGTGACGAAGTCTTGGAAGTTCTTGTCGGTGAACTGTATTCCGTTGTCGGTGACAATAGCTTGAGGCACGCCAAATCGGGCGAGGATGTTTCTTTTGTAAAAACGCAGTATGTTGAAGGATGTGATTTTGGCCAATGCTTCCGCCTCGATCCACTTCGTAAAATAGTCCACCCCGACGATGAGGTATTTGTTTTGATATGATCCCACAATGAAAGTTCCAAGGATGTCCATTCCCCACCACGCAAACGGCCACGGGGAGGACAGCGTTTTGAGCTCGCTAGGATGAGCGAGGTGCATGTCCCCATGTCGCTGGCATCTATCGCACTTCTTGACGTGTTCCTTGGCGTTCTATTGCATGGTGGGCCAGTAATACCCTGCTCGAAGTGCCTTACAGGCTAACGATCGCCCGCCGAGGTGCTGCTCATTGATTCCCTCGTGGATTTCCTGGAGGATGTCGGGGACCTTGATCTCCTCGACGCATCTGAGGAGGGGGATAAAAAACCCTCGCCGGTATAGCTTGTCTTCGACTATCGTGTATGAGCATGCCAGCCACTTTACCATCCCCGCTTCCTTGGGATCTTCAGGCAGTCTGCCCTTCGTGAGGTACTCGTACACCAGAGTCATCCAGTAATTACTGTCCCCAACGGTGTTCACATCCGTCGCTGGAACAGGTTTGTCGATGCTCGGGTGGGAAAGCACTTCTTGTATGACGGATTTGTTTCCGCCCTTCTTCTTTGTGCTTGCCAATTTGGACAATACATCTACTCGGGCATTGTGCTCGCGAGGGATATGGGTTACTTCCATGGAGGTGAATTTTTTCATCTTTTCTTTCACCAAGGTCAAGTATTCGATGAGGCTGTCGTTCTTGGCCTGGTACTCTCCTCGGACTTGCGAGGCCACGAGCTGGGAGTCGGTGAAGATTTTGACCTCCTTGGCGCCGAGGTCCTCGGCCAGCCGAAGCCCGGCGAGGAAAGCCTCGTACTCTGCTTGGTTGTTTGACGTCGGGAAGGATAGTTTGAGGGATACCTCGATCAGGATGCCTTCCTCGTTTTTGAGGATGATGTCCGCCCCGCTTCCCTTCGGGCTAGATGCTCCGTCGACATAGATCGTCCATTTTTAGGATCCGTTGGTCGAAGGTTCCGGGACGGTCATCTCTGCCACAAAGTCGGCCAATACCCGAGCCTTTAGGGCTTTCCTTCCCTCGTATTGGATGTCAAACTCGGCGAGTTCGAGCGACCACCTGAGCATCCTCCCCGCCATATCTGGCCGTCAAAGGAGTTGCCTTATAGGTTGTTCGGTCCTTACGACAACAGTGTGGGCTAGGAAGTAGTGGCGTAGCTTCCTGGCCGCGGTGATGAGGGCAAGGGCGACTTTCTCTATCTACTGATACCTGAGCTCGGGGCCTTGGAGGGCTTTGCTCGTGAAGTAAATCAGTTTCTTCCCGTCCGGGGTTTCCCGAATGAGGACAGCGCTGACCGCTTCACTCGTGATTGCGAGATACAAGAAAAGTGTCTCCCCGCTCTCAGGTCGTGAGAGGACCGGGGGTTGCGATAGGACTTGTTTTAGGTGGAGGAGCGCTTGCTCGCATTCTTCGCTCCATTCAAACGTCGCTTTTTGTCGAAGAAGTTTGAAAAATGGGAGTGCGTATTGCGCGGACTTGGCGACGAAGCGGGAGAGGACGGTGAGCATCCCGTTCAATGATTGTATCGACTTCTTTGAGTCTGGAGTAGGGATCTCGGAGAAAGCCCTACACTTATCGGGGTTGGCTTCGATTCCTCGCTCTGTGAGGTAGAAGCCGAGGAACTTACCTGCCCGAACGCCGAAGGTGCATTTGTCGGGGTTGAACCTCATGCGGCATCTCCTCGCTGTGTCATACACCTTCTTGAGGTGTGCGGCATGGTCGACTTCTTTCGAGGATTTGACGATCATGTCGTCCATATAGACCTCAAGCATGTCGCCGATTTCAGCCTGGAAAACCTTGTTCATCATCCGTTGGTAGGTCGCACCGGCGTTCTTCAGGCCGAAGGGCATTACATTGTAGTGGTAATTGCCCGACTTGATCATGAAAGTCGTGTGCTGTTTGTCGACCTTATCCATGGGAATTTGGTTGTATCCTGAGTAGGCGTCCATGAAGGATAGAAGTTTGTAACCTACAGAATTGTCGACCAGCTGGTCGATGTTAGGCAAAGGATAGCAGTCTTTCGGGCAAGCCCGGTTAAGATCAGTATAGTCAACACACGTCCTCCATTTTCCATTATTCTTTTTGACGAGTACAACGTTGGACAACCAGGTTGTGTACCTGGCCTTCGAAATAAAATTCGCCTCTAGGAGGTCTTTTACAGCTTTTTTAGCAGCCTCCGCTTTTTCGGGAGACTGTTTACGCCTACGTTGAGCTATGGCCCTAGCATCCGGATCTACTGCAAGTTGATGGTAAGCCACCTCGGGGTCAAGGTCAGGCATCTCGGAGGCGCTCCATGCGAACAGATCAGCATTCTCCCGGAGACATGCCTTCAGCTGCTCCTTCGCTAGGTCGGGGATCTCGGTGCCAATCTTCATGTTACGGTCTGGATCGTCCCCGAGGGCCACGAGCTCAAAGTCTCCGTCTGGGATGGGGCGCGTTGGGTGGAGAGGCCTCCCGTTGTTTTCTGCCTGGAGGTCGAGGTCTTCTGCCCTGTCTTCATCTTTTTCGCCCGGGAACATGCTGTCGAGGTCGACCGCGTTGACGCGCGGGAGAGGCGTCTGTTCGGTGTCCGGGGATGACTTTGCTTCGTTCTTGGGTTTGGTGCCGATGGAACTCATGCCTTTGATGGCAGCGTCGAAGCACCTCCTAGCCGCGTCTATGTCCCCGTGCATCGTAACTACCCGTCCCATGGCCATGTAGTACTTCATTTTGAGGTGGACCGTTGATGGCACCGCTGTAAGTTCGGCCAGGGTGGTCCTCCCGAGGATGCAGTTGTAGAGGGATGGACATTCGACCACCAGGAAGTGGGTATTCACCTGTCGGGCAATGTCTTCGGCCCCGAATATGACCATCAGCTTAACGTATCCCCATGGTCTGGTGGTGGTTCCGTTGAACCCCTGCAGGTCTGAACCGACGTACGAGGTCAGATGTCTCTCGTCGAGCTGGAGGGTCCCGAACAGATGAGTGTACATGATGTCGACCGAGCTGCCCTGGTCGACCAGGATCCTTCGAACGTCAAAATTCATCATCTGTGCTCTGACCAGGAGGGGGATAGTGGCGTTGGGCACTTCGCCGGGGAGCTCTTCAAGGTAGAAGGTGATAGGGTTTGATTTCCCTTGCACCTTCTCGAGAGTAGTTGTCTTCGCCGATGTTGTGGACTCCAGTTTGTCAAATTTCCGCTTGATCGACCCGATGGACAACTTCTCGTAACCACCCCCGGAGATGACCATTGTCTTGGGGAAGCCTTCCCAGGTGCTACGGGCAGAGACGGGGTCCTCGTGGGGGAAGTTCGCCCACATGTTGCGAATTGCTTCTTGGCCCTCAATGCCTTCGGGGACAAAGAAGTCTTCGGGTCGAGTGACGCTGAGGGCGACCTGAAGCCGACTCTCGTCGGGAGGAGGTGTCGTTTCCTCGACGTTTTGGGCTTCCTGGGAACTTGGTCGAGGAGTGTCACTCTTCTGGGCGTACTTCTTTAAGTGCCATTCCTTGATCAGGATCTCAATTGTATCTTTGAGATGGATGCAGTCTTCTGTGACATATCCGTGGCTCCGGTGGAACCTGCAGTACTTTGACTTGTCTGTGTTTGATGTGGGGGTAGTCGGCTTTAGAAAATGGATGCCTCCTTTCAGAAATTCTGAGTTCTGGCACTCGGAGAGGATTCGCGCGCGGGGAGCGTTGAGTGGCGTGTATTCCGTGAATCGGCCAGCTGGTCCCCTCGGTTCGCAGGAGCCCCGGGGGCGGCCTTCCTTCTTTCTTTCCCCTCCACGCCAGGGAGGAGAGTCTTCTTCTTTGTGGCCGCGGGGGCCCTCCTTTTTCCTCGACTCGAGGGTGATCTGTGCTGCCTCCGACTCCTCGAGCTCGATGTACGACTGAGCTCGTTGGAGGAGGTCCTCCAGACGACGAGGTCTGCGGAGGCCCGCGGACTTGGCAAAATCGGATCCAAAACGTAGACCGTGGATGATTAAATAATTCTTCATGTCATCGGTCATATGGACCTCGACAGCTTCCCTGTTAAATCTCTCAATGTAGTTCCAGAGAGATTTGTTCTTCCCCTGGAAGATGTTCTCTAGTGCGGCCTCCGTCTTCGGGTGTCGACAAGACGTTGTAAAATGTTTGGTGAAGCGTTGTCTTAGTTGCTTCCAGGATGTGATCGACCCGGGTGCCAGACCCTTGTACCAAGTCATGGCGCCCTTCCACAAGGTGGTAGGGAAAAACCTGCACTTAATGACTCCCTTGACGTTTCCGAAGTCGAGCATGGCTTCAAAACTTTCGACGTGATCGTCGGGGTCGGCCAGGCCGTCGTAGGTCTCCAGTGGTGGGGGTTTCTCCACACCCGCAGGAATTGGGGCATCCATGATCTCCCAGGATAGGGGGTCCTCTGGTCGTCGTCGTCGCTTCAGGCTGGGGACCTTGAAGGGGATCGGTGGTTTCGACCAGGTCCTTATCGCGGAGGGGAATTCCTTGAGCGGTTCCTCGACCTTTCGTCGGTGGTCTTGCTCTTCTTGGTGGTTGAGGAAGGCCTGGGTTCCTTCCGAGGCGGGGAGCGATGGCGCTTCTGGGAGATCGCCAGCTGGGGGTGCTCGAGGCGTGGTCGACATCCCTCGCGCACCGGCGAGGGAGTTCGAGATTCTTCTGACGGGGTCCTTCGCGGGGAAGGAGAACGGCGAGGCGAAGGTGGAAGACGATGTCTCCGCGGGGAAGATCGTCATGTCCGCCCTTGCTCTAATGCTTCAATTCTGCGGTTCTGGTGTACGATCAGCTGGTTGGTCTGATTGACCAAGGCAAATAGGGCCACGGTGCTCGAATCTGCATTGGGCGGAGGAGCGATTGGCTGAAAGACGGCTTATTGGTCGTCCTGCTGGGCAACGTCGTAAGCCGTGTCTTGGGAGTCTGGGGAGGCGGTCTGCCCGTCTCTCACGTCGCCTTCTTCGACGTTGAGGGAAGCAGCGTCTTCGCGGTGGTTCCCGTTCTCGAGTTGCGCGAGGATGGTGTCCATAACTTTGTTCGCCGATGGGTTGTTGGCCATGCTGGTGATGAACGAGAGGATTGCTTTGGTTTTTTGTTGAAGGAAAAATGGGGAAGCAAGAGTCCCCACAGTCGGTGCCACTGATCGTACCTGGATCAGACAGTTGTTCAGTGGTCAGCAACGCCGTATGGACTTCAGCTCCGGTGAGGTTGAAAGACGGTGCGGGGGGGGGGGGTGTACCTGCAAGGTACTCCGACGCTCAAGTAAGGCAAATGTCACAAGTAAAAGCAAGTACAGAAAGAGGTTAGAGTGTATGAGATTGCGTAACCTGACCCTCTCAAATGAGAGGGTATTTATAGAGAGCCCCTAGCGCGGGGCTAACGGTTACTTGCACTGGGCTGGATTGCCAGGCCCAATCCAAGTAACTGCCAGGGCTTACGTGGCGTAGTGAAGACCAGCACGTGGTCTTCGCCCTGGTGTAACGGTCCCTAAATCTCCGGAAGTAGGGCAGACCGATTCCTTCAGGAGTGGGAAGTTACAAGAGAACGTGTCTTCGCGGGGAGGAGCAAGTGGGCGTCGAGGAGAGGTGATACGTGCCTCTGCTCGACGGTCTTCTACCCCGCGTGTCCGACGTCTGAGGGGACTAGCATGTGCCCGACACGGAGGTGGTTCTCGGCCTTGCTGGGCCTTCGTTGGTCATTGGGCCTGGGCCTGCCCGACCGTAGGGCAAGTGCTGGCCCAGTCCGAAACAATTTTATTATAAAAATAAGAAAATTATTTTTAATAAATAGGATTTTCTGTTAAATTCTGGATTTTGGGGATGATATATTTTGTGATTTTATTTTTTTATCAAAGTATGTGGTTTATGACTTATTTTAATGAGAAAAGATAATGTTGCGATTAAATTTCTAAATTGAATTTAAATATGATTTTGAAATAAAAAAATTCTATTTTTGAATTTAGGGATGTTTTGGGGTTAAAATTTTAGTTAGGATTTAGAAATAGGATTTTAGGGTTTTTTGTATAATTAAATTAATAACTTAATTTAATTGTTTAATTGGGTTAAAATTTTAATTAGGATTTAGAAATAGGATTTTAGGGTTTTTTGTATAATTAAATTAATAACTTAATTTAATTGTTTAATTGGGTTAAAATTTTAATTAGGATTTAGAAATAGGATTTTATGGTTTTTTTGTATAATTAAATTAATAACTTAATTTAATTATTTAATTAGGTTAATTTTTAATTAGGATTTAGAAATAGGATTTTATGGTTTTTTTTGTATAATTAAATTAATAACTTAATTTAATTATTTAAATAGGTATTAATTGGGGGTTTAGAAATAGGGTTTTTGGGTTTTTAATTAATTAAATTAATAACTTAATTTAATTATTTAATTAGGGTTTAGAAATAGGATTTTGGGGATATTAGTATTAGGATAAATATTTAAGTGTTATTCTATTTTATTTCTTTAATTTTTGGTTTTGTTTTCATAATTAATAGTTTTGTATATTTAAAATAATTGAGCTATTCTCTTTTTTTTTAAAACAAGAATTATAATTAGGATTTAGGAATTATATTTAGGCTATTTAGGAATTAGGAATTATATTTAGGATGTTTTATGATATTATAGGAATTAGGAACTATATTTAGGATGTTCATGATTATGATATTTAGGCATCAGGAATTATAATTAGGATATTGTAGGGATAATTATGGGCTTGTATTATGTTAGACAAAATTTTTATATATTTAAAATATATATATTTTTTTAAATAAGGATTTTCTATGGGATTTTGTTCTTGGGTTTTGGGATGAAGTATTTTGGGAATTTTGTTTTTTTATTAAAAATTAGGTTTAGGATTTATTTTAAGGAAATTAGTATTTTTAGATTTTTATTGAATAAATATGGGTTTGGAATAAAAATAAATTAAAGTAAATTTGATTTAATTTTGGGATTTAAATTCTTGTATCTTTTGGAGTATATGGATTTAATTTTTGGGGATTAAAAATCTTTTATTTTTGGGACTACCTGGAGTTTGGAAATTATTTTTTTAATTTGGAATAATTTGGGGATCAATCCTGCTATTTTTAGCATAAGGACATTTTGGGTTATTATTAATTTCTATGGGATTTTAGGAATTCATTTTCTTAATACAAGGGATATAGAGGATTTATGGGATTTAATGGATTTAAAGGATTGGGATTTAAGGGTTAATTACTAAGAACTTAAGGGTTATAATAGGATTCTTTTGAGGATTTAAAACTGGGATAAAGCTCTTGGTCCGAGAGCCTAAATAAGGGATGAGGTTTAGGGATAGCACTCTTAGGTTCAAAGAGTATAAATATAGGCCAAGGGATAAGGGTTTAAGGGATAGAACTCTCAATCCGAGAGTATAAACAATGGATAAGGGATTAAGGGATATAACTCTTCATCCGAGAGTATAAACATTGGATAAGGGATTTTAAGGGATAGAACTCTCCATCTGAGAGTATAAACAATGGATAAGGGATTTTAAGGGATAGAACTCCTTGTCTAGGAGTATAAATAATAGATTAAGGGATAAAACTCCTTATCTAGGAGTATAAATAATAGATTAAGGGATAGAACTCCTTATCTGGGAGTATAAATAATAGATATGGGGATAGAACTCTTTATCCAAGAGTATAAATAGTGGATTGGGTTTGGGATTAGGATTAGGAATAGGGTTAGGGGGTAGGAATAGGGGAGGTGAACTACGGTTACTCTGATCCTTCAAAATTGAAGGTACGTAGGCATAAGGTTGTAAACCCTAGCGAGTACATTAATAAAAAACTTAGGATTCCTTTGTAAAATAAATAAAATTAGACGACAAACAGACATACCCTAAAATCTAAGGAGGATCCCATTGAGTACAATGGAAGTGAGGGGTGCCTAACACCTTCCCCTCACTTAACCGACTCCCGAACCTTAAGAATCTCTACCCTTAGGATTAGGATTTTAGGTTTATCATTTATTTTACAAAAAAAAAATATGAATGCGACTCGATATTTTTGCCGGCCGCGACAACTGGCGACTCTGCTGGGGAATTCCTCCCTAAAGAGAGTCCCTCCTAACTTTAGGCTTTAGGGCCTTGTTCGTGTGTCTTGGGTGTTTATGGTTTATTTGTTTTTTTCTTTTTATTATTCTCAGTTTTTATTTTATATATTTGTTTATTTATTATATTTGACCCTTTTGTTTTATTTTGTCATCATGCATTGGATTAGGGCATATGATGTGTGAAGCTAAAACCCAAGCTTGGAGTATAACCCTAGATTAGGACGTGGAACGGAAATGTTTTGGGGGGGGGGGATGTGACCCAATAATTCATTGATGCCACACTCAGAATAGATTCTTCCAAAGGTGTCCTCATGGAAAGGCTAGCCCCTAACGTAGAGGATGATTTGGATGTGGTCCGAGACTCTGAGAACTTTTAGCCTACCCCTTGCCAACTCATGGAGACCCTATGTATTCAACCCTCAAGGGCTGTTACTAGGGTCCTACCCAGATGAGACTTATCCCGAAGGATTACCATAGGAAGGCTTGCTCCTTCTCATGGTAAAACAAGGGTATAGTCTGTACATTATAGGGTCGTTATGCTGTCCAAACTTTATGTCCTACATGTGAGGGGATTGGGTAGACAAAACATAGATCTAACCTATCATAGGGAGCCTACCTTTACTAGGGCATGCTTGCATTTTACCTTACACATCCCTAAACCCATTGGGTTTCCCATACCTATCATTACCCCTAGGGAACCTTCCCAAATAAGGGTTCCCTATGTACATAACTACCTTTAGACCCATAAGGGTTCCCTTACATCGGTCACTATCCTAATGTAACACTTGTATTGCATCTAAAAAAAACTTTTAGCATACCTTAAAGACAAAGGAAAAAATATTTTTGCATACCTCATGCATTTGCATGCATACACATACATTAGCATATCACTTCCACTGTCCAGAGCTAAGAAGGTTCCCCGATACTTACAAGATGAACTTAAAGGATATCTTAAGAAGCTATAGAGCAACTCAAAGAAGGGAAAGTACCAAAGAAGAGGGAAGGTTACCTTTCACCATGCCAGCCTGAGGCCTACCTAGAGCCTAAAATACAACAACCCTGGATGATGCCTTTGTAACAGAGTCTGCAACAGTATCTTTTTCAGTAGCAGCCTCATGCGTTTCAACAAAGGAAGTTTGGAAGGAACTTGGATCCTATACTAATATCTCTTGACTTACTCTGGGGTGCCTTAGTGAAGTTACAATCACTTAATCATATTCCAATCCTACAAGTGATGAGTACAAAGTATAAGACCTGCAGTTGACTTTCGAAGGAGTCCCATTGGTTAGAGGTTACCCTTACTTGGACAAAGTGAAAAAACTTCAAGAAGCGACTCCTAAATTCGGTGGACCAACAACGGAGCTCACTTCTAGGATCACTAGGCCTTTATCATTCCCAGTTGTATTTTCCTTTTGCTAAGTGTTGTTTAAAGATGTACTTTTTGGGAAGTAATTTTAATAAGATGAGCATGCATGTTTTTGGAATTCATCCATTCGCTTCACTCTTTCTTATGCCACAAAAAAATCACACCTTTTTCTTTTCATTCCTCACCTATTAACAAACTTAGGAGGAGAAGGATGTAAATAAACAAACGATATTGCTGATGTATGCTTTAATGGTATGACCTGGCTGAAGATGTAAGGCATTGTTTCACTCCCTAAACACTGGAGGAATAAGGAGTTAAACCGTAGTCAACCCCCTTGAGCCAGAAGTTGGTGTTCTTTCTATTTTAAAAAAAACCTTAATTTTAACCAGGGGCAGGGTAGATTTTAATTAATTCAACAATGCGTCCTAATGCAAGGGAATCAGTACACCTAATCACAAGGATAAAAGTTTAAGCACATATTCTTCCTCGCATCATTCAACATCGAGGAAGCAAGAGAGATAAAAACTGATAATATCAAGCATGGGAGTCACACCCGTTCGAAACCAAAATCAAAAACTCAAGATTTGTTTCCAAAAAAAGGAAAAAAACCGCTAAGTCAAAAAGAAAAAATCAGAAAAAATATGAAATTTGACTTAGGTAAAATAAGGGTATCCCGATGGACCACTAAATTCAAAAGAATTAGCCCATGCAAAAATAAGGGATTAAAAGAAAAGAAAAAGGGAAAAATGGAACAATCTTATAAACGGGAGTGGGTGACTGCATCTAAAAAAAATCTCATAAAGTGCTTAAACTAGTATACCTTTTAATCACCATGACTGAAAAGTTTCTCTTGCAGGATAAACGCATTTGTTGGGTTAATTGGATTTAGGAATGGAGAACATCAAGGAGAATGGGGTGGGTTAAATTTCAAATTTTGAGCCTTGTATCTTTGTTTTTTAAAACCGTGAACCAGGCCACGTTACAACATATAAAAGTCCTAATTGAAGCTAGGGGCACTATAAAAGCATACTCGACAAAGTCGTTGTTGAACTGACTCAGAATCCGAACGTTTGTTAAATCATCATTTTCCCATTGTCATTCGCGCCAACCTGATGGCCGAATATCATCTATCATACACCTCATCTAAAATTTCGAATTTCAAAAATTTGCATGAACATGGCGTTATAATTACGTTTCAAAGGGAACATTTTTCTCACAAATTAATACTTAGCACCAAGGAAATATCAACAAAGGTCTGATCAGGGGCACACAACTTTGAGACATTCCTTACTAGGGGAAAGCCACCTAAGGATCCTTCTAATTCAGAGGCAAATCCTCGTGATCCTAGGGGCACGTCATATAAAGAATCCTTCCAATCAAGGGGAAAATTCTAGTGATCATAGGGGCACATCATCTGAATATCTTACTGATCAGGGGTATATTTTTCAAGATTCAAATATTGGGGCAGTCCATATCAAAGTCGTATCAAAGCATGGTGGGATCCAAGCTCCTTTTCAAGCAAATTGTTCAGAAGAACTACAAACAAGGGCAATACCCTTCAAAGCTCAATTAATCTGGGGCAGACCGCTGCAAGGCATGATCAAAAGAAACCGCTTCAGGAACACGGTTCATCTGGGGCATATCATTCCAAGGGTTGGTTAGTCGAGGACGGATCTCTCCAAGGCTAATATAATGGCAAGCTATCTTAAGTACATGGTATCGTCAAATTGCTTCAAAACACATATTGAGGCAAAACTCCTTTAAAAATCCAACAGATTGGGGCAAGACAAGACACAAAAGGGAAAGCTCTCTTCATACTGTCACGATCACTAATCGTCAAGTTCAAAACGAGTATCGGGAGACCATGCTAGCTCAATACCCACTACCATTTTTTTGGATAAACATCCGTGTTACGAGGTCTTAACCATTCCATTGCTTATCAGAGGGGAATTTATTGAAACATTCAAATCATTGTCATGCATTAATCATGTTGCTACGCTCTAGCATCTAATCATACATATATAACATAGCATCACATGCATACATGAACATACATACATAACATAGGATTTGTGACCGCTCTTAGAGGTCTAATCCCCAGCTATACCAGTATAACTCATAGGTAGAAATGTTTATTGGCCTTCCCCAATAAGTAACATCCCAGAAATACCTTTCAATAAAGGACTTCCCCAACAAACTCACCGTGAGTCTTCAAAAGAATCTATCCAGTAGCCGGTCATCCCGAATGATCATTATCAACTAATGACCAGATCTTCACCTCTCACGTCCCCATATTATGAACCTATCCCACACAAAGGATAAGTTCCGTCAAGTATCTAAGAGTTTTTTTATCAGGGGGTTCTATCGGATTTTTATCCAAGGGGTTTATCAAGGGGTTCTATCGGATTTTTATCCAAGGGATTTATCGAGAGGTTCTATCGAATTTTTATCCAAGTGGTTTATCAAGGGGTTCTATCGGATTTTGATCCAAGGGATTTATCAGTGGATTTTAATCAGGATTTTTAAAAAGGGGTTCCATCAAGGGGTTTCATCCAAAGTGATTGGGGTATCACTAAAAATCCTACCCGACTTCTGTAAACAGGGATATTACACAGGGATATTGGGATATTAACGGAGCATCTGGGTTTGGTCCACACGGATTCTAAACCTATCAACTCTGCGGTCAAAATTAGGGTTCCTCTTTATATTTAATCATCTCCTCCTCGAGAAGATAATGACTCACCGCCATCATCATCTCAATTTGAAGCTGATTAATATGGGCAGCTGTAGTACCCCAAATTTTGACCACCCTTCTATTTTTATATATATATAGACGATTATAATGGTAAATATTAAGGGGATTATTTGGGTAGGATAAATTTATATGGGGATAGATTATTGTTATTTAATATATAGGGATTAATTATGATTAGATTAATTTTTAATCAAAATTACATTAGGGTCATAGTGGGGTTACTAGAGTATTACTATTAATATTAATAATATTATTAATATTAATATTATCATGGAATTATTATTAAGTTATTATATACTCGCTAATTCTATTTTATTTCGAATAAATTGAGTGACTTAGTTGGGTACAAGGGATTATAAAGGGAGAGGTTGTGAGTTCGAATCTCAGATTTATCATTTTTTAGTGTTTTTCCATCTTATTTATTTTTCTTTTAAAATTCATAAAAATTGCATTTTTTATTCATTTTTTATTAATTTTCGTATTTTTTATATAGGCGTTTTAAAAAAATATTATTTTTCACTTTTTGCATGTTTTTTCAGTGAAAAAACAAATATCCAAAAAATAAAAAAATATATCTTGTCTTAAATGCATTCTTATTTAGATTAATTAGATTAATTCTATTTTTAACTTTACTAAATCTATGTTTTAAGTAAAATGATTTTATTATTACTTAAAATATAAAACCATAATATTTGTATTTTTCATTTTTTAATTATTAATTTTCGTATTTATTTTTTAGGCATTTTTTAAAAATGTTAATTTTCACTTTTTTTCACTTTTTAGCAAAAAATATCCAAAAAATTATAAAATAAAAAATATTTGAAAAGGTTTTGTTCATATTGCATTTTAGGATAATAATCCTCTTTTTTTTTTAAAGGAAAATTAATGTGATTGATCACTAAATCAAAATCACATAAAATTGACTTATGAATTTTTATTTTAATTGATTAATTTCCTTATTTTTGTTGAACCTAATTTGTCCTATAAATAGGTCTATTTTTCTCACATTTTGGAGGGGGCAAAATTACAAACCATACGATAAAGTTGTTGTTCTTTACATCAGAGGACAACAACACTAAAACCCTCAACAACATTAAAACCTTAAACCTTCAATAACCTTAAACCTTCAATCCCTACAAGCCAAAGAGGAAAAGGAGATCTCACACCAAAAAGGAATTCATTTTCTTTACATCAGAGGGCAACAACACTAAAACCCTCAACAACATTAAAACCTTAAACCTTCAATAACCCTAAACCTTCAATCCCTACAAGCCAAAAAGGAAAAGGAGATCTCACACCAAAGGAAAGCAAAAGAAGGGAAAAAGGTAAAAGAGAAAAAGGCAAAATAAGGGAAAAAGGCACAAGAAGGGGAAAAGGCACAGGGGAAGGGAAAGAAGGGAAAAAGGAAAAAGAAGGGGAAAAAACACAAAGGCAAAGGAAAGAAAAGAAGGGATGAAGCAGCTTAAATTGGTCACGGCAATGAGAGGTAATTCGAATACTTAGCTTATATTTTTTTGTGTGTGTTGCTGTTGATTGATTGGGTTTTTAGGGATATTTCTGAAAAAGTTAGGGTTAGGGTTCTTGGTTCATACCAAAGGGTTAGGGTTCTTGGGGGAAAAGGGTTAGGGTTCATATTGAACCCTTGGGGGTTTAATTAATTTAATTAAATTAAATTAAATCCTTAATATAATTATTAATTGGGGATTAAGGGATTAATTAGAGGATTAGGATTTATTATTATGGAAAAATATAATTAGGGATTTTAGAATTGTTATTTTATTTTCTAGGGATTTATTTAGGGTTTTAAAAATTTAATTAATTATTAGTTAGGTTTATTTTATTATAAAAATAAGAAAATTATTTTTAATAAATAGGATTTTCTGTTAAATTCTGGATTTTGGGGATGATATATTTTGTGATTTTATTTTTTATCAAAGTATGTGGTTTATGACTTATTTTAATGAGAAAAGATAATGTTGCGAGTAAATTTCTAAATTGAATTTAAATATGATTTTGAAATAAAAAAAAATTCTATTTTTGAATTTAGGGATGTTTTGGGGTTAAAATTTTAGTTAGGATTTAGAAATAGGATTTTAGGGTTTTTTGTATAATTAAATTAATAACTTAATTTAATTGTTTAATTGGGTTAAAATTTTAATTAGGATTTAGAAATAGGATTTTATAGTTTTTTTTTTTTGTATAATTAAATTAATAACTTAATTTAATTATTTAATTAGGTTAATTTTTAATTAGGATTTAGAAATGGGATTTTATGGTTTTTTTTTTGTATAATTAAATTAATAACTTAATTTAATTATTTAAATAGGTATTAATTGGGGGTTTAGAAATAGGGTTTTTGGGTTTTTAATTAATTAAATTAATAACTTAATTTAATTATTTAATTGGGGTTTATAAATAGGATTTTGGGGATATTAGTATTAGGATAAATATTTAAGTGTTATTCTATTTTATTTCTTTAATTTTTGGTTTTATTTTCATAATTAATAGTTTTGTATATTTAAAATAATTGGGCTATTCTCTTTTTTTTAAAACAGGAATTATAATTAGGATTTAGGAATTATATTTAGGCTATTTAGAAATTAGGAATTATATTTAGGATGTTTTATGATATTATAGGAATTAGGAACTATATTTAGGATGTTCATAATTATGATATTTAGGCATCAGGAATTATAATTAGGATATTGTATGGATAATTATGGGCTTGTATTATGTTAGACAAAATAATTTTTTTTTTAAATAAGGATTTTCTATGGGATTTTGTTCTTGGGTTTTGGGATGAAGTATTTTGGGAATTTGGTTTTTTTTTTTATTAAAAATTAGGTTTAGGATTTATTTTAAGAAAATTAGTATTTTTAGATTTTTATTGAATAAATATGGGTTTGGAATAAAAATAAATTAAAGTAAATTTGATTTAATTTTGGGATTTAAATTCTTGTATCCTTGGGACTACCTGGAGTTTGGAAATTATTTTTTTAATTTGGAATAATTTGGGGATCAATCCTGCTATTTTTAGCATAAGGGCATTTTGGGTTATTATTAATTTCTATGGGATTTTAGGAACTCATTTTCTTAATACAAGGGATATAAGGATTTATGGGATTTAATGGATTTAAAGGATTGGGATTTAAGGGTTAACTACTAAGAACTTAAGGGTTATAATATGATTCTTTTGAGGATTTAAAACTGGGATAAAGCTCTTGGTCCGAGAGCCTAAATAAGGGATGAGATTTAGGGATAACACTCTTAGGTTCCAAGAGTATAAATATAGGCCAAGGGATAAGGGATTAAGGGATAGAACTCTCCATCCGAGAGTATAAACATTGGATAAGGGATTTTAAGGGATAGAACTCTCCATCCGAGAGTATAAACAATGGATAATGGATTTTAAGGGATAGAACTCCTTGTCTAGGAGTATAAATAATAAATTAAGGGATAGAACTCCTTATCTAGGAGTATAAATAATAGATTAAGGGATAGAACTCCTTATCTGGGAGTATAAATAATAGATATGGGGATAGAACTCTTTATCCAAGAGTATAAATAGTGGATTGAGTTTGGCATTAGGATTAGGAATAGGGTTAGGGGGTAGGAATAGGGGAGGTGAACTACGATTACTCTGATCCTTCAAAATTGAAGGTACGTAGGCATAGGGTTGTAAACCCTAGCGAGTACATTAATAAAATACTTAGGATTCCTTTGTAAAATAAATAAAATTAGACGACAAACAGACATACCCTAAAATCTAAGGAGGATCCCATTGAGTACAATGGAAGTGAGGGGTGCCTAACACCTTCCCCTCACTTAACCGACTCCCGAACCTTAAGAATCTCTACCCTTAGGATTAGGATTTTAGGTTTATCATTTATTTTCCTAAAAAAAATATGATGGCGACTCGATATTTTTGCCCGGCGCGACAATGAGTAAAGTGAAGTTAATATAAAGTTGTTTTTACAGTGAAATTGTGTGTTGTTAAGTGTCTTATTTTGTTATGTGTTTCCATTGTTATATATACTTGCTTCTTATAATGATCAACTTAGAAAAAGGTATAAATATGTGGTTGAGAGAGATCCAACAACATGCTGATTTCATAACAAAAGTGGTTAACAAAGTAGGATAAAGATATTCACTTAATTCAACTTACTTAGAGATAAGAAGTTGCGACCATAAAGATTTTGTAGAACTAAAACCAGACACATTTTAGGGTTATAAGTGAGGCTTAGAGATTTATTCCCTTGCCCTAGTTATGTATGTTTTGATGTTGTAGAAATACACCACTAGATCACGTTCTGACCTTTTGAGGCACGACACTTCACATTATGAATACTGTTTAGCAACAATGTATTAATGGATCTTAACTCATCAATCAATCTCTCTGATATCTTATCCTTCTTTATTTAGAATTTTAGTTTGTAGTGTGTTATTCTTGTTGTTACTATTATTATTATTTGTTATTTTGCTCATATTAGTTTTAAACAAGAATATAATACTTTAAAGTTCAAATTTATATCAAGATTCACTCCCTGTGGGTACGATCTCTTATTTTATCACTTGTTGCAATCAAACATACATGTATACTTGCATGTGACACCTTTGCTTTAAAATAAATTGATTAGAGTAAACACTTTGAAAGCAGACACCACCCATCATCATTTAAGTTCATTTTCTTTGACTTAGTGTTCTTATGTTTTTTTTCGATTTGGAAAACTTATTGAGTTTTAGAAGAAGAAAATACGATATTGAGAGAGCGGAGGTTGAGAGGATTTGTTTGGTGGTTAATTATGGCCATTCTGATCAGCTCTGCCGCCTCCGGCGCGGCGAAGCGATTTCTGGTGGTGGAGAACATTGAGAGGGAGAGAGAACTAAAACAAGAGGAAAGTAAAAAAGATGTTGACAATGGGGACTCTAGTCCTTCTTTGCCCTCTCGCTTTGGGCTTTAGCACCACTAAGCCCATGGACTTAACTTCCTACGCCCCCATTTTCCTTACTACACATCCCTTATGAACCAAACATAGAACCATAACTTTGGTCCTTCATCATGAAGCCTAACACCCCTTGCTGATCATACTACCCATGGCCTTGTTACACCTTCCTGCAAAATTAATTTGTTTATTAATTAATTATTGTTTTTTTTCCTTTTTTTTGTCACTTTTTTCATGCACATTTAATTCATAAATACATAAAAAGGTACCTATTAAACACATTGAAATAGTTAATACATGTTAGACTTTAATTAGGTATTAATTAGAATTAGTTTTAAATTTTCTATTTTAATTTCAATTAAAATTCATTAGGAATTAGGATATTCATGTTAATTCCAATTTTTAATGCTTTTAGCCTTTAATTAATTCCAGATGCTTGATGAATGACTCTTGACTTGATCATATCTTTAATTAATTGATCAAGTTCATGTTGTTGTGATTGGCCTTGACTCTTCGTGACTTATCTTGAACAATTTCCTGATCCCCTTAGGACTCATACTCAAATAAATGATCATAAACCCATTGATTACTTGATTGAATTAATACTTTTACACTTTCACTGCACTGGTCACTCAAGTTCAAGACTCTGCATGCAAGATTCGGAAGACTTTAGACATCATTAACATGATCATTGCTGAGCTTCATCAATTCAAGCACACCATATTTCATCTTTTCAAAACCAAAGACTTTTATATTATTTCAGACACTTGTCAGTTATGATGCGAATTGCACACCACGAGGCTTGAGTAGTGGAGAAGGAATAAGAGGGAGTATTCCTATCCTTATTCTGAATATCTTTGGATACGGGACACCTGACCCAATTGTTCAAAGTATTCACCTTCATTCATAGACATTAGTATAATTTAAATCAAATAACTTCCAAGCTCTCTTCCCCGTAGACAACACTTCAACAATCCCCATCAACTATACCTTAATCTTTAGACTTAACACTATTCTCTTTGGACATCCATAGTCTCTTGAGGTTAATCACTTTCTCTCGGTTAATCACCTCTTACATGGGTTAATCACCTTTTCATAGTTAAAATACACATCGCTGAACCACACAATTCCCTGCTTTAAACATCAATATCTTGGTTTAAACGCCACACCCATGGTTTAAACACCGCCTATTTGGTTTAAACATTATTTTCCTTATTCTCTTTGGTTTAAACACCACTCTTATTTTTCTCTTTGGATTAATCATCATCTTGGTTAAAATACCCTCCTCTTTGGTTTAAACATCACTCTTATTTTCTATTGGTTTAAACATCACTCTTATTCTTTTTTTGGTTTAAACACAACTCTTACTTTTCTTATCCCCGGTTCAGACACCACTCGATGGGTTCCAACAACACTATCTGGATCCAAACAATACTTTCAGAACACTTTCCCCATACAAGCAACTATTTCTTTAGTTCAATTAAAGCAGCTCTTTTCCTTTCTTTCTATCACACAAACCTTTTTCAAAACAATTTCCCTTTCTTTTTATAAAAATAATTGCTAGGATCAGATTAGTTAATGTTTACACACTTTTATGATACAATTATAACTGTTTTCTAAAAGCAACCAACACATACTTATTTTTTACCCATGAACTATGTGTCGCATCTGCGAAAATCAAGCGGCGGAAAAGACAGAAGAGTCACCACCGAACGTTATTCATCCCGACGCAGGGAAAGGAAACGATCGAAGAAAACCTCAACAAAGGGAAAGACATGGTCATCACAACCATAGCCTGAGTTCGGGAGTCAGTTATGCGAGAGGAAGGTATTAGCACCCCCTCGCGTCCATCGTACTCGATGGGATCCACGCTTGTTGTTATCGATCCAAGGGTGTAGGTATCTGAAGCTTAACTTCTAACTGGAAAGGAAACGGGGGAAAGAAAAAGAAAGGTGACTCGATAGGACATCACTTTCCTAGGCCTACGTATTCCCTCGGGAGCGGAAAAGTAAGAGTCAACGTAGTTCGGAGGACTACGGGATTGTGGGGGAAGGTTGCTCGCCAAGACATCGCGTCTCGTCGTCTCGTGCCTACGTATCCTCAATCGGACCAGAAAGAAGAAGTCATAGCAGTCGTAGTTTGACCTACGGGTCGGTTTTGTTTGGTGGGTTAACGTCTCGATCACACGGGTGCAAGAGGAAAAGGGAAAGTTGGTTGTTAGCGTGCTCACAAAGATATCGCATCTCGTGCCTACGTATCCTCCATCGAACGGGAAAGAGGAATCAGAGCATCCGTAGTTCACGCTACTATGGAAAACGGGAAATAGGATCTCAATCACACGGGTGCGAGAGAAAAGTTGGGAGGTCTAAGGGAAACTCGGCCCTACAAGTTAGCATGCAATGATGGTCCTAAGGTCAGGATCAAGAGGGGAGTCTAACTAATGTTGTCATGCATGGATTAAAAGCCTAATGTCTCTCCTACCTCCAACTTAATCATAAATTAAGTGGAGCTAGGAATCCTACGGGATCATGTGAACAAACACAAGTAAACACATGACAAATCAATCACAAAATGAACGATGTCATGATCTCAGCCAAGCAATAAAACTGAGTGACTCCTCGTCCTCAACTGAAAGAGAAATGCAACAGGAAATAAACAACAAACGACGATGTCGTGATCTCAACTATGAGGAAGTTGAGTGACTCTTCATCAACCACAAGATGAAAACGATGTCGTGATCTCAACTATAAGGAAGTTGAGTGACTCTTCGTCCATCACAAAGAGAAACAGAAAACAAGGTAATAAATAAAAAACAGTAGCAACAACAGCGCTCCTGCACCTGTACAGCTATAAAATCCAACCATAAGCTAGAACAGCTTTCAACAGCACCTGCTTTCAGAACTGAATAGGTGTAAGAAACTCTGGACATAATTGCAACATTCAACAACTCACCTTGTGCACAATAGCTATGTATGTAGCAGCACTTCCTACCTTTAAACAACTTAGCAAATAAAGTGGGAATCACTACAAAGACAACTCAAATATTAGTCTAGGTAATCAAACAAATAACCAAGGTTAGCCACCAAAATTCACATGGGAACTATCAACAAGAATTAAGTGAAATTGATACCAAAATGTAAGCAAACAATTAGTAAAATTCGCAAACAATTAATCAAATACTAATCCAATATATCGAATTTTAACTAGGAAAAAATCACAAAGTTAACATTTAAGAACAAACAACAAAGTTAACAAATGAAACCACTAAAAGATTAGTCGGTGTTAGCATCAAAATCTAAGTTTAGTCAATGTCAGAACAAAATCAATTCAAACTAAGTCAAGATCAATCAGTTCAAAATTAATTCCTAATTCTAAAAATCTAGTCCTAAAGTTGAGATCAATTAAGATTAATCTATCTAAAAACAATTAATCAACCATTCGCTTAGTAGAACAATTATGCCAAAAGCAATTAGTGAATGATTAAGCACAACCAATTAGTGAGCAATTAATCCAAAAATCAATTAATGAGCGATTAAGCCGAAAACAATTATTAAAATCTAAATCTAATTAGTCGAAACTCTAACCAAGATTAGTCTACAAAGTCAATTATTGAACCATGTAAAAAGTCAATTAGAAACACGGTTAAAATCATCAAGTCAAAGTCTAAATCACATTGAAAATAGTTTCTAAACAAAAGTTAATCGAAAGTAATCTACAACTAATCAACTACTAGTCAATGTTAAAAGTCTAGGTTAATTTCTAATTCGAAACGGATTCTAAATTTTGAATTAGTTCTAAAAACCTATCTCTAGTTAAAAGAAAAAACTAATTAAGATTGAGAGTTTCTTAATGCACCACCCAAGTTTCTTAGGCACCACGTGAAATTATTTTTTTGCCCCCTGATTCCGGATGTGCACATCCAGACGCACCAAATTTTTAAAAAACGCTGAAGTGTTCCGGATATGCATATCCGGAAACAATTCTGATGTGCACTTCCGGAAGGATTTCTTATTAATTCGCGCCATTTCCAAAATCTCTCAAACTCTCTCAAACTCTCAAATTTTCAATCACCACAAATCTCGATTTTTTCCACTCGAGTTCGGCGCAGAGCAACTTCTACAACCATCAACACACTCCAAATCCTCCGTATCTCATTTTAATCGGTAAGTTTTCAAATTTTAGAGTTTCAGAGTTATTTCTGAGTAATCGATTTAGAGTAGACATTTAGGTGTAGAAATTGTTAGGTTGTATGAATAACATAGGTTAGAGACAATGTAGGTTATTTTTACTGCTTCAAACGGACGATCAGGGCATTAAAATGCCCTTTTGTATGTTACAGTGGCCATGGCTGCCATTTTTAAACTTCAAAATACGTACCGGATGTGCAGATCCGAAAAGATTGTAACGTTTAGTTTTCTGAGTGTTTCCGGATGTGCACATCCGAAAATACCCAACGTTAAAAATTATGTGTCCTTCCGGATGTGCACATCCGGAAGACTGTTTTTTTTTTTTTATTATTTTGTTTGTTTGTTTGTTTTTGTTTAATTATTTTTAAACAAAATTTAATTTATTTATTATGCTTTGCAGATTAGATGGCTGGCAGAGACGATCGTACCATACATGGACGGACAGCTCAGCACGCATCTGTCCGACGTGAGCGGATGCAGTCTACAGCCGAGGCTTCCGGCACAGAGGGAGTTGGGGTAGCCCCTACAGCTGAGGGACATCCTACACCACAACCATCCACATCATAGGTTCAGGCCACTTCCACATCACAGGTTCAGGCCACTCCCCCGTCAGCCTCCGATTCTACATCTCGGAGGCGTCGGGATTCTACTGCTAGTTCATCAGGGTCCCAGCCCGCACGCAGGCGTCATCGAGAGACTCCAGCTCCATCAGTTGCTCCTCCTCGTTCCCCTGTTCCTGTTCCAGTTCCAGTTTTAGAGGGTGATCACCCAGCACATGAGGGTGTTGACGCTGATGACGATTTCGATGAGCTGGGCGGTTACCCCAGGGGACCGTCTGATGTCCCTACTCGGGGGGTACTTTGAGCATACTGCCAGATATGTCTGGCTAGGACAGGTAACCTTTCTCGGTTTATTTATAGAATTGTATTCGTTGAAAATATGTTCATTTGTAACATTGTTTTATTTGGAAATTTTTAGGAGAAGGATTCACAGAAGTTCTATAACCATGGGGGCAAGGTTATGGACACGATTGAGATGCTGCCAGAGGCTGAGTGGTTCACGTCTGCACTTGCGGAGTCTGGTCTTGGAGGCCTGTCTAGGATTGGGTATTCCCAGATCCAGTACGGTATCCTGATGGCATTTGTTGAGAGATGGCACCCTGAGACATCCTCATTCCATCTACCGTACGACGAGATCACGGTCACGTTGGACGACATCTCGTGCCTCTTACATCTACCGATCACGGGTACCCTTCTTCGTCACGGTAGGATGACAAAGGTGGACGACATGGAGTTGCTGGTTACAGAGCTTGGGGCTAGCCCGGAGAAGGCACATGCGGAGGTGCACCAGTTGAGGGGCGCACACGTCCGGTTCTCATTTCTGATGGATAGATTTGCTGAGGCGCTTGCAGAGGCAGGACGGGCAGATGGTGATCCAGCTGAGGTAGCGATCCACAGGACGCGTGCCCTGAGATGCTACTACTTGTTTTTGCTGGGCACGCAGGTGTTTGTGGACACCAGCGCCTATTATGTTGATATTGTCTACCTCAGGTACCTTTCGGATCAGACAGAGATCCATAGGTACAACTGGGGGGAGCTGCGCTGGTATTCACATATTCCAGGCTCTCTGATGGTTGCCGCTGGGAAGCCAAGACTGTGGCAGGCAGCTGTACGCTATACGTGGTAACAATCTAATATTCTAAGTGATTTTTTCATTTTTTTTCTTTCTGTATTCATTATAATGTTTGACACCCATGTTATGTTTTCCATTTCAGGCGTGGATTTTACAGCACTTTCCCTACATTACTGGTTGAGGGAGTGTCCATGGGTACACTGAGGATATGCCGCGTGCTGCTGCATTTGTCCTGCTCAGAGGCAACCAGGCGCCGGACCCCTTCAGAGTGTATCTAGATCGGATGGCTGCTGAGGACGTTTTGTATTGCCCCTATGCCGCTCACCGTGTGACGCACCCGTTCGACAAGGTTTATTTGTTCTCAGGATGGTTGGCATGCAGTTCGACCGTTACTGCCCGATACCTGCCGGAGTGCGTCTTGCGTCAGTTCGGTTACACGCAGACGATCCCCGGGATGCCTCATGAGTCTGCTCCTCTAGGCTTGACCCGCAGGCAGATAGATGAGCTATATGCTGACTACCAGTCCCACTTGGTACCGGATGAGGCTCGGGCGACCAGAGCGGAGACAGACTGAAGTTTTGCTGCCGGGTACATCGTGTGGTTCTACACCGTCTCACACCCATGCATGGTGCCCACTGCTGAAGGATCGCCACCCAGACCTGCTCATCAGGAGATATTAGAGGAGCGGCAGTCTCAGCTGGACCATACTCAGGATGTCTTACCACGTTGTCGTCAGATAGTACAGATAAGGCAGCAGGCCATTAAGGCCGGTCACCTCCCTGAGGGCTCTGGTGCCAGACTTACCGTGGATAGGATGATTGCGATTGCTGGGGGGCACTTCAGTACCGCAGACATCGATCCAGGTTGGAGGGTAGGGGCAGAGGAGCAGGGGAGCCAGGAGAGATCCTTCGCCATACGCAGTAGTTTTTTTTTTATGTATCATATTTATATTACATGTATGCACTGTATTTTGCAGACGTTTATTTTATATATATATATATATATATATATATATATATATATATCATTTTATTTTAGATATGGATGTTGTCAAATGTATATTAAGTTGCGACGATTTATTAACATATGCGACCAAGCAAAAAAACCGATTTAAAAAAAAATAAGTTCTGCTGTTTTCCGGATTTGCAGATCAGGAATGTTTCCGGATGTGCACTTCCGGAACGCATCAGTGTTTTTAAAAAAAATGGTGCGTCCGGATGTACACATCCGGAATCAGGGGGCAAAACCAGAAATTCAGATGGTGCCTAAGAAACAAGGGTGGTGTGTTAAGAAATTCTCTTAAGATTTAGGATTGCATACCAGTGCATTTAAATTTCAAAAATAGTAGTGCATATTAGTGTGCATAGCAATGTTAAAAACAACAAAACCATGCACTTAATTTTCACTTTAGCAGTGCTTAAAACAACAAAACCATGCACTTTAAATTTACACTAACAACATAAAAGAATGTGTTCATCCAGATGCCTACTAGTGCATAATCTTTCCTAATCTGAGATGTGGCCATACCAACACCTCAAATTTTCTTATTTAGGCTATGTTGCACTAATCCGAGATGAAAAAAATTCAAAACATATTCCAAATTTAGAACAAAAACAAAAAATTTTCAAAACAAATTCAAAATAGTAAACACTTCAAACTGAGATAAAAAAAAATAGTAATTCTAAAAACAAATGCAAAAAAAGTAAACACTTCAAACTGAGATGAAACAAAATGGTAAATTCCTGAAACTCCAATTTTTCTCAACAATAGTTCCATCATCATTGTTTGAAGCATAATAGTTCCAGCTTGATAAAACAAAAACACTAAATTCTCAAAACGAATCCAATCAATTCTCAAAACCTAAGATATAATGAGCAAATAAAATCACTAAATTTTCATAGTCTTTGATAGAGATATGTGAAATAAAGTCTTCGCAATTATTTCTAATTAGCCTTAGAAGAAAAAAAAGAAAACACAAATATATCAATAAAGTGAACCAAGTGCAACAACTAAACAAGTGATATAATCATACTAACATAAGCAATACATTCATACCATATCAAGAGTGACTTAAAGTACAACAACTACCATATCAAGAGTGACTTAAAGTACAACAACTAATTAGAATCAATATCAGATACATCCTTATTCAATTGTGGGATTAGAGCAAGTTCTACAAAAGTATATCATATTCCATATAAAACAAAGCTATATATCAGCCAATATGAATGAATAACAAAGCTCGACAAAAAAAATTACAAATTATATGTGATTTACCTAATTCTAAAATTTCAAACTCGTCCACAAGCTCTTCAATATCTACTGATACCGAGGAGGATTTACACCAATTATGTGTACAATTTAATGCTTCAACTGTCTTTGGCGTAAGAGAGCTCTTTTAACAAGTAAGCACTTTATCTCCGGTAGAGAAAGCGGACTCTGAAGTGTCGTAACCCAAAATTTGACCTCTCTTTTTTGCCTTTTGCATAAGCATGTGCATTCGCATCACTGGCATACACATTCGCATTTTTTCTCTGTGATTTTATTGCAAGAATATTCTGGTTTTCCTAGCCCGATTAATCGCATCCTCACAAGGTCATCACATCATCAAAACAAGAACAAAATAAGTGTTTCTATGCCTATTCATCAAAGCAAGAGGTTGAAAATCGAAACCGTAGCCACAACACAATTTTTCAGGCAAATTTTGGGAATTTTGGCCTGGTTAATCGATTAACCATTTGCAGTGCAAATGTGTTAATCGATTAACACGTGCAAAACAGGTAGAATTTGCTGCTTTTTATGACAACAAACTTTCACTCCACATTTTGGGATTATACATGACTCTAGCATTGTGTGGAGCATTCTAGACATCTCTATACATCTCAAGACTATTCAAGAATTCACTCAAATTTATTCCAATGCATCATTTCAAAATAAGTGCACCATGTTCCTTGATGTCCAAGTATGTGAACCTTTGGATGTGAACCCTACATTGAGATTGCTACCGAGTTAACTTCCTAACTAACAGAGTTAACCGCTTGACTCGGTGAGTCAAGTGTAACTAACTCCTAGCCTAATTCCAAACCACCCAAAACTAAGTCCAAACCAAATTCCAAACCTGTCACACTCAAAACCAAAAGTCTATATAAACAAGCCTTCACTCACTTTTCAGGGGATCAACCATTTTCACACAAATTTCTCACACTTCACTCTTAATTCTCTCACATTCTCTCTGAATTTTTTTGCTATCTCTTCATCTTCATCTCAATTTTCTTCCCAAACCTTACTATAGCTCTTCACCATTGAAGAATAATCACTTCTACATTAGAAGTGATTATTTCTTGATCTCAACCTTCATCCTCTTGCAATTATACTTGGATTTCTGGAGTTTTATAAGCTTTTGAATTCATCTCAAGTGTTTGCTTCAAGATTCAACGGTTCGAATTCGTATTTCGGAGCTTCGTCGCAATTTGCTCGGTTTTGATACATTTCGGCTATACCTTTTACCTTCTTTTGCTCTTGGTTTTGACACCACCTCTATCTTTTCTTTATTTTTCCATCTTAGTTCCCCAAACTACGGAAGCTCTGATTCTGCATTCGTTCGAATGTCAGATACGTAGGCACGAGATCGCGATGATCTTGGCGAGCACACTTCCACCCTTCCATCTTTCCACCTTCTTCCATTCCTCCTTCTTTTCCCTGGTTCCATGAACTACAACGCTCTGATTTCCTCATTGCACTATGAGGGTACGTAGGCACGAGGGCCCTAATCCTCCGCGGGCACTTTCTTTCTGTTTTCTCTTTTCTCTATCTCTCCTCTTCTTTTAGCTAGAAGCCTTTAGATAGATAACTCATCCAAGCCTAGAAGCAAGCGAAATAGTTCTCGTTGAGTACGACGAATGCGTAAGGTGCTAGTAACTTCCTTTCGCATAACCGACCCCCGTTCCCGTTTCTCTTCCCCTTAGGTTTTATCGATATTTTCCCTGTCCTTTAGGACTAAATAAAGTTCGGTGGCGACTCTGTGTTATCTTTAAGTGTGCGATTTACTCAGGTATAAACCAGTCATCTTCAGCTTGCGACTCCACTGGGGAGTCCTTGCTCTTGCAAGTTGAGGTCTCGCCTAATTTTGTTTGCTTTTCTTGCTTACTTGGGTGTTTATCTTTTGCACTTTACTCGCTTTATTTTATTTAGCTTTATGTTTATTTACTGTATTTCTTTACTGCTTTGAATATTCATATGCTGTATATTCTGGATATCTGCTATATATTATGTTGTTGTTGAGATGGGTAGATATTATTGGAGAGAAAAGTCTTAACATCGGGCTTAGTATACACATAGGCTAGAACGTGGATAGTCGTGAGGCATGCGTTTTGTGAGTTGGGTTACCACGAGAGCCACATCCCAGATCGTGATTCGCTTGAGAATACTTATGTCCTGTGAGAATTCACTACAGCAGAGTGTTTTCATTCTGAGTCCTATGGTTTGGGCGACCTTTCTAGGGACCACCTTGTTGTGTCTAGATCACACCTGTGAGGGGGATGGGTTTTTGTAGGAAACAAAGCCACTTCATACCTTTGTTCTCTCACACACATCAGACTATTTTGCACCGACACAGAATTATATGCAGATATCCGGATTATTCATATTTGATTGTTCAGACAGTGCTGGCTTCCTGTTGCTTGTGTTGCATGTCATTTCATAATGTAAATTAATTTTTTGCATGTGCATTTCCAGGTTTTCGAAGACTTATCCTTTGTTGACATTATCATAGAGATTAGTACTGATTTTATCTTCAGTTACAAGTTTGTGGAGCCTAATCTGGGTATTTTGAGAGGTTTAACATCCCGTATGGTTGAAGATAACAGAGGGGTTTTCAAAGACAGTTATGGTAATCTGTTGTCCATCCTTAATACGGAAGTAAACATCACCGCCATTCATACTTTTGTTCAGTTCTATGATCCGCCACTTAGGTGCTTCACATTTCAGGATTATCAGTTAGCACCTACACTCGAGGAGTATGCTTATATTCTGGGGGTTGAGATCAAGAAGCAGGTTCCTTTTGTCTACACTAGTGGTTGCCCGAAGTTTCCCCTTATTGATGATGCTCTTTGCATTAGTAAGAAGGGTGTGGAGGATAATCTAAAGACCAAAGGAAAGGGTATTCGAGGGTTTGCTTCAAAGTTCTTGGTCGACAAAGCCACTTCCTTTGCTACAATTGGAAACTGGAAGACTTTCAACGCCGTTCTTGCTTTGCTTATATATGGGATTGGCTTGTTTCCGAACATGGAGGATTTCGTAGATCAGGCTGCCATCAGTATTTTCTTGTCCAAGAATCCTGTTCCGACACTGCTTGTTGATACCTACCATTCTATTCATTTGATGAATGAAAGGAAGAAGGGAACCATTGTCTGTTGTGCTCCTCTGCTGTACCGATGGTTCATGTCTCATCTTCCATAGAAGGGTCCCTTTGTTGAGAATAAGGGTAATCTCAAGTGGTCTCAACGGATCATGTTTCTCGCTGCTGATGACATTTCCTGGTATTCTTGAGTCTTCGATGATACTATGATCATTCTTCATTGTGGGAAATTCTTCAATGTGCCTCTCTTGGGTACAAAGGGTGGAATTAACTACAATCTGAGACTTGCCTTCCAATAGTTAGGATATCCTATGGTTGTCGAGCCCGATTCTGAGGTAGTGGAAGAGTTCATCTTTCATGAAGGGGTTGATGACATGGGATTGCTGAAGAGGTTTAGTGCCGTTTAGACTCAGATTCACCTCGAAGGAAGAGCCGATTTGGGTAAGAAGAATTAGATAGCCAAGGAAGCTTACACGCTTTGGGTCAAGGAGCGCTTCAAAGAGATCTTGTTGCCATTTTCTTTCGAGCCTTCCATGAATGCCAAGCCTCCTGAACTTGCCATTGTTCCTCTATCTGAAGTCGATCAACTCAAGCTGACTATTAAGAAGTTGAAGAAGGAGAATGTTGATCTTCATCTCAACCTTGTTAAAGTCACTTCCGAGAAGGATAGTCTACAGATTGAGCTCCATCAAAAGTGTGAGCGCATGCTCAAAGAGCTGGAGGTTGAATAGAACAAGCGAAGGAAAGTGGATGATGCTTTGAAGAGCACTTATGATGGACTTGCTTCAAATAAGAGACAACTCGCCAATACCCAGTATCAAGCCTACAAGGATGAGTTAAACTACAAAAAACAACTTGAAGAGCTTCGAGGGAAGTTATCCGAGTACAAGACGAAGTGGCAAAGTGAGCAAGACCATGCTAATCAGTTGGCAAAGGACTTTTCTCAGTGTCAAGCCCATCTTGACAAAGTCTTCGGTGAGATTCAGAAGCTTCAAGATCAAACACATCACAGCCGAGAGCAGATTAGTCAGCTCAACACAGAAAGTGCTCATTGGGCAACAAATTCGTCATTTGCAAAACCTCTTGGATCAGAAAGAGGCCTTTTTTCAGGATATGCTTCAGGGACCCAACCATTCCTTACTACGCAACCTCATGAAGGATGCAAATTATTGGAGTGAGAGGCACGTCCGTCTAGTCAGATTTACTGAGCACGCACTGGAGGACTTACCTAGGTTGTTGAGGGATGTATATGTCGATGTGTTGCCACACCGGCTTCCTTGGGTTGTTTTCCACTTTTTGTCTGTTTGCAGGGTGGTATTTGATAGGATCCATGCGGATTTTATTGTAGCCCAAAAGGCAGATATTTGATTTGTACTTGACTTGTACTCCTTTCCTTTAGTGTTGAATGAATGAATGAAGTTACTTGCCAATCTTATCTTTTTCACCTTTACTTGTATGCTTTATGATTATTGTCAACAAAGATAAGTTTACGAATTCCTGGAATTTAAAACTTTATTTTTGCATGCATAGCATACATTCATTTGCACACATATGCACGTCCCTTCCTCCGGAAAACCGTTGCTCACCCTTGTCCGTCTTCCGCTTGTAGCAAGACGACGACTCGACATCGGTATTTCACTCGCTCAAGCAAATCCAAGATCATGGCTGACTTCAAAGTTGAGAACGCTGCCTATAAGGAAACTCTGGCTCAATTCCAAGGTCGGATGGATCAGTTTCAGACGAACCTGAATGTCATTATGGAACTCCTTTGTGCCCAGAGGGACGCTGCTGCTGCTACTTCTGTTGTTGCAACTGCTACTGACGCAACCGTTGTCACTCCTGTTGTAACTACTTCTCATGTTGTCACAACTACTCCTGTTGTTGTTCCTTCTCCTGCAACTATTGAAATGCCAGTTGAGCCTGTGAATCAGACTGATGTTCATCCATCAAATTCTCAATCTGGGTTGAACAAAATGCATGTTGCTTTTCCTTGGGTCATGCCTCTGAATTACACTCCTCATATTGTAAATAATAATGGTAGTGCCTTCATACCATATCAGCCTTTTGTTGCGACCATGCCTAATGGGAATGCTGCTGCATATCCCTGGGGTATGCCTACTCCGGTTCCACCTCCGGTGGTGAATAATGATCATGAGAATCTTCAGGTCCCGACTCGTCAGAATCCTGGGTTAGTTGACATTGAAACTCCTGATGAAGAAGAGCATGTGTATAGGGGCCTCCTTTCCAGATTCCGGTTTCATCCCAAGCTGCTATTCAGAATGTTCATCCTGGAATGTTCTACCCTAGGGCATCTTCAGCCGTTGTGGTACCTCCTCCGAATTATCCGTTTGGTGTTCAGATGGGTCAGAATGCTGGTCAGATGGTTAATCAGGGATTGTTGTATCCTTCTCAGTTTGCTACTCCGCAAATGCACACTCCGACCGCATCTCAGCTGCCAAATCCTCAGATTCTTGTCAAGACTGCTAATCAAGATAGACCTGCTAGTTACAAGTTGTTGGAAGACTGTATCAGAGCTATTGAAGGGTTTTCTGCTTTTGGCTTGGAGGCCAAAGACTTGTGTTTGGTTCCAAATGTTGTATTGCCACAGAAATTCAAGATACCTGAGCTACCAAAGTATAAAGGTTTGAGTTGCCCGCATAGTCACATCACTATGTACTGCAGGAAGATGGTATCCTATATTGATAATGATGAATTGCTATTTCATTGTTTTCAAGATAGTTTGTTCGGTGTTTCATTGGATTGGTACATGGGCCTAGAACGCAGCAAAATCCGTACTTGGAGGGATCTGTCTGAAGCGCTCTTGAAGCAATATAAATATAATCTTGATCTGGCGCCTACCAGATTACAGCTGCAAAATAAGTCTTAGCGCTCAGCCGAAACATTTAAATAGTATGCACAAAGATGGCGTGAGATGGCATCTCATGTGCGACCTGATCTCTCTGACAATGAGTTGGTTGATATCTTTACAGGTACATTGCAAGGATCCTACTATGAGAAAATGGTGGGTAGTTCTTCATCGAACTTTGCTGACATTGTAACAATTGGTGAACAGATTGAGAACGGTCTGAAGACTAGAAAGATTTCTGGAACTGCTTCCCAGCAGCCGGCCACTAGAAAGTCTCAGAACAGTCAGTCAAAGAAAAAGGAAGGTGAAGCCAACACTGTGATGGCTCAAGTTTCTCCTCAGTATCAAGCACCCATGGCTCCCATGCCATATTATCCATATCCGTACATTGCTGTTGTACAATATCAACAACCTCCATATTAGTATCATCCACAACAACCAGTTCAGAATGCTCAGAATCAGCAACAACCGCAACGTCAACAACAGACTCAACAGAATAACAAAAATCAGCAGAATCAAAATCTTCAAAACAACAACAATCAAGGAAATCGCAAGCGCCCGAATTTCGACAGAATTCTAGTGTCCTACACTGAGTTGTTTCCATATTTGGTCCACCAAGGGGCAATTGTTCCCAAGAAGTATAACCCAAATGCGTCTTGTGCTTACCACGCTGGATACATATGACATGCGACGGAGGACTGTTTTGTCTTTAAAACTAAAGTTCAGGAACTCATTGATAGAAAGATTCTGACTTTTGCTAAGGAAGGACCTAACATTCAGCATAATCCGTTGCCGAATCACGGTGGAACTGCGGTTAACATGATTGAGGATAATTCAAGGGCTGAATTGATCATGGATGTTGACGAAGTAAAGACCCCGATGACTGTGGTTTTCAGGAAATTGAATGAGCATGGGTTGTTAAAAGGGCAACATGGT
This sequence comes from Lathyrus tuberosus, assembly GCA_022829125.1. NCBI lineage: Eukaryota > Viridiplantae > Streptophyta > Magnoliopsida > Fabales > Fabaceae > Lathyrus > Lathyrus tuberosus. Next base: position 547,708 of record JALAZF010000870.1, read on the forward strand.
AAGTGTCAGATTTGTGACGATAATCCTAAGGTGAAGTTCAATTTGCCAGATCTAAGCCTGCTGAAAAAGTTGCTACCATTGAGTCATTCACCATCGTCTATAGGAAGGTTCATATTGAATCTCCCAAGAAGAAAATACAACCCATCGTTATTTGCCCGGCTAAGCCGTTTTTGTATCCAAATTCTAAGGAGGTACCTTGGAGATATGAGTCTACTGTGTTTTCTGGAGGTCAGGAGATAAGGTTTGCTGAGTCTGAAATTGTGAATGTTACAGCCGCTGGTGTAACACCCCGATTTATTTTAATTAAATTGAATGATGTTGTGTATTTGTGTATGATTATGTGTGTTTTGGGTGAGGTTGGGTTGCCTTAGTATGGAGTAGAGACCTTAGAATTATAGAAAATAAAGTATCGGAGGGTGTGTGACTATTGAGATGGAATATGTGGTGTGGTTAGTAAGTGATTATTAAATTAAATAATTTAGTGGGAATTAATTAAATTTAAAATAATTAGTTTAATTATTTTATTTAATTAAAATTGGATAATATGAGTGGAGAGATGACAAGGGCAAGGTGGTCCATTCATGAGGATTAGTAAGGAGAGGGAAAAACATATTTGGGGTCTAAGGGTCATAATAGGAAAAGGAGGAATTTAGAGAGAGAGAGAGAGTCATTTTGGTGATCAATCGAATTCTGAAGAAAAGAGAAAAGGGAACGGGAAGCAGAGGCTAGGGCAAGGTGAAGGAGTGAATCCATTAGAGAAGAAGGAAGCTCATCAATCCAAGGTAAGGGTGGGAATTCTTTAATCTCTCAAGGGTTGGATGTTGTATGTATTTGGGTAGGAATCATTAGGTTGAATTCATCTAAATGTTGAATGTTTGTTGATAGGTAGTTTGGGGTTTTGATGGGGTTTGATGAGAAAAGGATAGGTTCTAATGAGTTAGAATGTTAAGATTTGTTCATGATGTTGTCTATAAAATAATGCATGTCATGGTTGCTAAAGATTGCTGAGCTTGGATGTGATTTTCGTGCACTGTGAGGACTGTTAACAGGAGAAAATTGGGTCTGGTGTAGCAGAAAGTTGGAGTGCAGGAACTCTACTATGCGCACGTAGCATCGGGCGGAGGGATCGTAGCGCTGGGCGGTGCTGTGTGCCGTAAGGCGGTGCTCAAGAGGCACAGCCTGGAACGCTACTGGAACTTGTTAGAATTGAGGGGGGGAACTACGCCCGTGGGCCGCCGAGCGGTGCGAGGAGGCGCAGCAATGCTGTGTCAGGCGGTGACCAGGAGGCGTTGCATGGAACTCTACTGAAAGTATTGGAATTGATGGGGGGAGCTACGCCTGTGTGCCGCTGGGCGGTGCAAGAGGCGCAACAACGCCCCTGCTGTGTCGGGCGGTGCGAAGAGGCGCAGCAATGCTGCTTGCGCAGTTTTTGTTGTTTCTTTGTTATTTTCTTGTTGTTTTGAGTGGTTTCCTGTTGCTTCATTGATGATTTCCTTAGATGATGTATTTTGGAGGATTGTTATGAATATGCATGTTTAAATAAGTGTATGTGTGTTGTTGTCAAATAGTGAGTTGAGTAATGATGATATGCTATGTTTATGCATTTGTTTCGTTGTTGCATGTTGTCGTTGAAGATGCATAGCATGATGCACGAGTCGAGGGATGACGTGTGCCCACGTGGGGTGTGAGCGTCTATCCGGATTCCTTTTAATGGAATCGATGTTGTTGTTGTTGTTGAGGTGATTGTGTGCCCATGTGGGGTGTGAGCAATCACAATTGTTGTGTGCCAATGTGGGGTATGAGCGACTAAATAGACGTTCCGACGGGAATTGTGATCATGAAACAGGGATCAAAATTGGTACCACATGCATTGAGTCTAGTTGGTGTCTCATTGCATTACTCTTGTTAGTTGTGTTGCATTATGCTTTGATTGATGATCTGTGGTTGTGTTGAGGTGTGTGATTCTTGTTGGTAGTTGTGATATGGGTGAATGACTTGGTGATTTATGCTTTTATATTTATATCATCTTCTTCTTTTGTTGATTTGAGAATCTCACCCCTTCTGTTTGAATGTTGCCTCTACGTGGGTAACGTGCAGATATTCCGCTGTAGGAGCTCAGGTGTGAGTGGAAGTTGAAGTCTTCGGTTTATTCTTTTAGTTTGGCATCAGCTCTGATATGTAACATTGGGAGTCGGGAATGCTTTTATATGATTCTGTTTGTTGAAGAATTATTAGATGTTTTTCTGATATGAAAACTATTTTCTTTAGTTAATTGAAATCGTTATATTTTGTTGATTGAAATGAATAATTTTCCACTGCGTAATAATGGTTATTTTGTTGGATTAAAGATGTGTGATTTCCGAAAATGTCATTTATATGTTACATGTCTATTTATGAGCAAGTTTATGATGAAAGTAATGCCCTTTATTTATGAGTTGTATTATTTTACTCTGATTATTCGATTAAATTATGCGGGGGAATTTAGGGTGTTACATAGTGGTATTAGAGCAGGTCGGTCCGTCCGCCCAGGTTGTCTAATTATGTTGTTTCCTAGTATGCGACATGTGTGTGAAAACATTGTCGGTGCTTGTTTTGTTTTCCTTTTGTAGGTTGGGAATGAAACAAGTAGGGGAGAAGTGTCTGCTTCTCTTGGATATTTCAGTTGTTAAGAAATTGGATACCATTTTGCTACATGAGAAAGTGCAGTGTTTGATCATCCAACTATTTGAGAATGGTGTGATCCTCGAGGGAAGACGGTCAGGTGTTCTCGTTGTTCGTTTCCTTGTGAGGGGGGAGGCGATGTTGTGGCAAGAGATGGGTCGGTGATATGTGGAGTATCCTGACGTATTTCCTAAGGATGGGCACAGGTTGTCTTTAGTCGGAACAAGATGATGTTATTGTTAGGACAAATTGGTGGAGTTAAACCATGTGTTTACCAATCATTTAGATGAGTGGTGTAGTGTGTTGTTGAGACAAGTGTAGCTCCGGTGTTATGAGTTAAGAAGAAAAAAGGTAGTACGAGATTGTGTGGGGATTACCGACAGTTGTCTAAGGTAATGATTGAGAATAAATATCCACTTCAACAGGATTGATGATTTGATGGACCAACTGTTATGCTAGTGTATCTTCAGTATAATTGAATTGAGGTTAGATTACCTTCAGATTTGAGTAAAGAGTGAGGATAGTTGGGGGATCTTATAAGTAAGAGAAAAGGGTGGAACTCATGTTCACCATTTCCAATCTTCATTTTCGTACTTATGGAACAGTCTTCACTAAACAGGTGATAACTTTTCGCTGGTAACTCCGATGGGAGTGATTCTGGACTTTTTGGAAAGCTTGTGAAATTCCCTACAATTTGCATATAAACTTTGTCTTCTACATGTTTTTGACGAAAGAGAAAAACGCATTTGAAGATTTGGATCTGAAGCTGATTTTGGAGAAGGCGGGTATATGGGATTTCTTGACCAGCCTCCATTACACAGGTGATAACTTTTTACTTGTAACTCGGATTTAAGCGATTCTAAAATTTCTGGAATCTACAGGAAATTCCCTTCATTTTGGGATATAATTTTGTATCCAGAAGGTCTGTATTGAAGGAGATAATCGTGTTTGAAGTTGAGCGAGTCTTGCTGAAAATGGGTAAGATGAGGTCAGGTATAAAATGTTTAGTAATAGGACGAAGGTGAGGGTATCGGAGAAACACATGGGGGTGCGGGGTATGCCAATTGAGAATGATTAGAGTGGAGAGATTCTTGAGGAAGGGAGAAGGTTAAAAAGTAAAGTGGATTATGTGTCATTGATGACATGATGTCGACATGTGTCGGGAAGATTTTGGACAGTTTCTATCAACCAACCAGATGATGAGATGGTACTGTTGAGATCGTGATTAGAATGAGACCCAAATGTGAAACTATATGGATCATCGAGATTATGAAACTAAAGGAAAGGCGAAGGATTTATTTGTGTTGTTAAAGTTCTCTACTTGGATAAATGTTTCATTTGGAGCTGACCGATTTGAATTGTACTTGGTGTAGTAGCATTTCCGGTGTCAGGAGAATATTTAGCAATTGTGTTGTGCTACGAGTGTGTATAGGAGAATATGTAATGGAATTTGGGCATTTATGTATCATTGATGAGGTTGAAAAGAAGGAAATTAAGAAAACATTGTAAACCTTAGAGAGATTGTTGAACATTGTGCTTAGGTAACTTTGGGCACAAAGTAAGAACGCTATTGTAGTTAGGTAATGATGATTTATGCTACAGGTGTGGTTGTCGGCTACCTATTGACAAATTGAGGAACTGATCACCCTTAATCTCTTGTTGATAGTAGACGGGATCATGTTGGATGGAATAAACGTGTCTTGCCAGATAGGATGGTATGTACAGTGAATTGTTTGGAGTTAAGCCAAGTGCTTACGGATTATTTTGATTAGTCAATGCAGATTCCTATATCTGAAGATGAGGTGGATTCGAGGCTTTTGTATGTCGATCAGATGTTGTTGATAATTACTTATCAGGAGTAGAGAACAATGTGCTGACTAGTGATATGCCAAGGGTGTCACCTTGGAGAGCTTCATTATTATTGGTAAAGAAAAGGATGGTAGCATGAGGTTGTGTGTTGATCGGTGAGTAGTATAGAAACTCACAATTGTGTTTTAGATAGCTTGAGTTTTGATTTGTAATGAATCGAGAATCCGATTGACATGAAACTTGAAGCATTGGAAAGATAATCCAAGGAGAAAGTAAATGGGAATGTGAGACCATGACTTGACCAAGGATGTCGGGTAGAGGATGGTAGTGGCTGGTATGCCTTAAAGTGTATGTAAAGAGTATGAATCGTATCTTCCATACTTATTTGGATAAGTTCGAAGTGGTGTTCGTTGTGGATGTTCTGATCTAGTATAAAATCAGAAGAAGAACGTGTAGAGTATTGGAGAATTGAGTTATAAGTATTGAAAGAGATAAAGTTTATGTTAAGTTATCAAAGTGTGACTTTTGGTTAGTAGGGGTGAGTTTGCTTGGTTATGTTAATTCAGACGGGGGTATTGTTATGGACCCATCAGAAGTAGATGTAGTTCTACAACAAGAAAGCCCTGGAGTAGGTTAAGGAGATTATAATATTTTTGAACTTAGTTGGTTATTACCATAGGTTATGGAAGGCTTTTCCAAGTTAACATTTCCGTTATCTCAGTTGACTTGCGAAGGGTAAGTCAGTTGTTTGGGGATGTTTGTGGTGAGGAAAGTTATAGAGAGCTGAAGTAAAAGTTGACTACGGCTCCATTTTTTATTCTGCCTGATCTTAATGAACCACTTGTGGGGTATTAGGATGTGTTTAAGATGAGTTTAGACAGTGTGTTAATACAAGAGGGTAAAGTCGCAACTTATGCTTTACGACCAATTAGGAGTCACGAAAGTATCTATCATGTTCAAGATTTGGAATTGGATGCGGTTGTATTTGTGTTGAACATCTGGAGGTATTATTTTTATGGATCTAGGTTCGAAGTGTTTAGTAATCACATGAGTGTAGAATACCTGTTGGGTCGGAAGGAATGGAGTATGAGACGACAATGATGGTTGGAATTCTTGATGAATTAAGTCGAAAGTCTTTTCATATGTCTGCTTTGATGGTCAAAGAATTAGAATTGAGATATCAGTTCAAAGATTAGTGTCTGGTGTGAGAGATAACGCAGTGGAGTGTGAGGTTGGGCATATTAAAAGTGAACAACGATTTTTTGGTGATTGTTAAAGAGAGTCAGAAGTTGGATGTGAACTTGGTAGATTCGATAGTTGTGAGTAATCAGAGTGCGCAGCTGAAACGTGATGTACCGTAGTTCTTACATGCATATGGGTGACTGGTAAGAGTTCAAGGGTTGAACGATAGAGCCTGTAAGGTTGATGCAAACCATTGGGCATTGTAAGATAGAAGTGATAAGTGAAAGGTCTAAATATTGTTCATGTACTACTATGTAGATGGGTGTATTAGCTACATGTTTGATTGGTGGATCGTAGCACTGTTGTATTAGTGTAATGTGACAGTGATGTTGGTAATATGGTCATGTTGATGTGGTTAAGACAATGTTGTGTTATGGAACTTTGTGTTTTTACCTTTGTTGTTGCCTCATTACCTATGGTGATGGTTCGAGTGCGAGTAGCTAATTACTATGATGGGGAATTAAGGGAGTGTTACCAATGGTGATGGTGACGACCGTGTTATGTTCTAATTCTAGAGTGAACCTGTGTGATCGTAACTTAGTTATTCTTTGTGTCTTGAGTTGGTCCTCGAGTGCATTGTGTGAGCATTGCATCTTGTTGTTGTTGTTGTCGTTGGTAAGATGTATTATTGCTTTGTGTTATTCGTGGTGTTGCCTTTTATGGCATGTGAGTTGCCTATTTGGATGCGAGAACGTATTCGGGGTAGTTCGCATCAGTGGAAATTTCGAGGACGAAAATATCCTAAGTGGGGGAGAGTTGTAACACCCCGATTTATTTTAATTAATTTTTCATAATTAAATTGAATGATGTTGTGTATTTGTGTATGATTATGTGTGTTTTGGGTGAGGTTGGGTTGCCTTAGTATGGAGTAGAGACCTTAGAATTATAGAAAATAAAGTATTGGAGGGTGTGTGACTAATGGGATTGAATATGTGGTGTGGTTAGTAAGTGATTATTAAATTAAATAATTTAGTGGGAATTAATTAAATTTAAAATAATTAGTTTAATTATTTTATTTAATTAAAATTGGATAATATGAGTGGAGAGATGACAAGGGCAAGGTGGTCCATTCATGAGGATTAGTAAGGATAAAGAGGGAAAAACATATTTGGGGTCTAAAGGTCATAATAGGAAAAGGAGGAATTTAGAGAGAGGGAGTCATTTTGGTGATTGATCAAATTCTAAAGAAAAGAGAAAAGGGAACGGGAAGCAGAGGCTAGGGCAAGGTGAAGGAGTGAATCCATTAGAGAATAAGGAAGCTCATCAATCCAAGGTAAGGGTGGGAATTCTTTAATCTCTCAAGGGTTGGATGATGTATGTATTTGGGTAGGAATCATTAGGTTGAATTCATCTGAATGTTGAATGTTTGTTGATAGGTAGTTTAGGGGGATGGGGTTTGATGAGAAAAGGATAGGTTCTAATGAGTTAGAATGTTAAGATTTGTTCATGATATTGTCTATAAAATAATGCATGTCATGGTTGCTAAAGATTGCTGAGCTTGGATGTGATTTTCGTGCACTGTGAGGACTATTAATGGGAGAAAATTGGGTCTGGTGTAGCAGAAAGTTGGAGTGCAGAAACTCTACTACGCGCACGTAGCGCCGGGCGGAGGGATCGTAGCGTCGGGCGGTGCTGTGTGCCGTAGGGCGGTGCTCAAGAGGCACAGCCTGGAACGCTACTAGAACTTGTTATAATTGAGAGGGGGAACTACGCCCATGCGCCGCCGGGCAGTGCGAGGAGGCGCAACAATGCTGTGTCAGGCGGTGACCAGGAGGCGTTGCATAGAACGCTACTGAAAGTATTGGAATTGATGGGGGGAGCTACGTCTGTGTGCCGCCGGGCGGTGCAAGAGGCACAATAACGCCCCTGCTGTGTCGGGCGGTGCAAGAGGTGCAGCAACGTCCCTGCTGTGCCGGGTGGTGCGAAGAGGCACAACAATGCTGCTTGCGCAATTTTTGTTGTTTCTTTGCTGTTTTCTTGTTGTTTCGCGTGGTTTCCTGTTGCTTCGTTGATGATTTCCTTAGATGATGTATTTTGGAGGAATTTTATGAATATGCATATTTGAATATGTGTATGTGTGTTGTTGTGAAATAGTGAGTTGAGTAATGATGATATGCTATGTTTATGCATTTGTTTCGTTGTTGCATGTTGTTGTTGAATGTGCATAACATGATGCACGAGTCGAGGGATGACGTGTGCCCACGTGGGGTATGAGCGTCTATCCGGATTCCTTTTAATGGAATCGATGTTGTTGTTGTTGTTGAGGTGATTGTGTGCCCATGTGGGGTGTGAGCAATCACGATTGTCGTGTGCCCATGTGGGGTGTGAGCGACTAAATAGATGTTTCGACGGGAATTGTGATCATGAAACAGGGATCGAAATTGGTACCACATGCATTTAGTCTAGTTGGTGTCTCATTACATTACTCTTGTTAGTTGTGTTGCATTATGCTTTGATTGATGATCTGTGGTTGTGTTGAGGTGTATGATTCTTGTTGGTAGTTGTGATATGGCTGAATTACTTGGTGATTTATGCTTTTATATTTAGATCATCTTCTTCTTTTGTTGATTTGAGAATCTCACCCCTTCTGTTTGAATGTTGCCTCTACGTGGGTAACGTGCAGATATTCCGCTGTAGGAGCTCAGGTGTGAGTGGAAGTTGAAGTCTTCGGTTTATTCTTTTAGTTTGGCGTCAGCTCTGATATGTAACATTGGGAGTCGGGAATGCTTTTACATGATTTTATTTGTTGAAGAATTATTAGTTGTTTTTCGGATATGAAAACTATTTTCTTTAGTTAATTGAAATCGTTATATTTTGTTGATTGAAATGAATAATTTTCCGCTGCGTAATAAATGTTATTTTGTTAGATTAAAGATGTGTGATTTCCGAAAATGTCATTTATACGTTACATGTCTATTTATGAGCAAGTTTATGATGAAAGTAATGCCCTTTATTTCTGAGTTGTATTATTTTACTCTGATTATTCGATTAAATTATGCGGGGGAATTTAGGGTGTTACAGCTGGAGGTATGACTCGTAGTGGACGGGTGTTTGCTCCAAAAGTCGCTACAAAGCCTGTGCAAGTTCCAACTGTTGTTCCTCCCAAGGAGACGCCTGCATCTGCAACCCCTGTTGTTCAACAAGGGGTATCTACTGTTATACCAGTGCCGAATATCCCATCTGAGGATATTTCAAAGAGCAAAGAGACACTTGATGATCAAGAGTTCCTTAAGTTGATTAAGAAAAGTGACTTTAAAATTGTGGATCAGTTGGGGCAAACTCCCTCAAGGATCTCAATTTTATCCACGCACAGATCAGCTTTGTTGAAAGTTTCAAACAATGCTCATGTTACGCATGATATATCCGTTGTCGAGTTCGATGACGTAGTGGCCAACATAACTACAAGCAGATACTTGGGTTTTAATGAATCAGAATTACCGCCTGAAGGAGTTGCCCACAACAAAGCATTACACATATCTGTAACCTGCTTGGATGCTTTACAATCTCGTGTCCTAGTGGATACCGGTTCTTCTCTCAATGTGATGCCTAAGGGCACATTGGGTCAATTACTAGTAGAAGGGAGCGAGATGAGGCCGAGTGCCTTGGTTGTCAGGGCCTTTGATGGTTCTCAAAGGCAGGTCATTGGAGAAGTGGATTTACCCATCAAGGTTGGACCGCATTTGTTCACCATTACTTTCCAAGTGATGGATATCAATCCGGCATACAGTTGCCTATTGGGTCGCCCGTGGATTCATGCCGCAGGCGCAGTTACTTACACTTTACACCAGAAATTGAAATTTATGTTTGACGATCAGCTAATCATCGTCTGTGGTGAAGAGGATCTGATTCTGAGCGAGTTATCATCTTTTCGATATGTAGAAACCGATGAAGGCATAGCTGAGGTGCCGTTACAGTGTCTTGAGTTCGAAGGTGTTAGCTCAGCTTCAACTAATCAAAGTGGATCACTGTAAATGACTTTAGCATCTGCCAAAAGGGCTAAAGAGACCATCAAGAAAGGTGCCTTGCCGGGCTGGGGGCATGTGATTGATGTGGTTGAAAAGCATAATCGTTTTGGATTGGGTTATCATCCTGGTCGACAATCTAGTTCACATGGTCAGAAGCAGTGCAATTCGATCAAGTTCAGTAGCGCGGGTTTTCAAATGGGTGACATCGTGGCAGCCATTGATGATGCTGGTCCTAGTAACCAGGTTTCAAGCTTTATGTGCAGGTACCCGTCGGGTTTCAAGCTCAACAATTGGACATTTACTGTGATTCCTGTGGTTTTTCCAATAAACATGTAAGGCATTTTGCTTTCTCATTCCCTCGTCCTCGCCCAAGACGAGTGGATAGCTTGTAAAGGGACTCACGCTTTTGCAATATTATGTGATCAATAAATAAAAGTTTTTGCATTCAAAATCATGCTCTATTTTCTTTCTTTATTTTACTTTTTCACAAACAAATGGCAAAAGTTTCTTTTATTTTCACTTTTTAATAGCTCATTCTAAACATATCCATAAACATGCATAACTAATAAAAGCATTGATAACAACATGGCAAACATCCATTGTAATTCTGGAATTCCAATTAACAGCAAGGCTCCTTGAGCACGAGCATAAAGAGATTCAGTCACACAAAGAGCCAGTGGAAGTTGTCAATCTTGGTATTGATGAGGTCAGAAGAGAAGTCAAGGTTGGCGCATCTCTCACAGAGCATGTACACTCTGAGTTGGTCAAGTTATTGAAAGAGTATGTTGATATCTTCGTCTGGTCTTATCAAGATATGCCTGGGTTGGATACCAACATTGTTTAACATCACTTGCCGCTCAAGCCCGGATGTCTTCCAGTCAAGCAGAAGCTCAGGAAGACTAGATCCGACATGGCACTAAAAATTAGAGAAGAGGTAAAGAAACAGTTTGATGTTGGGTTCCTCGCCACTTTCGAATATCCTGAATGGATTGCCAACATCGTCCCAGTTCCAAAGAAAGATGGGAAGGTTAAAATGTGTGTGGATTATCTAGATCTCAACAAGGCAAGCCCGAAAGATGATTTTCCTTTGCCTCATATTGATGTCTTGGTATACAACACGGCACAGTTCTCTGTCTTTTCGTTCATGGACAGGTTTTCAGGGTATAATCAGACCAAAATGTCCCTAGCTGACATGGAGAAGACTACTTTCATCACGCCACGGGGTACATATTGTTACAAAGTCATGCCATTCGGTTTGAAGAATGCAGGGGCAACATACCAACGTGCCATGACAACCCTCTTTCACAATATGATCCATAGAGAGATTGAGGTTTACGTGGACGATATGATTGCCAAGTCCAAAACTAAAGATGATCACCTGGTTCATCTGAAGAAACTGTTTGACAGACTCCGGAAGTTTAGACTGCGGTTGAATTATGCGAAGTGTACATTCAGAGTTCGATCTGGTAAACTGTTGGGCTTTATTGTGAGTCAGAAAGGCATTGAAGTTGATCCTGATAAGGTTAGGGCAATTCAGAACATGCTGCCTCCCAAAACAGAAAAAGAAGTCCGTGGCTTTCTGGGCAGACTTAATTACATTTCAAGATTCATTTCCCACTTGACGGCTACCTGTGAACTGATGTTCAAATTACTAAGAAAAAATCAATCAGTTGAATGGAACAATGATTGTCAAGAAGCTTTTGACAAAATAAAATAATACTTGCAAGAACCACTGATCTTAGTATCGCCGGTTCCTGTTAGGCCTTTAATCATGTATCTCACCATTCTCAATTAATCAATGGGATGTGCATTGGGTCAACATGACGACACTGGCAGAAAAGAACATGCAATTTACTATCTGAGCAAGAAGTTCACTGGTTATGAGACCAGATACTCACTCTTGGAGAAAACTTGTTGTGCTTAGGTCTGGGCAGCTCAACGCCTAAGACAATACATGATTTGCCATACTACTTTGTTGATATCCAAAATGGATCCGATAAAGTACATATTCAAAAAGCATGTTGTCTCTGGAAGGATTGCTCGGTGGCAGATGCTATTAACTAAGTATGATATCCAACATGTTACCTAGAAAGCAATAAAAGGGAGCGTCTTGTCTGACTACCTTGCTCATCAACCTGTAGAGGGTTATCAACAAATGAAGTTTGACTTTCCCGATGAGGATGTTCTGTTTATCAGAGATTATGAGACTCCATACCCTAACATAGGAACCGAACCAGGGGCGCGATGGACGCTCGTGTTCGATGGTGCCTCCAATTCTAAAGGTCGTGGAATTGGTGTTATCCTCATCTCTCCAACAGGTTTTCACCTTCCCTTCACTGCCAGATTATGCTTTGCATGCACCAACAATATGGCTGAATACGAAACATGTATTTATGGTATTGAAGCGGAAATTGACATGAGAATCAAGATTCTTGAGGTCTATGGAGATTTTGCTTTGGTTATTGGCCGAGTTAAAGGGAACTTTGTGACTCGGGATTCCAAGCTGGTTCCGTACCAACAACACATTGCGAAGTTGATTCCTTACTTTGATGAAATCTCTTTTCATCATATTCCTATAGAGGAAAATCAACTAGCTGATGCACTTGCCACTTTAGCATCCATGTTCAAGGTCAAGTGGAAGAATGAAGCTCCTTCTATCCGCATTGATCATTTGAACGAGCCAGCACATTGTTTAGTAATCAATGATGAGTCCGATGACAAGCCTTGGTTCTACAACATTAAGAGATATCTGGAAAAACAAGAATATCCCGAGGGTATTACCATCACTAACAAGAAAGCTCTTAGGCGGCTTTGCGCCAAATTCTTCTTAAGTGGCGGTGTACTATACAAGAGGAATTATGATTCTGTGTTGCTCAGATGCATGGATAGACACAAAGCAAACATGATCATAAGGTCCATACATGAGGGCTGTGAGGGTGTACATGCTAAAGGTTCTGCCATGGCCAAGAAGATTCTTCGAGCTGGGCATTATTGGACAACAATGGTAGTAGATTCTTACAACTTTGCCAAAAGGTGTCACAAGTGCCAAATCTACGAAGACAAGATCCATGTGCCTCCAACTCCATTGAACATTTTGACTTCACCTTGGACATTCTCTATGTGGGGTATAGATATGACTGGAATGATCGAGCCGAAGGCTTCCAACGGTCATCGATTCATTCTGGTTGCTATCGATACTTTACCAAGTGGGTTGAAGCTGCTTCTTACGCCAATGTTACACGATAAGTGGTTGCCAGATTTATCAAAAAGGAGATAATCTGTCGCTATGGCATTCCTAGCAACATTAGCACTGACAATGCGAGTAACCTTAACAATAAGATGATGAAAGAGTTGTGTCAAGAATTCAAGATCGAGCACCACAACTCTTCACCATATCGGCCCAAGATGAATGGCGTCGTTGAAGCAGCAAACAAAAACATCAAGAGGATTGTTCAGAAAATGGTCAAGACATACAAGGACTGGCATGAAATGCTTCCCTTTGCACTACATGGCTACAGAACTTCAGTTCGTACTTCTACTCGGGCAACTCTGTATTCGTTTGTGTATGGTATGGAGGCTATTTTACCCATTGAAGTCGAAATTCCTTTGCTCAGAGTCATCATGGAAGCAGGTCTTGACGAAGCTGAATGGGTCCAATCCAGATATGACCAGCTGAATCTCATCGAAGAGAAGTGCCTTACAGCCGTTTGTCATGGTCAATTGTATCAGAGACGCCTCAAGCGAGCTTTTGACAAGAAAGTTCTCCCTTGAACGTTCCGCGAAGGCGACCTCGTGCTCAAGAGATATTCACCTGTTCGCTCGGACCCACGAGGCAAGTGGACTCCCAATTTTGAAGGACCCTTTGTTGTCAAGAAGGCCTTCTCAGGCGGAGCCCTGATCCTCACCACCATGGATGGGGAGGAGTTTCCATCGCCAGTGAACTCCGATACAGTCAAAAAATATTATGCCTGAAAAAAAATGGATAAGAGCCCGCTAGATTGACATCCGCGAGGACGATCTAGGAAAAAATGGGCATCCCGATGGACCAAAAAAAAGAAATGTCCATGCAAAACTTAGGGACAATGGAAAAAAACAATAACAGCCCGCTAAGTTGAAAACCCGAAAGGGCGACTTAGGCAAAAATGGGTATACCGGTGGACGAAAAAAAAGATAAGAAATATGTCCATGTAAAAATTAGGGATAAAGGCATTTGATTGTGAACACTTGAGCCACTCTTCTTCATAGCTAGACCTCAGACGGTAACAGAGCATTCAAATCGTCATCAACTGGTGCAAGGCATTGGAGCCTAGACTTACAGTGGATGGTAGCTAATGTTATAATCAATGCAAAACATGATTTTCCTTTGCCATTTACAGTTGTTTTTCAATTTTATTGCAAATTTTCTCATCAAGGATTTTTGCATCCTTGTACACATCTTATGTACATATTTCTCACAATCAATAAAGTACATTATTTGTTTTCTCAATTATTTTTTTTCAGTATTTTGTTTGCAAAGTAAACGATTATTTGTGATCACATAATACTATAAAGTGTTGAGAAAAATAAAAAGCTAAATCAATGTAGAAAGCATTATGCATTGCATATTTTACTGGTGACTCGTGTAGGATAATCGATAATATCCATTGGCAAGCCTAACGCCCGACCAACACCGTGATGGTTCTATGAAGAATCTGTTGTTTCCTCAGCGGAGCCATCATTTCCCCAGCGATCGCCATTATGGTTCTCTGGAAAGGTTGATTACCTTCTATTTTCCCAACAGATCCATAAGGTTCCCAGTAAAGTTGTCACGATGTACCCCGAAAAGAGATGATTGTTCTTCTCCCCGGCACGGGTTGTGCATCATTTCCAGCATGTCGAAACTGTCACGCTTCAGCAGCGGTACGACTTGGTTTCTCATCTTCCCCAAACAAAGGAGATTCTCCGGACCTTGGTAAACTCCCTGCAGCTAAGTCGGTGTTAGTTTTCTGGGTTCTTTCTCCCGGCATAGGCAGTCATGATAAAGAGATTGATCTGATCCTCTCATCCCCAGTAGTGTCAACGATGATAATCTGGAATTTCGATAGTTCTCGGTTTCTTCCCAGTAAGAGTTGTCACCCTTCGTGGACTTTTTCCCCAGCAGACCGTCATCATCTGCGGGTTCTCTTCCAGCCGAGAATGTCGAGTTCGTTTTCCTACAATTTCTGCTTGACCAACGCGCAATACTTCGACCTGTACTTTTGCATTGCATGATATCAAGCATCATGTAAGACACATACATAGCATATGCATCAAGCATACTCCCTTTCTTTTGGCCTGATTCATCTCCCAAGCAGATATTCAGCTAAACTTCAAATCCCCTCAAAACTCTTCTTTTTGTCGTCGTCGGCCAAATTTTAAGGCTACTCTTTTATTTAATCCCCTTTTACCTTGAATTATCGAAAAGCTAGCGTAATTCGTGTATTCAGGTCAACGAGGATTAAATAGGGGCAGCTGTCGTAACTCAAAATTTGACCTCTTTTTTTTGCCTTTTGCATAAGCATGTTGTTGTACCCCAAATTTTACCCTTAGATTTTACTGATCATTTCATATCATTTTAAATAGTTTTTTTTCGCATTTTCAGTTAAACATCATCAATCATGCGCTTTTTGTCGATTGTTGTCATTCCACTTTAAACCTGTTTTCATTATCTTATATTTATTTGAGATTTAGTTAGTTTAATTCTAATATTAGCTCATCTTGTTATATAGTTTTATTTAAGTTGGTTTATCTTTAATTATAACTTTATTTTTTTAATTTAATTTAATTTTAATTTTAGTTTAGTTTTTATTTTAGTTAATTAGATTATTTTAATTTAGTTAATTTTAATTTTATTTGATTTAATTCAATTAGATTAATTCTATTAATTCGGTTTAGTCTATTTTTAATTTTAATTTTAATTTAAGTTTAGTTTGTAATTTTCTTTTTTTATTATTTTCTTTTGTTTTAAAAAAAAAAATCATTTTAAAAATAGAGTCCATTTTTCTTTTAGTTATAATATACTACAAATTACAAAATTCAAAAAAAAAGAAGACAAGAGGAATCCGTAAGCTTTGACCATTTTTCAGAAATTTGTTTCATTGTCCTCACTACATGCCAAAACCTTCTTATACCTTTGATCAAAATACACCCTGGCCCCCCTGCGCCAAGCCTTGCTGCGACAGTACCCCAAACTCTGCTACCCATATGCATACAACAAGACCTGCATCATCCTCCAAAGCCCCTGCATCACTCTGCAGCAAACCAACAAAGCAAAGCTCCTGCATCACTGTTGAAGCCACAGACCCTGTGCACTTCTGCCCAATCTGCTATAACAACGACAGGACATTAACAGCAAGAAATTTGAAAAAAATGAGGGATTCAGTTTTATTTTAAAAGGCAGAAGGAAGAACATAACATGGGGAGGGAGAAAAAGAGAAAACAAAAAGAAAATATGTTGAATGTAAAAAGACCAACTTTCATCAGTAGTTGAGAAAATCATCATCTGCAGCATCTCTTACGAACCTATCACCATTCACAAGCCATCCTCTTCAAGCACTTTACCCACCTTGCCATTCACGACCACCAACAAAAAACTCCCACCCATACCTTCTTTATCCCTGACACGGCCCTCAACTCTTGTTCCTCACTGAACCGCACCAACAACAAACTGCACATCACAACCATAACCCATTCCTTCACCACCCTTACAATTCAGTCTTCAAACCATGCCTTAAACAACCACACACAAATTCGAATCAAAGCAGAAATTAAGATGAAGAGATATTGAGAAACCGGACGGGATCCAAAACTGAAACAAGACCTCACAACCTTCACCTCCAACAACCAGAAACAGCACGTGAGTCGCAAATCATACACACCACACTCACGAACCCTGACCGCGAATCCACCCTTTACGACCCACCTTCACACGACCTCATCACCATCACTCACAAACCGTAAAAAAACCACCACCGAAACCTCCACTGCAGTAACAACAAAAACCTGGGACTCATCATTTTCCTCCAATCAAAAGAAAACCTCTTTCAAAACACAAACCTGTTCCCTTTACTTTTTTGAATCGATTCCTCAAAATTTCAACCCTTCTGCAAAACCCGAAACCGCCGGAGAACCTTCTTTTTCCCAACACATCAAAATAAGTTAACAACCGGAATCACCGTGCCGCCGCGATCGGAGGTAGAGTGGAGAAACAGAGAGAGAGCAAACTGAGACCGTGAGGTTCAGAGAGAGACGGCGCAGGAGATCAGAGATAACCGGGCGATTCGAAGCGAGACAGAGAGAATACGAAGGAGACTGAGGAAGAATTTGAAGCAGAGAGAGTCAAAGAGAAAGAAAATTATGCGAGCAAGGAGAAGAGGAAAAGAGATCTACGGAGACCGAATTTTGGAAAAGGGTTTGTTTTTGCTAACGTTTCATTCCTCGTTTGATATTTCATACTTTTATTTATTTATTTTTTGCATTGCTTTTTTTTCTTTTTATATATTTATGTCAATTTATTGTATTTAATGGGGTTGATTTTGTTTTAGAATTCGAAAAGATTCTACTGTAACAAGTGGGGCGCCCCACTCCCTTTTCAGCATATTATTATTATTATTATTTTCTTTGTTTTATTTATCTTGTTTATTGAAATTCAATTAGGATAAATTAGAATTTTAGTCATAGTCCAGAATTTAGTTAGCTTGTTTTAGAAACAGTTATTTAGTTTTAAGTAGTTTTTTTTAAGTTAGATTTTAGAGCTAATTTATTAGTTAGTTTTTTTTTACTAAATAGTTTTAGATTTAGATTTAGTTTAAAGTTAGAATTTTTGCTTAGTTAGAATTTTAAATTAATTAAGATTAATTATTTAGTTTTAATTTTAGTTTAGCTTTAGAATTAGTATTTTATGAAGAGTAAGTTTTTTAGCTAATTAGTCTTTTAGAATTTATTAATTAGTTTTGACTTAGATTTTAGTTTTAGTGGAATAGGTTAGTTTTGATTTTAGATTTTAACTTTAGTTAACCAATTAGTTTATTTAGTTATTAGCTTTATTTAGATTTTATTTATTTAATTCTTAATTTTCATATTTTTTCATTTTTAGTCAATTCCTAATATTCATTGTCAATCTGGTTCTTGTTGCATCTTACTGTATATATTGCTGTACATATTTACCTTACACTTGACACCGGAGTTTTCCTCGTTTCCATATTACTTCTCCCTTCCAAAGGAAAAGTCTCTCTATTGACTTCATGTCATAGATAGCTCAAATACCCTGTTAACCTCAAACCATTTCACAAGAGATAGCCATTAATCTCTTTCTCCTAACCAATTAATCCTTACAAGCTTTGTTTTCAAGCTTTCAACCCTACTTTCCCCTGGAACCTTGACCACAGTCAAGAGTTCTTTACCCCATCCAGGGGAACTACGAATGCTCTGATTCCATTCCCGTCAGGATACGTAGGCACGAGATGCGATGTCTTGGCGAGCATATTTAGTGTACATACCCTAGGTCCTTTACCTTAGCACTTTTCTTTAGCAAGCAAACTTTGACATAACACAAACAAACAAGAGGTTCCTGTAGAGTACTAAGGACGTTTAGGGTGCTAATACCTTCCCTAGACGTAACCAACCCCCGAACCTTAGATCTCCCCCCTTTAGGTTTTTAAACGATCTTGAACCTTTCCTTTGGATAAATCAAAGTCGGTTGTAAAAGAAAAATGATGCAGATTAATTAATAATTTGTTATCCGATTTTCACCGTAACAGAAATGGCGACTTCACTGGGGAATTCTCCCTAAGAGGGTTAAGCATATCTTGTTTGTATTTGTGTTATTTATATGTTTGCTTGCTTGTACATTTGTATATTTATATCTGTATATATCTGTATACCTGTTTCTACTTGGGATCTTCTGTGTGCAGGGTACTACTTTTGAGTGGTGAGATAAGTCCTAACCCGGACTTGAGTGTACTTAGGATAGGACGATGGTATTCAAGGAGGCTTTGAGGGAGTCGAATCCTGAAAAGTTGAATTGATAACACCATCACTCAGTTGAGGCCCTCTCGAGAGTCTAGTTATGTTGAACGAATTCGTTCGTGAAAGCGTGCTACTCTCGACCTAGGAGCCCGTGATATTGAGAACTGTAGTTACCAAACCCCACTTAAGCCTTTTAGATGTAGTGCGGAGACCATGATGGAGTCTATTTCTGAATTGGTTGTCACGCGATACTACACTCAGACGAGATCCTCTTGAGAATTTTATTGATTACCAAGTCATCTGGGAAATCCTTAAAATCCGAAAGATGGGTTGTCGACTCTGGGAACTTTTTAGACCCCTGTTTTACAGTTTATGAACCCTAGTACACACCCTTGGCTTGGTTCTTTACCCAGACTCCATGTTGTGATCTCGAACCCTTGATCTTGCTATGTGTGTTTTGTATCCTATTTGCTTTGCATTGCATATCATTTGCATGTTTCAGTGCATGTGTCTGTTTGTCCAGTTGCTCATCTCCAGTTGTCTCTATCTTCCAGTATCACCTGTGAGTCGTCAGGCTGATTCCTCGACACCGATACCGGACTAGAGCTAACATCAGATGCGGAATGTCAAGAACAACCCTCTGTCAGAGCAAGTGAAGCTTCAGTCGACTTCAGCTCAGCTACTTTCTGAAGACAGGACAACTCATACTTGTAGTTGAATAGTCATTAGACCTTGTTTTTTGTTGTTTGCATTTTCTTTATTTTGTAATAGCTGTTTGCTTTCAACTATGTTTGTACTTTCAAAATTAATGAAATGAGTATTGCAACTTTTTGATTCAATTCATTTGTGTCTGCTATTTACATCTCTATGCTTTCTTTTTCAATAAATACTTTATATCTTTTCCACTTTTCTTGTGATTATGCAAAGATTGGAGGGAGGATGATGAAACATTATACTCATAATTGTTGTGGTATGCTTTCAAATCAAGACTTTGCTGACGATGCAAGGCATTGTTTCAACTCCCAAACACCGGAGATATAAGGAAGATAACCCCTCTTTAACCCCTTTGAGCCTTGAAGTAGGAGTTTCTTTTCTTTACAAATAAAAACCCGCAATCTTAACCTGGGGCAGGGTAGTTCTCAATTAACTTGATTATGCATTCAAATACAAGAGTTTCATGCGAGACGCCTTTCAACAAAAGGGTGCGCTCATAAATTTTCCTTCGCACACGGCAGGCAAGTGTCGAAGACGTCTTTTAAGTCAAACACCGATGATGGTTCACTGTAATCCTTAAGCCAGGCAGTCACTAAAAAAAAAAAGAAGAGAGTGAAAAAAAAAATCAAAATAAAAGCCCGCTAAGTCAAAACCTATGAAGGGGACCTAGGCAAAATTGGGACATCCCGCTGGCTGTAAGCTCAAATGACACAGTTCAGGCAAAAGTTAGGGATAATAAAAATCATTCAAGAGGTTACCAAAATCCTCAAAGATAAAATGAGTTGACTGAGGTCCTCACTAAAAACAACAAAATGTTGTGAGAAGCAATGACTGCCATTTCAAAGTCCCTTAACTCCTGAACCATCATTACTATCATCAGTGCAATTCCTAACCTATGGGAATTTGAGTGCATAGTTTGAATTAGCTGAGCATAGGACTGAAGTTCATCACGTAGATTGGGTGGGTCACAAATAAACTTTGAGCCTTTATCCTTTGTTTCTTAAACCGTGAACCAGGCCACGTTACAACCCTCGAAAGACCTAATTGAAGCAAGGTCATTTTGAGAGCATGCTATAGCAAGGTTGCGTAACCTGACTCCTGAAGAGTTTTGCAGATCACTTGTTTTGGTATCACACCTTTTGCTTAAACTTTTCACTTTAATGTCTTGAAACGCCGTGTTCTGATTAATGACTCATATACTTTGCACCTGTTTCAAAATGATTTTGATTTCAAAAGTTGCATGAACTTTGCATTTACCATGTTTGTACAAATACTTTTGTTTGCAAACTAGCTTTATTCTTAAGGAATTTTCAAACATTTGAGAAACTTGGTCGGTGATCCAATCAGGGGCAAGTTCCTTCCATTTCCTGTTGAGAATCATTTCAAGATTTGTGGTTTAATGGCGGCTTCTCAGAATTGGTTTATACAGAAGATTTTCCAAGACTCATACTGGGGCAAGCTTTCCCAGTGTACAGCAAAGCAGTCAGTTACAACATCAGACAAGCTGAAGCAACGATCAGTTCGTCTACAACAATCAGCTAGTCTGGGGCAGTTTACTTGAAGGATCCCCAAGCAACTCTTTATCCTTCCTACAAGGATCATCAATTTGGATACAGTTTACCAGTGTGGCAGAGATGTGTTCAGCAGTAGCATCTCTAGTTCCCAAGCAGAGTGACAATGATCTCCGTGTTGA
The DNA here is from genome assembly GCA_022829125.1 of Lathyrus tuberosus. NCBI lineage: Eukaryota > Viridiplantae > Streptophyta > Magnoliopsida > Fabales > Fabaceae > Lathyrus > Lathyrus tuberosus. Next base: position 568,777 of record JALAZF010000870.1, read on the forward strand.
GGAATCAGTCTTCCAGTCTTGTCTTCCCAGAGAGTCGAGCCATGTCGTCGACATCTGCATTTGTATTTGATCATGTATCATCTGCATAATTCATATACATATGCATAGCATGAGTGTTTCATCCTCATTTGCATTTCTCCCGAGGTCGTGTCGTTGTCCACGTTTTACCTTACCAAAACGTTACCTGTCCTTTTCATTTAGTGTCATTCCTGAAGTATTATTTGTCCATTCAGTGTCATTCCTAGATAAGTTTTCTCCTTTGCATTCGGTGCCATTCCTGGATGTCTTTCTCGCTATAATTCGATGCCATTCTCAACTATTATGATTTGTACCTTCCATTCAAAGCCATTATTGAATGCCTGTTGTCCTTTTATTCAACGCCATATAGTCTTTGTTCACTTTATCTAAAGCCGTTATTAGATATTGTGATTTGTGCCTTTCATTCAAAGCCGTTATTGGATGTCCGGTTTCTCTACCATCCGATGCCTATCCGGATGTGTCTCTCCTTCTGATGTTTTTTCAGATCGAGTCTTTGTTCACTTTATCTAAAGCCGTTATTAGATATTGTGATTTATACCTTTCATTCAAAGCCGTTATTGGATGTCCGGTTTCTCTACCATCTAATGCCTATCCAGATGTGTCTCTCTTTCTGATGTTTTGTCAGATCGAGTCCTTGTTCACTATATCTAAAGCCGTTATTAGATATAGTGATTTGTAACTTTCATTCAAAGCCGTTATTGGATGACTGGTTTCTTTTGCCATCTGATGTTTTTCCGGATGTTTCTTTCTCTGTCTTTTCTGGTTTTTCTTGAAGATCCCGTTTGAACTCTTCAGTATAAGAAAATTCCAGAAAATCTTTTGATGATTTCTATCCTTTATTTCAAATTAATCCCCAGTGGAGATCATGTCTTCTTTCTGGTTCCATGCCCAGTAAAGAGTGTACTTTCATTTCCCCAGTGTCAGCCGGTCTTGCTTGAACCAGTTGTTCTATCACTTTAGCCTTCCCCAGTTTCGTTTCAGCTTCCCCAGTGTTGTTGTCATCCCCGGTGAGTGATTGCTCATTGTGTGGACTTTGTCCCTGTCTGCTTTCTTTCTTGTTTGCATTGTGCATTTAGCATTCCATCATTTTCATCATATTAGAGTTCATGGCATGTCAGCATTTGCATGACTGTTGCTTGTCCTTAGCATCTGCATTCCATCTAAGGGCAAAATTTTCGGTTTGCTATATTTAAATATCTTTCACCTTGATCTCTCGAGGATTTCCATCCCTCGTGCCATCCGGTAAAGCTATTTAAATAGGGGCAACTGTTGTACCCCAAATTTTACCCTTAGATTTTTTTGATCATTTCATATCATTTTAAATCATTTTTTTTCGCATTTTCAGTTAAACATCATCAATCATGCGCTTTTTGTCGATTGTTGTCATTCCACTTTAAATCTGTTTTCATTATCTTATATTTATTTGAGATTTAGTTAGTTTAATTCTAATATTAGCTCAGCTTGTTATATAGTTTTATTTAAGTTGGTTTATCTTTAATTATAACTTTATTTTTTTAATTTAATTTAATTTTAATTTTAGTTTAGTTTTTATTTTAGTTAATTAGATTATTTTAATTTAGTTAATTTTAATTTTATTTGATTTAATTCAATTAGATTAATTCTATTAATTCGATTTAGTCTATTTTTAATTTTAATTTTAATTTAAGTTTAGTTTGTAATTTTCTTTTTTTATTATTTTCTTTTGTTTTAAAAAAAAATCATTTTAAAAATAGAGTCCATTTTTCTTTTAGTTATAATATACTACAAATTACAAAATTCAAAAAAAAAAGAAGACAAGAGGAATCCGTAAGCTTTGACCATTTTTCAGAAATTTGTTTCATTGTCCTTACTACATGCCAAAACCTTCTTATACCTTTGATCAAAATACACCCTGGCCCCCCTGCGCCAAGCCTTGCTGCGACACTACCCCAAACTCTGCTACCCATATGCATACAACAAGACCTGCGTCATCCTTCAAAGCCCCTGCATCACTCTGCAGCAAACCAACAAAGCAAAGCTCCTGCATCACTGTTGAAGCCACAGACCCTGTGCACTTCTGCCCAATCTACTATAACAACGACAGGACATTAACAGCAAGAAATTTGAAAAAATGAGGGATTCAGTTTTATTTTAAAAGGCAGAAGGAAGAACATAACAGGGGGAGGGAGAAAAAGAGAAAACAAAAAGAAAATATGCTGAATGTAAAAAGACCAACTTTCATCAGTAGTTGAGAAAATCATCATCTGCAGCATCTCTTACGAACCTATCACCATTCACAAGCCATCCTCTTCAAGCACTTTACCCACCTTGCCATTCACGACCACCAATAAAAAACTCCCACCCATACCTTCTTCATCCCTGACACGGCCCTCAACTCTTGTTCCTCACTGAACCGCACTAACAACAAACTGCACATCACAACCATAACCCGTTCCTTCACCACCCTTACAATTCAGTCTTCAAACCATGCCTCAAACAACCACACACAAATTCGAATCAAAGCAGAAATTAAGATGAAGAGATATTGAGAAACCGGACGGGATCCAAAACCGAAACAAGACCTCACAACCTTCACCTCCAACAACCAGAAACAGCACGTGAGTCGCAAATCATACACACCACACTCGCGAACCCTGACCGCGAATCCACCCTTTACGACCCACCTTCACACGACCTCCTCACCATCACTCACAAACCGTAAAAAAACCACCACCGAAACCTCCATTGCAGTAACAACAAAAACCTGGGACTCATCATTTTCCTCCAATCAAAAGAAAACCTCTTTCAAAACACAAACCTGTTCCCTTTACTTTTTTGAATCGATTCCTCAAAATTTCAACCCTTCTGCAAAACCCGAAACCGCCAGAGAACCTTCTTTTTCCCAACACATCAAAATAAGTTAACAACCGGAATCACAGTGTCGCCGCGATCGGAGGTAGAGTGGAGAAACAGAGAGAGCAAACTGAGACCGTGAGGTTCAGAGAGAGACGGCGCAGGAGATCAGAGATAACCGGGCGATTCGAAGCGAGACAGAGAGAATACGAAGGAGACGGAGGAAGAATTTGAAGCAGAGAGAGTCAAAGAGAAAGAAAATTGGGCGAGCAAGGAGAAAAGGAAAAGAGATCTACGGAGACCGAATTTTGAAAAAAGGTTTGTTTTTGCTAACGTTTCATTCCTCGTTTGATATTTCATACTTTTATTTATTTATTTTTTGCATTGCCTTTTTTTTCTTTTTATATATTTATGTCAATTTATTGTATTTAATGGGGTTGATTTTGTTTTAGAATTCGAAAAGATTCTACTGTAACAAGTGGGGCGCCCCACTCCCTTTTCAGCATATTATTATTATTATTATTTTTCTTTGTTTTATTTATCTTGTTTATTGAAATTCAATTAGGATAAATTAGAATTTTAGTCATAGTCCAGAATTTAGTTAGCTTGTTTTAGAAACTGTTATTTAGTTTTAAGTAGTTTTTTTTAAGTTAGATTTTAGAGCTAATTTATTAGTTAGTTTTTTTTACTAAATAGTTTTAGATTTAGATTTAGTTTTAAGTTAGAATTTTTGCTTAGTTAGAATTTTAAATTAATTAAGATTAATTATTTAGTTTTAATTTTAGTTTAACTTTAGAATTAGTATTTTATGAAGAGTCAGTTTTTTAGCTAATTAGTCTCTTAGAATTTATTAATTAGTTTTGACTTAGATTTTAGTTTTAGTGGAATAGGTTAGTTTTGATTTTAGATTTTAACTTTAGTTAACCAATTAGTTTTTAACTCAATTAGTTTATTTAGTTATTAGCTTTATTTAGATTTTATTTATTTAATTCTTAATTTTCATATTTTTTTATTTTTAGTCAATTCCTAATATTCATTGTCAATCTGGTTCTTGTTGCATCTTACTGTATATATTGCTGTACATATTTACCTTACACTTGACACCAGAGTTTTCCTCGTTTCCATATTACTTCTCCCTTCCAAAGGAAAAGTCTCTCTATTGACTTCATGTCATAGATAGCTCAAATACCCTGTTAACCTCAAACCATTTCACAAGAGATAGCCATTAATCTCTTTCTCCTAACCAATTAATCCTTACAAGCTTTGCTTTCAAGCTTTCAACCCTACTTTCCCCTGGAACCTTGACCACAGTCAAGAGTTCTTTACCCTATCCAGGGGAACTACGAATGCTCTGATTCCATTCCCGTCAGGATACTTAGGCACGAGATGCGATGTCTTGGCGAGCATATTTAGTGTACATACCCTAGGTCCTTTACCTTAGCACTTTTCTTTAGCAAGCAAACTTTGACATAACACAAACAAACATGAGGTTCCCGTAGAGTACTACGGACGTTTAGGATGCTAATACCTTCCCTAGGCGTAACCAACCCCCGAACCTTAGTGTAATACCCCAAATTTTGACCACTTAGATTTCCCATCATTGTGAAAATCATCATCACAATGTGGATGAACCATCATGCTTCATCAGTCTCCCCAAAGATGGGTGAGCATCCAATACAATCAAAATTAGGGTTTCAAGCCCTCTCTGAGTGCTTAGACAAAGGATCAATCAAGAAATGACATGATCTTCAACTTATCTAATCTCTTAAACATCCACAATGGATCAAAAAGGACTCCCACTTCAAGGATTAAGCACAAGGCTGCTCCCTTCTAGGTGGATCAAGTCTCAAGATCGACAGTATCACCAAATTAGGGTTTTGGTCGACCAGGGCCTCCAGATGGAAATTTTCATCTGGGCACAAGGCAATGATCCAAAACATGACCTAATATACTTCATGGAACCTCATGAACCCGTGCATCAAGTCAATTTTGCCTCAGGGGATGCATTCATAAAAAATCAGGAATTAGGGTTTCTTGACCTAATTCACCCCTAAGTTGACTTTTGGGACAAACCATGAGCCAAGACCTCAAGACATGATTTGAGGGTCTCTAATATACCATATTGATCCATTTGGAACAATGGATTGATCCAAGAAGCTTGAGCAACAAGTCTCAATTTCATCTGCACCACAATTAGGGTTTTAAGAGAAAAGTCAACTGTAACTTTGACTTTTGACCGGGACATGCTCCCAAACCCTAATACATGATTGAATATACCCTATGACACCCATGGAACATGTCCATCAAGTTTGATTTAGGTCAAGGACATGATTTCCTGAAGAATTGTACAGTTTGGAATTCATCTGATAAAAAGTCAACTGTGCACAAAAGTCAACTTTGACTTTTTGAGATTTTCACCAAAATGGATTTTTAACCCTAAAATGATGTTAATGTATGATTTGAATCATCATTCATCAAGAAAAATCAAGAAAAGTGAGATAACTTGTAAAAGGGGTAACCATAAAACTTAGAAATTTTTCTAAGTTAAAAATAAAGTGGCAAAGGTACCAACTTTGAAGGACCATAACTCCTAAACCACAAGGCCATTTTTTCTCATCCAAAGATGGATTTGTAGCCCTCATTATTACCTACAAAAACTTCAACTACAAGTCATTCCAATTCATTAAGGATTTTGAGTTATGGAGTGATCAAAGTGGCTGAAAAGTGAAAATGTCACTTTTTCCAACACTTAGTGAAATTTTCACTAAGTCAGATTCTGCCTCACTTTTTGCCAAATGTAGGGGGATTTTTCACTTGGAATCAAAAGAGATCAAAACCAAACTTGTTCAAACAGTTGTTGTATCATGTAAGAGCTTTCCAAAATGGCCAAGAACATTGCCAAATTCAACCTACACCATGAGATACAACATTGCCAAGTTGCCTTGCTAAAATCTGTCAAGGCAAGGCAGAATTTGCAACTTTGGTCGATTTGCCAAAATCAGCCAAATTCAATTGCTCCTATCCACTTGGACACCTCAGAGGATTGAATCTAAAGGGGACAATCACTGAGCCAAGCCTCCAAAGTCCATGGAACAAGAAATAGCATGTTGAACCTAGAATGGCCAAAATAGGGACAAGACTTCAAATTTGGAATGAGGCATTCAATGGAACCATCAAGGTGGCATGGACTGAGCCATTCTCATCTGAAATCAGTCAAGACTTATCCAAGACCAAGGGGACCAAAGCTCTGTGCCCTAACCTCTAGTCAATGGCTAGAGGAGACTTGGATTTTCATTTGCCAACATTGGCCAAACCTACTTACCAGCTGCCATGCACTATTCCTTGCAAAACAAACTTGCTCTACTATAAATAGAGCTCAATTGTGGTCAGTTTGAGTACACCAAAGCCATCTAACAGATGCTTTCCTCAAAATCTCTTCTTTCACTCCAATTTTGCCTTCTAAGGCAAGTCACTATCGGGTTTTGAGTTTGAGAGCAATTCCAATCAAACCAATCACTCACACACCTCACATACATCACATATGAGCTGATCAAACACTTAGATTACTTCTGAAACATTAATTTCACAAAATCACCAGTTGGTTGCTCAAAATTTCAAACAAGTTGCAGTTGAGGTACCACAAAGTGATCCAGCCAATTTCAATCAAGTCCAAGCATTCAAACACAATCCATAGGGTGTAGGGAAGCTGTTCAGATCATCACCACTCATCTGTAACACCTCCAAATCAAAAATAACTTTGCACTTGCTGTCACGGCTTGGAGGTAAGCACATACTTGGTCATCTCTCAATCTATGCATATTTCCTCGCACAATAATTTGGCCATATGTTCATAATCATGTATGGAATGTTTTCCCTTAATTAATTGCATTGTTTGAATCGTGTATCAAAAATCCTAGCCTTCATGCAGAAATTAGGGTTCTTGAGGTCTCTTCGTGATTTCTTGTTGTATGTTTAATTTAAATGAAATTAAAGTACATAGACATGATCGTGAGGTTGAGGCGAGCATAATGATATGTGGATTGCATGATATGATTACGTATTCATAGAGATTGGATAGAAAATGAAAATCTGAGAAACCAAGAACACGCGCGTGTTCTTCAGCTTGTTCTTGGCGCCATTTTTAGAAATTCAAATATTTGAATTTTATGATTTTGTTTAATTGATTCAAAAATTAATTTCTCTCTGAGTTTTAATGATTTTGAGTTGATTCTTTTTTTAATAATTCACAAAAATGTTAAAATATTTTATTTTCACAAAAAATCCCAAAAATATTATTTATTTCATATAATTGATATTTTTGCAAAGAATTAATATTTTAATTGTTTTTGACATTTTAAATATTTTTTCTACATTGATTTTGCAACTTTTAATGCTTTCTAATTATTTTGTAGGTCAATACTTAATTTTTGAAGCATTAATCCAAGATCACAATTTGTTTTCCATGTGTTAAACAATTTTTGATCATTTTAATTGAATTTTTATTCAATTAAATACATTTTGAAAACAAATTAGGGTTTTGGATTAATTCAACCCACATAAATCACTTTCAAAACTTTTTGGGCCTCTTGAGAGAGTGTAAGACCCATCCCCCCTTGTACAAAAATTTTTGGGCCTCACTCATTGTATAAGTCCCTCTGTACAAGTAAACGGCGCGATCGTCGCCCGTTTAAAAATAAAAATCATCTGGGCCTCTCCTTGAGCTATAAGACCCATTCAAAACACTTTGGGCCTCTATTAGAGTGTAAGACCCAATCCCCCTTTTAACCAAAACATTTTGGGCCTCACTTATTGTATAAGTCCCTCTGCGTTAAAAGAAAACCTCGGCGCGATCGCCATTTTTAAACGAAAAATCATTTGGGCCTACCCTCGTGTTATAAGCCCCTCTCTTTTCTTTAAACCTTTTTTGGGCCTCTTGAGAGAGTGTAAGACCCAACCCTTTGTACAGAAAACCTTTTTGGGCCCCAGTCACTTGTATAAGTCCCGCTGTACAAAGTCAAACAGTGTGCTCACTGATAAAACCCCGGGCCTCTCCTTGAGCTGTAAGCCCCAAATCTTTCTTTTTCAAAGCACTTTCTCCTTTGATTTTGAATATACTGTTGTTTTCAATCTTTCTTTGTTGAACAACTAACCAAACAGCATGGAAACACTACAACCGAGTAAGTGGTTATCGCTTTCATTTACTGCTTTCATATTATAAACTATATTGTGGGGCTGCTCACTGTAAGTCTCCTTTCATAAACTCATATCTACTGTGTAATAATAGTATAGATATTTCGAGTTTCCCCGGCAACTACGTCTAGAACTAAGTGACGCCGTTTCATTTATTCGTAGAAATAGACTCCTAGATCCCCAATAGGAGCACCATATACAGTCTTCTCTTCGACTGTCCTCCTTAGGAATCGTCAAGAAGCTCTACTCCCCAAGATGAATGTATTCTCCGTGAATGGCATCTTTGAGTTTCTTCCAAATTCTCGAACTTTCCTGACTTGATCTATTCCTTGTGGATAGCTTGCCTTGAATGTCTCGGGGTTTGGGTACCCACTACGGTCATAATCTTGGACCTTAACTAAGGAACCCTCTTTAAAAGTTAAAAGTCGCTGGATAGTAAACCTCGCACGTTTACCAGTGGTTTTTATCTTTAAAAGAGTTATCTCTCCTAATGGAAAGGAGATGATAGATCCACGGGCTTCTTAAAAGCATCGGCCTCCTCTTGGGCATTATTCAAGGACCCTACGGCTTCTTAGAAGTATTCACAGCCTCCTCTTAGGCTTCGTATAATGATCTCTTCCTCAGGGAATGATAGCCCCCTCTTGGGCTTCGTACAAGGACCCGTCGGCTTCTTAAAAGTTTCCAGCCTCCTCTTGGGCTTCGTACAAATTGTCCCGACGACCTCCTAGAGGTATAGGAATAGAACCTAGTCATCCTCATAGAATAGTCCTTTCATAGAGTCTACTATTGTTTCTCAAAGCATAGTACAAAAGAAAAAACTCTAGACTTGGACAGTCTAACTTCCTTGAGTCTCAAAGACATTCTCAAGTGACCCCTTCGTTAAATAGGAAGAAAACCCGCAGACTCGGACAGTCTCAATACCCTTTGGATTTCCCGTTTCCTCAAAGAGAAGGAAATATCCCTGATCCTCAAATCAAATCCCTGAGTACAGTGTTGCTCATATAAGAACTGATTTTCTCTTTTAATCAGTATATTGGATCTGTCACTCAACTGAAACAAACCTTTAGCCTCCATCTCGGGCTTCGTACGAGATACAAAAACACTCTCTTGTTGAGTCAAAACTTTTAGCCTCTCTCTCGGGCTTTGTACGAGACACAAAATAGCCTCCTCTTAGGCTTTGTATAATGATTTTCCTAGCGGAAATTAGCCTCCTCTTAGGCTTTGTATAAGAAAACCACTGGTTGATCCAATCAACCTTTTAGCATCAAAGCTGTGCCTCGTTCACAGTACACAAACATCAACAACTCCTTTCCCTTCATCTAATCGCTGTAAGCGGCAAGCCTCTGGATCATCTATATCCACGCCACTGTCCCTCTTTTAGCATGAGAAATTCCTAAGGAAAGATGGCATTGCTCTACACTGAGTTAAAGTCTTATCCTTCAGGTTAAAACCCTTTCTTCGGAAATTATGGCATTGCTCGGATCCGCGTATCCTAGTTAAAGTAATTCTCCTTCCTCCTCTTTAGAGATGACAAATTCTCTCTAAAACCGAGGTCTTTCAGCTTCACGTCTTGGGCTTTGAACAAGACACAAATAGACCTTTCAGCTTCACATCTTGGGCTTTGAACAAGATACAAACCACCTTTCGCTTCACGTCTTGGGCTTTGAACAAGACACCAAAACACTCATTTCCTCCCATAGACTAGGAGGAACTACGAACGCTCTGATTTCCCTGTTTCGGTAAACAGGAATACGTAGGCATAAGATCGAAAGAAAAGATCTTAGCGAGCGCAATCAACAAAAAACCCAAATCCCATATCTCCATCAATTAAAAGCAATAATTCAAAAGCATAAGTCCTAACATCCTAATCCTTGTTCCCCGCCAGAAACCTTCTGCCCAGGTAAAAAAGAAAGAGAACAGTATTGGCGAAAATACAAATAACCAATACAAAGGCCCCCCACATTGATAGCATCTGTAACCTAACAGACCGCTGTTTAAACTCAGTATGCAAAGCAGGGTTAATTGGAGACATCTATTTCCCTTCCTTATTCAGCTCACAATAGGATAAAAAATGAATCGACCTGTAGTCAAAGCTCAGACCGCAGAGAGCGACCAGCGCTTAAGAACCGCGTCCAAAATCGCTTGCTACAGAAAAATGGCGCCCACCGTGGGGCCGATTCTTTCTTTCTTACAATTTAAACCTTGGGTAAGTCATTTTCATGGCGGTGGCCACTAACAGAAAAGTGGCGCCCACCGTGGGGCCGGTCTTTGTCAAACTCGGTCTTCCTTTTCTTCACTTATGTGAAAACCACAGATTGGGGCTTCCGCCGGGGAACCCATTTTCTGTCAGGAACTTAGGATTCTTAGCTTTATAAGTCTAGGATGTTTAAGACAAATATATATACTGTTTTTCCTAATTGAATATGTGTTTATTTTTCTGCTACTGGGAATGCGTGTGATGCCGCATGTGGTGAGTTTGAGTATACACTTAAGAAAAGCCAACCTTTTTTTGTAGTGCAGAAACTATCAGAAATAGTTGTTACGCGATACTACCCTCATTTGAGGCTGGTGATCTATTCTCGGTGAATGGCACTTACTCTAAGATTGCACACAACTCGCTGGCGATCCGCTTGTTGTCTGCCTTCCTGGGAGGAGCTGATGATAATGAGTACAGGTACAAAAATCACCCTAGTATAAACCTTTGGGGATGGGTAGTGCCTTGACTTCATGACAACGACCCTTTGACCCCATGTTTTTTCTATGTTTTTGTGTGCTGCATTCATGCATTCATTTAATAAAACATTAAAACATTCAAAAAAACTTTCTCTTCTAGTCTCTCTGTTTTTCAAATTAAACTAAGACTGTGATTGCAAATATCAGAGAAAAAGATTACGCTAATGGATTTCGGTAGAAGGAGAACTCGCCAGTATACCTTCAAGGTTCCAAAACTAGGGGATTTGAGAAGGTTAGCAAGGATGATCGTTAACCCAGAGGCTTTTAGAGCCAAGCACGGTGGTTTGCTACCACTGTTAAGAGTCCATGTGATTAAGGGGATCATGGACGCGCTCATTCAGTTCTACGATCCGGTTTATCACTGTTTCACGTTCCCGGATTACCAGCTAGCACCAACGCTGGAGGAGTACTCTCATCTGGCTGATTTACATATCACTGATCGAGCTCCATTTTCTGGACTGGAAGAAATTCCAAAGAATCAGACCATTGCAAGAGCAATTTATTTGGACGAGTCTGAGGTCAGGACTCATCTAACCACTAAGGGTGGCATCCAAGGTTTGCCACCCCAGTTCTTGACAAAAAAGGCTCTATACTTCGCTAGTATAGGGAACGAGACTGCTTTTGAAAGCATCTTTGTCTTGCTCACCTACGGGTTATTTTTGTTTCCCAACATCAATAACTTCGTCGATATCAACGCTATTAAGGTTTTTCTCATTGGAAACCCTGTGCCGACTTTGCTCGCAGATGCGTATCATTCTGTACACTTGGGAAATTTGTACAGCAGAGGGGAGATCACATGTTGTGTACCTTTGCTCTACAAATGGTTTATCTCTCACTTGCCCAAGTCTGCTGCTTTTTGGGATTGCAAGAGTGTCTTACGTTGGTCGCAGAAGATTATGTCTCTCACCAATTCCGATATAGATTGGTGTAATAGGATTTATGAGGGAATCAGAATCATTGACCGTTGTGGAAACTTCCCCAGCGTACCCCTCATAGGAACTAAAGGAGGAATCAACTATCATCCGATATTGGTTCTTCGTCAATTTGGATACCCGATGAGACACATCCCACTGGGTGTTCATCTGGAAGGTCTTTTCTTCAAAGAAGGAGAAAATGACAGAGCACTAAAGATGGAAATAATGCAAGCTTGGAAATAGGTTCATAAGAAAGGACGAGAGTCTCTGGGAAAACCGGACTGTGTCTCGATGGAGCCTTATCTCCATTGGGTACAAACCAGAGCTCTCAAGCTAAAAATGCTTTATCCTCGTTACGGAATTCTTCCACCAAGGGAAATTGTCATGTACTTCATGACGGAAACTGAAAAGGTTCAGGTTACTCTCAACAAAGTTCAAAAGGAAAGAAGATCTTGGAAGAACAAGTACCGCACCCTCGACGTAGAGTGTATCCAAATACAGCAACTACTAAAAGAGAAAGATGCTCTGATTGAAATTTTGGAGCAGCACGCTGTAGAGAATCAAGATGACCAAAGGAATTTTCTCGCTCCTTTCACCTGGAAAAGGAATGACAACCCGACAACGGCCCAAGCGCCCCTGTCAAAGAAGAGGACTCGGGACCCATTAGTTTAGGTTTCTGTTTCTGCACTTTGTAATCTACTGTATTTCCATTTCTGTAATCCTTTGAATTTCAATAAAAAAGGGTTTCCCCACTGTTTGATATTTGCAATCTAATTGTCGAAGTTTATTTTGATTAAACCAAAAAACAACAATTAATATAATCATTGCATTCATCATTCTCACATCGCATATTCTTCTTCCCTACGAATCTCACGTTTGTGTCTCGATTCTAGAGTCAAACTGTCTCATTCGTACAATACTCGGGCCAATCGTCAGAAAAAGATGGATGATCTTGAGGAAGAAAACAGAGAGTTGAAAGAAGAGATCGACGCTCTGAGAGAGGATATGAGAAAGCTTCGTAACGACATACAAGCCATAGCAGAAGCTCAGCTACAAAGAACTGTGATCTCAGAGATCACCTCAACGCTCATCATAGAAAAGTATGATCCTAGGTATCAGATCCCGAAAGATCGTCCTTGGGGCATGCCTGTTAACTATATCCCGGAAGGATATGTTCTGCCGATCACTGAAGATCAGGGAATCGCAACAGAAGCCGCTGGGCCCGAAGGTTACAAACTTCAGGAAAGCGAAGATGCTAGGGGCATACTAAAGACTCCTGAAGGTTACAAACTTCGGGAGGCGCCAAGACTTACTGCCGTAGTCACGGTACCACCCCCTGTGGTGCACACTGTCCCGGAAGGACAGATTCCACAGACACCTTCTGGTAAGAAGGAAACTATGTTTGACAGAATGGATGAATTCCAGGAGCAGTTCTTGGAAATGCAGAAGGAGCTGCAAGTCATTCGCGGTCAGGATCTATTTGGAAAGGACGCCGCAGACCTATGCTTGGTCCCAAATGTGAAAGTCCCGCACAAGTTCCAAGTGCCCGACTTTGAAAAATACAAGGGTAACTCTTGCCCTCAGAGCCATCTGGTGATGTACGCTCGGCGGATGTCAGCTCAGACGGAGAATCAGGACCTGCTGATTCACTACTTCCAGGATAGTTTAACCGGTGCCGCACTCAAATGGTACATGGGTTTAAACCGTACTACGATCAGTACATTCAGAGATCTTGGTACTGCCTTCTTCCAATAATACAAATACAATTTGGACATGGCACCCGACAGAGATCAACTCAGATCAATGTCGCAAAAGGAAAAGGAAACCTTTAAGGAGTATGCTCAAAGGTGGCGTGAAATTGCCACTCAAATTTGTCCACCTCTTGAGGAAAAAGAGATGACAAAAATCTTCTTAAAGACCTTAAGCTCATTTTACTATGACCGAATGGTTGCCAGTGCGCCCAGTGATTTCACCGAAATGGTCGGCATGGGCGTACGTCTTGAGGAAGCCGTCCGAGAAGGACGTTTGGTAAAAGACACTGGATCGACGAGCGGTACTAAAAAATATGGTAGTGCTCTCCCTAAGAAAAAAGAGCAAGATATTGGGAATATCTCTCTCGGAAAGCAAAGGCGTCGTTATCAGCTAGTAGCAGCTGTTACTCCTGCTATCGGCCCCGCGCCTGTTCCTACGTATCAACCTCAGGTTGCGCAGAGCCAACCTGACCAACAAAGGACACAACAGCCTCTTCAGCAGGCTCGTCCTCCATATAACAACAACCGTACAACACGACCATCAGGGTTTGATCCTATACCCATGTTGTACGCAGAATTATTTCCGTTACTACTGGCCAAGGGGCACATTCAGACTAAGTCTCCTCTTTCAGTTCCGGAAAATCTGCCTTTTTAGTTTAAAGCGGATCAAACATGCCCTTATCATCAAGGAGGTTCAGGGCATAACATTGAGAATTGTCTCAATTTTAAGTCCGACGTGCAAAAGCTTGTTAGGAGCGGGCTCTTATCTTTCAAAGATACGAATCCTAATGTTCTTACGAACCCGCTGCCTCAACACGAGAAAGCTGCAGTCAATCTGATTGAGAAATAGACTAACAATGTCTATCAAATTCATGATGTACTCTTATTGGGGACCAATCTGGTCAAGATGCATTGTAGACAGAGTGGATATGGCCATGTGCCACCTCATAACTATCACCAGTGTGATATCTGCTCTAAAGATAACCAAGGATGTTCGGTAGTGCAATCAGCTCTACAGGAACAAATGGATCTTGGGTGGATCCAAGAGCACCGAGTTCGTGGAGTTATCATGGTTTACACGAATTCCAACGTCATTCAAAACCAATACATCCGTGTGATGAATGTCAACTTGGTGGCGATGCACTCAAGGCAAAGCCAGTATCATAATCTGCCGCGGCACGATTACAGTTCCTGTCTGATTTGCTCGGTAAACAAACAGGGATGCTCTTTCATACAAGAGGCCCTCCAGCGTCAGATGGATCTTGGATGGATCCAAGACTACCATGATAGGAACTCCTATCAAATCAACATGGTTCAGATCTTCGACATCCGCGTAATGGATACCAACCTGGTAGAGTTACATGCTGAGCAGGTCCGACTTGGATTCTTAATATCACATGACTATCAAAATTGTAAAGCGGGTTGCGAAAACGATCGAGGTTGTACCCTTGTCCAGGAGGCACTTCAGTACTTGTTAAATCACTGGTGGATGCCAATCTATATGGACGAAGATACTCAGCAGATTAGTATCAATAACAGGAATCCTACTCGTCATCAAAGTCAGGATGTCTGATCAATGGAAGGTAACCTAGTAAGGTTACATTGTATTCAAAGTGGGCGTGGCCAGGTGCCACCACACAACTATGACAGTTGTAGCGTCTGTTCGGAAAGTAACCAAGGGTGTTACCTTGTGAGAGCAGCTCTTCAGGGTCAGGTCGATCATGGAGAAATTCGTCCATATCCAGGTTCAGGACCCATCATTTGGTCGCCGAACTACCTTGCCGAGCAAGTTGAGGATGTTGTCACGATCTCTGGTCATCATAGGACCAGGGATGTTTTTGCCATCATTCCTCTACTTGACGAATCTAAAGTTCCCAACCAGGAACGGATCGAGATTACTTATGATGGTCAGAAAAATCAGAAGGTTCCCATAGTCATCTATCTACCGGGGCCACTACCGTATGAATCAGCTAAGGCAGTCCCTTACAAATACGGTGCAACAATAATCGAGAATGGAAAGGAAATTTCATTACCCTCCGTCGTGAATATTGCAGACATCAGTCGTGTAACACGGAGCAGTCGAATCTTCAACCGAGGGGTTGGAGAATCCAACAGAGAAAAGGAACTTCAGACGGAAATTCCTGATCCATCAGTCGGTCAATCTAGTAATCCCGACTTTTCAAAAGACAAAGATGAGATGCTAAAGCTCATCCAAAGGAGTGAATACAACATTGTTGATCAACTGTTACAGACTCCTTCAAAGATTTCAGTATTATCACTGTTACTCAGTTCAGAAGCGCATAGGGAGGCTCTACAGAAAGTCTTGGAGCAAGCCTTTGTGGAACAGGATGTAACAATCAGATAGTTCGATAGTATTGTCTCTAACATCACTTCCTGCAACAATTTGGAATTTAGTGATGAGGAATTACCTGAAGAGGGTCGCCGTCATAACATGGCGCTCAACATTACAGTTAACTGCCAGGGCGATGCTTTAGCCAACGTACTGGTAGACACAGGGTCAGCCCTGAATGTTATGCCGAAGTCCACCTTGATGCAATTATCATTCAAGGGCCCTCCGATGAAAGACAACTTTGACTCTGCCTACTATGGCCCGATGGATGGTCTGCCAATGTGGCAGCCTTACCCAGGAAACTTGGGGCAAGAGAGTCAGCCGAACAATGAAACTCAGCTGAGCGTCATTGAACAGAATACCTGTGTCTCCGCCATGTCATGGGATCAACACTCAGGTCATTCAGAAACTACTCAACATGAAGATGAATTCGCAACGTTTGCAGGACTAGAATTCATCAACTATGCTTTTCCTGAGGTCAATGTCATCGAGAGAGATGACTTATCCAGTTCCACAGAAGTGTGGGACACCCTGGGACAACCAAGTGGAAAGTACGACTTTATGGTCAAGTACACCGCTCCCGAAAGCTCTCGTATCAGGCTCGAAGATATCCAGTCAACTGGATGGGGAGATACAGCTGAGAGCACCAATGCTATGCAGAATGCAACAGAGGAATCCTCCTACGACAATTCTACTTGGGAGACAGATTCCAACGATCCTACTCCACCAGAAATCAGCGTCATTTCTGAAGACAAATCAAGGAAGGTGCCAGGCTTTGTGATTCACCGAGGAGTTCGCCGCCAATGGGTTGTTGTCGAGATTCCGAAGGTCGTTCATCAGTCAAAGTAATTGCCATCTTTAAACCTTTCACCCTGCCCAGGTGAAACGGATATTTTGATAGGGCTCGTTTTCTGTAAATTTCCCTCTTCGCTTTGCCCAGAGCGAGTGAGTTTTGTTTTATAGGGCTGTAGTTTCAAGATTCGACTTGTTCATTAATAAAATAACGTCGTTCTGTAATTTCCGCATTAATTGCTGTTTTCTCTTTTTGCTTTTTCAGAAAATGGTAATCCTAAAAAAAAAACAATTCAAAAATAAAAACAAGCAGTAAAATCAAAACACTGCACACACTTGCATTTTCTCTATCTCTTCTAAACATGAATCATCACGTCATGCAGATTGCTTGTTTTATACCCCGTTGAAACATACGATCCGATGCCTTCTCCCAACTTTGAGTTCCCGGTATTCGAGGCTGAAGAAGAAAATGACGACGAAATTCCAGAAGAGATCTCCCGACTACTCAGACAAGAGAAAAGGTCCATTGAACCTCACAAAGAGCCATTGGAGACGGTAAACTTGGGTTCAGAAAAAGAGAGAAAAGAAATCAGGATCGGAGCACTGCTCAGTCCAACTGTCAAAGAAAGTTTGATAAAGCTTCTCAAAGAATTCCCCGATGTATTCGCTTGGTCCTATCAGGATATGCCAGGGTTGGATACCAGCATCGTGGAACATCACTTACCACTAAGATCGGAATGTCCGCCAGTAAAGCAATGGTTGAGACGGACTCACCCGGACATGGCCATCAAAATCAAAGAGGAGGTACAGAAACAGATCGACGCGGGTTTCCTCGCTACATCTGAATATCCTCAATGGTTAGCCAACATCGTACCCGTTCCCAAAAAGGACAGAAAGGTCAGAATGTGTGTTGATTACAGAGATCTAAACAAGGCAAGTCCAAAAGACGACTTTCCTTTACCACACATTGACATGCTGGTTGACAGCACAGCAAAGTTCAAAGTATTCTCCTTCATGGATGGATTCCCGGGCTATAATCAGATCAAAATGGCGCCGAAAGACATGGAGAAAACTTCGTTCATTACCCCATGGGGTACCTTTTGTTACAAGGTAATGTCGTTCGGTTTGAAGAATGTCGGGACAACCTATCAAAGGGCCATGACTACTCTGTTTCATGACATGATACACAAAGAAATCGAGGTATATGTCGATGATTTGATTGCAAAATCAAGAACAGAGGATGAGCACGTTGAACATCTGTCAAAATTGTTCGAACGTTTAAGAAAATTCAAGCTCCGCTTGAATCCCAACAAGTGCACCTTCGGTGTCCGTTCGGGGAAACTACTAGGGTTCATCGTCAGCCAGAAAAGAATTGAAGTTGATCCTGACAAGGTCAAGGCCATTCAAGAAATGCCTTCTCCGAAAACTGAAAAACAAGTCAGAGGATTCCTGGGACGTTTGAACTACATCTCCAGATTCATATTCCTTATGACCGCGACATGTGCGCCGATTTTCAAATTACTCAAAAAGAACCAGGATTGTGTTTGGTCAGAAGATTGCCAAACCGCCTTCGACAGTATCAAGGAATATTTGTTGAATCCTCCGATCCTATCACCTCCAGTGGAAGGAAGACCAATGATCATTTACCTCACAGTCCTAGAGGACTCAATGGGATGTGTACTTGGCCAACAAGACGAAACTAAAAGAAAAGAGTCTGCCATTTACTATCTAAGCAAGAAATTCACCAACTGCGAGACTCGGTACACAATGCTTGAGAAAACTTGTTGCACTTTGGCTTGGGCAGCCAAACGTCTTCGCTAGTACATGATTCGTCATACTACTTGGTTGGTCTCCGAAATGGATCCAATCAAGTACGTTTTCGAAAAACCTGCTCTCACGGGAAGGATTGCCCGTTGGCAGATGTTACTATCAGAATATGACATAGAGTACCATGCTCAGAAAGTCGTTAAAGGAAGTATTTTAGCCGATCATTTGGCTCATCAACCGATTGACGATCAAGAATCAATCGGGTTTGACTTCCCAGACGAAGATGTCATGTATCTAAAAATGAAAGATTGCGATGAACCGCTACCCAGTGAAGGGCCAGAACCAGGTTCCCAGTGGGGACTTATCTTTGACGGAGCAGTCAATCATTATGGAAACGGAATTGGGGCAATCATTGTTACCCCTCAGGGTTCCCACATTCCTTTCACTGCTAGACTTACGTTCAAATGTACGAACAACGAGGCCGAATACGAAGCATGTATCATGGGTCTCGAAGAAGCGATTGATTTAAGGATAAAAAACTTGGACGTATACGGCGATTCAGCCCTGGTTATTAACCAGATAAAAGGAGATTGGAACACATACCAATCAGGATTGATTCCTTACAAAGACTATGCAAGAAGGTTGTTACCCTTCTTCAACAGAGTCGACTTTCATCACATCCCTCGTGATGAGAATCACATGACTGATGCATTAGCCACTCTCTCTTCCATGATTAGTGTAGGTCGATGGAATGACATACCTAAGATCGACATCATGCGCCTTGAACGGCCCGCTTACATCTTTGCGATTGAAGCAGTCATAGACGACAGACCTTGGTATCACAATATCAAATGCTTCCTTCAGAAACAAGAGTACCCATCTGGGGCACTCAGAAAAGACAGGAAAACCCTCAGAAGATTGGCTGGAAACTTCTTCCTGAGCGGTGACACTCTTTATAAGAGAAATTTTGACATGGTCTTGCTCCGATGCGTCGACAGACCAGAAGCAGACATGCTCATGAAAGAAATTCATGAAGGATCCTTTGGCACTCATGCCAACGGACACACAATGGCGAGAAAAATTCTCAGGGCCGGGTATTATTGGTTGACAATGGAATCCGACTGCTACAAGTACATGAGGAGGTGTCACAAGTGTCAGATATATTCCGACAAAATTCATGTACCGCCATCACATCTCAAAGTTCTTTCTTCCCCGTGGCCTTTTTCCATATGGGGAATCGACATGATTGGTATGATTGAGCCCAAGGCTTCAAACGGACATCGGTTCATCCTGGTAGCCATTGATTATTTCACCAAGTGGGTCGAAGCAGCGTCATTCGCCAATGTAACCCGACAAGTGGTGGTCCGATTTATCAAAAACAATATCATCTGCTGTTATGGTGTTCCAAGTGAGATCATTACTGATAATGGATCTAACTTGAACAATAAGATGATGAAAGAGTTGTGTGCAGAGTTCAAGATCGAACACCATAACTCATCTCCCTACCGACCCAAGATGAACGGAGCGGTAGAAGCGGCTAACAAGAACATCAAAAGGATTGTTCAAAAGATGGTTGTAACCTATAAAGATTGGCACGAAATGCTACCCTTTGCTCTTCACGGTTATCGAACATCTATCTGCACTTCAACAGGGGCAACCCCTTTCTCTCTAGTATATGGCATGGAAGCAGTGCTCCCCATAGAAGTAGAGATCCCATCAATCCGGGTATTAATGGAAGCTCAGCTCACCGAAGCTGAATGGTGTCAAAGTCGACACGACGAACTGAACCTGATCGAAGAAAAGAGAATCACGGCACTATGCCACGGTCAGTTATATCAACAGAGAATGAAAAGGGCGTTCGACAAAAAGGTCTGACCTCGTATTTTCAAAAAAGGAGACCTCGTGCTCAAGAAGATACAATCATTTCTCACTGACTCTCGGGGCAAATGGACCCCAAATTATGATGGCCCCTATGTGGTCACGAAAGCTTTCTCAGGCGGCGCCTTGAGACTTGCAACCATGGACGGAGAGGAATTTGCCTACCCCACGAATATTGATGTAGTCAAGAAATACTTCGCCTAAAACTAAAAAAAAATGTCTTGGTGGATTGAAAACCCGAAAGGGCGGTCCAGGCAAAAGTTAGAGACATGAAAAAAAAATCATCCCGATGGATTGGAAATCTCATAGTACAATCCAGGCAAAAATTAGGGATAATGGCAAGTAACTATGTTCAACAGAGGCAAGTCCCTCAGCAGCAGTTACAGCATCATCTATCGGAGGAAATCTCCAGTCAAAGGTCATCTTCGACGGAAGCTCAGGATGTCCCGAACTCAAAGTTGGTAGAAGGATAGTGGTCGTTATGTTTCAACGTAGCCCTTTTCCCTGTAAATTACCATTTTCTAACTTTGTATATACTCTTTGGAATCACGCGTTTGGCTGATCTCCATCTTATCAATAAAATTTGAGCCCTTGTGCTTTTGTTTGTAATTCTTTACTTGTTTTAGCTTTACAGAACGACGTTGTTTAAACTTAATCAGCGATTCTTGAAATAAAACAAAAATAAATTTACTTGTTAAACTTTTTCTGCTTTTAAATTAAAGATGGCATTTCTTTTGACTGTTGAACATCAGAAGAACATCGATCGCTTTTCCCGAAGTAAGCGAACTTCAAAATGCAGAATCAAAGTACTCCTTCTAAACCAGCTCGCCTGAATGAAGGGATCAACTGTGTCAGAGACCTTGTTTCGTCTGACATCCTCGGCCGAGTTCTCATCTCCTAAGCCCGATCAACATAGCTCCCAACGGGACTATCTCTCCTAAGCAAGGTGGAATTGCTATTTTGAATCAACGGTACTTCTTCGCCTCGCGATGGCCGAGTATCCAATTGTGTTCATCCATTAGTCTGTATGTCGCGTCTGTTTTGTCAGCATATACATACATACATCATGCATTTTTTATTTGCATTCACATTTCATATTGCATCACTATCACTCTAGTCGGTCTTGTCCCCTAGTGGTAGAAGTCCTCTCAATCGAGTTGTCAGTTCTTGCCTCGTCAGGAAATACTGTGTCTGAACAACCTCGCTTCCGGTTTAATTCTGGAAAGAAGTTGGTCCTTGACCACTTTGATAACTTGAACCTCTGAAAAGCCAGAGAAAACTTTCAATAAGCATCACTCTTCGCCATTGAAGATGATATCCTTGCTTTCCCGGATTAAGGAAAATCCACAGAGAAAGCCTCGTGATCAGAGATTCGGTAGCACGCCAGTTTTGCTCCAAAAAACCACTGATGAGAAGGTCATTGGCACCTCAAAATTGGATCCCATCATATGGCATTTCTCTGGGAAGATCCCGAGAAAAGTAGGATGTAACCCCAAACGAAAACAGTCTCTCAAGAGACTCGCTTTCCCCAGTAGAATCGACAAATGGCGTCTCCAAAACAGAGAAGTTTGTGTACCTCTACAACTCAGACGAATGGGTTCCCCAGCAAGTCTGACATCAAAACTTTTTCCACTCAAATGGCATCTCCCCAGGAAAATTTGGCGAAAAGTTTGAAGGAAAGCCGCTACGAATAGCGTCCCTTGTCAGTAAAGTTTATTGACAAAAGAGACTGAGACCAGTTCCTTGGTAGGAGACCAGGATCGAGGGGAAGTTTACCTTTTCTAAGCATCATTGCTTAGCTAAAGAAGATGAATGCGTAAGCTACCATTCATAACCGCCATCAAAATTTCGGGTATTCCGATATTTAATCCTCTTGCACCCCGAATGCCCGAATCCCTTCGTCATTCACACCTTCGGGTCCAAGAAGATTAAATAGGGGCATATGTAATACCCCAAATTTTGACCACTTAGATTTCCCATCATTGTGAAAATCATCATCACAATGTGGATGAACCATCATGCTTCATCAGTCTCCCCAAAGATGGGTGAGCATCCAATACAATCAAAATTAGGGTTTCAAGCCCTCTCTGAGTGCTTAGACAAAAGATCAATCAAGAAATGACATGATCTTCAACTTGTCTAATATCTTAAACATCCACAATGGATCAAAAAGGACTCCCACTTCAAGGATTAAGCACAAGGCTGCTCCCTTCTAGGTGGATCAAGTCTCAAGATCGACAGTATCACCAAATTAGGGTTTTGGTCGACCAGGGCCTCCAGATGGAAATTTTCATCTGGGAACAAGGCAATGATCCAAAACATGACCTAATATACTTCATGGAACCTCATGAACCCATGCATCAAGTCAATTTTGCCTCAGGGGATGCATTCATAAAAAATCAAGAATTAGGGTTTCTTGACCTAATTCACCCCTAAGTTGACTTTTGGGACAAACCATGAGCCAAGACCTCAAGACATGATTTGAGGGTCTCTAATATACCATATTGATCCATTTGGAATAATGGATTGATCCAAGAAGCTTGAGCAACAAGTCTCAATTTCATCTGCACCACAATTAGGGTTTTAAGAGAAAAGTCAACTGTAACTTTGACTTTTGACCGGGACATGCTCCCAAACCCTAATACATGATTGAATATACCCTATGACACCCATGGAACATGTCCATCAAGTTTGATTTAGGTCAAGGACATGATTTCCTGAAGAATTGCACAGTTTAGAATTCATCTGATAAAAAGTCAACTGTGCACAAAAGTCAACTTTGACTTTTTGAGATTTTTCACCAAAATGGATTTTTAACCCTAAAATGATGTTAATGTATGATTTGAATCATCATTCATCAAGAAAAATCAAGAAAAGTGAGATAACTTGTAAAAGGGGTAACCATAAAACTTAGAAATTTTTCTAAGTTAAAAATAAAGTGGCAAAGGTACCAACTTTGAAGGACCATAACTCCTAAACCACAAGGCCATTTTTTCTCATCCAAAGATGGATTTGTAGCCCTCATTATCACCTACAAAAACTTCAACTACAAGTCATTCCAATTCATTAAGGATTTTGAGTTGTGGAGTGATCAAAGTGGCTGAAAAGTGAAAATGTCACTTTTTCCAACACTTAGTGAAATTTTCACTAAGTCAGATTCTGCCTCACTTTTTGCCAAATGTAGGGGGATTTTTCACTTGGAATCAAAATAGATCAAAACCAAACTTGTTCAAACAGTTGTTGTATCATGTAAGAGCTTTCCAAAATGGCCAAGAACATTGCCAAATTCAACCTACACCATGAGATACAACATTGCCAAGTTGCCTTGCTAAAATCTGTCAAGGCAAGGCAGAATTTGCAACTTTGGTCGATTTGCCAAAATCAGCCAAATTCAATTGCTCCTATCCACTTGGACACCTCAGAGGATTGAATCTAAAGGGGACAATCACTGAGCCAAGCCTCCAAAGTCCATGGAACAAGAAATAGCATGTTGAACCTAGAATGGCCAAAATAGGGACAAGACTTCAAATTTGGAATGAGGCATTCAATGGAACCATCAAGGTGGCATGGACTGAGCCATTCTCATCTGAAATCAGTCAAGACTTATCCAAGACCAAGGGGACCAAAGCTCTGTGCCCTAACCTCTAGTCAATGGCTAGAGGAGACTTGGATTTTCATTTGCCAACATTGGCCAAACCTACTTACCAGCTGCCATGCACTATTCCTTGCAAAACAAACTTGCTCTACTATAAATAGAGCTCAATTGTGGTCAGTTTGAGTACACCAAAGCCATCTAACAGATGCTTTCCTCAAAATCTCTTCTTTCACTCCAATTTTGCCTTCTAAGGCAAGTCACTATCGGGTTTTGAGTTTGAGAGCAATTCCAATCAAACCAATCACTCACACACCTCACATACATCACATATGAGCTGATCAAACACTTAGATTACTTCTGAAACATCAATTTCACAAAATCACCAGTTGGTTGCTCAAAATTTCAAACAAGTTGCAGTTGAGGTACCACAAAGTGATCCAGCCAATTTCAATCAAGTCCGAGCATAATGATATGTGGATTGCATGATATGATTACGTATTCATGGAGATTGGATAGAAAATGCAAATCTGAGAAACCAAGAACACGCGCGTGTTCTTCAGCTTGTTCTTGGCGCCATTTTTTGAAATTCAAATATTTGAATTTTGTGATTTTGTTTAATTGATTCAAAAATTAATTTCTCTCTGAGTTTTAATGATTTTGAGTTGATTCTTTTTTTAATAATTCACAAAAATGTTAAAATATTTTATTTTCACAAAAAATCCCAAAAATATTATTTATTTCATATAATTGATATTTTTGCAAAGAATTAATATTTTAATTGTTTTTGACATTTTAAATATTTTTTCTACATTGATTTTGCAACTTTTAATGCTTTCTAATTATTTTGTAGGTCAATACTTAATTTTTGAAGCATTAATCCAAGATCACAATTTGTTTTCCATGTGTTAAACAATTTTTTATCATTTTAATTGAATTTTTATTCAATTAAATACATTTTGAAAACAAATTAGGGTTTTGGATTAATTCAACCCTCATAAATCACTTTCAAAACTTTTTGGGCCTCTTGAGAGAGTGTAAGACCCATCCCCCCTTGTACAAAAATTTTTGGGCCTCACTCATTGTATAAGTCCCTCTGTACAAGTAAACGGCGCGATCGTCGCCCGTTTAAAAATAAAAATCATCTGGACCTCTTCTTGAGCTATAAGACCCATTCAAAACACTTTGGGCCTCTATTAGAGTGTAAGACCCAATCCCCCTTTTAACCAAAACATTTTGGGCCTCACTTATTGTATAAGTCCCTCTGCGTTAAAAGAAAACCTCGGCGCGATCGCCATTTTTAAACGAAAAATCATTTGGGCCTACCCTCGTGTTATAAGCCCCTCTCTTTTCTTTAAACCTTTTTTGGGCCTCTTGAGAGAGTGTAAGACCCATCCCTTTGTACAGAAAACCTTTTTGGGCCCCAGTCACTTGTATAAGTCCCGCTGTACAAAGTCAAACAGTGTGCTCACTGATAAAACCCCGGGCCTCTCCTTGAGCTGTAAGCCCCAAATCTTTCTTTTTCAAAGCACTTTCTCCTTTGATTTTGAATATACTATTGTTTTCAATCTTTTTTTGTTGAACAACTAACCAAACAGCATGGAAGCACTACAACCGAGTAAGTGGTTATCGCTTTCATTTACTGCTTTCATATTATAAACTGTATTGTGGGGCTGCTCACTGTAAGTCTCCTTTCATAAACTCATATCTACTGTGTAATAATAGTATAGATATTTCGAGTTTCCCCAGAAACTACGTCTAGAACTAGGTGACGCCGTTTCATTTATTCGTAGAAATAGACGCCTAGATCCCCAATAGGAGCACCAGATACAGTCTTCTCTTCGGCTGTCCTCCTTAGGAATCGTCAAGAAGCTCTACTCCCCAAGATGAATGTATTCTCCGTGAATGGCATCTTTGAGTTTCTTCCAAATTCTCGAACTTTCCTGACTTGATCTATTCCTTGTGGATAGCTTGCCTTGAATGTCTTGGGGTTTGGGTACCCACTACGGTCATAATCTTGGACCTTAACTAAGGAACCCTCTTTAAAAGTTAAAAGTCGCTGGATAGTAAACCTCGCACGTTTACCAGTGGTTTTTATCTTTAAAAGAGTTATCTCTCCTAATGGAAAGGAGATGATAGACCCACGGGCTTCTTAAAAGCATCGGCCTCCTCTTGGGCATTATTCAAGGACCCTACGGCTTCTTAGAAGTATTCACAGCCTCCTCTTAGGCTTCGTATAATGATCTCTTCCTCAGGGAATGATAGCCCCCTCTTGGGCTTCGTACAAGGACCCGTCGGCTTCTTAAAAGTTTTCAGCCTCCTCTTGGGCTTCGTACAAATTATCCCGACGACCTCCTAGAGGTATAGGAATAGAACCTAGTCATCCTCATAGAACAGTCCTTTCATAGAGTCTACTACTGTTTCTCAAAGCATAGTACAAAAGAAAAAACTCTAGACTTGGACAGTTTAACTTCCTTGAGTCTCAAAGACATTCTCAAGTGACCCCTTCGTTAAATAGGAAGGAAACCCGCAGACTCGGACAGTCTCAATACCCTTTGGATTTCCCGTTTCCTCAAAGAGAAGGAAATATCCCTGATCCTCAAATCAAATCCCTGAGTACAGTGTTGCTCATATAAGAACTGATTTTCTCTTTTAATCAGTATATTGGATCTGCCACTCAACTGAAACAAACCTTTAGCCTCCATCTCGGGCTTCGTACGAGATACAAAAACACTCTCTTGTTGAGTCAAAACTTTTAGCCTCTCTCTCGGGCTTTGTACGAGACACAAAATAGCCTCCTCTTAGGCTTTGTATAATGATTTTCCTAGTGGAAATTAGCCTCCTCTTAGGCTTTGTATAAGAAAACCACTGGTTGATCCAATCAACCTTTTAGCATCAAAGTTGTGCCTCGTTCACAGTACACAAACATCAACAACTCCTTTCCCTTCATCTAATCGCTGTAAGCGGCAAGCCTCTGGATCATCTATATCCACGCCACTGTCCCTCTTTTAGCATGAGAAATTCCTAAGGAAAGATGGCATTGCTCTACACTGAGTTAAAGTCTTCTCCTTCAGGTTAAAACCCTTTCTTCGGAAATTATGGCATTGCTCGGATCCGCGTATCCCAGTTAAAGTAATTCTCCTTCCTCCTCTTTAGAGATGACAAATTCTCTCTAAAACCGAGGTCTTTCAGCTTCACGTCTTGGGCTTTGAACAAGACACAAATAGACCTTTTAGCTTCACATCTTGGGCTTTGAACAAGATACAAACCACCTTTCGCTTCACGTCTTGGGCTTTGAACAAGACACCAAAACACCCATTTCCTCCCATAGACTAGGAGGAACTAAGAACGCTCTGATTTCCCTGTTTCGGTAAACGGGAATACGTAGGCATAAGATCGAAAGAAAAGATCTTAGCGAGCGCAATCAACAAAAAACCCAAATCACATATCTCCATCAATTAAAAGCAATAATTCAAAAGCATCAGTCCTAACATCCTAATCCTTGTTCCCCGCCAGAAACCTTCTGCCCAGGTAAAAAAGAAAGAGAACAGTATTGGCGAAAATACAAATAACCAATACAAAGGCCCCCCCACATTGATAGCATCCGTAACCTAACAGACCGCTGTTTAAACTCAGTATGCAAAGCAGGGTTAATTGGAGACATCTATTTCCCTTCCTTATTCAGCTCACAATAAGATAAAAAATGAATCGACCTGTAGTCAAAGCTCAGACCGCAGAGAGCGACCAGCGCTTAAGAACCGCGTTCAAAATCGCTCGCTACACTTAGATCTCCCCCTTTAGGTTTTTAAACGATCTTGAACCTTTCCTTTGGATAAATCAAAGTCGGTTGTAAAAGAAAAATGATGCAAATTAATTAATAATTTGTTATCCGATTTTCACCGCAACACATGTGCATTCGCATCACTTCCATACACATTCGCATTTTTTCTCTATGGTTTTGTTGCAAGAATATTCTGGTTTTCCTAGCCCGATTAATCGCATCCTCACAAGGTCATCACATCATTAAAACAAGCACACAATAAGGGTTTCTATGCCTATTCATCAAATCAAGAGGTTGAAAATCGGAATCGTGGCCACAACACCATTTTTCAGGCAAATTTGGGGAATTTTGGCCTGGTTAATCGATTAACCACTTGCAGTGCAAATGTGTTAATCGATTAACACGTGCAAAACAGGCAGAATTTGTTGCTTTTTATGACAACAAACTTTCACTCCACATTTTGGGATTCTACATGACTCTAGCATTGTGTGGAACATTCTAGACATCTCAAGACTATTCAAGAATTCACTCAAATTTATTCCAATGCATCATTTCCAAATAAGTGCACCATGTTCCTTGATGTCCAAGTATGTGAACCTTTGGATGTGAAGCCTACATTGGGATTGCTACCGAGTTAACTTCCTAACTAACCGAGTTAACCGCTTGACTCGGTGAGTCAAGTGTAACTAACTCCTAGCCTAATTCCAGACCACCCAAAGCTAAGTCCAAACCAAATTCCAAACCTCTCACACTCCAAACCAAAAGTCTATATAAACAAGCCTTCACTCACTTTTCAGTGGATCAACCATTTTAACACAAATTTCTCACACTTCACTCTCAATTCTCTCACATTCTCTCTGAATTTTTCTGCTATCTCTTCATCTTCATCTCAATTTTCTTCCCAAACCTTACTATAGCTCTTCACCATTGAAGAATAATCACTTCTAAATTGGAAGTGATTATTTCTTGAGCTCAACCTTCATCCTCTTGCAATTATACTTGGATTTCTGGAGTTTTATAAGCTTTTGAATTCATCTCAAGTGTTTGCTTCAAGATTCAACGGTTCGAATTCATATTTCGAAGCTTCGTCGCAATTTGCTCGGTTTCGATACGTTTCGGCTATAATTGAAGATTCCTCTGGTTTTCTTTGATTATCTTCCTCAATATCTCTTTGCAACAATCACCAAGCCAATCCTCCAGCTTGTAGGTTGGTAGATCTCATTCATTTTTCTGTTTCGAACGTTTTTGTATCATTCGCGATGTAGTTTCGATGCTTTTTGCGTATGAATTGATTATTCCATTGCTTGATCCATGATCTTGATGATTTAATTGATTCCATTGTTGATCATTTGCTGTTGTTAAACTTGATTTTTCTTGCATAATTGTTTGCCCTAGCATTGGAGTGATTGCACAATCAATAAGTGGCTAAAAGCACTTTTGAAAACTGTTTTTCTGCCCCTGCTCCAGTGTTAATCGATTAACACTTTGCAGTGCAAAAGTGTTAATCGATTAACCAGTGTAATTTTGCAAATTTTCAAGTGTTAATCGATTAACACTTTGCAGTGCAAAACTGTTAATCGATTAACACTGAACCAGAAGGCCATTTTCATGCTTGTTCAAGTGTGTTTGCCATGCTCTCCTCTAACTTCCATGGATTGATATACTTGATTTTTATGGATGTTTTAAGTGTCATTTAACTTCTGTTTGAAGCATGCTCATGAACTTTCGATGCACGATTTCGATTATTCCATTTGTTCACATTTTTTTGGCATTGTATGAACATGAATATTTTTGCACAATTTTATTCACATGATAGCATGATTTGTGAAGCATTTTAAGTGTCATTTGGTACTGTTTTGCACTTTATTTCATGTTTGAATTAAGTTCATTCCTCAAAGGATAAGCTTAATCTTGTACAATCAATAATACACCTTATGCTTTAATAATTTTTCATTCATTTGAGAAGTTATTAGCATGTGCCCCCTTTGGTTAATTAATCGAAACTTCGTTTCGATTATTAATCTTCCCTTTGGATTTTCTCTTTAGGCCTCCTTTAGAGCTTTCTTTCCCTCTTCCCCGTGGAGTCGGAGCTTTCACGCGACATGTGCAACACCCCAAAATTTGCCCTCTTACTTTTAACTAACTGGCTTATGTTTCTTTGCATTTCTTGCGTTAGCATTTGTGCATAGCATTGGTTCTTAGCATGGGATCAAGGTACTTGGTTCATCTCAAAGGAGTCTCAAGCCTCAAGGTGGTTTGAGGAGTTCATCATATCTTCATAAGGTCAAGAATGGCAAAGGATTTCAAGTGAATCCTTCCCTCCTAACCAGAGGGACCAAATTAGGGTTTTGGTTTCAAAAAGGGCTTCTTGTTGAACTTTGTGGATTCAAGCATGCTCTCATGGGTTTCATATGCTCACAAGTGCTCATAGAGGAAGGCTTGGCTAGTGGTTCATTGTGGAAGATGTTCAGTGGATCAGTTACTTGTGAAGTAAGCAAAAGTCAACTGTAAAGAGGAAAGTCAACCATGGAATTTTAAGGTCCTCTTCATGATTTTTAAGGTCTTAAGCCCTCATATGGTCCTCAAAGGCTAGGATTCCTACCATTCATCAAGAATCATGAGTTTGTGCAAAAGTTACTATTTTTGGAAAATGACCTATAATGTGAAATTTCCATTTTTGGCAACTTTTCCAACCATCTTCAACTTGACTTTTCATCATCAAGGAAGCTTCAAATGAATTTTCCTCAAACATGAAAGTTGAATATCCCTCTCTCCCATTTCCAAAAAGTACTAGATTGTCTCCATATCATTTGTGAAACTCAAGTTATGATCAAAAGACTCAAGGTTGGTTTTTAAGGTTTTCACATGGTTCCATTTTTCCACCTTTTGCATTTTGGTTCAAAATGGCTTGTAATTGATTCTAATGCTTCAAGTCACATTTCCATATTCAAGTACACTTCATGAGGACCACTTTTGACCTTTGAATCAATTCGTTTCATGCCATATACCTCACTTATTTCACATAATACATTTTTGCAAGATGGATTGAAACTCACAAACCAATCAACCACAAGGCCTAATTCCAATTCCATTGTGATCAGCAAGTGAAATGTGAGTGAATCATGCTTGTTTCATGACCAAGGCACGTGTGGATTAAGAGGTGCATGACAACTTGCATTTTTTGCAAATCACCTTAGATAACTTTAATAAAGGGATTAGTGAAACCCTAATCATGTTCAGAATGTTAACCAAGTCTATATAAGGAGGATCACACGCTCATTTCACGCTCATGCACTCATTCTTGCTCAGAATCTCATTTTTCTCACCCAAACTTTCTCTCTTCGAAACTCATTCATTACAAGGGTTTCTGAAGAATTTTTTTCATATTTGTGGCCTACACACTTGGTAGAGTAAGAATCTACCATTGTTTTGAGCTGAGAGCAAGGTTTTCAGCCAGTGCATCTCAAGTTGGTTCACTTTCAAAATCCTAGATCCAATCCATTTCAAGCCTCTATTTGCATTTATTTTGCAAATAGAGCTCAAAAGAGGAAGATCTGCAGCTTTTGGAAGGAGTTCTTGGTGTAATTCGAGCTCTGCAACTTTCA